>CAMZMU010000096.1:64578363-64947202 GCA_947311845.1 Poa pratensis | reverse complement strand
TGTGGGGACCCCCAGACTAGCTGTCCGAAATACCCGATTATGCTTAACACAACGATCCCGTGATCAGTCTGTCGTTGCACATAATCCGAATTGGATACCAAAGTTTACATCCATTGCAGTACCGAATAGAAAGTCTTACATAAATGGTCATTTAGACCAAGTTCTTACATAGGTGCCTTCATGGGCCAAACCAAATATATCAGCGGAAGCTACGGCGTAATCGACATCATATTCTAACGATGACGACCCGACAGGCAGCTGACTTGTGGAGATCCTTAGTTGGCGTAGAAGTCGCCATATTCCTGCTCTGCGTAGTGTTCCTCCTCGTAGTCTGGCTAGGACAATAGCCAGGGACGAAACCAATATGAGTACATTTGAATGTACTCGCAAACTATCCCAACATGGGTATGCACCAGTTTTATTTTAGTTGACAACTTTTCTTATTTAAAACATCTCTATATCTTTATTGAAAAAGGTAAGAAGAGCTTTATAACTATCTTTAAAGAAGTCACCTTTTTCATCTGTTTTTCCAAAACTTCTCCTCTTTCCGACCATAGCCCGTCATGGTCCACTTCCATCCCACCACCTCATACCGATCCGTTGGTATAGGTGTAGGAAACATTCTCCACTCCATTTTTCTTTAAAAACTCAAAGCCTTTTTAAAACTTGCACAAGGTCTTAGGACAGTCTCCCAATTGTCCATATCCGAGGACTCGGCTATTCGAATAGTTTTTAACACTCTGCAGAGGTAGCACGCTTTTAACCCACATCCATCCGGCAACTCATCGTGTCTGCCACGTCTCGCCATACCAGTTGTATGCGAAGTAAGTCGCCGGCCATAGCCTCTTATTTGCTCATGCTAGTATAGGATCCTTCCCATATGACACTTTCCATCGACACCCAGTCCGGTTTCCCGTCAGAAACCCTAAGTGTGAGGACTCATAGTTTTGTCCGGCGGTTTATGGTGGAACCTTCTATCCTCCCCACCAACTTGTGTGAGGACCCGGGTCAGGGGGTAGATCCTCGGACCATCCCCTCATGCATAACGGAGTCATCTCCGTCGATGAGGTATCCCATACTAATAAGAGCAAACTACATGACTACGCCTTTTCCCATATGTGGTAAATGTGGTCGCACAGGGTAGGATTGGTTTCCATAGTACTAGGACACTGTGCATTTTTCACAAACATCACCATTTTTCCACCTTTCCAACACAGCACCGACATCTCGTCGTTCCATAAACTCACAAGACATTTCAAAGGAGTTTTGAATAAACAACATTGTTTTCCCATCCTAAAGTTTTATATAAACTACGACATAGGGTGGCAAAATAATATCCATATATTTTTGAAATGGGTTTTGTAAATCTTGCTTTGAGAGTAAACATATTATGAAAGTAGATGCATATGTTGGTAGTGCAAGCTCAGAGAATAGCTTGCCTTGCTTGGCAAAGTGATCTTGCTCTTGTTCTTCAAATTCAGCAAACTCTCCTTCCTCGATATATCCGACAACGTTCTCGTCTAATTAACAAACAAACAATACAAACAATCACTAAGCTATACAAGCAATCACCTCAACATAACCATCATTAACATCACAATTGGCTACTGCACACATCAAACTACACAATTTGGTTTTTAAATAAATTGAATTAAACATTATTTAATTAAGTCCAAATTATGGCAGAAACTAGTTATTCATGTTTAATTCCACAACTTGAGTTCTGTTGGTCACAAAAATACAAATTAAAATTCTATGGAAAGCCACTGATGTGTAGAATACAACCCAATTTGAATTGGACCATTTGGAGTTACCAAACTCCCTACACATTGGATTGAATCCAGTAGCTTAATAATCAAGTTTTAGCTACCAATTAAATTATATTGTTCCAAAAATTAAACCCTTTTAGGGGTAACTAAACATGGATATATGTGAGCTAACAAAATTGGTCCTAACTCATTTGGATCAACCAATAAACATATTTGTCTGTTTTAGTCCAGAAGGGTTTATTTTAAAGTCAGCAATTAATATTGCTTAATTAATTCTACCAAAATTAGGGGAGCTAACACAAGGCAGTACTAAGCTAGCAAAATTGGTTTGGAATTATTTGGACTAGCAGAGTATCAGAAACAAACAAGTTTAGAATTTAAACCTTCTGTGGCATTTTCAATAATACTTTTTAACTATTTAATGAAATGACATGGACCAATTGTGTTGGTTAAACACTTTCATAAGCTTTCCAGAACAGTTGAGTTTGATTTATTTGGATTCCTAAATCTCGAGATATTGAATTTCAAAGTTGATGCCAGTACTGTTTTTCCAGAGAAAAAGAAATAGAAATTCCCTCTCTTCTGGATAATGTTGAGATTTCTGACTAGTGGGGCCTACTGGTCAGTGACTCAGCGTGGACGTGGATTTGATTAAAATACTGACGGGTGGGGTCAGGCCGTCAGTGGCTCAACTACAGCGAAGCGTTACGCGGCCGTTGGATCTGGATCCAACGGTCCAAGATCAAAGGCAACGGCGGCGACCAAAAACTGGCGGCGCCGCCGCGCCGGCGGCACGGTGATGATCGGAGACTCACCTAGAGGGCTCGGAAGATCGCGGAGACGACGCAGATCGACGGCGGAGGCTCGGGGAAGGCGATGGTGCGAGCTGTGCTTGCTGGGGAAGGCTGGTTCGTCGGCGGTGAGGTCGCGCACTTCGTCGGCGTCGGGCAGCAACTTCGGCGGAGCGTCGGGGTCGCGTCCGTGCACTAAAAAGAGGGAAAAAGCTCTCTGGTGAGTGCGGTGTCCACAAGGAAGAGCGTAGAGGGGTCAGAGGGAAGAATGGGGAGGTGTGGCGAGGCGGTGGTGCTCGACCTCAACGGCGGCGTCGGGCACGGCCGTGCACTGCCCTCTGGCGGTGCACAGAGCAAATTGGAGCGAGGGAAAGCTTGGGAGGGAGGTGTGGTGTTCCAGAGAGGCCTCGGGGTGCTTTTTATAGGGCCAGGGCGGTCCACGATGGTCGGGGTCTACGGCGGCGGCCATGGCGCGTCCACGGTGATCAATTCGGCGATTACACGGCGACGGTGCAGAGACTCGTGGTGGCTTGGGGCTTAACGGGGTCCGGCAAGCTTCTAGAGTCATCTAGAAGAACGGTGCGTGTCGGGGAGCTAAGGGGTGGACGAATTTTGCCGGCGCCGTCCAAGTGCTCTACGGCGGTCAGCGGGGAACCACGGCGTAATGGCGACGGGAGGGGTGCCCGTTTTCTTCCCTGCGGGTGCAGAGAGGTGCAGGGGTGCAGAGGCGAGGGAGAGCGCGGCCAGGGGGGTCCTGGCGGCGAAGAAAACGGCGTCGACGGTGAAGGCGACACGGCGACGGTCGTCGGGTCTGAGGTCGATGACCTTTTTGCAGAAAACCCCTTCCTCCCTCTTTTCTTTTATTTTTCAGTTTTATTTCAATATCCAGAAGCTTTTCCTGGATTTATTTGAGGTACTTAAGTATTTTAGAAAATTCTGCAAATATTTGTGGGGCCTCCCCATAACATGTAGAAGCTCCACAAAAATTGGCATTGCCAAATAAAATGTTTGGCAACATTTTCTTTCATAGTACTTGTTTAAGGTAATTTGATTTATTTCTATTTGTTTTTATTTTAGAATTTTAAAACAAGTTCAAAAATAATATTTGAGATGGGAAAGTAGTAAGAACAAAAAGGGAGAGTGTTTACATTGCATCTCCACTGACTTTGATTTGAAAATAATTGAATTTGTCACTTTGAGATTTTTAAAGTGATAACTTGCTATTTTTATTTTCTTGCTTTTAATTTGGATTTTGGTTTCTTTATTTCTTATTAGTGTTTACTAGAGCAAACACTCACACAACCAGCAAGAACAACAACACAAGTAAGAAGAAGCAATTAACAGACAATAAACAACAAAAGTTTTTGTTGGTTCCCATTTTTGGAATAAAATTCTGGATAATAATTTTGGGATGTTACAATCCTTCCCCCCTTAAAATAAATCTCGTCCCGAGATTTGCTAGGCTTAGGTTTTAAGGAGGTCTGGGAATTCGCTTCTAAGATAATCTTCGCGTTCCCAAGTTGCTTCTTCTTCAGAGTGGTTAGTCCACTGGACTTTGTAAAACTTGATCGCACGTCTTCGGGTAACACGAACATCTTCTTCGAGAATTTTGAGGGGTCTCTCACGATAAGTCAGGTCTTGGTTCAGGTCGATGGAGAGGTGGTCGATGTTTTTGAAAACATCAGGCTGGTCAGGAACTTCAAGACACTTCCGGAGCAAGGAAATGTGGAAGACATCATGATAATCTCCTAACTCCTGGGGTAACTCCAGCTGATAGGATACTTCTCCTCGACGAGCAATGACCTTGAAGGGTCCAATATACCTTGGTGCTAACTTTCCTTTGACATGGAAACGCTGCATTCCCTTGAGGGGTGTCACTCGGAGATACACATAATCTCCGATACTGAAAGTGAGATCACGGCGCTTGGTGTCAGCATAACTCTTCTGACGGGATTGGGCAGTTTTGAGACGTTCACGAATAAGCTGAACTTGCTCTTCAGCTTCTCGGAGGGTATCTGGTCCGAACAATTTGCTCTCTCCGGTATCGGACCAATTCAGGGGTGTACGACACTTCTTGCCGTAAAGGGCTTCAAAAGGGGCCATTTGCAGACTAGACTGATAACTGTTGTTGTACGAGAACTCTGCAAACGGAAGACAATCTTCCCACTTGGAACCATAGGATAGAACACATGCGCGAAGCATGTCCTCTAATATCTGGTTCACTCGCTCAGTCTGGCCATCGGTCTGGGGATGATAAGCTGTGCTAAAGGCTAACTTGGTTCCGAGGGCTTCATGAAGGGATTTCCAGAATCTTGAGGTGAATTGCGTGCCTCTATCAGATACAATCTTTTAGGCACACCATGCAGGCTCACTATTCTGGAAATATACAGGTCTGCTAACTGAGCTCCGGTATGAGTGGTCTTGACAGGAACAAAGTGGGCAACCTTGGTCAGTCGATCAACGATGACCCAGATGAATCATGGCCTCGGTTGGATCTTGGAAGTCCGGTAATAAAATCCATTCCAATCTCATCCCACTTCCACTCGGGAATTTTCAAAGGTTGAAGCAATCCAGCGGGACGCTGATGTTCAGCCTTGACTCGCTGACAGATATCACACTTGGCTACGAATGAACCAATCTCTCGCTTCATTCCATGCCACCAAAATCTTCCTCGAAGGTCTTGGTACATTTTGGTTCCGCCGGGGTGGATTGAATAAGGGGTCTCATGGGCCTCCTTCAGGATTAACTCCTTAAGTTCCGTGACATTGGGCACACAGATACGGTTATTGAATTTCAGCACTCCTTCAGCATCTTCGGTAAAACCGGGTGCTTTGCCGAGGGAAATTTTCTTCCTAATTCCCTCTATACTTTCATGACCTTTCTGGGCTTCTTTGATTTGATCCACCAGGGTTGGGGTTAACTCTAAATTGGCGAGATAACCATAGCTAACAAGCTCTAGTCCAAAATCTTGAAGTCTTGGAACAAGGCTGGCTGTTCGGCTTGGATCAGGGCATTCAGGGTGCAAGGTTTGCGACTAAGGGCATCGGCAACTACATTAGCCTTTCCGGGGTGATAATGGATTCCAATATCATAATCCTTGATTAATTCCATCCATCTCCTCTGTCGCAGGTTCAGATCTTTCTGGGTGAAAATATACTTCAAGCTTTTGTGATCTGTATAGACCTCGCAGCGATGTCCCGCAAGATAGGGACGCCACTTCTTAAGAGCAAAGACCACAGCAGCTAACTCCAAGTCATGGGTTGGGTAATTCTCTTCATGCGGTCGCAACTGCCGGGACAGGTACGACACAACTTTGCCTTCTTGCATCAGAACGCAACCAAGTCCGAGGCGTGATGCATCGCAATACACGTCGAAACTCTGGGTGACGTCTGGCATGATCAGGATTGGGGCTGAGGTTAGTTTCTTCTTCAGTTCTTGGAAACTATCCTCACACTTCTGAGTCCATTCAAATTTCTTGTCCTTCTTCAACAGTTGGGTCAGAGGTTTGGCTATACTGGAAAATCCTTCGACGAACTTGCGGTAATAACCGGCAAGTCCGAGAAAGCTTCGGATTTCAAAAACATTGGTTGGGGATAACCAGTCAAGAATGGCTTGTATCTTCTCAGGGTCAACAGAAATTCCTCCAGCGGATACAATATGTCCAAGAAATGCCACTTCACTGAGCCAAAATCACACTTGCTAAGTTTGGCATACAGTTGGTGCTCTTGGAGGGTCTCCAAAACTAGACGCAGGTGTTCAGCATGCTCTTCTTCGGTCTTGGAATAAATAAGGATGTCATCAGGAAAACTACCACAAACTTGTCGAGGTACTCCATGAAAATCTTGTTCATGAGATTCATGAAATAGGCTGGGGCATTGGTCAGACCAAAAGACATCACGGTGTATTCAAACAACCCGTAACGAGTGGTGAAGGCGGTCTTGGGAATATCTGTCTCTCTGATCTTCAACTGATGGTAACCTGTCCGAAGATCGATCTTTGAAAAGACTCGGGCTCCGTTCATTTGATCGAACAGATCCTCGATCTTGGGAAGAGGGTACTTGTTTTTAATGGTCACGTCATTCAGCTTGCGATAATCCACACACAGGCGTGTGGTACCGTCTCTCTTGTCCACAAAAATAATGGGTGATCCCCATGGTGAAGCGCTTGGGCGGACAAGACCTTTGCTTAGCATATCAGCCAACTGTTTCTTCAACTCAACCAGTTCTTCCGGATTCATCCGATAAGGCTTTTGGGATATGGGGGATGTTCCTGGAATAAGCTCAATTATGAACTCAATATCCCTATCTGGCGGCATACCAGGCAATTCTTCTGGGAAAACATCCTTGAACAGATGAACAACACGGATCTCATCTAGGGCGGGTCGAGCTATGCTCTCATGGCAGCCTGGGTGAGGTTGACTAGTTTTAGACACATACTCCACTTCTACTTCTTTGTCGGTGGTGATGGATACAGCTCTTCTGGCACAGTCAATCCGACCATGGTACTTGGCTAACCAATTCATACCGAGTATAACATCGATGCCTTGGGTTCCCAGAACAATTAAGTTTACTGGAAACTTCTCTCCTTTGATCTCAAGGGGTACATCGGAGCAAAACATCTGGGTCTCTACGGTGGATTCTGGGATTTGGACGACCATGGGTTTGGGTAAGAGGCTCTTAACTAAACCTCCCTTAGCAACAAATTCTTGGGTAACAAATGAATGGGTAGCACCAGAATCAAACAGAACAGTTGCAGGTACTGAGTTGACAAGGAACGTACCCAGCACAACATCCGGAGCATCCTGAGCTTCTTCAGCATTGATGTGGTGCAGACGACCCTTGGCAACAGCAGCATTTCCGCGAGGTGCGGCATTCTTGCCATTTCCATTTCCATTGCGGCCTTGACCATTGTTCTGTGCCGGCGCATTGGGGCGTTGGACATTCCTCTTGGGATTGGGACATTCTTTGGAGTAGTGACCCTTGTTGCCGCATTCAAAGCAGATCACATTGGGATTGCGGTTGAAGTTGTTGAAGTTTCCTCCGGGACGGTTATTGTCATTGGGACGGTTGAAGTTGTTTGGGCGGTTAGGGTAATTTGGGCGTGGAGCTTGGGGTGGACGATAGGCAGGCCTGGTGTTCTGCTGAAAGATACGAGGTTTCTGGCTGCTCGAGCCTTCCTGAGCATTCATCCTCCTCTTGCGACCTTCATACATCGACTTGCGCTTGGTCTCCAGCTGGATGGCTTTGTCCACAAGTGACTCCAGGTCACGGAAGTCATGGATAACCAAAGCACACTGAAGTTCATCATGAAGTCCACTCATGAAACGCTCCATCTTCTTCTCTTCCTTGTCGGTGTCATCAGGAGCATACCGAGATAAGTCGGTAAACTCCTCAAGATAACCAACCACATCTCTACTTCCCTGCCTCAGTTTGCGGAACTCATCCTTCTTCCTCTCAATAAGTCCGTAAGGAATATGCTTCTTACGGAACTTCTCCTGGAACTCAGCCCAGTTGATGACATGACCAGCTGGCTGGAGAGTCTTGGTAGTCTCCCACCAAGCTCTTGCAGGTCCAGCGAGATAGTGGGTTGCATACAGCACTTTCTCATTTTCTCCCACAGCAGCAACTTCAAGATTATTGCCGATGGTGCGAAGCCAATCATCGGCTTCTAGTGGGTGAAGTCCCTTGGAGTAGGTGGGTGGGTTGGTCTTCTGAAAATCACCCAAGGTAGATCGCTGGTTTCCATCACCATTGCCGTTACCACCATTGTTGTTGTTGTTGTTGTTGTTATTGTAAGCGGCTGCGAGTTGTTGTAAGGCAGCGAGATGAGCTTGGCGCTCTTGCCGGGCATTTTCACGCTCCTCCATGATAAGTGCGAGAAGTTGGGTGGGGGTTGGGTCCGGTGGTGGTGGTGCTGATCCTGATCCTTCCGCATTGCTGCGACGGGGTGGCATCCTGAAGCACACCGGGTATAAGAGACAAGGCAAGAAAAGTTCGACTAAGGGAAAAGATGATCTCTCAAGCGGTTGATTAATCCTAAGAGTTATATGAAAATAGTTCACACAATTTTAAACAAGACAAACATACTTATATTTCACAAACAATACATCAAAGAGTTCACATCAACATCAAGCTTACAACCTCAAGCTTACAACATAATATCTGGTTTCCAAAAGAACCACTGCTACTACTCGACTAGCTATAGGGGGTCAACCTAATCCTGCGGTAGTGATCAAGTCACTCGCCTACTGAGGTGGAACCTCCAGCTCTAACACGTCAGCATCTGACTGGTAGGCTGGCTCCTCGGGATCCTCCTCCTCGTCCTCGAGAACTGGCTCGAGTGGCTCCTCCTCCTCGTCAACTAACTCCTCCTCATCATCCTCCTCCTCACAGTCCATCTCCTCCACGAAGTCATCATCGTCACTGAGGAAAGCGTCGTTCTCCTTGCGGAGATCCTCGCCCTCCTCCTCCATCTCGTCAGTATGGTGCTCAAGATCCTCAATCAGTCCATCCTGCTCTGCCACCTTCGTGCGGAGCTTCACGATAGTCTTCCTCAGCTGGGCCCTCTTCCTGAGAAGAGCAACCTTCTCCACCATCAGCTTCATCTCGTTCTCGCGAAGCTCAACGAGCGACTCGCGGTCGAAGTGGAGCTGAATCCTAGTGCGCAACAGATCATCCTGAGTGCACTGAAGTAAGATCTCCATGTCCATGATGTAGCTCCCAAACATCGGGTGGTAAGGTGAAGGAGTAGGGTGTCCATCACAGTTGCGCCTCCCGTAGAACCGGAACCGGGAGTCTACTAACTCCGCCTTGTGCTCCTCACAAAGTCGGGATAGCATCCTCTGTGTAGCGGTACAGAGACCGTCAACCCAGGTGGCCTCCTTGGTGGTGAAGATGAGTGTCCGGGAATTGGGAGACTTGATGTTCCTGCGAACTGACGATCTGATGAGCCAGCTCAGCCTTCCAACACCGTGAACATCAATCTGAGCTCCCTCAAACTCTGGAGCGGGGCGACCTAACAGCTTGGTCAACTCGAACAAGTCCCTCTCAAACGTCAGCTTGCTGTCCTTCTCCAGCTGAACGAACTCGGTCCAGTGGAGTGCCATCTACAGTTTTTAAGCAAAATTTTAAGTTAGTTAGATGACAAGTAAATCAAAATTTTAATATAATAGGGCAACAAGTGAGTCAAATTTTAAACTTAATGAGAGGTGTACAAAATTTTAGGGATACTAAGGAAAATGTAACAATTAATGAGAGTAAAATTTTGCATGAGTAAGAGGATTGGAGGTAAGCAATTTTCGAAAATACTTCATTCTTTTCTTTTTAGAAATTCATCTTTTTGTAACATTTGACAAACGACCATGCTAACTAAGGTTTCCTAAAGTCAGGATGGCTCTGATACCAAGTCTGTGGGGACCCCGGACTAGCTGTCCGAAATACCCGATTATGCTTAACACAACGATCCCGTGATCAGTCTGTCGTTGCACATAATCCGAATTGGATACCAAAGTTTACATCCATTGCA
Organism: Poa pratensis; assembly: GCA_947311845.1. Classification (NCBI taxonomy): domain Eukaryota; kingdom Viridiplantae; phylum Streptophyta; class Magnoliopsida; order Poales; family Poaceae; genus Poa; species Poa pratensis. The sequence goes on along the minus strand of CAMZMU010000096.1, from coordinate 64,937,118 downwards.
GTACCGAATAGAAAGTCTTACATAAATGGTCATTTAGACCAAGTTCTTACATAGGTGCCTTCATGGGCCAAACCAAATATATCAGCGGAAGCTACGGCGTAATCGACATCATATTCTAACGATGACGACCCGACAGGCAGCTGACTTGTGGAGATCCTTAGTTGGCGTAGAAGTCGCCATATTCCTGCTCTGCGTAGTGTTCCTCCTCGTAGTCTGGCTAGGACAATAGCCAGGGACGAAACCAATATGAGTACATTTGAATGTACTCGCAAACTATCCCAACATGGTATGCACCAGTTTTATTTTAGTTGACAACTTTTCTTATTTAAAACATCTCTATATCTTTATTGAAAAAGGTAAGAAGAGCTTTATAACTATCTTTAAAGAAGTCACCTTTTTCATCTGTTTTTCCAAAACTTCTCCTCTTTCCCGACCATAGCCCGTCATGGTCCACTTCCATCCCACCACCTCATACCGATCCGTTGGTATAGGTGTAGGAAACATTCTCCACTCCATTTTTCTTTAAAAACTCAAAGCCTTTTTAAAACTTGCACAAGGTCTTAGGACAGTCTCCCAATTGTCCATATCCGAGGACTCGGCTATTCGAATAGTTTTTAACACTCTGCAGAGGTAGCACGCTTTTAACCCACATCCATCCGGCAACTCATCGTGTCTGCCACGTCTCGCCATACCAGTGTATGCGAAGTAAGCGCCGGCCATAGCCTCTTATTTGCTCATGCTAGTATAGGATCCTTCCCATATGACACTTTCCATCGACACCCAGTCCGGTTTCCCGTCAGAAACCCTAAGTGTGAGGACTCATAGTTTTGTCCGGCGGTTTATGGTGGAACCTTCTATCCTCCCCACCAACTTGTGTGAGGACCCGGGTCAGGGGGTAGATCCTCGGACCATCCCCTCATGCATAACGGAGTCATCTCCGTCGATGAGGTATCCCATACTAATAAGAGCAAACTACATGACTACGCCTTTTCCCATATGTGGTAAATGTGGTCGCACAGGGTAGGATTGGTTTCCATAGTACTAGGACACTGTGCATTTTTCACAAACATCACCATTTTTCCACCTTTCCAACACAGCACCGACATCTCGTCGTTCCATAAACTCACAAGACATTTCAAAGGAGTTTTGAATAAACAACATTGTTTTCCCATCCTAAAGTTTTATATAAACTACGACATAGGGTGGCAAAATAATATCCATATATTTTTGAAATGGGTTTTGTAAATCTTGCTTTGAGAGTAAACATATTATGAAAGTAGATGCATATGTTGGTAGTGCAAGCTCAGAGAATAGCTTGCCTTGCTTGGCAAAGTGATCTTGCTCTTGTTCTTCAAATTCAGCAAACTCTCCTTCCTCGATATATCCGACAACGTTCTCGTCTAATTAACAAACAAACAATACAAACAATCACTAAGCTATACAAGCAATCACCTCAACATAACCATCATTAACATCACAATTGGCTACTGCACACATCAAACTACACAATTTGGTTTTTAAATAAATTGAATTAAACATTATTTAATTAAGTCCAAATTATGGCAGAAACTAGTTATTCATGTTTAATTCCACAACTTGAGTTCTGTTGGTCACAAAAATACAAATTAAAATTCTATGGAAAGCCACTGATGTGTAGAATACAACCCAATTTGAATTGGACCATTTGGAGTTACCAAACTCCCTACACATTGGATTGAATCCAGTAGCTTAATAATCAAGTTTTAGCTACCAATTAAATTATATTGTTCCAAAAATTAAACCCTTTTAGGGGTAACTAAACATGGATATATGTGAGCTAACAAAATTGGTCCTAACTCATTTGGATCAACCAATAAACATATTTGTCTGTTTTAGTCCAGAAGGGTTTATTTTAAAGTCAGCAATTAATATTGCTTAATTAATTCTACCAAAATTAGGGGAGCTAACACAAGGCAGTACTAAGCTAGCAAAATTGGTTTGGAATTATTTGGACTAGCAGAGTATCAGAAACAAACAAGTTTAGAATTTAAACCTTCTGTGGCATTTTCAATAATACTTTTTAACTATTTAATGAAATGACATGGGACCAATTGTGTTGGTTAAACACTTTCATAAGCTTTCCAGAACAGTTGAGTTTGATTTATTTGGATTCCTAAATCTCGAGATATTGAATTTCAAAGTTGATGCCAGTACTGTTTTTCCAGAGAAAAAGAAATAGAAATTCCCTCTCTTCTGGATAATGTTGAGATTTCTGACTAGTGGGGCCTACTGGTCAGTGACTCAGCGTGGACGTGGATTTGATTAAAATACTGACGGGTGGGGTCAGGCCGTCAGTGGCTCAACTACAGCGAAGCGTTACGCGGCCGTTGGATCTGGATCCAACGGTCCAAGATCAAAGGCAACGGCGGCGACCAAAAACTGGCGGCGCCGCCGCGCCGGCGGCACGGTGATGATCGGAGACTCACCTAGAGGGCTCGGAAGATCGCGGAGACGACGCAGATCGACGGCGGAGGCTCGGGGAAGGCGATGGTGCGAGCTGTGCTTGCTGGGGAAGGCTGGTTCGTCGGCGGTGAGGTCGCGCACTTCGTCGGCGTCGGGCAGCAACTTCGGCGGAGCGTCGGGGTCGCGTCCGTGCACTAAAAAGAGGGAAAAAGCTCTCTGGTGAGTGCGGTGTCCACAAGGAAGAGCGTAGAGGGGTCAGAGGGAAGAATGGGGAGGTGTGGCGAGGCGGTGGTGCTCGACCTCAACGGCGGCGTCGGGCACGGCCGTGCACTGCCCTCTGGCGGTGCACAGAGCAAATTGGAGCGAGGGAAAGCTTGGGAGGGAGGTGTGGTGTTCCAGAGAGGCCTCGGGGTGCTTTTTATAGGGCCAGGGCGGTCCACGATGGTCGGGGTCTACGGCGGCGGCCATGGCGCGTCCACGGTGATCAATTCGGCGATTACACGGCGACGGTGCAGAGACTCGTGGTGGCTTGGGGCTTAACGGGGTCCGGCAAGCTTCTAGAGTCATCTAGAAGAACGGTGCGTGTCGGGGAGCTAAGGGGTGGACGAATTTTGCCGGCGCCGTCCAAGTGCTCTACGGCGGTCAGCGGGGAACCACGGCGTAATGGCGACGGGAGGGGTGCCCGTTTTCTTCCCTGCGGGTGCAGAGAGGTGCAGGGGTGCAGAGGCGAGGGAGAGCGCGGCCAGGGGGGTCCTGGCGGCGAAGAAAACGGCGTCGACGGTGAAGGCGACACGGCGACGGTCGTCGGGTCTGAGGTCGATGACCTTTTTGCAGAAAACCCCTTCCTCCCTCTTTTCTTTTATTTTTCAGTTTTATTTCAATATCCAGAAGCTTTTCCTGGATTTATTTGAGGTACTTAAGTATTTTAGAAAATTCTGCAAATATTTGTGGGGCCTCCCCATAACATGTAGAAGCTCCACAAAAATTGGCATTGCCAAATAAAATGTTTGGCAACATTTTCTTTCATAGTACTTGTTTAAGGTAATTTGATTTATTTCTATTTGTTTTTATTTTAGAATTTTAAAACAAGTTCAAAAATAATATTTGAGATGGGAAAGTAGTAAGAACAAAAAGGGAGAGTGTTTACATTGCATCTCCACTGACTTTGATTTGAAAATAATTGAATTTGTCACTTTGAGATTTTTAAAGTGATAACTTGCTATTTTTATTTTCTTGCTTTTAATTTGGATTTTGGTTTCTTTATTTCTTATTAGTGTTTACTAGAGCAAACACTCACACAACCAGCAAGAACAACAACACAAGTAAGAAGAAGCAATTAACAGACAATAAACAACAAAAGTTTTTGTTGGTTCCCATTTTTGGAATAAAATTCTGGATAATAATTTTGGGATGTTACAGCTAGCTAACTCGCTATAAGTGCGGCTTCGTGAAGCGCACTCTACGGGATACTCAGATCCTTCTCTGATTCGGAGATATCTGTTTGCCGCCTTCTTCGAGCCGGCCCACCGGGTGCTTCCGGACCCGGCATCCTGGGAAGATGGCCTCCGGGTGGGTTCTGAGCCACCCAGCCTTGTGGTCCGACTCGTAGTCTTGGGCCTACCCGATTGGGCATCCCCTCATCACCCACACATCATGCAAAACCCACTAAGTTAAAAAGTAAAGCCTCGCATTCAGCAATGTCAACGTCATCACACAAGCGTCGTCGTTGTTTTTGGATCGATGAGTATGAATCACAACCGAAACCAACAATCTACCAATCTCTTGTGGTTTTATAATTTTTTTTAATCTTGTGAGCTTTATCCCAAGTTCAACTATATCCACAAACCCAAGACTAGTGAACTCAAAATGTTATTTCCTTCTTTCCGAAACTAGTTGGCATGTACGTGCAACGCACGTTTTAAGAAATAAATGGGGGCAATTTATAAGTACAAAATATTGCATGTGCACTAATACATACTGAAAAATTAGTCTGGTTTTAATAAAATTGATGTACATAAATAATTCTAAGCCAAAAAATAATCAGCGATATGAGCGAGACCACATTCAAGAGGAGTTTCTTGAGAGTGCGACCCATCTCGCAAGCTTTGCGCAACCTACAATTGAAATATTGTCCACCAAGACATCAAACAAAAATATAGTTCGCTCAACTACACCTCAGCAAAAAATGCTCAGATAGTCATGTAGGTCAACGTAGGATTTCCACAGATAATAGAACAGTTGAATGGAAAACACAGTGCCTTTCACCGTTAGGGTAAATGGATGATACCGACTACTCGTTCATTGACAAGATGAATGTGTACAATCAACTTGTACTTGAGATTGAATAGATAGTACATACAGGCAATCCAGCTCCAGCAATTTTCTAAATCTAAATCCTAAAAACTGAACTTAATTGGAGTAGGAATCGACATTCAGTTTTTAACCTGACAGCAAAATACAACGCTTCCACAGCTCTCTGTCACTTCGTCTGATTCAGTATGATGTTTAAGCCAAAGTAGATGCATGTACGATCATAGAAAATCATAGTATTCGAACTTCACGTTCTTGCCCATCTTGGCGTGCTTTAACTGAAAAGTAGTTGCAGTGTCCACATCGCAGGTCATTGAACTTACAAGCTGTAGCGCTCTTCTCAGTTTGGCAACAACGGAGACCACTATGCGGCCATGCCGAGCAGAGCTCGCCCATCGACCAAGTTCTCTGTAAACGTCGCCGAGACCACGCTCCGGTGCTCCTGTCTGACCGACTCCGCCGATCGCCGTACTCCGTCGTGCTCCTGCCCGGCCAGCCGTGCCCGTCACGGTCGCCGAGGCCGTCCCTCGACTGATCGCCTCCCCGTCCGGCTGCGTCCGTCGTTGTGTTCCTGCCAGGCCGTTCGAAGTTTGAACCCGTCACGGTCGCCCAGGTCGCGCTCCGGTACTCGCCCTTTCTCTCGACCGCTCGCCTTCCCGGCCGGCCGCGCCTGTCCCGCCTGCACCCCCGCACCCCATCACCGCGCCGGCCACCGCCCCTCCCTCCTGTCCGCCTGCACGGCGTGAGCGGCGCATAGGAACTTTTCTTCTGAATATTTGTTAGCGGTGGCAAATCATCGTAATTAGAACGAAACGAAGAGATGTGTTGAGTTGTCAAACATTGGAGGTGGCAATTTGGTCATATTATGTGATAGGTGGGAGGGCAAAACGGTCCAAAACGGACAATGTTGAGTTGTCAAACATTGGGACGATCTGTGCCGTTTGATCGGATATTGAACGATCCAGATTTAAAGACACAGCTCAACACAAGTTTGCTCTTTTAATAATAGTATAGATATGTTGGATATTAGTTTTGACCAAAGTCAAACTTTGCAAACATGGTCAAAATTAACTCACCTGGTCTAAAATAATTCATTTGTTAGACTAGTTATAGTGGGAAGTAACATTGAGTGGTAACATACTTATGTTACTACCTATTGTTACTATCTCTATAGTGGGTAGTAACTTATTTGTGGTGTCATGCATGATAGTATTTATTAGGTTGTAGATTCATTTTGCCTTGAGATGTGTGATGTTTCGGTAACTAGCTATGTTATTCCAACCTCTTCTCTCCTCATTAATTACTTGCCATATCATTTTTTTTTTGCCTACGTGGCATTAAAGTTAGCAATGCTTCTAGAGAGAGGTTCGGTAACGATCGACGCATGACAGGCGCACTTCCATTCCACCTCCCAAGTTCGTCCCCAAAACCGGCGACCTTTTCCAGCCCACCCAAAAGTCCACCGCGCACACCTCGAGATCTCGCGAAATCCCTCCTTCGTCCAGGGCGATGCAAGAGGCCAGGGACCCCACGGCCAAGCTCCCCTCCGCCTCGCCCTTCGCCGACGCCATCCCTCCCCTCAACAACCACTACTACGGCACCTTCTCCCCTCCGCCTCCGCCGCCCGCCGCCTACAGCCCCGCCGTGAACGGTCGGCTCCTTCTCTCGCGCTCCCCTCCTCCTCCCGGTTCCGTGGAGACTGAGACGAGTCCTCTTGTGTGTGCAGGGTGCGGAGCTCATCAGAGCGTTGTTGCTTTCCCGTGCGCTGCCCAGCAGCAGGTCTTCGCGGAGGGCATCCCTGTCCGGGAGCCGCGGCTGCCGTTCTTCGGCGTCGGCCTTGGCTGGGCTTTGTAAGTGTCCTTTTTTGCGTGTGGATTGACTTGGATCGATCTGGCAAAGTTATGAATGACAGCATGAGCATGTAGTTGCTAGTTTCGTTACTACTGTTGGTATGTTCGGTAGCAAGTTCGGTTAACAGCACATTCAGGACCAAAATAGTTCATACATGCTAGTGAGAATTTGTGAGGTACTAGTACTGTTATTGGTCTGGTTGGGTAAGGATCCTTAGGTAGAAATGTAGAATTACGTGGCGGTCAAATGGTACTGGGATTGGATTAGGACTTATACTGGTACGGCAGAAGAGGATTGTCTTAAACTTACTCAGTTTACTTGCGGAGTGTGTTGCGCACTTCAGCTTGACCGCTCTGCTGTCTAGTAAACTGCCATCTTTAGCATCGGTATAAATATTCATTTAAGGAGTGTGTGTAAGTTCATTATTCGTACCTGCAAATTTAAAATGAAAGCACGATCAATCCATGTTGATGACCTTGGATTTGTTTTGTTTTGAAGGTTCTTACTGGGGTTCTTGTTGGCTGCAATTCCCTGGTATACTGGTGCCTTTCTTCTATTCTTTGTTGCTTTGGATCACCGGGAGAAGCCTGGATTGATTGCCTGCACAATTGCTGTAAGTACCCAGTTTCTAAAACTTATGCACATCTTCTATTTTATCTTCGGTACAAAATATATGAAAAAACTTACTTTTCATTTTAAAATAAAATTGAGAACAATTAGTTGTTTTTTAATGTTTTCCTTATACAAATGCTTCTTATAAATTGAATTTATACCGCTCTTTGCTCTTTGTTTCTGCAACTAAAAGTTCTTCTTATCTTCTTCAGTTCAAACAATATACCACTAGAACTGATGCCCTTTTTTTAGTCACTGCTGTAATGACATGGTTGCCAGGATGCTTGAGATTAAGAAGTGCAACAAAAAGCATTGATCAAAAGCTACTTTTGTTATGTGCACAATTATATGGTGGGTATTAACTACTCCCTGCGAACAACCTGGTTGCCAGGATGCTAGCGATTAAGAAGTGCAACAAAAAGCATTGATCAAGTGCTACTTTTGTTATGTGCACAAATATATGATAGGTAATAACTACTCCATCTGGTCCGTTTAAACTGTCGCTGGAAAAGAACTGAGGTGGTACAACTCGGTAGTAAGTGGCGGCAATATTTTTGGATCAGAGGGAGTAAATATGGAAGGCTCCACCAGTGTTACACCCTAACCAGCTCTCCATAAAGCCAGCTTTAGAACTCTCACACACCAATGCAGGGAATTACGCCCATGAGTGAGACCTACATTTATCAACAGAAGACTTCTCCAATCCTTGAACCTGAAACGTGGAAGGACTGAGGAGAGTTATTAAGATTGGTCCGCTATATTGTGCCATTTAGCTATCTTCATGGCGTTACCTACCCTGTAAGCACCCAAGGATCTTACAGTTTTCAAATGGTAGCAGCAAGCAATGATGAACACAACATCCTAAATATGCGCTATGATATAACTTGGCATATGTTCGCTTGGTTCTTATGCCTAAATCAACCCAGCTGAAATACTGAAATACATAGATCTGCAACATTTATTAAAAGATATATGTTTAGAGCAATGAAATACAATATCAGAAGTCGTGGCATGAGAAATGAACATAGAACAAAGAAGCAACCTCAGTTACCTTATGGCTTGATGTATATACCTTTGGTTTAGTTTATGTTAAATGGTATATCTACAATAATGGCCACAAGCGTAAGAAGTGGATTGATAGCTTGCTCTCTTGTGAACTTCTATGTTACACAGAGAGATGTTGCCAAAGGGATTTGGTCAATTGTACTGTCGAGGTCATGCTCAATGCCTAATATTGTGGTGCATTTAAATCATTTCAATTTTTGTTTGCTATAACGAAGAATTTTCTTGCAGGGCATTTTTGCACTAGTCTCCGTCACGCTCAATGGCATAAGAATGCATCCTTTTTGGTGATGTTGGATGTCATCAATCCCAGTTGTAACTATAAGCACCACATTCTCCGTGTCCTTTTTTTATGCTGAAAGTTGGAAATCTAAATCCACATGTTCCTATTATTTAAGTACCATATTTGTCATGTGTATAGTTGTATTATTCCGCTCATCCATGTGTAGACCACAGTTGATTAACTTATGTTTATAAGAATATCTATGTTTGGATATCATTCGCAGGGGTGTATATATGTGACTTTTGTGGTGAATTATAGCCCACAGTTTATTTTATGAGAAAAATGTTGTAGTTGGTAGAGAGATCGTTTGTTTCCCAGAGTCAAAAAAAATTATGCAACGTCTTCTTACTGAAAATACATGATAAGCCAGTGCCTATTCCCTGACCTGTCATGTGTCCTCTTACATTCTCACATGATCTCTAAAAGTGAAATTCCATGTTAATAGTTCCGATTTTATTTCAAGTAATGTTTACGATCTCTTTGGGGGAAGCCCATCATGGCGACTTCGCTAACATCAAATAATAGTTACGTCTCATCATGCTGGACCGATGAGAATTTTAGGATCTATTTGATTTGTTGCATTCCAAAAACGCTGAACCGTGGCGCTTTGCATAACATTCTATCAGTTTTGCATGGCCATATCAAGGAAATATAGCAAAAAGGGCCAAGAGCACAATACCCAACAGGCCAACATAAACTGGACATAACTATTTGTGCACAAGATACAGACATGAACAGATCATCACAGCTATCACACCACAACTAAAAATGAATCTACCAGAGGGGTCACTGAAGAATAAGAGCTCAAATCAACAATGGAACACATGATATCGTCCATGAATCCATCACAGAGCACATCATAGCCATTAGCCACTAGATAAACACGAGTGGGTCTTGCAGTACAAGAACTGGATTGAATGTGTTTTACCATATGTTATGTTTTCTCGATCAATGTTTTGTCGTCCCATATGCTTTCGGATGGTGAATGCACTATTTGTGATGATATGATAGACACACAACTTTGATTGTGTAATGTTGATCATCTATTTTATGATTAGCCTATTGTGCTTCCATTTGAGTTTGAAATTTATGTTGGTCGGTAGTTGCTCCTATTATGTCATTGATTGATGATCCGGGCCTAGTTTGTTGAATTAAAGCTCTCCAATTAAAAAAAACATTTTTTAAAAAGATTCCACAACTAGTGTTGCGTGCGGGCCTGAACATAGTGAATCGGCCCACGCTAGTGATTATCCGGAAAATGTTTTTTTTCATCTCTCGGGCATGACTGAGGTAAGATACGAACCGCATCGCAAAAATAAAGTATACCAATCGTGCCCTTCAGCCCTTGTTTTACGCCGTTTGAAGGAGAAAAAAAACCGTTCGTTAGGGAATTGCGTCCCGTAGCTGCTACTCCCGTCGGCAAAACCTCCCCACCGGACCGGCCTAAACCCTAACCCTCCAATGCCAGCGGCGATGACCGGCGGCATCGGCAGCGGCAGCGGGCCCCGATCCCTCGACTGCCGCAGCTTCTGGAAGGCCGGCGCGGCCGCGGCGCCCTCCGCCCCCGCCCGCGAGTTCCACGGTCCGTCCTCTCTTCTACGCTTTAATTCTGCGGACATCGGTCGCGTTGTTGCTGATTTCCCATCGGTTCGACGCCGCAGATGCGCTGGAGACGGGGGACTTCGACCGCGCGCGGGTGCACCCCAAGTTCCTCCACACCAACGCCACCTCCCACAAGTGGGCCTTCGGAGGTTTGTGCTGCCCCTCTCTGCTCCCAATCCATCTCTGTTCTGTGTTTGGCTTTGCTTCTGTGCTGGTCAAGTTAGGGTTTTACACGTCGATGGCGAAATTTTCTGTGCGAAATCGAGAGAGCTAGGTTTGTTTGCGCAAATGGGGAATATCTCGTGCATACTGCACAGCAACTGATGTTAATGCTAATTTTGTCGGATCAAGTGATTGTTTGGGGGAGAGACTTGCATTCAACTATTCTAGATGGATGACACACATTCATAGTTTGATCTGACGCGTATCGGCATGCTGGCCTTGCTGTTAGTACCAGTAATTTGTAGTAGCTCTGCCCTTTAGAATTGCAGGCTACTTGTAGTTTCTGTTTATTATCTCGACTCTTGAGAGGATATTGTAACTTCAAATTGTTTATGTTAGTACCAGTAATTTGTAGTAGCTTGCTGCATTTTCTTCATTCAGGCTCCTTGCAGCTTCATGTTTTATTCTGTTGTGACATGGGTGTAGTATCACTCTGACTGCAAGTATCCTATTGCCTACTGTGTGTTATTTGGCTCCTCTCTAACTGCCTCGATGTCCGTGAAATAGATATCTGTTTCTTGTTACATTGAACAAGCGACGAGGCAGATTTGAGGGCTACATTGTTGATGGAAGCAGTAAACTTTGTGGTTAAGTTGCCATTAAAGGAGAGATTGGGGCTGGAATGGACCCTAACAATTCCAGCATGTCAACAGCCAATATATGAACTTGCACACATGTAGGGAAATAAGACAAGAAGACCCCATACATTCTATGAAATCTGCGAATTGAAGCTTCAATTGCCATTGCTCCTAGCAAAAGCATGCTTCTACATTCTCGATCCTGTGTGCTTGCCTGCTTGTAAGCTCCCATGGAGCTATCAAAGCCAAGTGATCACTCTTGTTAGGAACTTATGATCGTATCTTGTCTTTCCACCCACTTCTCTTCGCCTAAGCAAATACCACGCGGAACTGTTTTTGAAAATCATGTATGCCGGTGTAGTTAACAATCTGTTCACTTGATGATAGACGAACATTTGTAAGCTTAATCTAAAGTCTAAGTAGTTAGCTGTACTTCTTAAGCAAAACGTATCCGAATTTCCCAATTTGTCCATTCAAAGTTATTGTCTCAGAAAAAAAAAAAAAAAAAGTTATTGTCTCAGCAAATGGAGTTTCATGCTGGTTCATATGAGTTTCATGCTAAAGAACACATATAATCTATAGTTTCTCGTTTGATCTTCCTTTTGGAAAGAATTTTATTTAGTGACAAATTGCAAATGAGATGCTGTTGTTGGAATGTATGTCTTGAACATAATAAAAAGAACAAGTATATGGTATGGTCATTTTTTAACATTCTTTCTTTATTTTAACTTGTGAATACTACTTTTGCCACCTTGGTCAATATTATCCTGACATTTTGTTTCTTGTTGTTTTTCTGTTGCAGCTATAGCTGAACTTCTTGACAATGCGGTTGATGAGGTTAGTAATATCTCTTATAGACTTTATTCAGTTAAGTCCAGCATTTCTAGTGCCTTAGAATTGCCGTAGAGTGCTATTGGTTGGATTTCAAGAACAGAAACAATCATCATCTGATGTGGTAATGTCAGATTTGCAATGGAGCCACATACGTCAAAGTAGAGGGAGGAGTGTTGTAGCTGAGTTTCATATGTTTACAGTTTACTAATTTCATCAGTGCTATTTTGTTTGTTTTTCTCTAGAGTGACACTTGTGATGAACTGATGATTTAGGTGTACTTGAGGCAAATTTTATTGAGCCCGCACATGACAAACAAGATTTCGAGAGGACTCCACTATTCATCCGGCTAGAGTCAAAACTTAGGCAGATTATCATTGATTATTGGTAAGTGTCTTTGGCCATTTGGTTGACAATCCTCTTGGGATGCTAAATCTAAAAGGAGAATAGTGTATTACTCCTATAGCCAGCTATTAGTTGCTCATACTTATCAAAGATATAGCATACTGCAATTTAAATACTTTAATCAGCTTTATATTAAAGAAGAAACTTGTTGCTGATTTTTTCCCTGTATTAATGCTTTTGTTTTAAACAATTTACTGTTGGTAACAGTACCTCGGACACTGAAATTGGTGTTACCACCTGTACTGTATCTTGTGTGGTAGTACCACATACCTTGGGCATGCTGCATGCAGCCATTTGTCCTCATTTTGTTTCCTATAATGTGGATTCCTGTAATAAATGGTGTGTTTGCAGGAAAGAGAGGTGTCATTTGATAGGTTACCAGCCAAGTGATCCACAACTAAGATCTCAATGCAAGGATGGTCTTAAAGATTCAAGTGGTCCTGGGCCTAAAGTTCAGCAGAAATCACCCAAGGATCAGAGGATTGGAAGGCGGTCATCAAATTTGCTACCGGAAACATATGATGATGAAGCAGTGGTTGGACTGACAGCTAATGGTGCAGGTACAGACTAGTTATATACATTTGCTCCTCTTTTTGGCCTTTCATCATTCTACAATTCTACAAACTATGAATTCTTATAATACTGCTGTGTGCCGAGCTTCTGCTCTATTGAAGGTTGCCGTGCAACTAAATAATGGTGTACGGTGTGAATAAAAAATCTTGTGATGCCCTTCTACCCTTTTAGGGCAAAGCTAGTGAGCTGTTTGTCACACAAATAAGGTCAAGATTCAAGAGCCTGTATTTTCTCTTTTAATTAATCACATGGAAAATATATATCAACACCAGGTGAGCGAACAACTTCTCTAAAGCCCTGTAGGAGCCTAGGTGGAATGCCAGAGCTGCTTCTGATTGGACCTTGTCACCTTGACTTGGGCAGTTCGGGCATACCAAGTGTCCAGGTCTGCTTGTTTGAATGAGGCAATGTGAAAACTTTATAGGTAGCATGTTTCATCTGATTCTTGTTTGGGATAAGATAATTGCTGATATACCACTGAATAACATTGCTCATACGCCACTTGTTTTCAACTTACTTGCCATCATCGCATACCATTATCTTCCTAATAAAGAACAGTGGTTATGTCAATTATATGACACTCTTTCACTCTGCTCCATGTGACTGGTGCGGTGAGACCATTTGTGTTGCTAGGCCATGCATGCTGCAACTTCGTTTAGTATGTTTGTGAGATATAAAAAATCAAGGGACTGTGAATGCCTGCCTGGAAGGGAGCATCGTGGTGGGACCCGAGGGTGTGGGTGAGCCTCGTTATGGCCTCCATGGTGGTGGGGAGGAACCTGCCATGGTTGGCCGCAGTGGGATTTGGTAATTTCAGATGCTAGGGTAATTGTAGGTATGGTAGTTTCAGGATTAAGAAAATGCTTGCGGCTCTAATTGACCTATGGGAATCCTCTTAGGGTGAAATAATGTGAAGGAAGAAGTTAGTGGCATGTAAGCAATTCCTCGATTTTCAGGGGCATGTCAACAAACCACGAGCTATTAAGTTGACCATATTTGAAAGTAGAAAAATATAAAGGGCATCAATGATACGATCCAATCAGTTTAGCAAATTGAGGATGATGAATGATCTTAGTCTTATTAGGACTTAGATTCAGGAATACTACTCTAATAAGAAGTCTTGCTTTTTCTCGAAGTAGGACAAAGTGACTATGTAAGCAATGAGGTGTGATATAGGGAACCCAAACCCAGACAGGAAGCTATGGCAATCCAAAGTAAGGCAGAAGCAAGAGAGAATGAGAGGTTTGGAATTCCTTCAGCACTAGATTCTTTTGTAGGACAGGAATCAGAGGGTTTTTAGTCCCTTGTACAATTTTGAGGATTGTTTATAGAATTTGTGGTTGGCTTCACCAAATATTTTGGTTCAAGCCTTGGTCTAGTCGTGGTCGTTTCGTTGATGTTATTTTGTCTTGCAATTTTACATCTACTTCTTTTCTGATACTGCGCATGCTTGAGCCGCATCACACAATATCTTTATATGAGAATATAACAACTATGCTATATTTTTTTTTATTTTTTAATGATATTATAGGGTGGTTTCATGACGCTTATGTTATTGTTTCAGAAGGAAACATATAGTGTCCTTTGAGCAGTTATTCGGGTCACTGTAGCTGTTTTATCCTAAGTACTTGCAGCAGATATTATACCTAGTGTTTCTTGCACCTGAGACAATAATATTAATCGTTAGTAGACAGTAACTTTAGAGGGCAGGCCTCTTGGTGCAGTGGTGAGGTCCTCCCAAATTGTGCCAAGAGGTCCTGGGTTCGAACCAGCCTCCCTGCTCTGCCCTTTGCATGGGTAAGACTCGGTTCCTATAATCCGTCCCCAGACCCCACCTTATATGGGAGCCTCTGTGCACTGGGTTAGTAGACAGTGACTTTGTACTAATGGTTTCTTTGTCCCACATGTTTTAAATTAGGAGTATCTTGTCTGAATTAAGCTTGTTCGATTTGTTGTAGAACATTATTTCGTAGTTATCTGTGGTATTTGGAGTTCTCACCTAGTGTGTGTGGCGGCTTGACACTCCACGGGAGCAGCACCTCCAGAAATAGGTCACCACACATTCACACATACATGGGCCTGGGCCTCTCCTGGGCCACTATTCAACACTCCCCCTCAAGAGGGGTGATAGATATCTATCATTCCCATCTTGTCACACGCCAGATTACACTCTTTAGGCCCCAACCCTTTAGTCAAACAATCTGCAATCTGTTGTCCTGAACCAACATGCTCTGTCTTGATGATTCCAGTATCTAGTTTCTCTTTGATGAAGAATCTGTCTATTTCCATATGCTTGGTTCTATCATGCTGCACTGGATTGTTTGCTATGCTGATTGCTGACTTGTTATCACACCACACATTCATACAACTAGTCTTCAATATTTTCAGTTCGTCGAGCAAATTTCTTGTCCATAACATCTCACTTAGTCCTTGAGCCATAGCTCTATATTCTGCCTCAGCAGTTGACCTAGACACAACAGCCTGTTCTTACTTCTCCACGAGACAAAGTTCCCACCAACAAAGACACAAAAACCAGAGGTTGATCGGCGATCATCTAAGCAACTTGCCCAATCTGCATCACAATATCCATCTATCACGAGGTGCTTGTTACTCTCAAACAGCAAGCCCCTTCCTGGAGTTCCCTTCAAGTATCTCAAAATTCTATATACTGCTTCAAGGTGATCACTCCTAGGTTCATGCATGTATCTGCTTACTACACTTACTGCAAAGGCAATGTCAGGACGTGTATGACATAAGTATAACAACCTCCCAACTAACCTTTGATATCTTTCTTTCTCGACTGGCTGTCCTGACTGAGCTGTCACTTTGTGGTTTTGATCAATTGGGGTTGAGGCTGGCCGACATCCTAGCATTCCTACATCACTTAGCAGGTCTAGAGTATACTTCCTCTGAGATAGCGCAATTCCCTTAGCAGACCTAGCCACTTCTATACCTAGGAAGTACTTGAGTCGGCCCAGGTCTTTGACTTCAAATGCCTTGCCTAGGCACTCCTTCAATCTTGCAATTTCTTCCTTGTCATCCCCTGTGATAATAATATCATCCACGTATACAGCGAGTATAGTGATTTTCCCTTTTTTATGTCTGTAGAAGAGTGTATGATCACCATTACACTGCCCATGGCCCATACTACATACAGCACGTCTGAATTTGTCAAACCAAGCTCTTGGAGACTGTTTCAGTCCGTAAAGGGCTTTCTTTAATCTGCATACCTTGCCAGTGGTCTGAGAGGTTGAGAAACCAGGTGGGATCTCCATGTAGACCTCTTCCTGCAAGTCCCCATGCAAGAAAGCATTCTTCACATCAAGTTGATGCAAAGACCACCCAAAGTTTGCAGCACAAGAGATTAGAATCCTCACAGTATTCATCTTTGCTACCGGAGCAAAGGTCTCATCATAGTCAATGTCGTAGGTCTGACTATACCCCCTAGCCACAAGCCTTGCTTTGTACCTTTCAATCTTTCCTTCTGCATTCTGCTTCACAGTGAATACCCACTTGCAGCTGACTGCCTTCTTTCCTAGTGGAAGGGGTGTCAGAACCCATGTCTTGTTCTTACACAATGCCTCCAACTCCTCCACCATGGCCATACGCCATTTCGAGTCCTCCTTTGCCTTCTTCCAGTCAGTTGGAACAGACATAGATTGAAGAGAAGTAACAAATGCTTTGTAGGCTGGTGACAATGCTTCATAGGAAACATAGTTTCCAATATCATTTGCATTGAACCCATATCGTTCTGGTGGTATCCCTGCATTTGCTTGAGTAGTTCTCCTCAAAGCAATTTCCCCATCAGTTTGCCCTTCAGCCTGATCTCCATCAGTGGAGACGGAAATCACATCAGCTCTACCTTGTTGTTCTGTTAGTGGCTGATCAAGTTGCTCCCCCTGATGTGCAACACCATTGTCACGCTTTCGTGAATACACCTTGAGTTGCTCCTCCTGCTCTGTTGTCCACCTCGGCACATAGCCAGGCATCTCCCCCTGAATCTGTCTCCTGGCATAAACTCGAGGATTTTGTTCTTGATTTATCTTGCCCCACATGTCTTGCTGCAAGTTTGGCTCCTGTTGGTGCTGCTCACTCTGATGTACCGGAATGGCACCCTCAATTGGCTGCTGCACCGAAACAACCCCATCATCCACAATTGGCTGCTGCTGCGCTGAATTTGGCTGCTGCACTGGAACAGCCCCTGTACCACTACTCTCCCCCTCGTGACCTCCTGATGGGCACGACAAATGGTCAAGGTCTTTGAATAGCACGCATAGATCAGTCTGGTCACCATAGAAGGGTTCGGACTCACGGAATGTAACATCCATGTCACAAATGTCCTCTTCTCAACCGGACTCCAGCATTTGTACCCTTTTTGCCCCGAAGAATATCCAATAAAGATGCACTTGACTGCCCGAGGATCAACTTGTTTACTGATGGCCTATGATCACGAACAAAACAAGTGCAGCCAAACACTTTGGGGGGAACTAGAAATTTATTTTCTGCAAGAATCAACTCACACGGTGATTTCATACCTGTCACCCGGGATGGTGTGCGATTGATCAAGAAAGTGGCCATCATGACAGCTTCACTCCAAAGGAACTTAGGCACATTCATGGTGAACATCAATGCTCGGGCCACCTCCAGTAGGTGACGATTTTTTCTCTCTGCCACCCCATTCTGAGGAGGCGTATCAGGACAAGATGTTTGATGCAAGATACCCCTTTCAGACATAAAAGTACCAATGGCCTTGTTAACATACTCAGTGCCATTGTCTGATCTGAGTGCTTGAATCTTTACATTAAACTGAGTCTGAACAAGGGCATAGAAGGTTTTGAAACACTGAAACACTTCATCTTTATGTTTCAGAAGGTAGACCCAAGTCATGCGAGAATAGCAGTCAATGAACGTAACAAAATACTTCATACCACTAACAGATAACACTGGGCATGTCCATACATCAGAATGGATTAACACAAAAGGAGATATGCTCCTTATCCCCTTACTCACATATGAGTTTCTGGTATGTTTAGCAAACTCACACGCATCACAGTTCAGCTTGCTCTTGTCCACACCACTCATTACATCAGGAAATGCTTGATACATTTTGTCAAAAGACACATGCCCCATCCTACAGTGATGAATAAGGGCTCTAGTCTCCTTATTCTCAGCAACTGCAGCAAGCATGTGCATTCCCTCCTGCTCCGTCATGCTGCGGTCCATGTACCACAGCCCCTTACGCCTCGCTCCAGTCCCAAGACTCCTGCCCGTCGATCTCTCCTGGATCAAGAACACAAAGCGGTCAACAATGAGCCGACAATCCATTTGATCAACCAGAAAACTCAAGGACACTAAGTTGACAGGAAAAGCTGGCACATGCAACACAGAGGATAATTTTATACTTGGTGTGCAAGTGACTGTCCCAACACCTGTGATGGGTTGGGCTGTGCCATCCGCTGTATAAATGGATTTCGGATTTGTGTGAGGGGAATAGGATGTAAATTCGGTAAAGTCTCGCGACATGTTGTGATGCTCCAGAGTCAAGTACCCATTCAGATTTTTGTTTATGGACTGCTATTGATGCATGTTCAATGTTACCTTCATTTGTATCAACAAAGTTTGCATAACTGGTAGCAGTCTCTTGTTCTCCTGTAGTCTGCTTCACCTCGACAGAGGCAGCAACATTTGCCCTGGGAGCATTCCAAGGAGAGGTATTCCAATAACCACCACGTCCAGTCCGACCACCTCTGTAGTTACTGCCACCATTATACCCTCTGCCTCTTCGGGGCGGTTCAGTACAGAAACGACTGATATGCCTCGGGTTACCACAATTAAAACATTCCCTAGAACCACGCTGATCAGCCACTCTGTAAGCAGATTCAGTCCCAGCTCCTCCTCTAGACTGCAGGCGTACCTCTTCTTGAGACATCGCAGCAATGGCATCATCTAGAGACACGAGTGTAGACTGATGGAGCAGTGCAGCACGTCTATTTTCAAAATCTTGATTGAGACCCTTTAGGAACTGCATCACACGTCTGCGCTCTACCCAAGTCCTGGCAATCTCCATGGACTCTGCATGTGGAAGCTCAAGGGGGTCACACTGATCTAGTTCTGCCCAAAGATGTTGTAGCTCATTCACATACACCATCACACTTCTGTCACTTTGACGGACAGCATGGATCTTGTCTTCAATTTGAGACATAAGCATCAGATTTCCTTTACCTGAGTACCTCTTGGACAGCAAGATCCACACATCAGAAACACATGGCAATGCCTCAACAGACGCTACAATAGGTGGAATCAGGGAGTTCAGCATCCATGCCAATATCAGGGAGTCAGTGACACTCCACTTCTTCCACTCCAAGTTCTCCTTGTCAGCCGGTTCTCCAACAGTTCCAAGAACATATCCCACCAGGCCCTTTGTTTTCAAGATCAACAAAGCCCGCCTCGACCAGCTCAAGTAGCTGCTCACCCCATTCAACTTGATATCATTTGGCATGAGTTCGAGCTTTAGAACCTGATCTCCTTGAGACGCAACAAGTGCGCCTCCTGCTGCACCATTTGCTGAAGTCCCCGCAGCATTCGCTGTCATCATCTGCGCCAACTTCTCCAGGGCAGCGGTGAGTTCAGTCCCCATGATAGCCTCTTGATGCAGTTGACCTTCACCAACAAGTCCACGCAGCTGCTCCCCTTGACTCCTCAGCTGCACACAGACGTCTTCCCCGCCTCCAGGACCAAACTCCTGCGATCCCCTTCACTCGCGCACCACTGCTGCCGCTGAAGCTGAACAACACCTCCGCTTGGTGCAGCTCCTCCTCCCAAGCTCGCCCCACCTGCCCTGAAGCTCTTGGTGACCAGGAGCTCCGCCTCCTGCTGCTGATTCACCGCCGGCAGCCTCCAGGACCCAGCAACCCTAGCTCTGATACCATGTGGTATTTGGAGTTCTCACCTAGTGTGTGTGGTGGCTTGACACTCCACGGGAGCAGCACCTCAGAAATAGGTCACCACACATTCACACATACATGGGCCTGGGCCTCTCCTGGGCCACTATTCAACATTATCTGTACAAGTTATTTCTACATGAGAAGGTAAATCCTTTGTTGAAAATATAGACACTTGGAGCAGGTTGTTCTTTGAAGTATTTTGTGGCATGCAGATATTTTTTCGCTGTTTGCTCTTTGACATAAGTCAACCAGAACTTTCCTTTTTTTCTTTGCTCGACGAGAATTCACATAATTTATGTATGGTTTTATTGTACTCCCTCTGATCCATTTTATATGCCGTGAGAAAACAACCTAACACATACAACTTATATGTATAGCTTGCGACAGTTTTTTGGGCAGAGGTAGTATAATTTATTCATGTTCTTACTATTTTATTTTACCTAGGTTCTGGTCTGCAATTTTTTGGCCAAGCACAAGAAAACAGTATGAATTCAGCAGGCTTGGAAGAGGTTTGCACCGCTTAGGCTTTCCACTTTCAATTGAGTCATATTTTATATGCACTAGCTGAGAGTGGCTGCAGTTCGCAATTTAGGATGATGCAAATATAATGTTGAATTCCTATGTTATGCTACAATTAATTACTCTTTTGACATGCACACATGTGATATTTTATATGGAAATTGGAAGATATATTGCCTCTGGACTCTGCAAACGTAGATGCACATAGCCACACCCACACATGCCTCTTATCATTAATTCATTACTCATATTATCATATTTTGTGGCATTCAGGATCTAGTGGAAATTGGTTCTCATGGTGCACTTGACCCCAATTTCATTGAGAAGCTGAGTGAAGAGAACATTTCTCTGTTTACAAGGTAATTTTTTGACGATTGCTAATGGGTTTATTGTTTTTACACAAGGGAGACTTTCAGCTTGATATCGTCATCATATAAAGTATAGCTATAGGGAGTAGTTATGTTTATAGGGCTAGTTAACTGTGTGTTTTGTGTGAAATCACTCTTCCATTGTTGCATACTGAACTTGATATCATTCTTTTCAGGCGCGAGGAACTTCGTCAACGAGATACACAGTTGAAGCAGACAGTATGCCATACTGTTCTAAGTGATCAGTTAATGGCTGATGTATTGTATTTCTTGATAAATCTGAATGGTTCTTTTGTAGATTGGGGAGATGGAGCATGAACTAGAAGAAACGATAAGGAAATGTTCTCAGCTTAAGACCGAGTTGCAGGCACGGAAGAGCCAGCAGCAGCTCCCTTACATGTGACGGTTAGTTTGGCTACTTCTGACATCGTGTTCTTTTTAAGGGCTGTGCTTCCAAATGACTATACCGAATAGTTCATTACTCTCACATACTTGCACTAAAAACGTACAATATTATTTCCTCCATTCCAAAATAGATGTCTTTGTCTTTGCAAGTCTCGTTGACCATTACTTGGCAAGTATGTAATTTAAGTAAGTTTAAGCAAACTGAGCAGGACCATTTTCCTGAAAAAACTAATCTCATCGTTTGCATTGTACCTAAGCAACCTAGCTTGTTTTGAAATCATAGTTGAAAGATAGATAAGTCTGACTGCACGCTTTCTAAAACATAAACTATTTTTTTATCAAAGGTAATACTTTCATTGGCTTCCTTGATCCATCTTGGTTGAGATTTAGGAGTCCAGCTCTGCATTATAGTTGCCAGCCCTCATTTCGTGTCCGCACCGCTTCTCCTTACATATAGGGTGGACTAGAAGGCCATATGAGTACCTTTATATTAGAAACACACATATTCATGACTAACCAAACAACCTAATCGTACTCAAGAAATCTTGTCACGCCAAACAGTTATCTTATGAACAGAAATCATGCTCAACATTGATCTTAGGAACAAGAGCTATTCTCTTTATAGTTTCTCCGATCACTGAATATGCTGAAACCTGAAATTTACAGGTTGATCTGTAGTTTGTTTTACTTCGGAAAGAAAGAAAAAAAATAGTTTCAGTGTTGATGTAAATATGGTGTTTCAAACTAGTGTTTGTTTGCACCAACAAAGGTAGAAATTTTCTGCTTCCGAATAACTTCTGCCTAACTTGGATCCTGCTAGTGTGAAGCCTCCACCATTGGACTCGATAATTCCGCCCATATTTGTTGATCCCACCAAGCAATTAATCTCTCTCTCTCTCTCTCTCTCTCTCTCTCTCTCTCTCTCTCTCTCACACACACACATAGGCCCACCACGACAAGCTTCACTGCCACCGATCCGCAAGCACCGCGCGCTGCTGTTGTTGGCCAGATCTGGCGGTCTGGGGAGCTCCACCCTGAGGATTGAGCCAGAGTTATGGCCGGCCCCGGCGGCACCGACGACGGTGAGAATGGACTGAGCTGGAAGCGAGGCGGTGTCACTGGCAAAGGCAAGGCAGAAACTTAGGGTTAGGGGTCAGGGGTAATGCAGGTGTGGGAAAAGATGGAGCCCTCTTGGGCCTAGAGGGAAGGCCTGAGGCTGAGGCAGCGTGGGGCGGCAAGCAAGACGGCGGGCCGATGTGGTGGTTGTGGAGCCTAGCCGAAGCGACGGTGGTGGTGGAGGCGAGTCTGGTGGCGGTGCTTCTCTCCTTCCCCTATTCTCCAACAACAAAACTACTCCCTCAGTTTCAATTTAATTGACTTGTTATGTGCCATATGTTGATGTATCTAGGCATGTAACATGTCTAGATACATCCATATGTTGTGCATAGCAAGTCAATTAAATTGGAACGAAGGGAGTACAAAGCAAAGGCTGTCAGAAATTTGACCCCGCGAGTCTGGTACCTCAGCGGGTGACCTTCAGATAGCATCAGCCTATTTAGATTGTTATGCAAATCGCTAAATTCACTTTATTTATATAAAGAATGCTAGTAACTTTTACTTACAATAGTTTCTAGGTTTACAATGTAAAGATAAAATCGTAAAATCATTGGTTTATCAACATTGCCAACAACATAAGATCTGAAGAGAATCTGCCAACAATTTAGGGCACTAAATGATGAAGATTTATGAGCTGCCACAGCTTAGCCGAATCTCATTGCCATCTTGTCACTGTAAAACCACTATTAACTTAATTTCATTGTTAACCTATCGCTGTGTGTATGGAATGAGATCACAAAGATGAGTTGGTTTATCTCAACCGTTAATTATTGTAATGCTAATAAAACAGAAGAGGGACCAATTTAGCCGAGTACAGTACATTCATGAAACCAAACATGCCCTTGTATTCTGATGACCAAATGTGTGTTTGGCTGACACCCGAGCCAACCCTGCAAAATGCAGAAGGCGCTGCATTTGAAGTACATGCGACGGAGCATGTGCGTGCCAAAAATGTGCCAACGATCAAACAAATGCCAAATTTTTATACATGAGCAAAAAATTGATAGGGTAGCTTTGGGCACAAACAAACATACCTGACCAATACCATACCTTGACATCATGTCATTTGTCTTTGTTCTCTCATCTGAATTAACTTTGATTCAGTGATGGTCCAAATGAACCTGGTGATGTTGCATTGGTCCTTTGAGGTTCTATAAGAGCAATGATTTAATCAAGATGTTCATGTCTTTGTGGAATGACGCAATGAACATATTAGAACGTGCATTAGGAGACCTTGGACTGATAATTTTCAAGCCAGCTTTTATAGGAGCCATAACTTCTAGGTTTGCCTTTGTTTTTCCCCCTTACTTGTTGCAATGCCTTTTTGCAACCCCAAATAAGCTGAACTGTTGGGAAATACGGAGTAGTTGTTGAAATGTTTGCAAGTACTAAACACCTTTGATTATCTTTGCAATGCATGAAAAATGCAGATTAAATTTATTTGTCAAAGTGTTCACAGAGCAGGGACGGAGCCAGGGGGCGCTGGTAGAAATTTGGTAGAAATTGACTATATGGCCCCCTCCAAACAATTTAGTGTAGATTGGCCCCCTCCTTACCATTCTCCGTGTCACTGTCAAATAGTCTGGTTATGACAAATTTGATTTTTTTTTTCAGGTATCGCCTTGAGGGATACTGAGCGGCAACCAATGCTAACTAAGAATTCAAAGTGTGAAGTGCTGGCGTTATTAATATTCTTGCTGGTACTATGTAGGGATCATTCGTAGTTGAATTACTTGGAGGAACATTAGGAGGTAACATTCCAAGTCTAGCCACCAACATGGTTGTGTGTATGTATATATATATATATGACACCATACAGTCCTGGTCACCTTCGTCTCCCCCTTTTTTGTGTGTTTGCTGTGGAAATCTTGCCAACTCTTCTCACATTATCTTTCTGCAACAAACACATGCTTACATGAAAGTGCGGGGGACATCATGAAAAAGAAATTACCTCCGAAGCATCTGAACCCATGTTAATGTAACTGCAGTAAATGGAGGCCTCTTGCTTATACCACGTGTTTAGAAAGGAAAATCAACGACGGACGCTTCACCATGCATCAAGATCATACATAATGCGTGTTAACAAAAACTGATGATACATAATGCATCCGGCTTCTACAACAAACATATGGTTACATGTACATGTTGTCATGTTCTGTACCTTTTTTTAGTCTTGACTAGTATACACCAGGCTAAGATGAAATAAGTTTGCTGAGTATTCTCGAAGATAAGTTTGATGGGAAACCTTGATATGAATTTATCGGCCAAACGTTGCAACTCGTCGCATGTAAACTGGATTGGTGATCGTGCTGAGATTGTGGGTGAGGACCACCTCATCAAATTTTGTGAAGTAGTGAACAGAGAGAACACGGGAAAAGGTTATCGAAATTCGATTGTCTAGAGTCTAGATGGTCGTCCACTAAATACAGACTGCCCTAAGAGAAATGCACTGTCAGTTCCTGAACTTGTCTCCTGACTCCTGAGCACAATTCAGTCATCGTGCTCAGAGAATACACGATTACGGTAATGGAAGACGTGCATACAACCCAACGGTTGAAAGACCCACCCGTTAGCACAGGTGTCACGTAACCTGAAGCGGGGTTACGTGAAGGAGGGGATAACTGCAAAAACCGTCATTGACCCACCCGTTAGGCCGTTAGAGCATCTCCACCGGGGCCTCTAAATGTGTGTCCGGCACCCCCTAATTGGGCCTCCTTTGGGAGGTGCCGGACATGTGTCCGGTCAACATTTAGAGGCCGCCCACAGCGGTACTCCCCAAAGGGCCACCCCAAGCGCGCGCAAATTGTCGAACACCTCATGGGCGTTCAAAAAACATTGCGAGCGACATGAAATTTAATCGATTCGAAGTTAAACGATTCAAATTTAAACTAAACGATTGAAATCTAAACCCTAAGCCCTAAGCTAAACCCTAATCTAAACTCCGCCGCCCTGGCCTGCCTCGTCGTCGAAGCGGGGCGCCTGTCCTGCCAGGGAGGCCTTCTGGCTCTCCTGGGCTAGGCGCGAGCGGACACGCCTCTCCTGTCGGAGCGCGCTCGCCGCCCGGCGCATGTCATCCCTGGCAGCCCTTGCAGCTGCGGCATCGCTCTCCGCTGCTGCCTGCCTCGCCTCGCGCGCGGCATCCCTGCAGCTGCTGCCGCCTGCCTGGCCTCGCGCGCCCGGTTCAGCTCCTCGTAAACCGCCTGCTGGGCAGCCTCCATCGAGGCCGGATTCTCCCGCTCCGCGGCCACGGCGTTGAGGTCCGCGTACGCCGCGCGCTCGGCGGCCATGAAGGCGCGGCAGCGAGCGTCTCGCTCCGCGGTCTCGAGAGGCCTTCAGGATGGCGCCTCGACGGCGTCGCCAACCGCCTCGTAGCCGAGCCTGAACTGGCTGGTCGCCTGCTCGGCGCGCCAGTTGTCGAAGGAGTTGACCGCGACCACCTGGTCGGGCCACAGCGGCGGCGGCAGCTCCGCTCCGGCGCCGGCTCCTCCTCGGAGGCGGCTCCTGCCCAGGGTAAGGATCCTGGGCGGCTCCTGCTCCAGCTGCTCCGCCACGTCGATGTCGTCGACGTTCGCCCAATCGAAGGGCTCCTCGTCGACGACCATCTGGAGCGCCTGCTCCGGCGCCTGCTCCAGCCCCAGAGGGTGAGCGCGGCGCGCTGCCTGGGTGAGGGTGGACCAGGTGGTTTGGAGGCGGCGAGGCATGGTGCTTGGCTACGGCGAGTGTTGGTGTGGTGAGGCTGCACGGCGGAGGAGTGTGTGCCGAGGCTGCACGGCGGAGGAGTGTTATATAGGCGGGGAGGGGGCGGGAAACAGGGAAGCGCTGGGCGGGAAGCGGCGGGTGGGTGAGCACGCGTCGCGTCGGAGTTATGTGGCGGCGACGCGATTCGGCCACGCCGACGCTTGGGAAGCCGGGAAAGCCTGGGCGCCGGCATAATTGCGAGGCGTGCCGCAGACGCCTCGCCGTCCCGTCGCTTCGTCGCCTGCAGAAACGCGTCGCCATTAACGGGCGGAACGGCCTCCTGCACGGCGCAATTTACAGCACCCCCTCGCCGCCTATGTCTATGACGGGTGGGGCGCACTGTCGGAGGCCATGTCCAGTCAATGTCCGGCACCCCCAGGAGGGCCTTGGAGGCCCTATTGGGGGTACCAGACACAAAATCGCTCGGGGCGAGGCTTTGGGGGGTGCCGTTGGTGGGCGTTTTTGTGTTCGGCCCGCCAAAGGGCCTTTGGGGGGTCCTTTAGAGGCCCCGGTGGAGATGCTCTTAGCACATGTTTTACTTAACCTGAAGCGAGGCCACATGGAGGAGGGGGTAAGCGTGGGCCCGTACAGAAATTCTCTCTCTCAAATCTTACTGCGCTTCTGCTCTAGAACCCTAGGGCGCTATCGCTGGAGCCTGTTGCAGCTGGAGCGGGTGTCTGCTCCTCGCCTTCGGCCGTTGTCGCCATGGAAACCGGTAGCTCCACCAGCAGTATGCATGCTCCGCCGTTGTGGCCCGTACATCCCCTAATCTTGTGCCCGGACTGCATGAGGAAGGTGAAGCAGTCCGTTTCAGAGACGCCGAAGCACAACGGGTAGGTTAGTCTCTGAGCTGGTCCCTAGGTGCCACGTCGACCAATACATCATCAAGACATGGGAGTGACCGTCGTTGCATGCCTCTTCCATCACCGTAATCGCGTATTCTCTTGAGCACGATGACTGAAGTGTGCTCACGAGACAAGTTCAGGTACTAAGGATGACTCCAACGGGGCGACGCAAACGACGCGCGTTTGGTCCGCGTTTGGTCCGTTTGCGTGCCAAAAGGACCCATGTCCAGCCCATGTCCACCCCTTGATGGCCACTGCCCCCAACGGGCCGACGCATTGAGTCTGCCCGCAGGGTTTTTGATCATTTTGATCATTTTCGGGCATGGTGGCCATAGGTTCCAGACGCCCCCAACATTGCAAGAAAACTAGTACCAATACAGAATAAAAACATAATACCGGCCTCACACGGGCCATGTCTCTAGGTGTAACCAAAATATTACAAGTAGCGGACATCGGCCATGTCTCCAGGTGTGCCCAAATATTACAAGTTTCGGCCATCGGCCATGTTTCTCCGACCATGTTGGCCGTAGTTCAAATCAAATAAGTAGAAGGGACCGACAATAGATCAAACCTGATCCATGTACTGCCTTTGCTTCTTCTCGTAGTAGGCCTTCTTCCTAGGGGTGAAGGTCGAGATGTCCATGTTCATGATCTGGCCTCCTCGGCGCGTAGGGCGAGTTCAAGGTCCTTGGCCTTCAGCTCCACCTCCCAGGCCTTCATGTCGGCCTCCTTGGCCCTTGCCTCGGCCTCCTTGCCCCTGATCTCGACCTCCTGTGCCCGAGTCCGAGCGTTCTCCTCTTCTATGTCGAGCCTCTTCTTTTGCAATTCGAAGAAGAGCTTGGAAGACGTTTCTCTCTCGAGGCGTTCCTTTTCTCTCCTCTCTTCCTTCTTGTCACAGGTCTTATCCTTTTGGGATAGGAACCCGCTCAAAGTCTCTTGCAACGCAAGGGTCGTTGCATCGCGTTTCAACTCGGCCTTCGAGTTGTTCTTCCCCCTTGGCCTCCCGTCCTTCTCCTTCTCCGTTGTGTCCCCTCCCTTGTCACCACCTACATGTCCCGCTTGTCCGGCTTTCTTCAGGGAGGCGTATAGCTCCTTCCACTTATGCTGGTACTTCAAGCTCTCGGTAGCAATGGGTCAAGGTGAAGACCTTGTTGTATTGAGCCTTGAAGAGATCCAAAGCTTGCAACACTTGCTCCTTGATTCCATAGCCACTTTGGGGCCGGCTTTCAATGTTCTCAACGGCGCCGCAAAACTTGCTCATCTCCGCTGAATGTGGTTCCACCTCTTAGCGATAGATAGCTCGGTCCGCAGCGTTTGAATGTTTCGGGGCGGAAGGATTCGACCCTCATTGTAGCGCTGGTGAACCGGCCCCAATATGCCGACCCTCTTTGCATGGCCCCGATGATTTGGTTGGTTCCAACCTCGATTCATGACTCGCAAATGAGCACGTCTTCCTCGGAGGTGAACGAGGCGTCTCTTTGGCTGACCTTCCTCTTCATGGCCGCGGCGGCGGCATCGAGCTCGTTGAAGACCGGCTCATTATCGATGTTGATCACATCGGGGTCGGTCGGAAGAGTCTCATCATCGCCGACATTGTAGTCGTCGCCGTCGTACTGGCCGTTGTCGCAGACCATGTCCTGGAGGACGTCCTCCTGGTAGTAGGGGTCCTGGAGTTCATCGTCCTCCTCGTAGCACCTGGGTCACCCGGCGATGGCATGGGAACGGTGCCGAACAGGTTACGCGTCGGGGCGACCACTGTCGCGGCAGCTGCACGCGCTTCGGCAGTCTGCGGCGCGGGCGAGTGTGCGACCAACGGTGTCGCCGGCGCGTTGAGATCGAGGGTAGGTACCTCGACCGACTCGCCGGAGGAAGGAGAAACCCGCGGCGGCATGGTTCCCGGGAGGTACCCATACACAGGAGATGGTGCGGTCGCGAGCGGTCTCGACCTTGGAGGTCGGGCCGTGGAAGCGTTGGAGTTGCCACCGCAGAGGAGACCCCGACCGCCGCCGCAGTCGCTACCCCAACCGCCGCCGCGGACGGGGCAAGTCCAATGAGGAGGAGGGCAGCTGTCGCTGTCTTGGTCACGAGGTCGGTGTTGGCGTCGTCGCCCTTTTCCTCGGCGGCGGCCTTGGCGGCGGCGTCGAGCTTGTCCTGCTTCAGCCTCTTCCTCCGGGCGCCCCGCTTGAGGGTCTCGGCGGCCCTCTGCTCCGCCGTGAGCTCCTTCTTCACTTTCTTCAGCCGGGGCGCAGCTTCGGCGGCGGCCAGCTCTTGGGTCTCGGCGGAGGCGGCGGCGGCCTTGGCGGCGGCGGCCATGGGTAGGTCTGGACTATGGACTGGGTTTTGGGGGGAGGAGTGTGAATTTTGCCTCCAAAAGCGGACCGGAGGAGGACACAAAAGAGCTCCGCTCGCGTTGGGGCCGACGCATCGGTGGCCAAAATTTGGGCCAGGAATGCGTCGCGGGACAGAAAAACGGACCGCGATCCGTTTGCGTCGTCCCGTTGGGCCTTGTTTTTTGCCCTCGCGGACAGCGACGGACCGGCGCGGACTCGATGCGTCGTCCCGTTGGAGTCATCCTAAGTGCATTTTACTCTTGCCCAAATTCTACGACTTCCCTTTTTTTCCTGAGCAAAAAAACATCGGCTGGAGGAAACATTCGTCAGATTATACATTGAAGCTGGCTCATCTGGTTACTGGGCCTTCAACTTCCTTTGGGCTGCATCCGTGTAGGCCCAAGCCCAGCACCTTTTTGTTAAGACCCCAAAACCCTAGCCACCTCTTCTTCCTCTCTCCACTCCCCGCGCGCGCCACAGCCAGCGCCGCCTCGCCGCCGCGAAGACCTCCTTCTCCGCAGGCAGGAGCAGCCGGAACCCACCATGGCGGGCGGCAAGATCCAGAAGAAGCGGCACGGAGGGGGCGGAGGCGGCGGCGGCGCCCGACTCCAGGGCGGGATCCCGTTCGAGAAGTCCAAGGGCCAGCATATCCTGCGCAACCCGGCGCTGGTGGACTCCATCATCCAGAAGGCCGGCCTCAAGCCCACCGACACCGTCCTCGAGATCGGGCCCGGCACGGGGAATCTCACCACCAAGCTGCTGGCTGCCGGAGTCAAGGCCGTTATCGCCGTCGAGCTCGACCCACGGATGGTTCTCGAGCTCAACCGCCGCTTCCAGGGAAACCCCCTCGCCTCACGCCTCAAGGTACCAGCGCTCTCCTTCTTCTTTGCTCCTGTTTCTTGTGTACTGGTGGAAAAACGTGATTATAATTCAGTGCTAGGTTCTGCTTGCTGTGCCTGCCCTGCAATGCCGTCTATAGAGGTCTAATTTGCTTACAGTACTGTACCTGTTCTGTTTGGGGAAATTGGCCGTTTTTTCCTGCATTGAAGATCATTTCTGTGGCATGTAGGCTGTAGTGTAACTGGCTCATAAGTTATGTTGATGAACATAAATTGGATTTGATGGCAAATGGGTAACTTAAGGTGTTATGATGTTTGTGTTCATGAAGCAGAATTGTTATGTGCTAGTTTTCTTTTCTGTAGTACCTGAGTTAGTAAGTGCTTCATGGTGATTGTTCCTGTGAATCCGGAGCAATAGTTTTATGTAGGAAGGTTAGTCAGTGTTGTAAATAACTGTTGCTTCTACACTAGCTGGCAACTATGTTATTGATGATTGTTACAGTTATCATGCACGGTTGCATGTTTTGGTCTGTGATTGTAGAGAAATACTGATCACATAGTACAGTGTAATTGCAGTGTTAACCGGATGTTTGTTAATAACAATGAGTATCATTGGTAATCATAATGCAGGTTATCCAAGGAGATGTCCTTAAATGTGATCTTCCGTACTTTGATATCTGTGTGGCCAACATCCCATACCAGATTTCATCCCCTCTCACATTCAAGCTTCTGTCACACCGTCCAATCTTTAGGTGTGCTGTCATCATGTTTCAACGCGAGTTTGCCATGAGGCTTGTGGCACAACCTGGAGACACTCTCTACTGCCGTCTATCAGTGAACGTGCAGCTCTTATCACGTGTGTCACATCTCCTGAAGGTTGGGCGGAACAACTTCAGGCCTCCGCCGAAGGTAGATTCTTCAGTTGTGCGTATCGAGCCCAGGAAGCCCCTCCCTCCTGTCAGCTTCAAAGAATGGGATGGACTTGTGAGGATTTGTTTCAATCGGAAAAACAAAACCCTGGGCTCCCTCTTCAAGCAGAAGCGTGTTCTTGAGTTGCTAGAGAAGAATTACAAGACGATGCAGTCCCTCCAGCTTGCTCAAGATTCTGAAATGGGTGAGGAAAAGATGTCAGCAGATGATGTTGCATTGCTAGCTAATATGGTCGAGGACCTGAGCATGGAGACCAGTGACGAAAGAAGACGATGAGATGGAAATGGATGACGGCGATGTGGTAGATGGGCGTGCCAGCTTCAAAGAAAAGATTATGGGCATATTGCAGCAGGGTGATTTTGCAGAGAAGAGATCCTCCAAGCTGAGCCAGATCGATTTCCTGTACCTGCTGTCTCTCTTCAACAAAGCGGGTATACATTTTTCGTGAGGGTAGTCAGCCAGCTTGAGATGTATCTCGACAGCTGTGTTTTATTTTTGGGTTCATGTTATGTAAGTCCTATAAGTTGAATGTCCTCTATGTGCTATAAGTTGAAATATTTTTTACACCGTCGATTTTGCCCAGCTTTAGTAACTCGAGTAGATTTGAATAGTTCTAAGAAAAGAAGTTCGAACATCATCAATTTCTGCATCATACTCGTGTACAGTTTTATCTCTTGCAGTTGTCATAGATGTATTGTCGGCAGCTACACTTGCTTAATCTTAGGTACCTGTATATTGACGTTGGCTTTAGAATCGAACTGAGCTATCACTACTTTTCTTTGTCCATGTGGTGTTATGACACGCGGCAAAAGATGGGGTCAACGGTCAACAGTATTGAAGCCAAACCAATAATAGATGGTTGCTTTCCCAGCCTAAGAGCATCTCTAGTAGAACCCGCAAAACACTTTTGCAGTCGCGCAACTCGTAGAACCCGCAAAACGCGAACCCGCAAAACACTTTTGCAGTCGCGCAACTCGCGTTTTTCGGCTCGAAACGCCGCGCAGCGGAGCAGAACCGCAAAACAGAATATGCATATGCAGAACCGCAAAACAGAAATGAATATCATAAAAATGGAATGATAAATAAATTAGACCTAAATTATAAAGAATCATATTACAATAGTAGGATATCATGAATCCTCACAAATAGTTTATTACAATGAAAGTTCGAATCACACGAATTAAATAATAATTCAATACAAGATGCTGTAGAATAACAATATTGTTTGAATGAAACATGACTCAAATGAACTAAAAAATAGTTACTGCCCATGCAGCTGCCAGATGTGTTCAACCAGGTCTAGCTGCAGCTGGTTGTGTTCCTCCTTGTCCTCTATCGGTAAGTCTGCAGAAAAGATTGGACGCGATCGGGGTTTCTAGCTGGCTTCACACGGCTACCTACATTGTGATACCACAACTCCAAGTCCAAGCCCTTTCATCCTCTATGATCATGTTGTGAAGAATCACACAACAAGTCATGATGTTTTTGAGAGTTTTCTTGTCCCAAAAACAAGCTGGTCCTCGAACTATGGCAAAACTAGATTGCAAGACACCAAATGCCCTCTCTATATCCTTTCGGCATGCCTCTTGAGCCTTTGCAAATTCAGCTTGCTTCTTGTCTCTTGGATTTGAGATGGTCTTCACGAATGTAGTCCAAGGTGGGGCAAGATAGTAACCCTTTGTGTACTCATGCCCATTAACCGTGAAGTACAAGCCGGAGCATCTGCACTTGCTAGCCTACGGAGGAGATGAGACCTTTGCAACACATTGATATCATTACATGTGCCCGACAAACCAAAGAAGCAATGCCAAATCCATACATCCTCGGACGCAACGGCCTCAAGCACAATTGTTGCATCGCCTCCCCTGCCACAATACTATCCATGCCATGCCTTTGGGCAGTTCTTCCAAGTCCAATGCATGCAGTCAATACTACCTAGCATGCCCGGCCAACCTCGCGGCTCATTCATCGCCATGAGCCTCACGGTATCTTCTTCGTTTGGTGCCCGAAGATATATCTTTCCGTAGAGTTTGATAATGGTTTTAGCAAACATACGAACAGACTCGATCGTAGTATCTTCGCCAATACGAAGATACTCGTCGGCATAGTCAGCCGGGACGCCATAGGCAATGACTCTCATTGCGGCGGAGATCTTCTGGTACGCGCTGAAACCCATCAAACCCGCGACATTCCTTCGACGGGTAAAGTACCGACACTTCGCCTCGCAAGCTTCTACTATCTTCACGAAAAGAGAGCGGCGCATACGGTACCTTCTTCAGATGATGCGAGCCGGGTACGTCGGGATTTCGGCGAAGTAATCGCGCATGAGAAGCTCATTGCCGTAGAAGCGGTTTCGCGGTATGCAAAGGCGGCCAACCTTGGATCCTTGCCGCCGCTTTGCATACCGGTCCTCGAACTCCTTGACGGCGAGGACGGCGACCACCATTTGCTGCCGCCGGATCTTGAACAGCGTCTCCACATCGGAGTCATCGGAGGAGGACGAGTCGGAGAGCACCAACTCTTCCTCCGGGCTCAACTCCATCTGAAACGCGCAAGGAACACTCACTACATGCTACTCCGGCCGAAATCGAAGACAAATCGAGCGGAAAAAGACTCACCGGCAGATCGGCGGCGGCGCAGACTCAGGTTCTCCACGGGCGCGGCTAGCCGGAAACCGGCGGCAGGGTACCTCCGCGGCCGGGGCAGCTCGCGTGCGGCGGGGCGCCTTCAGATGCGGCCGGGAAAGGGAGGGAATCGCTTGCGGCGGCGGCGGCGGCGAGATGGGGAAGAAGAGCGGAAGCGCGCGTGGTGCATACTCCCACCCGCCAACCGTTTTGACCAAATGCAAGGCCCCCTAGATTCGGCGCCCAAATCCGCGAAAAAGCCGTTCCGAGGCGGGGATTCTCAGGGCCCTGAAAAAACTTTTGCGGGTTGGTCAAATTTGCGGATTCCGTTCTCCGGCTTTTTGCGGTTTTCAATCCGCAACGGGCGGTTATTATGCGGGTTCTGCTAGAGATGCTCTAAGTGTTGAGGTGTCGATCCCTTGTGGACCGCAAACCAGTCCACATCTTGCATCTCACACCTCATATCATGACGATCTATGTGTGACATTGTTCATCTCTCTGTAACACGCTCCATAGCAAGAACACATGGACATTGCTCTCTCTGCTGTGGTGAGTGAAGTAGTCAGCCGGTTCGTGTCTTTCTTCATCAGCAAGTACAGAGACCAGTCATGCCTGAAGAACAAGAAGAGGAACCTGGAATTGCTGCGTCAGCTACTTCTCAGGGTCCATACCGTCATCGAGGAGGCCGAGGGGCGATACATCACGAACTCAAGGATGCTGGTGCAGCTCAAGATGCTCACAGAGTCACAGAGGCTCTGCACCGGGGTTATGATGTCTTGGACACCTATGGGCCCCTAGAACAGATCACAGCACAAGTGGAGGTCAGTGACTCATACACCATGGCTTACCCTACTGTCAAACATACCGCTGGTACTGGTAGCAAGGAAGTGCAGACTGCACTGGAAACTTTGGAGGACATCACTAAAACATGTCGAATTTATCGCCCTGCTAACAGGTTGCGAACGCATGTTTCGCAGCCCGTATAGCTGAGTTATTTGCACTGGTGGTCACACAACTCGACAGCTATGTGCACTTAAGTCACACAACTGGATAACTGAATTTTTTGGTCACACAACTCGTCATCTGGTGCACTTAAGTCACTGACCCCACCTGTCAGGCCGTTTTCCGTTGAAGTTGATGCTGACTGGACACGTAATAGTGCACATAGCTGTCGAGTTGTGTGACCACCAGTGCAAATAACTCCGTATAGCTGCTATCTCTACATCGACAACTTCATGTTTGGTCGCCAAGTCGAAAGGCAGCATGTCATGAACATTTTGTTGCAGGATGATGACCCACTCAGGGTTCCGACAGTGCTGCCGGTCATCGGTGGTTGTAGAGTAGGCAAGAAAACTTTGGTCTGGACTGTTTGCTCTGACGAGAGGGTCCGCTCCCGCTTCTCTTCCATTATCCATGTCAATGGATGTGAGATTGAAACACTTGACCATGACAGATTCACTCCAGTGAGGACATTGGTTATTGTTGAATTTCAGTCAGATGTGGATGACAAGGAATGGTGCAAGTTTCATTCACTGCTCGTGACTCTCACGGGTGCAGGAAGCAAGGTTGTAATCATAAGCCGGCACGAGAAGCTAGCGAGGTTCGGAACCGTAAACCTTGTTCGGATCAATAGCCTCTCGGAAGAAGAATACAGCTACCTCTTCAAGGTCCTCTCGTTTGGAAGTTCCGACCCGGTGGACCACCCGCGGCTAGCGTTGATAGGGAAGGAGCTGGCAACGATGATGAAGGGGTCGCTTGTCCATCTTAACGTGTACTCCAGCATGCTGAGGAGCAACCTTAATATTCAGTTCTGGATCCGTGTCCTGAAACTGTACAGAACAGTGATGGAGGCTAATCTATCCATCTTTGGTGAACACCCGAGAGCTCTTCTTGACAAAGGTAGCACCGTAGATATCACCAGGTTCTCGCCGTCATCTAGCCCGCTTCGATTTGTGCTATTGATTGGTGGGACTGGAAAGGACTCTTCTAGATGAGTTAATTGCACTGGCGGTCATACATCTCGTCGCGTATGTGCACTTAAGTCACACATCTGAAAAACGGGATTTTTTGGTCACACAAATAAACAAATGGGTGCACGCAGGTCACAAACGGGCCACGTCATCCCGTTATGGACATACATTTTTCAAAAAAAGACTGTAATATAAGGAGGACCATCTTGTAATAGTATGAGGACCATTTGTAATATTAGGAGGACCATTTTGCAATATATTTTGTAATATTAGGGGGGTTTTGAAAAATTACAGTCCAAAACGGGATGACATGGCCCGTTTGTGACCTGCGTGCACCCATTTGTTCAGTTGTGGGACCAAAAAATCCATTTTCCAGACGTGTAACTTAAGGGCATCTCCAGCCGTCTAGCTCCCCCAGGACTCAAAAACGGCGCTAAATTAGGCTCGGCGGCGTCAAACGGCGCAAAATCGAAACGTGGGGTGGACAGTTTTCCAGCCGCACCCCAACCCAGGACCGCCGGCCGTCGTCGCGTGCAACATCCTCATCAAGAAGCTCTGCGCGCAAGGCGGCTCGACGCGCTCAAGGCGGCCGGCGCGGCGGACTCGGTCTCCCACAACACCCTCGTCGCCAGGCACTGCCGCGACGGCCATGGGCGGCCGGGCCTCCCTCCGTCGAGCTCGAGCAGGGCATCCGAGCAGGGCGAGCAGGCGAGCAGGGCGGCGACTCCACCGCGCGTGCCCGGGAACCAGGCCACGACGGCGAGGCTGTGGAGGTCGTGGAGGCGGCGGCCCGTGGCCGGCCCCCTCCCAGCCCCGCGAGCTCCGCCCTAGCCCCCTGCTGCTCGCGCCCATGGCGGAGGGGAGGAGAGCCGGGAGGCGACGCCGGCGTGCTGGGCGAGCAGGGGGCCTCCGCATCCTCGCGTCCACGGCGTCCTCGCATCCTCCGCATCCTCGCGTCCTCGCGTCCACGGCGCCGCGAGCCGGATGGGGAGAGCAGGGGGCTCTGCATCCACCGCGAGCCGGGCGGGGAGAGCAGGAGGGGCGCGAGCCGGGCGGGGAGAGCAGGAGGGGCGCGAGCCGGGCGGCAGCGCCGCGGATGGCGTGCTCGCGGGCAGGCGAGGACGGAGAGGAGGACGCGCAGGTCGGCCGCGGGCCAGGCGTCGTCGGAGGCGGTGCCAGAGAGGAGGTGCGCCACGGCCATGCGACGCGCCCCGGCCACGACCACCTCTCCCGACGCAGCGAGTTCGAGGAGAAGCAGAAAAAACTCGCGATTATCCCGGAGGCGGAGCTGGGCGGAGGGGCGGCGGCGCGAGGGCACGGTGGCGACGGCGAGCTCGACGGCCAGGAGCAGGAGAGCGGGCGACGAGATGGAAAAGAGAAGGAGCTGCCTGCACGTGGTGGGCCTCTGAGAGAAAAGGAAGGAGAGAGAGCGGTGGGTGGCTGACTGCGGGCCCTTTTTGCATGCAAAACATAGCGCCGCCCCCCCAGGCGGAACCCAGACTGCTGAGTTTGGCCTGGGTGCGCCGGCGCCAAAACGGCGCAAAACGGCGCTTTTCTGGGTCCTGGGGGGCTGGCTGGTAGCATTTCAGCGTTATTTGTCATCCGAGCCTAAAAACCGAACCTAAAATGCGTCCTGGGGGGGACGGCTGGAGATGCCCTAAGTGCACATACGCGATGAGATGTGTAACCGCCAGCAACGGCGAGTCTAGGAATTAATTGGAGGGTAGGCTGAAAGTTAACAACGAGAAAACTAAAGGCTTATTTTTAAAGAAAATTAGTCATCATCTATGACATGAAATTACTCTCTAAAAAAACAGTTATGAACAATGTACCACAAAATTTCTGGTTAAAAGCATACGGTTCCCACGGTAATACATCCCGTACTAGATAGGCAAAAACAAATAGACAAAGCCAATAGTATCTGACATTGCTTCTCAAGTTCTTACTAATGCTATTGTAGAAAGCCTCCAAACTTGAAACCAAAATATCTATCCCAACCGCAGCCATTTGTCCATATTAGCACAATTAGTAGTGATACAACAGTAAGGAATTCACAAGTCAAAACTCTCTATTAACACTATAAAAAATATGTACCTCTAAGAAATCACATCAAACTCACGAGGCAAATGTCTTCTAAGATCGGTCAATTTCTGAAATTGTATCATGATTTGATCATTAAGAATGCTTCTGAATATCTTTACTGAAACGTTGATTCATCTCAGCGAGAGTCGCATCAATGGCGACATTGGCAAAATATTTGAGTATTGGACAAATAGCAATCTTGCCGAACATCGACTATAATCGATGCGGCGAGCTGTGGTAGCTTCCTGTCTCTACGTCCTTGTGAGCTGTGACCACTAGCTCCGCCATTCCGGCAGGCCGGCGTCCTCCTCCCCCCCGCTCAAACTTCCGTCTTCCCCCACCGGCGGCCGCTAGCTAGGGTTGGCGGCTGGGCGGCTCTGCGCGTGGGCGTGGCTGTTGCCTGCTGCTGTTGGACAACGACGCTCCGGGCTTCCTCCGCAAATCCCCGTATCCGCCAGATGCCTCGATGCCGCTGGCTGCCTAGCTCGCTGCTGCTCCGCTTGCAGGTTGGGTGAGGCTAGAAAGGGAAGCGATGTTTGTGGGCTGGGTAGCTAAGTATTTGAGCTAATGGGCTAGTTTACTGCATGAAATTAGTAGTAGTAAAAAAGAAATTTGAGCTATCGGAGGGCAGGCTCAAGCCTGTTGAAGCCTGCCTACTGCACTCGCCTTTGACCGCCAGTGCAATTAACTCCTAGATCAGGTGAACTCCCCAGGATGACATTTGGAGATATAATAGCAGGCTCTGTTGTTCTGTCAATGAAATTTGAGCTGGTATGGGAATCAAGGTTACCCCCTTACACCGTTATCTCAGCCACTTGTGCTGCAGAGAAGCCTGATCACTCGGCCTCACCGAGGAAGAAACGCCCTAGATTATGTGTGTCTCTGTAGGCCATTAATGTGTCAGCCCATCTGCCTCCGTGGTATGAATTGCAATTTATCAAACTTATTTTGCTAGTGAATGTATCACGTCCGGTGGACACAGTATACTCTGTAGTTCGACCTCCCACGGATGGAACGGTCTACTCTTACTGTCTTACACACCCTTTGTTCGTATCATCCCTCACCCGTTATGAATTAAGATCTCTTACGTCAGGTTTTGGTGTCTCATCGACATTGCTCGGACCATCATGGTGATGTCGTCTCAAATGTTAGTCCTCGTCTCCTATCCCGTCTTGATGCTTGGTCCGTTGTTACCGAGTGGTTTGAGAGTTAGTCCCCACCGTTCTTCATTGATGATGGTTGGTTCTTTGTGTTGTCCGTTGGCGTGGGTTCATGGGCATCGTCGGCCACATTATCGTCTTCTTCAACTATCCCTTCTTTCGAGGCTTTGCAAGCAAGAACAAGACCAGACCGTCACGTTGGTCTCACAATAATGGAGACCTAGGTTTGGCGATAATGGAGCGAGTTTTTTTCTAGGTTGGAGTGATATCCCTGCAGATATGTTTGGCGTGATTGCCAATCTACGCCAAACGTGGCGGTCTCCTATTGCGTTGATTCTAAGAGGTTTGGTCCTCTCCAGTTCTATGCAGGTACTTTAGTGGCTGAATGTCTCGATGTTGTCCATCGTAGGTAGAACCATGGTGGCTGCACTACGGGGTTGGCAAGGATTTTGAAGCTTTAAGGTCATTAAGTCAAGACACCATTATCGGTGCACAACAAACTCGTGATTCATATTGGGGTAGGATCCCCGGGGACTTAAAAAAAGGAAGGAATATCCGCCACGCGACAAATTGTTCATTGATCGCAATGTGAGTGCACTCGAACACCGGTGGGGCGTCATACAAGGATTTGCAACAAGTGGCATGGAGTCCATGATTAAATAATGATGAGAAATGAGAGTAGAAAGAACTATGCGACAAAGTAAGATGCTACAAACTCCTACTTACTTGGCATGCTCATGAAATGGCTATAATTTGTCATAATCTAAAATTATTATATATTCGACTTGTGCCCTTTTTATCCAGTTACGAGATTCTCTAACGATGTACATGCAAATAAACGACAAGAAGGCATTCAGTTTGATGCATTGTTGTTCTAGGATTCAAAATTATCCAAAGTGGACGACACTTAGCATCTCGTTGAATGACCGAGGGGAGGAAGGGGTGATCTACATGTTGGGGACCGGCCTAGAACGGCCAATTGGGACAAAGAAATCAAAGGCGGACACGAAGGCGACATCATCTTTCTATATCCAAGATTCTACTGGTCTCATCGTCTTCAAGTCACAAAGTCAAGATGCAGAAAGAGAATGAAGATTGGTGGGAACACCTACTTTGGAATGCAAGACATGAAGCGGAATTTGATGCAAGATGATAGGAAGGTCAAGATAAAGATCGTGGAGCCAACGATCATGTCCACGAACACGAGCAACATGAGCCACAATCAAAATATTTACTTTGTCGAGGAAAGGAAGTGCATCATGGAGGAGAGGAAAGCGAGGGTCAAGCCCATTGGAGAAGGATTTTTATGAATTTTACTTAGATGATGTGTTGTGATGTTGGTGATATTTGGTGGTCGAACGTTTATTTGGTGCCTAATGTGGTACGGTCAAACTATGTTTATCTACAATTTCGTGACCAGCTATCTTGTCGGTATACACTATTTTGTTGCAAATGTGAAAACTGACATTTTTTTGAATGAAAACATCCGTTTCAGGGCTGCTTCTGGGGCAGCATATCCATTGTTTTGGACGTGTGTCTGACACCTCAAAGTGTACAAATCTGTGTGTGTGGCGGGGAGGGAGCGTCCGGACAATTTTCGTGTGTATCAGTGGAGATGTTTTGAGATCATCTCAAGTAGATCCCTTATATCGCGAAAGCACTTATAATAAATCGCTTCTTAAGGTCTCTTTTTAACCGAAAACCTAACCCCAGCAGATGCCTTATTTTTGCCAAAACCATGAGTAATTTTAAGCCTCCCTTCTAATCAGACCCCATTCGCGTTATATATCCAGATCTAGGCCAGATTTTTTCGGTTCTCGCCATCTCCCGGGGCGGTCGATGCCCTTCTTCAACACCGGCCATCCCCATTCCCTTGTTGTCCGCCCGATCACCCGTTGCGCCATTTTCACCCCCAAAAGCTCATTGTCCATCGTCGCTCCGGCCGCCAAAGCTGACCCGAGCCACCACCGCTATGGATCCAATTTTAGGTTAATTTGGAACATAGATCATTTTGCTTTGTCAGCTTTATTGTTTTTCACAAATGTATGCCAACCATTTTTTTTTTGAGAAACCCAACCATAAAACTTCAGGTGTGGGCTTTATTTCATCTTTACCCATAAACTTCAGGCGTGGTAAGTATCGTTGTTATCTTGATGAATAAAGCGTACAAAAAAAAGTCGCGTTCATGACATACCACAGTCCAAGTCGGTAACATCGAACGTTTCGCGTGCTTCTGTTCTGAAAGAAAACCCTTCTGAAGCAACGGTGGTGCGAATAGCTGGTTCCTCCCTCTCCTCCATCTTTCCCCACGCCGCCACTGCCGCCGCCGCCGACCAAACCGGCCGGCGCATCCCGTCAAGCGGGCCTGCCTCGCCGCGGCGACTGCGGAAACCCGCTCACGCGCCGCATCGACCCCCGTCCCCTCGCCCTTCCACGCTTCGGCGGGCGCTAGGGTTTTAGCTCCCCTGCTTCCGCTCGCGCGGGCTGTCCCGGTCCGCGGCGATGGGGCGCCCGGAGCCGGTCGTGCTTTTCGCGCAGACGATCCTCCACTCCCAGCTGGACGAGTACGTCGACGAGGTGCGCTACCCCCCCCCCCCCCCCCCCCCCCCCCCCCCCCCCCCCCCTCTCTTTTTTAGTCCCCTCTGCAATCCGCCATCAAATCTTGCCCCTGCCTGCTTAGCAGAAGTTCTAATTGTTAAGCTAGACGGCTCTTAGTATCCTCCATGTGTTCCATTGATGCATGCACCAAACTGGCACATAATTAGTCCGGAGAGCGAGGGTCAGGGCTAATTGGCGGTACACATTTATTTCATGCTCGAGTTCCTTTTCCGGTGTATGTGAAGCAAAATGCGAACTGAAGTGTTGGTTAGCTCCATGGGAGAAGTATTTCGACGTACCCTTGCCGGTACTTTTGTACATATCCAGGCCTAGTGAATCATGCAGCTAACAGCTATATGCCTGTGAAGCCCTATTTCATATCAGAAGTTCATGCACCTGATCCCTAACGTTCGCTGCAATGCAATGTGGCTCCACTTGTCTGTGTCCAATGTAGTGAAGTCGCTCAGTAGTGCCGAACATACAGTTCATATATACTGCACACATACACAATACATGGAATGGACATTCAATGA
This sequence comes from Poa pratensis, assembly GCA_947311845.1. NCBI lineage: Eukaryota > Viridiplantae > Streptophyta > Magnoliopsida > Poales > Poaceae > Poa > Poa pratensis. Next base: position 64,895,346 of record CAMZMU010000096.1, on the reverse strand, counting down.
ATATTATCTACTTGATAAACTTTTTTCGTGTCCTTCTGAAATCAGTTAGATGTATTTTAACCATTGTTAGCTTTGTAGATCTTGAAAATTGGAACCTCCTTATTTTATTCGAATTAAGCATCTCCTGTCTCCCAATGTAATATATCATGAAACTGATAACCCTCCCACCCCCGCCCCCCCTCAGAGTATGTTAACCAACAAGATCTTGTTTGTAACTGTCTCATTTGGGATCCATGCCAAAACAAAGGTAAACAAGTGTTCTTGTAACTAGCAGTTAGTACTTATGCCATATACTACAAGTACTCACTCAGAGTCATAATATAGGTTGCTTAAGAATTGTTGCCAGTCAAACCATAGTTATTTTTTACAATCATTATGGATCAAATTACCAACATCTACAACTCGGTATTGGTACTTCTAGATCCATCATGAAAATACTTTCATAACATTTACTTATTGTTATTTGAAGCAACATGATTTTGTTGAAATTGATGGTCAAAGTGTGACTTCAGAGACCGTGTCAGTGTCCTTAACGTCCTATAATATGATGGAGATCTTCTTAAAATAAATATATGCAGAAGACATTAATTTTATGTGCTGCATCACATCCCTAGTATTCAAAACATACAAATTTGCTTTCACCATTTGACATTTATACTACTCCTTCCGTCCTCGGATAAGTGGGCGTTTAGCAAATTGTCCGCAAAAGAGTGTACTTCTATCTTTCAAAGGCACTATAAAGTAGAAAAAATGCTTTCTCTCTCATCACATGGGAATCAAGCCAATAACATTCAACACATGGTCTCATCATTTTCTACATGCACTTAGCTCATTGGTGGAGGGGAAATTAAGGAGAGAGAGATGGTGTCTTGCACCTTCCCAATGTGTTTTATATTCCACTCTATAATCTGTCTTAAAATTTCTATATGTCCACTTATTTGAGGACGGAGGGAGTACACAAGAATTGAATGGTGGCCTGTAAAAACTGCAGGTAATTACTGTCATGTTAGAGATATATATATGGGGCTCCTAGGAGCATGGGCACCAAGATGAAATATGAACAGTTTTAGGTATGTAGACCTATACATATACCTTGGGTATGTATACCTTAGGTATGTAGGAGGTACATATGACTTTGGGTATGCACATTATGGGGTATACATACCTAATATATACACATACCTAAGTTATTTATATATATACCTGATCTGTACGCGTACAATTGGACACACATACCCGAGGTATATATAACATGTAGATACCTCAAATACGCATACCCAAGGGTATGTGCACCTCCTATATACCCAACATGTGCATACCCAAATTATATGTGTCGTCTACATACCCAAAATGTAATGTATTCTATCCTGGTGCCCGGGCACCAGGGAGCATCTGTTAATTTACCTATATATATATATATATATATACGTTTAATATTGGACACACATACCCGAGGTATATATACCATGTAGATACCCAACATGTGCATACCCAAGAGTATGTGTACCTCATATATACCCAACATGTGCATACCCGGGGTATACGTGTTGTCTATATACCCAAAACGTACAGTATTCCATCTAGGTGCCCGGGCACCAGGGAGCATCTGTTAATTTACCATATATATATATATATATATATATATAGAGAGAGAGAGAGAGAGAGAGAGAGTCTTTTGTCTAGTTAAATTCATATGGTATAAATTGTCCTTGAGTTCACTTAATTATGTTGCTTCATGCAGGTGCTATTTTCTGAACCTGTTGTGATTACTGCCTGTGAGTTCCTTGAGCAAAATGCCTCTCCTTCTACACCAAACATATCTCTTGTTGGGTAAGAAAAATTTCTCTGTTTAATGTTTTGCACCTATATTGACCTTCCTTTTGTAAACCTTATAAAGGCGCGTTCCGATAGCGACAGTGTGTTCCTGCGAAAGAGCATCACTGAACTTATTTGGCCGTTGTAGTTTAAAATCTTTTGACATATAAACATACCCAGCAAATGTAGTTTATTGTTCTCAATTTATACTATTAAAAAATGTTCCATATATTATCCTAATGTTCTATCTATCTTCAATTTAAGAGTCCCGATTAAGCTATACATTATTCTGCAGTTGTGTGGAGACTACACGCTACATTTTCTAATGCGTTAACATTCTTCTCTTGCCTTTGCCCTCGTGGATGAGCTAATTTCTTTTGTTAATGTTGTTTGTGTTATATCAGTGCGACATCCCCACCATCATTTGCTTTGGAGGTCTTTGTTCACTGCGACGGGGAGTCTCGATTTAGGCGCCTTTGCCTGCCTTTCTTGTATTCACACTCCTCATCCAATGTGCTTGAAGTTGAGGTTTGGTATCTGATTCCAAGTTTTGATGAATATTCCTATCTTGTGCCTATATACATCCTCTCTTTTTTTCTGCTGCATGTTGCCGTGTTATATCTACCTTTTCCAACTGCGCTACCAAATTTGTGAATGCTATATTGCTATGTTTGATATGGATTTATGTTAAATCGCCAACTTGATATAGTTTCACATGTTTAATGCCCGATGCTGCATGTCACAATGTTTAAGTTTTTCTTGCATTTTTCTGGTATTTTGTATATAAAGGGGTAGTCTTCAGGTGCTTATGCTAGCTGCATCTTTGTCTTATTCTTCCATTCCATGTTGTCATGTTCTGTTGCCTGAGATGTTTTCTTTGTTTCTCTTACTCTACAGGCTATTGTAACAAATCATCTAGTGCTGCGGGGAACTTATCGCAGCCTCACTCTTGTAATTTATGGGAATACTGCCGAAGACCTTGGCCAATTCAACATAGAACTAGGCTTGGATCATTCTCTTGCCAATGTAGTTAGCTCTCCATCAGAGGGAAAGTTTGAAGACCTTCCACCAGCACTACATTCATCCAAATTTAAATTTGAAGAATCATTATCTTCACTCAAACCATTGCGGTTTCAGTCCACAGATTTGGACCTATCACTTGAAGTGAAGAAAATGCTATATTTAGCTCTTAAAATGTACCAAATACCCAATGTTGAAAATTTGATTCCTGACTTAGGAAGTGCAGTTATCTCAGCTGTTTCCAAATATGTAACTAGTTCTATCTGCATGCCACATAGTTGGAATCAAGACTTGGCAGATGGCTTCGACAAGAGTAATCTTGATCCTCAGGGAAGTAACAATATTCACACTGAAGCTAGTGAGGAGCTCTTAGAAATTTGGAAAAATGTCCATTCTGTTGCTGCTACTTGTAACGGTGATAATGCCTTTGTACTGGAGGAGTTGCCAACAACCAAAATTCTGTTTGAGTTGTTTAACAATTGTTTCCCATATTACACGAACTGTTCATTACTTGATCTACAATGCCCTTCTCAGGTGATTTTTCTTATGACACTTGATAAACTGTTATATGGATGGTGAGTGTGTTAGACAATTTATCTATCTCATGCCACTTCTATTTCAGAATAATTGGTTGGTGATGTCCTTGAGTTTGGTTCTTCTCATATGCTCCTCAAAAGAGAGTTGCTTTTATTTTGTTGATGCTGGTGGGATGGAGCAAATCGTTAATCTGCTCTGTTGGAAGACCCCCAAATCTACAGCGACTGCATTGCTTCTCTTAGGTATTGTTGAGAATGCTACTCGGCATGGTGTTGGATGTGAAGCTTTCTTGGGATGGTGGCCACGAAGTGATCAGAACAGTATACCCACTGGCAGCAGTGACGGCTACTGTTCTTTATTGAAGCTTCTACTGGAAAAAGAGAGACACGATATTGCCTCACGTGCTACATATCTTCTTCAACGCTTGCGGTTTTATGAGATACTATCTAGATACGAGGTCTGAATTCCTTTCCTACCTAGTCCAATAAGTCTATTGTTCATGTACTCTCCAGATTATTGAAGCTTATGGTTGTGTTGCAGTCTGCCGTGGTCAAGGTGGTGTCCGATCTACCTTCCGATGAACTTTCCACAGACGGAATTTCTCTTCTTATTTTTGCAAGTAACGAGCTTGCCGAGATGTCGGTAAGTTTCTAAAATTGCTCTTATAGGGGGAAACCCAATGCCACACAGTTATATGTACACTCTCTTATACTCCCTGGAAGTGAAGTAGGTTAGCAGCATAGTCGCGAGTCGCAAGTGAGTCGCCAACCCTCCGACACGCTGTATAGTCGAGCAAAGTCGCTGTATAGTCGCGGCAAGTCGCTGTATAGTCGCGAGTCGCCGTGATTTTTGAGAAACGACTCGCTGTATAGTCGGCGACTATACAGCGACTATTCGGCGACTCAAATACCATGGTTAGCAGTTACTTTACTTTGATATTTGTTCTTGCAGAAATTGATAAATATGTGTGGGCCTGTTGAAGATCCTTCGCCAGTGGCTATTGCTAGAAGAATATCCAAGTCTAGTCATTTGGAAGACTCACTTTCATTCAAAGCAACAGTTGGTCTTATAACTTCTTCCAAGTACAGCTTCATGCAGTTTGATACAGATTCGTGTTTGTTATCTCTTATCCAGGTAACACAGGATATGCACTTTTTGTTTTTTGGTTTATTGTTTACTTATGCATGCTTTAGATCTTGACACAAGGTGAAATAATGCTCGTTGTCATCTGCAATGGCTGCTTTGGCTTAGTGTTTATTCTTTTTTTTCCATCTAACATCTTTGCTCTTGATGTAACATACATATTTTTCGCTAGAAAATGTACCTTATATTTGAAAATTGATTGCAACATGGTGACATTGACTCATTGAGGAGGTTCCATTGAATATGAAATAAGTGAAGTGGTTCACAACGGTCTTTCATTTACAAATGGGTCACCTTTCATTTATTATGACATTTGTATGATATCGGGAACTTGGAATTCAGGTTGTAGACTAGACGATTTTTCCATGTTATATTTTGTCACGTGGGTCGGGTTTACGGCCACCGCGTCAAGGATAAGGACATGCAAGCGGAGGCAACTTGTTCTCCAAATAAGCCAAGGATTCCCATCTCTATCTATTTTGTTAATTCGAAGTTTGTGAAGACCTTGTCTTATCTCTTAGATTGGTTTAAACCGTCCTTGTTCTCAACTCTTTACAAATAGAGAGCTAACATGGTAAGGTGATCAACTATCAATAAGGCTCCAACCATTTACACATGACATTTATACACTTCTTTATTTGAAATTTCTTCTTGTCACAATTTGCCCCTACGTCTATGAGGGATGGCATTAGTGGCGTCCCGTTGTATCAGACCACCATGAATCCTTGACGAAAGTTGCCCTCAAATGTGGGAGTAAGAGACCAAATACTCCGTCAGGCTTAGCAGCAGCTGCAGCATGCGTCACATCTTGCTCTCGTCAGTCATGGTCATGATGATACAGTGACCAATCGACTACTTCTTTACCAAGTGTGATGTGCGCTAGTACATGATGGGGGTGGTAAACGTAAACATCCATCAGTGGGATTTCAGTGGCGACAACTTGGCGAAGAATGGTTCTAGCTGGATTGCACATACTCTGGGGTAGGCTGTAGCACCTATGTATCAACCCTACCTAGAATGCTACCGCACTACACAAAATCTACGAAGTATATGGAAAAGTTACAAATTGGTAGTCTCCTTTGTTTATATGGACATCGTGACAGGTCACTGACATATATAACCTCCACACAGTTTATAACACAAGATATGACTCCAAAGTACACTTTTGGATATGGCTACTCTTGTTTTACTCTTACTGTTTATCAATCTTGATGCTGAACATGTCTGCGTATGTCTTAGAAATGTAACTCTAGCTATGTGTTTTGTGTAGAACAGGAAAGAGGTTTTTTCCCTCTGTCAGCTGCCTTGTTATCATCACCTGTAATGCATTTGGCAAGTGGGCCTGCTGCTGAAATTTTGATGGAGATAACATCGTCAATTCAATCCATTCTACTCTCTCTTCTTTTTTGCCGTCCAGGTTAGATTGGCACTCTTGCAAACTGGGATATTTTGTATCTTGTTTTTTTCCTCACATTATGACATGAACACATATTTGTATGTTTTCAGGGTTATCTTTTTTGCTCAGTCAACCTGAAGCAACTGAGCTTATTGTTCTTTCTCTTCAAGATGGTAAAGATATGAATAAAACAGAATGCATAACTCTTAGACATGCCTATGTTCTTCTGTCGAAAGGATTCTTCTGCCGCCCCCAGGAAGTTGGAATGATCACAGAGCTACATCTTAAAGTGGTTTGTGCAGGCTCATTGTATCAGAATTATTCTTTTAATCGGTTTACGATATAAATTTATTAATCACTAGGATGAGAACTTGGAAAGTTAAGAGTTGGATTACGTCAAATTGTTGGGGTTGTTCATTCTTCACCTAAGTCTTTCTTCCAGCCTAGTTTTATTCAAACCATTAGTTATATTGATGTTCTCCTACGTAGTGTCATCGCCATCTTTTGCATATCTTTTCCATCATTTTCCAGCTGATGTCATGTCACCCCATCATGCATTTACTACATAAATGACTCATTCCATTTTGCCATGCATACGGTGATACATGCTGTTACATCTACTTGTATTAATATTGTTTAATTTGCAATTGATTTCTTCTCTTCTAATTTTTTATGGCTTCTTTTCGAGAATTTTTGTTAACTATGTTGATGTACGACCATAATTCATTTGTAAATAACTGATCAGACTTTATTTCTGTAGTTGTATGTTTTTGATGATGATTGAATTCTTTTCTTCACAGGGAAGTGCTGCCAATAGGCTTCTTGCCGTTACTCCAAATTCTGATGAGCTTTTGTGGTCTCTGTGGGAACTTTGTGCTATTTCGAGGTCAGTACTGAAGTCAGCAGTTATGGATAGTTTATGAAATTGCTTGTGATATTTGCTATGGAAGGATAGTTGTGTAAAATAATTACTAGGGCTGCCAAATATGAGTCTTTCGATACAAAGTGTGCCTTGATCATTTTTTCTTTCAGTTTTCTGTCAAGTAAACAAGGACCAAGTAACACTGTTGGACAGTTTGCTCAATAATTTTAACTCTGTCCTGTTTCATTCTTCTGCTCAAATATCCGTAACTTTGATATCCTAAGTAACACTATGTTAGGGAATATCTTAATTTAAGGTACATTTAAGAGTTTTGGAATGATGAAGACAAACTTACGTGCAGTTCTAGTTTTCACTATGTGAACTTCGGTGCATATGTTTTACAGAATCCATCTCTCTGATGCAGGTCCGATTCAGGTCGCCAAGCATTATTAGCTCTTGGCTACTTCCCTGAGGTATGTGTTGTTAAATTTATTTTTCATTCTTTATGCAAGTTGCACTGTTAAGTGATGGAAGTCTATCTGTATAGGCAATATCAGTTCTATTGAGTTCCCTCTCTTCATACAAGGATCTCGATTCAACCATGACTAAAGATGGTCAGTAGAATCATTCTTCACTTCCGGATATTTCATGTCTGATGTTTTGATTGAAGGCTTACATCTCTTTGTGACTGTCTGATCTCAGGAGAGTCTCCATTGGGTCTTGCTATCTTCCATTCGGCTGCAGAAATTCTTGAAGTCTTGGTTGCAGATTCGACTGCTTCATCACTGAAGTCATGGATTGAATTTGCTACTGATCTGCACAAGGCGTTGCATTCATCTTCTCCAGGTTCAAACAGGAAAGATGCTCCAACAAGGTTGCTTGAATGGATTGATGCTGGTGTTATATATCAGAGAAACGGTGCTGTTGGGCTTCTTCGTTATTCTGCTATTCTAGCTTCTGGTGAAGATGCCCATTTTTCTTCTGGAAATGTGCTCGTGTCAGATTCGATGGATGTCGAGAATGTAGTTTCAGATTCAAATAATACTTCAGATGGTCAAGTCATTGATAATCTTCTTGGGAAGCTTGTTGCAAACAAGTACTTCGATGGAGTTGCTTTGTGCAGCACTTCTGTGGTTCAATTAACAACAGCCTTCCGCATTTTAGCATTTATTTCGGAAGATAAGGTAAGCTCGTTATCCTCTTTTATGTTAGATAATTATATTTGTTCAAGACGTTTAATTTGCAATGAATTATTCATGCCGTCTTTTTTTCTATCAATAAAGGCTGTGGCTTCCTCCCTGTTTGAAGAAGGTGCAATTACTGTTATATACATAGTCCTGATGAATTGCAAGTCTATGCTTGAACGCCTGTCGAATAGTTACGGTAAGAAAGTGATGTTAGTATGCCATTATGCAGTCTTGATCATGAAGTAGATTTGAGGTTTATATGATATTTTCGTGCTAAAACCATCTTCTCTCTTGTTTTTTTCAGATTACCTTGTCGATGAAGGGGCTGAACTAAGTTCCACTACGGAATTGCTTTTAGACCGGACTCATGAACAAGCCCTAGTTGATCTCATGACTCCCTCTCTTGTCTTGCTGATAAACCTCCTCCAGATATTACATGTAATGTGCTCTGTTCTATTCCTAGTATGGCTTAGCATGCACTTGCCTCAAGCTTGCTCATATCATTAGTCTTGGTTGAATCCACCTCTGCAGGGAACAAAGGAACAATATCGCAACAAAAAACTTCTTACTGCTCTTCTGCGGTTACACCGAGAAGTCAGGTATTCAGATAATTCTCTATGCATAGGCGCCCTCTCACCCCTCCCTCCCTCTTGCATAAAATTTGGTTACATAATATTTATTATTGTATTATTTCAGCCCAAGACTAGCAGCTTGTGCGGCAGATCTCTCTTTCATGTTTCCCAGTTTTGCTGTAAGCTTTGGTGTGGTTTGCCAGCTTATTACTTCAGCACTTGCTTGCTGGCCATTGTATAATTGGTTACCTGGTCTGTTTCATTGCCTTCTTGAAAATGTTGAGCCCAGTAATGCATCGGTACCATTAGGTCCAAAAGATGCCTGCAGTCTCCTTTGTCTCCTGGTAAGCTGTTTAGTTACACGTGTATCTATCCTTAAGATACCTACTTGTTTCCATGAAAAATCATAGGTGGCAGAATTATACGTATGTACCTGTTTCTCATTCTAATATGTTTTGTCTGCGCTTGAAGGGTGATCTTTTCCCTGATGAAGGCATATGGATGTGGAATGTTGAAGTTCCTTCGCTGAGTGCTATTAGATCGTTGAGTACTGGAACCGTTCTAGGGCCTCAAGTTGAGAAACAAGTGAACTGGCACCTGCGTCCTGAACATGTGGCCATATTACTTGTAAGGTTGATGCCACAACTTGATAGACTTGCGCGTGTCATTGACAACTTTGCTACTTCGGTATGTCCTGGTTTTGTTTATTTCTGGTGCCTTTTTACTCCAAATCAAATGACTTTTGACTACAGGAAGTACTTATATAGCTAATTGTATCACATAGGCCTTGATGGTGATACAAGACATGCTTCGGATCTTCGTTGTTCGCGTTGCCTCTGAAAAGATCGAGTGTGCGGTGGTTCTTCTGCGGCCAATTTTTATTTGGTTGAATGATAAGGTTGATGGAACATCCCTTTCTGCGGGAGAGGTCTTTAAGGTATGCTAATGCCTAGAGATTATGGCTGCATAACTGCTTGTTATTTTGCGCCAGAAAAAATGTCTGTTAAAAACATAATTTGTCATGCATGCAGTTACTTTTCAAAGTTCTGTAGGTAACAATATGAAGTCAATATTAGGTCCACACTTATCTGCTGGTCCAAGCAGGTTCTGTTGTGTGCCAACAAATTTGTGGAAATACGATGTTAGAAAATTGAAATTATAAAGCCCTGTGACCACCCACAGAAATTGTGGGCTAGTGCTTAGATTTCTGGAACCATTCAGTCCTGGATCCTTTTGTTCTGTCAGACCAGTTTATTTCAGTTTTTTCTGGGTTTTTTTCGAGGTTTATATATGCTTCCGACATACTATCTCCGTTTCGAAATATAAGGCGTATAAATTTAGTCAGAAGTTACTAAGTTTGAACAATATGAAGGGAAATTGGCCCAGTGGTGAAGTACTCCCTACTTGTGCCAAGAGGTCCTGGGTTCGACTCAGCCCTCTGCATTGCACTTTGCAGGGTATGGCTTGACTCATATAATCCTTCCTCAGACCCCACCTGGTGTGGGAGCTTCTAGTGCTGGGTCTGTCCTTTTTTTATTGGAAACATTATGAAAATATATTTTATTGTGAATCTATTGATATCGAGTTGGGTTGTAGATGTTTATATATTTGTCTATAAACTTGGTCAAACCTAGAAAATCTTGACTGTTGACTATATCTATACGCCTTATATTTTTGGAATGAAGGGAGTATTAATTAGTGAACTCCATTGAAGTAGCACCAAAGAAGCGGCTTCAATGCTGGCCATATGCAAACCAGAGGCTGGCTTGCGGGTAACTTGCTAGGCTTGTTTGTGTCCATGTTTGTCTTAGACGGTTCCTCTCTGTAATGTCCCCTTTATATGGGGTGTTTAACTCTGGCTAGAATCATTGTTGACTAACGGTAATCGGTCCAATAAAAGTTTAGAACAGGAACTCTACTTGTGTGCGAGCTCAAACAAGCACTTAACATTTAGTTACTGAGCACTATATTTAAAGGAGCTCCTCTTTTCCCCAAAATTCAGTTCTCCATTTGTAAAAGATCTCAGCAAGTCAGCATCACGATCTGAAGTTGTTTAATGCTATGTTTCCAGGTGCATCAGTTACTTAAGTTCATTGCAAAATTGTCGGAACACCCAAATGGCAAGGTGAGAGGTTCATTATTATTCATATCTCGTGTATATTGTTCTCTTTCTCCTCTCTCATTTTCTCTTTATTCAGGTGTTGCTATGGAAAATGGGAGTTGCACGGGTTCTTAAGAAGTTGTTACAGAATTGCAGTAGTGCATCTTACTTGGAAGATCAGATATCTGAAAGAGGAGCCCGCAGAAGCGACCAACTTATGCTCAAATGGAGGATACCCTTATTCAGATGTCTTGCATCTATCTTTAGTTCCAAGCCATCTAGTAAAGAGCAGACTGCTATTGAAGAGTAAGCTCACAACTACCAAATTATTTACTTTGGAAGTACTTCACCATTTACATATGATAACTAATTATATTAAGTCAAAGTAGGTCTTCGGAGAATGCTAGTGCTGAGGAGTGCTCTTCTATCATGCATCACCTCTTGGTCTTATGCCAGGTACAGTATATTTTGTGTTGTCTACGCTGAGATGCTTATCGAATCAGTAGTATCTTTACATTTTAGTGCTCTACTTAATTCTCAAGCTTAGCTCCAGGATGTGATTTCTTCAGTTTAGCTGCTCTGAAAATTTGATAGTACCAAATTCTTATTTATGAGTAGCCATGTATAGAAAATGCTCCGTGCAGTTAGTATATTTTGTTTTAGTAGTAGCCAAAGAAAAAAACAGTCAGCAACGTGTTGGTGCATGTGTCAGCGTCTGAGATTGTATACTCCCTCTGGTCCGTAGTAAGTGTCGCTAGTATAGCTAGCAAATTGTGCTAGGTACGTGAAAATCCCCTGACACTTAAAACGGACTGGAGGGAGTAGTTGAAAATCCCCCGACACTTAAAACCTAAAGGGATAGCTGAAGTTTCAAAATGATTTATCATATACGCAGTACATGAGATGGAAATACCGAGGATGAGAACATGGAATGGGGATAAGGCTTCTTCTGTTGTCTATTTTTCTTCCTTTTTGACAGGGTTGTGTTGTTAGTTATTAGTAATATTTACTTAAAAAACCTAATTCCAAAGTTTTATGTGCACCAATCGTCCAAGTACATATGAATCGTGTCACATGTACTTTAACAACAGGCGCTGTGGCAATTTCTGAACAAGATACTTATTTGATGGAAAAGTAATGCGGCTGATACATTTTATTTTTTATGGTGCATGCTGTCCTTGATGCTGAATTTATATTGTATTCATGTTTTACGTTACTCATTATGCTATAATATGGTATTTCAGGTTTTGCCAGTTGGACGGGAAATGTTTGCTTGTTCCATGGCATTCAAAGAAGTGGCTTCTTCCTACATCTGTAGAAATGCAGTACCTTCGATATTTTCACAAATCCAAACTCCTAAACAAGATGATGAGGAGAAAAATGAGAGTGACAATTATCATGACTCATCAAATATGGATAACTGGCGTTGCTTTACCCCTTTGTTGAAGTGCTTCAAGCGACTCCTGAAATATGTTGATGCTAATCACCCAAAAGATTATTGTGTACAAACAATTTATTCTTTCACACTTGGTGCTATTGCCCTCAGCCAGTACGGTGATAGGTAAACATTGCTTCGTCCTCTTGCCTATGAATATCTTGATAATACATGTCCAAGGATATCCTTGCAGTTTCCAGTTTCCTCGTACAAATTTGTTAGATGTTCTTATACTTCATTTGCACGAATAGGTATTGGATTGTCTGCATTAAAATTCTAGTAAATCCTTTGACTGATGTGGCATGAGCTTGTGGTCTACATATGTGCAAAGAAAAGAAGTAATTAAACAAACTATTATATGGATGCTATTTTGTGATTTTTAAATGTCTTTACTCCAGAATTCACAATTGATCTTGATGCATGCATGGAGGTTAAGTTAATCATCCACATAGGTGATTAGGATGATCTCCATGTTGGAAAACTAAGTACTAATAGTATAGTATGGTGATTGTTGAGGGCTTCAGCCGGTCAGATATCTTGTTTGTATGAAGAATAAATGGATCAATTCCAGATGTGATGGCAATATGGTTTTTTCTAATGGTTTGGTTGGTGATTTTGTTGTTCTTTGTAGGTTTAGTTTTTTGTATTTCGGTTGATCATTATTAACTGGAAGTTGGTTCCTCATGTTGTACTGTGCTTATTTAAGAGTAGATCTGAATATTTATAACTTAATACTCCCTCCGTTCCAAAATATATGACTTCCATTTGTCAAGATACGGATGTATCTAGACTTGTTACACATCTAGATACATCCGCATGTAGACAAATGGAAGTCATCTAATTGTGAACGGATGGAGTATCAGTTAAGGTTTCAAATGCTTTTTTCTTTCTAATTGGTCAATATCCGCAACTGTAGATGCATTTATGATGTGAAACATTTTATGTTTCCAGTGCAGTTTTTCTATGGGTTCGGATAACGTATTGAGGTACTTATACTGTTTCTGTTGGTTGCAGTCTTGAGGGTCTCATCATATTGAGGTGTCTATTGGGGCACTCCTTTGACCACAGTCCTACATTGAAACCCGCTGGCGATAGTTTAAATGAGGGTATAATTTTAATGAAGACCTTTGAAGAGAAGATACACCAGGGCGATGATGATTTCTTGAGTTCTGTTGGGAAGTCTCTTCTAAATCAGGTATTCCTTTCATTATCATATTACGTTTTTTCTTTTACTTCCATGTTTCTCATATGGACTTCAATTAACAGGTTCGGAATTCCATCACATTGCTTTGCTCTATTCTCGAGAATTCAGCCCTACTAGAAGATTCAGTGCAGATGGTTCTTGAAGGCACTTACTTGCCATTTGGAGTGGTTCGCTCTGTTGTTATGACATCTCGTCTAATGCCGTCCCTAGCCTCCGTAAATAATGAATCTGTTCTCTTCTTTTCCAATGCCTGGAAGGCTATTGCTGATTCAGAAGAACCTGTTGAGGGTGAATTTTCGAAGAGGCTGGTGTGGGAGTTGCCTGATTCTTCTCTTGAGAGACAACTAATTCCTGGCCAATCTGCTAGTAGAAAACTGGCATTAGGAGAGGCTGCAGGTAGACGTATAAAAGACAATCCAGCACCTGAACCTACTGGACAGTTTGCTCGAAGTTTAAGTACAGTTAGTGCCTCTACAGTTCATGCACGTAGAGACACTTTCCGCCATCGGAAACCAAACACAAGTAGACCACCTTCAATGCATGTAGATGATTATGTTGCAAGAGAGAGGAACATAGATGGTGCAAGTAGTGCATCAAATATTGTAAATTCTACTCCGCGTGGAACACTTAGTGGAAGACCTCCGTCTATTCATGTAGATGAATTTATGGCGAGGCAGAGGGAGCGTCAAAATCCTGTCCCAGCCCCCTCTGGGGACGCACCTCAAGTAAAAAATCAGACAAATCTGGATGACAATGTCCGTGCTAAGACCGAGAAACTGCAACAACCCAAGGCTGATCTCGATGATGATCAAGAAATTGATATAGTCTTTGATGAGGAATCAGAGTCAGATGACAAACTTCCTTTTCCTCAGCCAGATGATAATCTGCCACCTCCTGTCATTGTTGGGGAAAATTCTCCAGGTCCAGTTGTTGAGGAGACAGAAAACCAGAATGAAAAAAGTCCATTTTCAAAGAACAGTGAGAATCTTGCTGCTGACATATCTTCCCGGACAGCTATGCTTCCGGAAGCTAATGTTTCTTTGGAGCGAAAAGATTCAGTTTCTAGCCCAGAGAAGAGTGTGTTCAGTGATCGTGCTGATGAACCTGCATATATTTCATCTCATAACAAGCGTCCTGCAGAAGCACCTCTCCGACAGTTGCGTCCTAATAATTATCAGAAGAGTCCATATAAGTTGTCCGAGAGTTCTCTTTCATCTGGATCTCATGGACATGATCATAGGCTTTCCAAAAACCAACCACCTCTGCCACCAATGCCACTATCAACATCTTCCATGCCTATACAAAGTCCCGATTCAAGTCAAAGACGGCATCTTACAGCGCTAGGGATGGACCACCACCTTTTCCGTATAATTATCCTGTACAGCCTTTTGAAGCTAGTATGCCGACTGCTTTTGTGGGGCTTCAGGTAATGGAAGACAGATCTTTTCAAGTTTTAGTTACGATTTTGTGCTGCTTTTTACTGCTCTTGCAATTTAGATTCTTCAATGCGAACTTCCATTTGCAGGCTCAAACTGAACATGCCCAGGCAAACAACGGTACTTCATCATCAAATGCTCCTAATGCAGATGCCAATTTCATGTGGAACTCTTTCCCAGTAAATAGGGCTATGGAGCACTTCACCTCTGGTTCATCTGCCCGACCGATGGCACCCCTTCCTTATTCAGTTCCTGCAACCCAACATGCCGCAATGAGCTCCATCTCTCCTGCATCACTGTATAACCAAGGCAATAGTGTTGTCCAGACTTCCCGTCTTCATCGCTCATGAACGATGCAACTCCAGGCATGAATTCTGCATCTGACAGCGCAATGCTGTCCAGTTTGCTACCATTTGCATCACAGTTTCTAATGGGCAGGCCTCCAATGTCTACTCAATTTTATGGAACATCTCTTCAACACGTTCAACTCTCATCTGGCCTTTCACAGAATGTGTCCAATCCTCAGCCTTCTGTTTCCTTGATGCAAGCACGTCCACCAGCACCACCACTACCTCAGCAGCCTCATCCATCCCAGACTCAGCAATATCTTGGCTCTGTTCAATGGCAGCAACACCAAGAGCAGCCTCAGTCATACACACAAAGTAGTATGCAGCCGCAGATGGCTTTGCAGTTTCAGAACCAGCTTCCTGTTCCTCAGATGCAATTTTACCAGACTCATCCATCCCAGATTCAGCAGGAGTTTGCTGCACAAGCACTGAGACAAGCGGGTGAACAATCACAGCTCGCAAACCAGAGTATACAAGCTGGTAGTTCATCTCAACGAGAACAGGATATCAATCTACAGCAACTTTTCTCATCTCCAGAAGCTATTCAGGTTATTTGAATTTTTACAGAAGCTACGTACTAGAAAATAGTCATTGCCAATGGTGTCTAACCCTACACGTTTTAACTGTTGCAGAGTCTACTAGGCGACCGTGAGAAGCTTACCAAGCTTCTGGAGACCAACCCAAAACTGATGCAGATGCTTCAGGTAAAGCTTGACGCAGTTCTCAAGCAGCAATAAGTTCTAATGCAATGGAAGCTGCTTCTGTTGTCGAATTCAGCTGTATGTTGATCTGAAAATCTACTTTGTATTCGTCAAACAGGATCGTATCGGCAAATAGGACTTCAAGTGGGAAACGACGCCTAATTTTGGGTCTGTTGTGGCCATGCTGTGCTAGCCAAAGAATGAAAGAGGATGATGTCGGTGTACATCATTATGTCTCGTTGTGTGTAACATGTTAATATTATGACGATGTTAGTGCTAAATTTTGTAATCAATTTTGTCCGATGCTCCGTAATCCCTCGGTCCTAAATATGCTACTACTATAGTTCTAGCCGTCCTGAAACGCTGTTCGGTTAGGGCATCGATAGGTTCTGTTGATCCGCCCAACTTGCACATGATTAGACTGTAGCGTGAGGACCAGGGTATTTATTCTATGCTCGAGTTCCCCTTTACTTTGAAGGAGGCCTATCAGACAAATGTTTTGAGGAGCTCTGTAAACTAGTTATGTACCACAGTCCACAGGTCAGTGGCCATGCTCCCTAACGCTGGTTACTCGGTTATTATTAGTCCAATATATTGATCTTGTTTGTAAAATCCTCATATGGCCTGCCTTGACTAGTCCAATATATCGATCTTGTTTGTAAAATCTTCATCTGGCCTGCCTTGACAAAGCAAACTAATATGTTGATTGACAATATCAGCTGTAGGTTGTTTCTTTTGCCACCATGATGGCCCTGTAGGGGTGACAATTGATTCAGAGTTATAAATTTTACAGCAAGTTTCCACAGGTCCTCGCTCTCTCCTGGTACCTGCCCTTCCCCTCGCCTCCCCTCTGTTCTCTAGCGCCACCCACCCTCACCGTGGCCAAGCTCTTGTACATGTGGCCGATGCGGTCACCTTCTAGACGATTCGAGGTCCCTTGCTCTCGTCTCGTGTTGCTCCTCCTGACCAGAGAGCGCCGGCAAAGTCTGTCTCCTGCCACCATTGATGCTTAAATAGGCCGGAAATTGAATGGAACCAGGGAGGCTCGCTGGTAATAGGTCGGGCGGCGCAGGACTGAAACTCCCACCTGCCAAATTTTCCTTTTTTTTGTATACACAAAATATCCTCTTAGTTTTGCGTATATGCATACAAGTGACTAACGCTGGTTATCCCAGGTGGCGGGGAGGCCACGGTTTGGTCAATGAGGTTGATCGCATATCTCTTTGTTTCACCAATGATATAGATGTCGACCAAACTACGTCTACTGGTCATGTTTACCCCATCGACAGTTCTATGAACTACGAGAGGGCAGGGCTTCTCAGGAGGTACGATGCAAAGACATTGGATGTCGCGGTGCTACAAGCAGGCATGACGTACCCAAAGACTTAATGGTAAAGTTTACATGGATTATGTGGAGCTCCCTTATGTCAGTTACCGGCCTTTTTTTTTGTTAATCCTCAAGTGCATTTTTTTTGTCGTGACTGCCTAATGTAATTTAGTGTTTGCTCTGAACTTGTGAACCTCTAGACTGTCCGGTGCCTCCTTGCAAACTGAGATGGTATTAATAGCCACATTTTGCATACTAGTAATAAGTTCAGTAATTCAATTAGCCCCAAGGGCAGCGCTGGAATAGTATGGATCGATAAGTACACCCGGTCTGAAACTTCGGAAATGCCAGGTTAACTGAACTGAACCGAGCCACACCAACAGGTACAGATGACAGACTACAATTTCAGTCGAGAAACAATCTGATCATGGAGACATAGCAGAAACTATGTTCTGTTCCAGAATCTATCTAAATCCAGCACTGCAAAAATTGCAGGCAGTACCACAAATAAGTTCCACCAAACTAGCCAGAGTTGTCCCTCATGCATAGCCAGCCATACCAACGTTGGCAGTAGCCTTGTTGGTCTTTTTGGCAGCTTGGCTTGTCGATTTCGTGTAGTACATGTAGAAGTACACGTTCAGAATCATGGTGAAAACCACGAAGACCGCACCCGAGATAAACACCCCTTTCCGCAGAGAGTCGCAGGTCCAGCTCCCTGCATATATCATGTGCCTGTACTTGGTGTGGTACGCGTTCTTCGTTGCTCCAGCAATCAGACAGGACTCGGCGATTATGAATGTGATCCTAACATTGTGCAGGTAATACACATTATACACTGAGGCAACATAACTTGGGCAGTGAAATAAAATCTGTGTGCATAGGAATTACCATGAAGATGCAAAGTAGATAATGGACCAGGCTCTGCTTCCACCTGGTGCAAGTGGCTGGCCAAAGCACATGCACTTTGTAACTCCCATAAGAAGTGACTGGCCCGAGAGGAGAAACAGGAATGCACCAACACCATATCCAGTAGAAATGTCGGAGTCATAGACGCAAAATGTCGAGTTGTTGTTGTCCGTGACTATTGAACCCTATTATGGCATAAAATAGACAGAATCAGATTAAGGGGGAAAGGGACCAGGAGGAATGTAGGATGCAACCCATCATCCTGGTAATTTACCCCGCACAAAACTTGTTATGAAGAACTAAAACTTCTGCTCTAAGTAGCATAGTTTACTGATAATGTTGGTTGGTTTCCATAAGAAAAATTGACGTGTGTAAAAAGAACTTAAGCGCTTCAATTGTTCGGTATCACCACATTAAACAATTCTAGAAAGTTAACAACTACTGATAATATTATCAGCAAACTAAATACTGTAGAAATAATATTTCTTATGCCAGCCAGTATGAGGCCACAAAACGTTTAATCTGCCTTTCAAGTCCAGCCCGTTCCCTGCCCATCATGAACCGCAGATTGGCTGCTCCCGATGGGCCAAAGAAGAAATCTGCTTAAGGTAGATGCCTTTGAATATGGTGGAGTAGACCTCACGACTCACAAGTCTTAGCTAAAATATATATACACTTCATTTCAATACAGAAGAACCTAGGGTCATACTCTTGACTGTAGCAGATTGAATAGTACGTACACAATTCTCCCGATAAATGCTAAAGATGAGATGAGATGAATTTTTCCTAATGTGAGCTGTTTGAGTTGTAGTTTTCATGCCATGGGAATTTTCCCAAGGATTCCTTCCGCACTACATCTCATAGGAAATTTCCACGGACTCAAACCTTTTCCTAGAAAGTTTCCATTGCTTTTCAATCAAACAACTTTTGTAGAAGTTTCCCAAAGCAATCCAATCCACCTCACACAAACAGCCCCTAACTCTAACAGAAGGCATAGCTTCACTTTTTCTGCGTATCTGATCAAATTAGTAACCAGCTGAACCTCAACGCTCGTACATCAGCTAAACATATATTAGCACTTCCAAGAAATTTCTAATATCAGGAATTTCTATTTAAAAAAATCTAAATCAGCAAGTTTGATGACTAGGACCAATCTGGGGTACGCTCCATCAACAAACAAGATGCTCAAACATTCAGAATGTTACATTCTCTACATCTACTTGAAGTGAAGCTAATCTAACTTTTCCGACACCAACCAACTGACAGCAAGAATCTCCAGCTCAAAGCCCTTGCTTAAACATCCAAGAAATCTACATCCGACCTATGGGAATCCCTCGGATCCAGAGACGCGCGGCTCGGGGTCTCGGAGAGGTGGGTGCTCGCAGTATGGTACCAGAAGCGAGGCTAGAGAAAACAACGTGTATAGGCATATATCGGTAGCTCGGGTAGTACCGTGCTGCGGCGGCGCTCGGCGGCGATGGCGAAGCCGAAGGCGGTGAGGCAGAGGGCGATCACCAGAATGTGCACCAGCAAGGAGGTGGTCCTCCCCGTCTCCCCCATCTCCCTCCCTCGCTCTAGCTTGTATCTCTGCAAGTCAGTCAGTCACTCGCTGTCGCTGTGGATGCTGCTGTGGGGAGTGAGGGGAGCCGGCTGGGGGAAGGGGAAAGAAAGCGAAGCGTGAGTGTGAAGAGGGGAGGCGAGTGGAAGACTGAAAGCGGCGGGCCCACGTCCGCAGTGCCGGTAGCAAAGAGAAAAGAAATGGGCAGGAATCCGCGGAGTGGGAAGCGAACAAAAGACTAGGGGGCACCGCCTCCTGTTTTTCTGCGGCCGGTTTGGGAAGCTCTCACTTGGAAGGACAATATTACCCTTGAACGCATTACAAATTATTCGATTCATTTGTTACTTCGATCGGAAATTCAAAATGGCTCCGAGCTGGCATTCTCCTGGTTGAGTAGGAAATAAAAAATCAAGAAATTCTGAAAGAAAAACAAAATCAATGGCCCAACATGGAGATTTTGTTTTTTCACACAAAGCACCACAAATGTCATTTCATTATGAAACTTTTCAAGTATGTAGAGCACTTGAATATGTTTGTTGCCAACTTTTTTTAGATTTTTCATAATATTTTATTATTAAAAAAAATACTACTCAACCAGGAGGATGTGAGCTCGGCAGCCAAAACGGCCCTCTCAATCTCTACAACACCTACCTATCTATCTTATCCAATTAGATGTGAGAAACTAGTGTACATGGAGGATGTATAAGTACAATATAGTAGCAATCACATCTATATCTTGTTATGAAGCAAAATCCTACTAAGGCCTTATTGTATTGCGGGATTTTAAAACATAGTAATAGGATTATTTTTGGGATTGAGGTGTCAAGCGGAGTGGATTTCCACGGTATTAAAAAAAAACATAAATTCTACAAAGAGTGTATTTAGATGATGTACAAGAATTGAATGCGCGAATTTTGAAAGATTGGTGAGAGGTATAGAGAGATAGAGTGAAAGAGTATTGGCCTTCTCAAAGGAAAATTAAAATAAGAATTGAGCTCATGTTAAGAATCCTGCGCAATGGGGACATAAAACTGGATTACATAGAAATTTGATAGCCCAATCCTGTGACATAGTAATTAATCATGTGACATATTTTTATCTTATTTACATTTTTTTAAGAAATGGGGCAGTCCCAGCCTCTGCATCGAAGTGATGCATACGGCCACTATCTTATTTACATAGGCCAACTAAAAAGTCTTATCTCCGTGAAACTTTCTACGCACACATAAAACATGCAGATCTATGCGTGCAACTTTTTTTAAAAAAACTTCAAACATTTAGAAAATGTCTTTTTGAACCGGGAGCATATGCACGCCGGTTCAAAGCTACTTTCCCAGGTTTATTGGCTTACTATTGTCTTCGGTCGTTTTTGGCCTGGCTCCCAGCTACTAATGCGAGTTGTTTAGTAGCCTACAGAGAGTTCATATACTCCCTCCGTCCCGGTGTATTTGTCTTTGGTCGTTTTTGGCATGGCTGGATTTTTGGGCATGCTATTCGTACCTCACATTATAATGTAGCCAAAAAATATTCCTTTATTATTGCATAAGCAACCGTTGTGTAGTGAAAAACACATGGTCGTAGCTATGCATTTGTGTAGATGTAATCATGCGCTCGACTGACTTCCACTCATCCAAAAATGGATTGTACTACAATGTCTTTGGAGGCCACCCTGAAAAACTTTGTTGCCCAGAAATTACTCAACATAAAAGGAAAAACCACCCTGTGCAAGCGAAACAAGCATGTAGCAGTCACCTCTGCAAACATGTACTCCATAGCAGTTACTCATCACTTCACCAGTCATCCTTGTTTCCAATACAAGGTAGAACTACTGAACACAAATCTTAAAGAGTAAGTACTACTGCTTAGCAAAACGTTAAATTAACCAACAAATCTTTCTTTTAACTAACTATAACTACTACAACAGATGTAAAGCAAGAAACCTGTTTGATAGTACTCCCATTACCAAACCGTGGGCGGCGGCTCAACGAATTAGGCTGAGTTACCGGCAATCAAATCCAGGATTACAGAAGGACAGCTCTTACTCAGATGCTGAAAGCCGTCAGTGGCAGCGGCTGCCGTCAGATTTGCCGGGGAGCTTAGAAAATGGAAGCATGCCTTCTTCAACCCTTGGTAGTGGTGCTGCTCAGCGAGAGCCAGGATGGTCCCTGCCGTGCTTACATCGATGTATCTGCATAGCTTTTCCTCACAAACCAACTTCAGTCTCTCAAAATTATACCTGTCCGCCGCAACAAGCAGAACACATGATGTCTTGTTTTTTTTTTTTTTTTTTTTTTTTTTTGAACAGACATGATGTCTTGTTGTTCCTCTTCTCGGTGTAGGCGAAATGTAGCAAGGCTCTGAACACCTGCGGCTCCATGTCCTCTACGCGTATGAGTGTGACATTTGCAGTGCCGCTCTCTTTCATTGAGCCGAAGAGCTCGGCCTTGAAAACCGACGACCGTGAAGCGAGCAGCCACCGGTGCGCCGTGAACGTCTGGCTGGCGACCTCGAAGACCACATCGGCGCCCTCCCCACTTGCGAGGAGATCACCCAGGTGTTGGTTCAGGTCGGACGGTGGCACGGACACGAACGTCGGCGGGGGCATCTCCACGGACCGCATCTCGTTGATAACGGCGATGTCGCACCTGACGGTGAAAGAGTCGTCTACAAGGTGCTTGGACTTCTCCAGATCTTCCCTTTTGATGAACATGCTACGCCCTCAAGAAGGCCTTGTTTGTTACTCGAGTTTTTTGAGGATTGGTGTGGATAATACTCAATCCACTAGGTAGGGGTAGTGTATTGGATCCCCTAGGGGATTGAGAAAAAATGAACTAGAGTTTGGAGATTTGTGGGGAAATGTGGAGATAAAACCTGTCCAATACACTAGAAACAAACGATGTCTTGCGATATGTGGGGATTTCAGGGTTTGACCGGGATAATCTCCACCAATCCAAAAAAAAACTCTAGAAACAAACATGGCCGAAGGATTCTGGCTATCGAAGGTAGCAATTGCTTTTAAGTTTACTAGCAAACGTGCCCGTGCGTTGCAACGGGAGAATTTTTTTTATCTCTCAGTTTTTCACAGAACCACAATCATAGTCTAGTTTTCCACAAAACACCATAGTTTGGTATAATTAGTTGCAAAAGAACACAATTTTTGTCATTAACAATTGTGACCTAAATTAGGCAGGTTAGGCCTACCTGCAGTCAATTACCGCCCAAATCGTTTAAAAAAGTTGTATTCAAATCTTCTCAGTAGGTGTCAATAAATGTATAACTCTAGATATGTACAATTGTGGCAATACCTCAGTGCTTGTTTGCTTTCTTGCTGGCAAATTTTCTGGGCTCGTCGGTGTCCTTGAGATCTAAACCTGCGGGTTTTAGTGGAGATTGGTGTTGCGCTTTTGAGGCCCGAGAGGAGCCGCCCCACATAGAACACGATGCCGTCGACAATGCCGTTCCAGAGCATTCTGTTTTCAAGATGTGGTCTCTCAATGAATGCTCTAAAATCTGAACACACATAGATGAGGTGGAAGGAGATAAAGAGAAAGAATGCGTCATTTCTACCTTCATTTTTATATTCCATCGCATAACTGAGACAACGGAAAGCCGATCAATCATTTGCGAGCGCCATCCACGATCTTAGATCGTGCCGTGTCTAAAGGTAACTAACTAAGCCAGAGAATAAACCTGGCCGCCGCAGGAACTGCACTTATTTACGTACTGATTACTGAAACTTCTGATACGTTGACGTTGCCGGAAACGACGCACGAGCGCCGTTGAAGTAGCGGACTCCTGTGGGCTGGGGCGGCGGCATCCCGTTCCTTTTGCCGGCACGCTCGCCGTCCTCCTTGTCTGCCGCCGCCGCGCGGCTTGAGCGTGTCCTCGCCGAGGCCCCTTCGTCGACGCCGCCCATGAACTGACACATACGCCCAAGCTCGCCCTACGCGCGTCGGCTCCGGTGAGAAAGCCGAAAGTCCTGGGGGCTATGGCCGGGGGCGGCGTCATCCCGTTCCTTTCGCCGCGCGCTCGCCGACCTCCTTGTCCGCCGCCGCCGCGCGCCTTGAGCGTGTCCTCGCCTAGGCCCCTTCGTCGACGCCACCATGAACTGACGCATACGCCCAAGCTCGCCCTACGCTCGCGCGCCTGCTCCGGTGAGTAAGCCGAAGGTCCTGGGGGTGGTGGTGCCCGGGTGCCGGAAGCTTGCCTTCCCTTTGCTCCTGTCCGAGGCGTCCGAGTACATCAGCACGCTGCACGCAAAGGAGGTGACGACTCACCATGGTCCCCATTAAAGCTTGGGACATGCTGAAATTTTAGAGAAACATCTCGCACCCTTCACGGATGGATATGTCTGGATGCGTGTGGCTGGTGGAGCTCTGTCTTCGCCGGCAGCTTCTCCCTGGCACGGCAGCGGAGCCGCGGAGATTACCAGTTTCGACCATGATTGGGTGGTCAGAGAGGCGTGCGGCGCCGTGCTTGATAATTGGCCCATTGAGGTTTGGCTGACGGAAAAAAAGAAACGAAAAGGTAAGTATTACGGGTGGCAGTGGTGGGTAAATATGTGATTTGGTGGGAGGGTAAAATCGGAAAAAAAAAATGACGTACCACAAGAAACCTTAATGCTTTTATTATTAGGTATAGAATAACGATGTGAGAGAAGAGCGCTTCTCCATTGTCAAGGTGTCCACGAAATTAAATATACTAGAATAATACCCCACGCGTTGCAGCGGGAATTTTACTAAGAACTTTGTGTAAATGAAAATGTATACCCCTACCTGGCGCGCCAAATGTCGGAGACTAGTCCCAAGGAACTAGGGATGTGTCTCACAGATGCCAGGAATCGGAAAGGGGCTGAACACGCAGTCAAACAATCCTCAACTACCTCGGCGACGATGCTCGTCGAGCTCGGTGAGGAACGTCACGACAGAGAGTAAACACCGGCACGTACCAAGGTTCAGGCCCACCGCGAGGTGTAAAGACCCTACGTCCTGATTCTGTTGTATTGCACTGCTTGTAGAGGTTACAGTACAATGAGCTCGCCGAGGGCTCAGCTATGGCTATGGTGGACTATGGTAAAAGGAGCTTCGTCTTGCTCGCTACGATGTGGATGAATGGTCTCTAGACCAATGGTCGAATCCGGAATCCTGCTCTCCAAAAAATGGGGATCCCCCCTCTTGGTCGTACACTGCCTCCTTTTATAGGCGCCCCGGGCCTCTTCCCCCAATTCACAAGGCGGGAAGGGCTACCACATGGCGACGGCAGAGGAGCACAGTGCACGGCGACGGGGTTGTCCATGGACATGGTCCATGGCAGAGAGCAACGTTTCCTTGGCAGAAAAAGCCACCGTCCATCCAGGACGATGGGTTGGCGCTGCAGAGGTCCGTGGCATGCCCCACGGTGACGTCGGCTTGGAGCGTAGCGGCCGCCGGTCCCCTTATCACCAAAATGGCAATTCTTGGAGTCCGCTTTTCATGGCGCTGCTTTGTTGACCGTTTTAATCACCAGAATGGCAACTGCGGCGTCATCGTCATCGCGCGCAGGCGCGCGCGTCACTCTGCGGCGGGCGCAGAGGCCATGTGCGCTCTGTGGCGGGTGCAGAGCTTGCTTCCACTTGAAGGAACCCCGCGAGGGCTGGGTGCCTCGCCGAGGTTCTGAAATACTTGACGCCTCGCGAGGGAACCCTCGCGAAGGAGGCGCAGACGTGCGCCAGGACCTCGACGATATTTCAGACAAGGGAGACCCTCTCGAGGGAAAGATCTCTCGCGAGGCTCGCCAGGCTGAATGCCTGGTCCTTAGCGGTTTTCTTCAGCTGAGTGCAGAGGGCTGTGGCAGGCCGGCCCGTGGTACCCTGCTTTCCACTGGGCCGACAGTAGCCCCCGGGCCCGCGATGGGCACACTGGAGTCGTGTGGACGCAGGCGAAGCGTCGTGGGCTCAAAGAAGCCTGCCCGGCCCGAGACACGCGGCGAGTCACGGCCGCCCACGTCGCCACGATCTCCTCGTCTGTAACGGGCGTAGCGGTGGGTCCCACCACGCCTTGGTAACGGCTTCGTCGGGGCGATAAAGCCTGCGAGCGTGGTGCAGGTGCTCATTACTTCGTTCAGTCTCTTTTCGCCTCCTTCTTCCGAGAGCACACATCTTCTCCGAGCTTCTCCCTCTCCGCAATCCAGCTGCGATGGCGCCCAAGAAAGTTGTAGGCTCCAGGAAGGGCAAAGAGGTGGCGCAGACGAGCGAGCCTGCCGCGATGAAGCAGGACGGAGCCCTCAAGCAGGTTCTGGTTGGAGGTAGAAGCCCCGGTGGTGATTCCCGCTGCAACGCCGCACTTCGGTTGGAGGTAGAAGCCCCGGTGGTGCTTCCTCGTCGCAGACAGCTCGGCGCGGTGCTTCTGCTCCTCGGCTGCAGGCTGCCGGCGGGCCTACTGGGGCGGTGCTGGTGAGTATGGAGGCTGTGGAGCCTCGCTCCGTGGCAGCTATCTCGCCGGCGCTGGCCCCGGTGGCCTGCGTGGTGGCCGCGGCGGCGGCGCCGCCGCCTGGGACGGAGAAGAGGCCATCCTGGTGGCTGGCAGTCGGGAACTCCACGCTCCCTTCCTTGCTGGGCCGTGGGCCGTCGCCTCGGCCTGCGAGCGACGTGGAGCGGAGGCCCATCCTGGGCTGGCGTAGCCAGGATGTGCCGGCTGCCTTTGGGCCGACGGTGGGCTCGGCTTGTCAGGCTGGAACTGAGCCAGCGTCTACGCACGGACTGGTTTTGGCCCAACAGGCCAAGGCCACCTCGCCCTGGTTATGGATCCGACGGGACGAAACTGACCTAACCCTAGGCTTCGCTGTGACGGCTCGCCAGGTTGCTCGATCCAAAAATACTGCCCGACCCGTCCGTGTTCACCCACCGCCGCCGCCTTTGACGCGCTCCTTCGCTGCAGTCGTCGCCGGCGCCATGAAGCGACGCCGGAGCAGGAGCGGCTCCCCTGCGCGCCGTGTCGCCCGGTTATCTCCCCCCGCGCCTCGTCCCCACCCGTGCTGCTGCCCGAGCCTCCTCTCCGCCCCGCGCCACCCGCGTTGAGGTTTACCGGCCGCCGCCCCGCCGGTCGCCGCTGAGGCGTTCGCCGGACCGCCGTCAACCGGCCTCGGGCAGGAATGGCAGGGGCCCCTCTCCCCATCGCTCCCCGGGCCGCGTGCATGGCCAGCGCCCCCGCTCCCCTCGCCGAGAACCTCGTCGGGTGCGTAGCGGCAGGAGCAGCACCTCCGGGACGACCTGGTGCCGCGCCGGCAAGGGTCGCAAGGCCTGCGTGAGGTTGGCCAGCCCCAAGTCCCGTCTGGCTCGTGGAGGGCGGACAGGCCATGCTCCCCTCCTCGCCATGGTGGCAATGTGACCCAAGCTGCTGCTCCCGTGGGTGCGAACCAGAAGAAGAAGAAACCTAATAAGAAGAAAAAGAAGAAGGGGTCGGCGGCTGCTGTGGATGCTGGGGCTCCGTGCCTTTGGGTCAGCTTCCAGGGGCGGGTGCGCAGTCCAGGCAGCCCACCTTGGCGCTCCTTGGCCAAGGCATTGATGCGGGCTTCTTCTACATCGACACGGGGGGCATCAAGCTGTCGGTCCCGGAGCACATGGCCCTAATTACGGTGCTCCCGGAGCAATACATTGACCCCTCCATGGTGATCTCGGTGGAGACCATCTGCACCGAGCTCCGGCGGCTCGACGGGGATGCGCCGTGGGCGGTGCGGGAGATCTGTCCTACCAAGTTTGCGGTTGCTTTCCCCTCTGAGCAGCTCCTCAAGACCGTCTCCTGGTTTGGCACGACCACGCTTCCGGTGTACAACATCAGGGTCATCATCAAGCCTTCTGCCATTGACCTCGAGGTGACTTCCACGCTTGCCGCAGTGTGGATCCGGATCCATGGGATCCCACGTTGTTGAAGACAGGGCCCATCATTGAGTTGGTTGCCGGGGCAGTGGGAGTTCTTCACGAGGTGGATGGCGGCTCCCTCCAGGGAGATGGTCCAGTCCGCCTGTGCGTCAGGGTCCCAGACCCCGACAAGCTGGCCGGCCTACTTCCGCCGTTCTACTTCGACGGGCGAGCAGGTCGCTTCGCGTGGAGGTTGAGTCGGTGGTGGACCCTACAGGGTCTCCCTCTGTCTCTCCGCCGCGCCGCTCCCCCTCCCCACGCCACAGCACGTCCAGGGGAGGACGACGACTCGGAGGACGACCAGCCTGGCGGCGCCGATGGTGGCGGGGAGGAGTCCCTACCCCACCCTGAGGGGGCCACACCCCCTCCCTCGCAGCCTCCTACTGCGGGGGCCTCGACCCTTACGGGGTCCCAGGTTCAGGCATCTTCGCCTGGATTTCTCTCCGCCGCGCTGGGGACTCTGGTTGAGAGTGCTCCGCGAAGCTGGCGTGTGTTGACGGTCTCCACGTCTCCCGTCCTGCTCCCCTGCAGTCCTTTGGTCTTCCGCTCGCACAGTACGGCTCCAACCTCTGTGAGGGCCCGGGTTCGCTGGACCTTTCTGGCCTTGTCTCGGCCTCCTTGGGTCTTCTCTCCCCACCTCAGGAGGAGGTGGAGGGAGAGGAGGACTCGACGAGTGTCGGGTTGGAGGTCGCTGCGCCAGACACCCCGCGCTCCCCGGGGGCGGTCTGGTATACCCGCTCCCCTGGTACTCCCGCTGCCCCGGTCCTGGAGCCGGTCACGATCTTCCCCGACACTCCCGTGGCTGGCACCAGGGGGCGCCCGCAGCGCCGCCCGACTTCGCCTCTCCAGCCCACCAGGCACAGTGCCCGCTTGGCACGAGCTAGGGCTGAGGGCGAGGTGGTGGAGCCCTCAGTCACGGCGCTGGCGACGCGCCGGCGTGAGGCGCGCGACCTTGGGATTGGTACGTCACAACCTGCTCCTCCCCTCCCCCTCTCTCTACCCCCCCCCCTCAGGTTCTCGTTCTCGGTTCTCGACACGGTTCCTCTAGACCACCTGGCCCAGGTTGCGGCGGACTGCGACGTTGTCTTCCGCGGTGAGCGGGGGCCGCGCCTAGAGCAGATTGCGGCTATTAAGGCTAAGGAGGTCTATGAGGGGGCCCTAGCGGCGGCTCGCGCTCAGGCGGAGCGTGAGCGGCAGGGGCCCCCGGCACCCTCCGGACCTGTGCAGGAGACGCATGGGTCTGGTAGTGGAGCCCCTCCTGTGCCTGATGGTTCTGCAGTCCCCGAGGCTTCCTCCGAGTTGGGAAGAAGCGCGGGAGGCCCCCTAAGGTGACGTCCCGGCCCTCGACCTCTAGTAGGGCCCGATCGGTCCCCCCTAAGGGGACCAACCCCGACAATGTTTCCCAATGAATGTCCTCACATTTATTTGGAACATGAGGGGGTTCGGGCAAGAGGGCCGCCGCCGCCAGTTGATCAACTACCTTAGAGACGAAGATGTGGACATTGTGGGTCTTCAAGAGACGATTCGTCAAGACTTCTCGATCTCCGAGTTGGAGAGTCTTAGTCGCCACAAGTTCTCGTGGCATTGGCTCCCCGCGACGGGGCACTCTGGCGGTATCCTCCTTGGAGCCAAGGAGGATACCTTCGAGGTAGAAGATATGGATCGCGGGGAGTTCTTCGTGAGCATGTCGCTCACACATAGACGATCTAACCTCCGTTGGGAGGTTATTATCGTTTATGGTCCCGCGGACCACCGGAGGTCTGCGGAGTTCCTAGCTGAGCTCCAGTCTAAGGTGGAGCGATGCCCTACCCCTGTGGTAGTGGCAGGGGATTTTAATCTAATACGCTCCCTGATGACAAGAGCTCGGATAATGTGGACCTCCCTAGGATGCGCATGTTCAATGACTGGATTGCTGACCTGGCTCTACGCGAGATCACTCGTGTTGGGGCGCGGTATACTTGGTCCAACAACCAGGCGATCCCGATCCGGAGTGTGCTCGACAGGGTCTTAGTGTCGCCGGAATGGGAAATTGCCTTCCCTCTGTGTTCGCTTCGTGCGCTCACTAGGATTGGCTCGGACCATTCCCCCCTCCTCCTGTCCTCTGGAGGAGGGGTTCCACCTAGATCGAATCGCTTCCACTTTGAGGAGTTTTGGCTTGGTCAGCCAGGCTTTGTGGAAGCAGTTCGACAATCGGCGGTCGCAGCCCCTCCCCGAGCTTATAATGCGGTTGATATTTGGCACCACTGTGCCAAAGTCGCTCGCCAATTTATGCGAGGGTGGGGCGCGAACTTAGGCGCGGAGCTGCGTAAGAATAAGGCAGATATCCTCAGCCAGATGCAGACGCTCGACGTGGCGGCCGATACGGTGGGACTCTCTGCTGATGACTGGCTTCATCGGTATGCCTTGGAGACCTCCCTTATGGAGATCTACAAAGGCAAGGAGATCTTTTGGCGACAACGCAGTCGCCAAAATTGGATCCTCCGTGGTGATGCTAACACGGCATATTTCCATGCGATTGCTAATGGACGTCGGCGAAGGTGTTCTATACCGTGCTTGTGGGCGGATGGCCTCCTACTAGAGGAGGCCAAAGACCTATCCGCCCATATTTACTCCTTCTATAAGGAGTTATTTACGGAGGGACCCCGCACGGGGGTAGCGTTAGCCGCTGATTTTTGGCCCTTAGGGGCCTTAGTCTCGGATGGAGAGAACGCGGAGCTTACTCTCCCTTCAGCCCTGAGGAAGTTCGTCGAGCTATTATGGGGATGAAGGCCAACTCCTTCCTGTCTCTTCTTCCAGAATTTTTGGGGGAGTATTGAGGCGGTCATTATGCCGATGTTCCAGGAGTTCTACACTGGAACATTGGTCATGTCTCGCCTCAATTTTGGTGTAATCACCCTGATCCCTAAAGTTGTGGGGGCGACTGATATACGCCAATTTAGACCGATCACGGTGATCAACGTCATACAGAGACTGCTTGCCAAAGTGTGTGCTGCACGCTTGGCACCAGTTGTGGAGAGACTCGCACACCCTTATCAGTTCGCCTTTATCAAGGGACGATTTATCCATGACGGAATTCTAGCGCTTCATGAGATTGTCCATGAAGTTAAGGCTAGACATCTTAAGGGTGTCTTCCTTAAGCTAGATTTTCAGAAGGCTTATGATCGTTTGGACTGGGCGTTTCTGCGCCAGGCCCTCGAGCGTAGGGGGTTCGATGATCGATTCATATGCTGGATTATGCAGATCGTCATGAGTGGCAACACGGCGATAAATATTAATGGGGACATTGGTCCCTATTTTAGGTCCTCGTGCGGGGTAAGACAAGGGGATCCAATCTCTCCTCTTCTCTTTGACCTGGCCGTTGACGTTCTGGCGACTGTATTGGATAAAGCCAAGACGGCTGGTCACATCGCTGGTGTGGTCGGACACCTTATTCCTGGAGGTGGGGTCACCCACCTCCAGTATGCGGATGATACCATGATCATGGTGGAGGGTTCGGAACTTGACATTGTTAATCTCAAGTTCCTTCTCCTCTGCTTTGAGGCCATGTCGGGCCTCAAGATTAACTTCGACAAGAGCGAAGTCATGATCATGGGGTACTCCCTACAGGAGCAACAGAGGATAGCGGACAACCTTAACTGCAAGTTGTCCACCTTCCTGTTACCTATCTAGGGATGCCGCTTAGTGATTCTAGGATTCTTATTAAGGATCTGGAGCCGCTGGTTGGGCGGGTCAAAGCCAAGGCGGAGCCTTGGCAGGGGCGATTTACCTCCAAGGGGAGCAAATCTGTCCTCATTGATTCCTGCATGTCTAGCTTGCCTATGTACATGATGGGAATCTATGATCTCCCGGAAGGTACGCATGGCGCATTTGACAAGGAACTCTCGCGCTTCTTTTGGCAGGCGGCCAATGGGCGTGAGAAGTACCACATGGTCAAATGGGCGGATGTGTGCGCCCCCAAGGACATGGGGGGCATAGGAATTTTAGCGTCGCGGAAGATGAATACCGCCCTTATGCTGCGATGGGTTTGGCGGATACTTAGGGAGGAGGGGGGTTGTGGCTGCAACTTATCAAAGCGAAATATCTGCAGGGACGCCCCCTCCTTGCTTGTGACCGCCGCGATGGCTCCCAATTCTGGCAGTCCATCCAAACCATCAAGCATGAGATTAGAAAGGGTGCGCGCTTCTCCACTGGGAATGGAGAGGGCACCCTCTTTTGGCTGGACTCGTGGCTTGAGGATAGGCCATTACAGCATAGGTTCCCATCTCTGTTTGCTATTTGTTCGGACCCGATGCAGTTGGTGGCCTCGGCTATGCAGAATGGGAATTGGAACATCTCGTTCCGACGAACATTTGGGCAAGCCGAGGCTACAACATGGACAGAATTACGGAGTGCATTACCGGAAGCGCTGCCAGGAGGTCAAGACCTTGTGTCATGGCACCTGACACCTTCTGGGACTTTCTCCGTAAAGTCGTCCTATCGGAGTCTCTTTAGTGGTCCGATTAGAGCTTGGGCTTCCCCTTTGTGGAAGGCCCCTTCCCCTAAAAATCAAAATCTTTGTGTGGCAACTACTTAGGGACCGTCTACCCTCAGGGGTGGAGGTCCGAAAGCGGCGTGGACCAGGGAATGGGCTCTGCCCCATGTGTGGGATCCCTGAAACGGGAACCCACATCCTGTTCACCTGCCCTGCTACCAGGTTTCTTTGGAACTTCGTCGACGAGGCGCTTGGGCCTGCTTGGCAGGCCTCAGACCTTGGCGAGTTCCTAGAGACCCAGGCGAATCGTACCGGTGGGAGGCGACGCCTCTTCTGGTTTGTGTTCGCCGCGAAGGCTTGGACTCTTTGGACGATTCGCAACAAGATGGTGATCGAGCGGGTGTTTCTTAGACGTGCTTCTGACTCCATGTTTAAATTACTGGCTTTCTTGCAGCAGTGGCATCCGCTTACTAGGCAGCGCGACAGGGGGCGGCTAGACGACATGCTTGATAGACTCTTGGAGACCGCGCGGCGTATCTCCTCTACCTCTACCAGCTAGCGCCGGTTTGGACTAGGCTTTTGTTTCTCTTATTGTACCCCTCGCCCCATGCTTTTACTTGTTGTTGGGCTTACTTGTGCTGCTGCCCCATCGCTCTTTCTTCTACCTTGCCTTCGTGCTTGTGACTTTGTATAGACTTGCTTGGCATGTTGCTTTATTTATAAAGCGGGGCGAAAGCCTGTTTCGAGATAAGACCATGAAATATGAAATTGTTTTCACAAATATGAAAAAATCTCACAATAGTCAATAGATTATATTTAATTAACGTGAAATTATTGTGTATTTTGTCAAAAAATAATGGTGACGTGGACGTATGGCTAAAAAAACGATGACATGGATAAATTGCATGTACAATATACTATAATTAGTGAATATTAGTGGGGATGACATGGACAATTGATTGGTTGAAAGAATGGATGATGTGGACACCTTGCATGCTGAGATAGAAAAATAATTAATGCATGTTAGTGGGGTTTTGCTTTATAAGAAGTATATACTATAATTAGTGAATATTAGTGGGGATGACATGGACAATTGATTGGTTGAAAGAATGGATGATGTGGACACCTTGCATGTTGAGATAGAAAAATAATTAATGCATGTTAGTGGGGTTTTGGTTTATAAGAAGTATAGATAGATAGATAGATACCTCGTCTTCATTTTCTGGATGACAGTTTCATCGAGTAAGAGGAAAGGGGATATGTAACCGGCAGAGTCGCTCCGATCGCCGTTGGGGTAGAAGCGGATGCGCCAGCGAAAGCCGCACACGGTGAACTGGCAGGAATCGAGGGCCTTGCCCGTGGGGGTCCCTTGGTGAGAGAGTAGCCATCGATTTTGAGGATGTGGTAGCCCCTGGACGTCGTGTTGACTATAATGGCGGAGGCTGGCGGCGATGACTTCTCGACGGCAGCGGCGGACGACATGGCAATCCTTTGTCTCATTTGAGGGAACGGCATGGCAAACCTAATCTGTGAAGATTTTTTTGAAATATAATCTGTGAAGATTGAAACGGCAACAGGGGGAAGGGAAAGACGCATCGAGGAAGGAGATTTCTAAGCTTTTGTTTTTAGGGCAACCGTCTAACCGAGGTAGGATAGGAAAAGACGCAATTCCTTTTCTTTTTTTAGGGCTCACGAACTTTATTAAATTGCAGGAATAAAACTTGGAGGAATAATATTGAGTTAAATACATGGCGCACCCATAAACTTATCATAAATGTGCAAATACCCCATAAATTTGCAAAGTGGGGTGGGCTGACCCTTAAATTTATAGTATGCGGTGTAAAAACACCAGAGTAGTACGAATATGCACAATCAGCTACTCTCTCCGTTTTTTAATATAATATGTTTTAAAAAAAATTCACATTCACAGTATCCACACATATCTAGACATGTTTTGGTGCGTATGTTCACTCATATTAGTTCGCATCTAAACAATATGTATAACACCTAAAACATCTTATATTTAAAATAGGATGGAGTAACATCGTAAGCGTCCGGGCCTGTATTATTGCACAAAAAAACTAAATCTTGGTTTAAAAATTATAATTTTAATTTAGGCTAATTTTTGTCAAAACGTTCTAAATCGTTTTTAAGTTGAATTTGGGGTTTGTTTTTATTTTGAATCACTGAGGGTTGACGACCTAGCACACCAAGATGGCAAGTACCGCACACACTCATATGGATAATTTGCAAAACCCTCACTTTTCATAGAATTCACGAGACGGTGCTCGCTTCGGTTAATTAAAGAATAGACATAGTAAATTGATCCTCTTCGTCATCCTAACGCTCTAGTGGGACCACGCGGCCATGTTAGCCCACCTTCTGGTCGTGGACATGTTAGAGCATCTCTAGTGGATGGTGTAAATAAGGACGTGTATATCTCCATATACACCTTCCCAAATTTTACACCTCCCAGTTTTTCAGTGGAACGTGTAAATCAGGACGTGTATATTCTCTCTCCTATAGTTTAATAGTATTTTGATAACTACCATTCAACAGCCATTTTTAATGACTATATTTCCAACGGCTATATTTTCAACGGCTATATTTCTGGTCTATATAAACCATCCCCTACCACCTCTCTCCCAGCATTTCTAGCTGTGACTTCTGTAATCACTCCCAGATTTTTCTATCGTCTCTCACACGCGACCCAATGAACACATCCTCTTGGGATATGATCATGAGTTCTTCGTCATCTTCATCTGGCGACGATGAACTCATGCTTGTAGCATTCGCCGAGCGCGAGCAGGAAGAGAGGATGAACGCTCGACGCCATGGCGGTTCCAAGCATGGACGTTAGACAATCGATCGAGGAAGAGATGCCAGATTTGTTCTTCTGTGGGACGACTACTTCAAAGAAGTTCCTCGCTATCCGAACATTTGTTTCGCCGAAGGTTCGTAATTAGTACACTTCTCTGCGTTGGCCCATTTTTCATTTCCCTGTCTCATTTACTTTTTATGCACAAATTTAGGATGTCCTTTAATTTGTTCAACCGCATAGCTGATGGTATACTTGAGCATGACTATGATGGTTATTTTACGCAAAAAAGAAGTGTTTCTAGAGCTCTAGGGTTACATCCTTTGCAAAAGATGACCGCGACAATGCGGATGCTAACATATGGAAGAGCAGCTGATGGTGCTGATGAGTACATCTGGTCCGCTGAGGCTACTAATTTAGAGTCTTGCAAAAATTTGTGATCAAAGTTTGTGAAGTTTTTGGAGAAAGGTACCTGAGATCTCCAAATGAAGAAGACACTGCAAGGTTACTTGCAATAGGGGAGGAAAAAGGATTTCATGGTATGTTAGGGAGCATAGATTGCATGCATTGGGGTTAGAAAAATTACCCCAAAAAATGGCATGGCATGTTTTAAAGGCCATGTGAACGAGCCCACTATGATCTTGGAAGCAGTTGCTTCACATGATGTTTGGATTTGACATGCTTTTTTTGGTTTACCAGGGTCTCTCAATGATATAAATGTTCTTCAACGTTCTCCTGTGTTTACAAAGCTAGCCGAAGTGAAACTCATGCAGTGAATTATAGCATCAATGGCCATCAGTACACAATGGGGTATTACCTTGCAGATGGTATCTATCCACGGTGGGCAACATTTGTGAAGAGCATACCAGCTCCAGATACCAAAAAGCATATTTTTTTGCCCAGAAGCAAGAGGGGGCTAGGAAAGATGTGGAACGAGCCTTTGGAGTTCTGCAATCCCGTTTTGCCATTGTTCGTGGACCTGCTAAAGGATGGAAACGTAAAGAAATCGGTGATGTCATGAAAGGTTGTGTCATAATGCACAATATGATAGTTGAAGAGGAGCAAGAAACTGGTCGGCAGAACTGCGCTTATGAGGCAATGGGAGAAAGAGTCACAGTATCTCGTACTCATGCGGAACGACTCAGCTCTTTTATTCAGATGACTCACCGGATTAGAAATAAAGTTGAATATGAAAGGACAAGGATGTCGCCTGGAGAGGGGGGTGAATAGGCGATTTAAAACTTTTCCGGTTTAGGCTTGATATTGCGGAATAAAACTAGGTGTTTAAATTAACAAGCCAACAACCTAAATACTAGGCTCACCTATGTGCACCAACAACTTATGCTAAGTAAGACAAGAAATAAGGTGATAGCAATAAAGAATACTTCAAGCACGAAGGCTATCACAAAGTAAAGTGCATAAGTAAAGAGCTCGGGTATAGAAATAACGAGGCACGGGAGACGAGAATGTATTCCCGAGTTCCTCCTTT
This sequence comes from Poa pratensis, assembly GCA_947311845.1. NCBI lineage: Eukaryota > Viridiplantae > Streptophyta > Magnoliopsida > Poales > Poaceae > Poa > Poa pratensis. The sequence continues at coordinate 64,859,127 of CAMZMU010000096.1, read as the reverse complement.
TTAGGGGAGTACGTCTCGTTGGAGAGGTGTGAGCCACCACAACAGGTCGGTCTCAACGCCACAAAGGCTTCACCTTCTTCTCCGATGAACCGCACCACAAAAGGTTTGGTTCACCTTCCACTATCGGAATCATTCGAGGCAGAATCCGGAGCCTTTACAACAATAACCCGGGGCACAACCCACAACTGGATTGGGGGCTCCCGAACGGCTACAAGTGACCACAAAAGGTCTCAACCACCACAATAGCGTCTAGGGTCCAAAGACCCAAGAGTAACGAGCTCACAAACTTTCAACTTCCACGAATCCTCATAGAGAGCACAAACCGATGCAACAAAGCAATGGCAAGAGCACAAGTGCTCAAATCCTTCACTCTCAAATCCCACCAAAAATAACTAATGCTTACGGGGGGAGAGAGGAAGAACAAAGAAGAACCCAACAAATGGAACTCCAAGATCTAGATCCAAAGGGTTCCCTCACTTAGAGTAGAGATGGATTGGTGGAAATATAAATCTAGATCTCCCCTCACTTTTCCTCAAACATATGCAAGAATCATGGGAGGAATTGAGAGAGGGGCAAGCTTTCCAAGGTCAACAATGGTGGTAGAGAGAGAGAGAGAAAATCGTGCTTGGAAGATGTGGAGGTTATGCCGAACGGGTATACCTGCCACGGTGGATAAAACCTGGCCCACCAAGGAGGCCCATCAGATAAAGCCGGAGGGCTTAATGGAGAAGGCCTCATGGGCTTAGGCGCAAGGATAAGCCTGGGCTGGCTTAGTGAAGTCCAAGACGAAGGCCAGGCTGCGTTCGCCTTAGGGAGCAAGTTAGGGTTTGTTACCGTGTTAGTCTAGGACTCATGATCTAGTCGGTTAAGGCTTTCCTTGTAGGGGAAGGCTTGGCGCCTTTATAAGCCAGCCTTCCAGCAGCCTTAGGGCACGCATACAACTCATTGTAACCTGTACACATATTCGCCTTGAGTGAATTATAGCAGCACGTAGGATCTCGCCACCGTCGTGAGATCCGAAGCTGGGTAAGATCGTGTGTGCAATCCCGTCACTGGAACCCTCTACGTTCTTCCCCACCTCCTCTACGGTACGTATGAATCCATATAGTAGTTCCGCGTTACCAATACCTCGACAGTTGGCGCCCACCGTGGGGCCCAAGGCGTCGGGAGTTTTGTTTCAGGCGGGAGCATTGGGCGAGATCGGCAAACTATGGCAGTTGGTCGCGCCCGCATCATCAACAACTTTGGGTGCATCGAAGACGACGGATCCTACGTCCCAGCAAACGACGCACTGTCAAGCTTCGTCGTCCCCTTCGGCACCATCAACATCTTCATGGGTTTTACGGCTGAGGCGTATGGATTCCCCAGGGGATCCGCCGCCTTTTGGCCCACCCACCACCCCATCGATTATGCAATCGAGCAACAATACAGATCGGATCAGGCCTTTGTCTATCGCGATCTGAGTGACTCTGATACCCAAAGCGATTCTGACTCCAGCTCTTATGAGCTTATGGAGCCCGCCTCTCGCTTTGTCGGTGTCATTGACACATCTGGCCCTAAGCCGGCCGAATCTGACCCTGAGTCGATATTACCTGCCTTACAGACAGGAGCAGACTCAGAAGCCGGATCTGATGGCACCGCTCCAATGGCGGAAGATTCAGATCTCGATGACATAAGGAGGAAGACTTTGCAGCACAGGTTGCCGCGCGGCTATGGCCATCTGACCAAACGAAGTCTTAATGACTTTCCCGGCACAGATAGCTGTGGAGGATGGCGCGCCGCGGCTAAGCCAGACGAGCTGAAGTTTCCTCTAGCATCAAACACATTGGTGACAAGGCGGAAAAGCCAGAGGAGTATTGGACCCAAAGGGCCTCCCCGGCTACGCCTATTGAAGAAGACCTGGAACGGTCAAAGGAGGCACACATGCGCGCGTTGGAGCTTCTCAAAACACCTTTGGGGCCAAATCCAACCGCGGCTGAACTTGAGGAAAGACGGAAAGCGCTCCTAGCTGAGACTGAAGTCAACATCAAGTATAAGTTGTCCCTCCTAACAAGGAAAAAGAGTTAATCCTAGTTGGAAAGGCTCTAGAAGAGGAAGAGTATCAGCGTGAGCGCGATGTTGAGAAATTCCGCAAAATACGAAGTATACGTGACCCTCTTCTGCATCGGGATCTGCAGGGAAACTTCGAGAAGCCTTCTGCCCAAAAGTCTTTAAAGCCTTGGCAGAAATACTCTTTCAGAGTTAACCCTGATGGAGTCATATTCTTCTCCACCCCGGCCAAAAATAGAGGCGGCCAGGGAAATCATGGGAGACGAAACAGTCCCAATTGAAGAGCGCCACCATTATTCTAAGATGCTCATCGAAAAGGCGGTAGAGCAGCAGGCTAAGGCGGACTCAAACTCAAAACTGGCGGACGACACGCGTCTTTGCAAGACGGCCGTTGCCGGCGGTGGGATCCAGAGGAACCAGCTGGTTCCAGTAGCCATGGCAATAAGGGTAAGGAACCCAGGAAGGACAAATTCCTGACAAGCACAGGGATGAGTCAAAGACTGGGTCCAACCGCCATAGTGACAAAGGCAAGGACGACCACCGGCAAAAGGATAACACACGCCATAAGAAGAATGATCCGCCTCGCCGTGAAAGAGATCAAGACAAGGGGAAGGACGCACGGCGTGGGAGCGACCGGCTTAACATGCCACCTCCGCCCGCAGCACGGGCAAGAGACGAAGGAAACAGGGGCAACAGAGATCCGCCTCAAAGGCGATCTCGCTCCCGCTCCCCTCATCGCCAAAGCCGTCAGGAGGAGCCAAGGCGTAGCCAATCCAACAAAGGGCCAGCCAGGGAAAACACTCATATCTCAGACGCCCGCATCGTCTCGATGAGATTAAAGCGGCCAGAGAGGAGTCTTACCTGGGCCCTGTGTGCTTTGGACCGGCGATTCGCAAGGTGCAACTCCCATCCTCGCTAGGCAATGTCAAGAAAATTGTGACAAGTACAATGGCATTGACAAACCGGACATATGGCTGCCTGATTATATCCACGCCGTTGGTATTAATGACGGTGATTACAACGCAGCTGTACGTTTTCTTCCACTCATGTTGGAGGGAACGGCCCGGTTATGGATCGACACTTTGCCAGAAAAGAGTATCCACAATTGGCAAGACATGCAGAAAACATTCATGCAACACTTCTCATGCACATACAAACGTCCAAAGGCTTACTCAGATCTACTAAAGTGCGCTCAAGTGGAGGGGAGTCAAGCAGAGCTTTCATAGCTCGATGGACAGAGACAAAGAATGCATGTGAAGACGTTTCTGAGATCCAGGCCATACATGCTTTTATGAACAGCCTGAAGAAAGGCAACATGATGAGATATATGTTAGCCAGCCAAAACATCAAACACCTCGGCGAGCTCTTAGACAGCGCGAACAATTACGCTGCAGCAGAAGACGACGCTCGAGCTGACGACGGCGATCTGCGCATGGACATAGCTGTTAACCCGGAAAAGCGAAACAACAATCAAAGCCGGAAAAAGAAGGAAGCCAACGATGCGCCAGGACCATCAAAGGAGGTAGCCTTTGCCAATAAGAAGGGTGGCCAGAGCGGGGCTAGCAGATGGCAGAAGAAGGCGATGACAGTCAAGGGTCAAGACCCATTAAAATCACCTATGACGACATCAAAGATGAACCTTGTGCCCATCATAGCAAGCTTGGCAAATGCACCCATACCAACAGGCAGTGCCGCCTTAACGATGATATCAAGAAGGATCCGACGCTGGCTTCAAGGCAAAACAGTTCAAGCGCAAGAACCGTAAAGACAAAAAGAGCAGAAGGACAACGAGGAAAGTGCTTCGGAGCCGGAAGATCAGGAGCCAAAGCACAAGAGGAGCAACAAGTTTCCAAGGGTCGAAACAAGCCTTGTTACTTTCCTTGCCACTCCTTCGGCCAAAAAGGAAAAGGCAGCCTGGAGGGAACTCAATGCCACTATGCCAGCGGTTCCCCAGTATCTCAACTGGTCCGAGCACCCATTACATGGGACCGCAACGATCATCCTGATCATATTCCACAGAACCCAGGGAATTACGCGCTCGTTGTAAACCCAATTGTGCAGCAATGCAGGCTTTCTAAGGTGCTTATGGATGGAGGGAGTAGCATCAACATCCTCTATCTTGAAACCTTAAAGCGCATGCGCCTTTCTGAGACACAGCTAAAACATAGCACAGTCAAGTTTCACGGCATAGTGCCAGGCAGGCAGGCCAGTTCTATGGGAACAATCGTCTTAGACGTCACCTTGGTGACGAAACAAACTATAGGACTGAGGAAGTTGCCTTTGAGGTGGTGGAATTCAAAAGTGCGTATCACGCAATCTTTGGCCGCCCAGCCTTTGCCAAATTCATGGCACGCCCGTGTTACATCTACAGCAAGCTCAAAATACCTGGACCAAACGGCGTCATCACGGTCAATGGCGACTTCAAGAAGGCGAAGGAATGCGAAGCAGGAAACGCCGTCTTAGCAGAAGCAGTCATCAGCAAGGAAGAGCTGGAGCAGTACAAGAAAGAAGTTAACACCAATGAAATGCCGGATGGTAAGAAGCCTCCTTGCGCCTCGGATGTCACTTTCAAGGCCAGCTCAAACTCGAAGAAGATCGTGCTGGACAACGCGATGCAAGCAAGACGACGAACATAGGCGCGGACCTCAGTGACGCATAGGAAGGCGCGCTCGTCAAGTTCCTCCGTGAGCAACGGGATATTTTTGCATGGTCACCATCAGACATGCCAGGAGTACCCCGGGAACTTGCCGAGCACAGCCTTAATGTCGCCAAAGGTGCCAAGCCAGTAAAACAAGGTCTTCGTCGCTTCGGTCCAGAGAAGAAGAAAGCAATAGGAAAAGAGGTAGCTCGGCTTAGTGCCGCTAATTTCATTAGAGAGGTTATCCACACAGATTGGCTAGCAAATCCTGTATTAGTACCTAAGAAGGACGTGAAAGACTTGCGCATGTGCATAGATTTCACCGGCTTAAACAAAGCCTGTCCTAAAGACCCCTTCGCATTGCCGCGAATTGATCAGGTCGTAGATGCTGTATCAGGTTCTGAATTACTATGCTTTTTGGACGCTTACTCTGGCTACCACCAAATTAAGATGAAGGAGTCTGACCAAATTAAGACTTCCTTCATCACACCTTTCGGAACGTTTTGCTACATAACTATGCCTTTCGGGCTTAAAAACGCTGGCTCAACGTACCAACGGTGCATACAACGTTGCCTACACGATCAAATAGGCCGCAATGTTCACGCTTATGTCGATGACATTGCCGTTATGTCGCGAAAACGCGGCGATCTCATCGTTGACCTTCAAGAAACCTTTGATAACTTAAGAAAATATAACATGAAGCTAAATCCGGGAAAATGCTTTTTTGGCGTCCCAGCAGGAAAACTTTTAGGCTTCATTGTTTCAGAAAGAGGTCTTGAGGTTAACCCAGAAAAGATTCGAGCTATCATGGACATCAAAAAGCCTACTTGTCTTAAAGATGTCAAAGGCTCACAGGATCTGCAGCAGCTGTAAGCCGATTTATTAGTAGGCTTGGGGATAAAGCTTTACCCCTATACAGGTTGTTGAAGAAAACTAAGACGTTCGTCTGGACTGAAGAGGCAGATGCAGCCTTAGCACAGTTAAAAGACGCCTTAGTTTCAGCACCAATATTAGCGTCTCCTCTACCACAAGAGCCGATGCTACTTTACATGGCGGCTACCAACCTAGTTATTAGTGCAGTGGTTGTTGTTGAACGAAAGGAAGAAGGAAAGGAGCTACCGGAACAAAGGCCGGTATATTATATCAGCGAAGTCTTCTCCGAATCCAAACAACGATACCCTCACTATCAGAAGCTGGCTTATGGAGTTTTCTTCGCAGCCAGAAAATTACGCCATTATTTCCAAGAGCACCCAATCACGGTAGTCAGTAAGGCGCCATTGGGTGACATTATAAACAACACTGATGCCACTGGACGTGTGGCTAAGTGGGGAATTGAATTGGCAGCCTTCGATATCCAGTACAAGCCACGTACAGCCATCAAATCCCAGTCTTTAGCTGATTTCATCGCAGACTGGACGGAAGCAATGGATGAACTTCCCCTCCCTGACGAAGAATATTGGGTTATGCACTTTGACGGCTCCAAAATGTTGCAGGGATCGGGAGCTGGCGTGGTACTGAAGAACCCTAAAGGAGACAAGATGTGCTATGTCTTGCAGATACACTTCAATGCCACTAATAATGTTGCAGAATACGAGGCTCTGTTGCATGGATTGCACGTCGCAAAGGATTTGGGCATTAGCCGTCTTTTGTGCTATGGCGATTCAGACCTCGTTGTTCAACAGTTAGAAGGGGCATGGGACGCGAAAGCCCTACAATGGCTGAATACCGACGCACGGTAGACGAGTTTGGTCGGTGTTTTATCGGCTTAGAAGTCAAGCATATCAAAAGGGAGGAAAATGAAGCAGCGGACGCCTTAGCCAGAATGGGCTCGAAAAGATCGAAGGTGCCCTCCGATATATTTTTGGAGCACCTATACGTGCCGTCTATTAAAGGCGGAGATGAGGATGACCCCATGGCTTCGCAGTCTGTTTCCGTCATGCTGGTAACCAGATTGGACACAGCCCTACATAAATTTCCTCCTTAACAAGGAAGAGCCAGAGGATGAAGTCTTAAGGCGGCAAGTTGTGCGCAGAGCTAAGGCATACACAATAATAAATGGAGAGCTATACAAGCGGAGTACCACAGGTGTATATCAACGATGCGTTTCGCCGGAAGAAGGACAGGAGATACTAGAAGAGATCCATGGTGGATGTTGTGGTCATCATGCCTCTGCCCGAGCAATTGTCGCCAAAGCTTTTAGACATGGATTCTACTGGCTCACAGCAAAGCAAGACGCAGAAGAACTCGTCAAGAAATGCGTTGGATGCCAAAAGTATGCAAGACAGCCAAAGATGCCAGCCCAGGAGTTGCGCACCATTCCAATCACGTGGCCATTTGCGGTCTGGGGACTGGACATGGTAGGAATCACGTGGCCATTTGCGGTCTGGGGACTGGACATGGTAGGTCCATTCAGGACTGCGTGAGGCGGCGTCAAACATCTCTTAGTTGCGGTGGATAAATACACCAAGTGGGTTGAAGCTAAGCCCATAAAAAAGCTTGATGGGGCAACAGCCAAGAAGTTCGTCATTGAGGTTATAACGAGATTTGGCGTCCCTCACAGTATCATTACGGACAATGGGACAAACTTCGCCGTAGGAGAATTGGCAAAGTACTGTGGTGAAGTTGGTATTCGTTGGACTTAGCATCTGTGGCTCATCCACAATCGAATGGCCAAGTTGAGCGAACCAACAGTATAATTCTACAGGGAATAAAGCCAAGATTAGAGGTGCCTTTGCATAGAGCAGCTGGAGCATGGGTAGAAGAATTACCTGCTGTTTTATGGAGCATACGCACAACTCCAAGCAGCGCAACAGGCTATACCCCATTCTTTCTCATATATGGCGCTGAAGCGGTACTCCCAACAGATGTCCTGCACGACACACCTCGTGTAACAGCCTACGTCGAAGCAGACGCAGAAGAAGCCCGACAGGACGGCTTAGACCTTCTCGAAGAAGAGCGTGATATAGCGCTTCAGCGCTCCGCCATTTATCAGCAGAACATTTATCATAGTCGTAAGGTAAGACGGAGATCGTTTCGGAAGGCGATTTGGTGCTTCGCCTTGTTCAGCAAAAGAGCACAAACTATCTCCCATATGGGAAGGACCCTTCGTTATCAGCAAAGCGCTTAAGAACGGGGCATATTATCTTGTGGACCTCCGTGATATCAAGAAGAAGAAGAAAAGAGGCCGCAAAAGGAAAAGGAACGAAGAAGCAGTGCTCAAAGAGACAAAACGTCCTTGGAACATTGAGCAGCTACGTCCTTTTTACACTTAGCAATTCTATTGTAATCACACCATATATGATTATGAAATAAAAGTCTTTGGTTCCCTCAATTATTTTTATGCATGAGTTCTCGCCGTCTTTTATTTCCATTTGATCATATATTTCGATAAAAATATCAATGTTAACCCGAATTAGCTCCGTGCTTGTGGTTACTCACATGATGCTTTTGCCTTAAGGCCTTACAAAAATTAAAATTGCATCCGTCTAAGAGTATTTATCTGATCGCGTATATGCTGGCTTGTCTTAGTAGATGCTTTACGCACCAAAAGCCGGCGCCGTTTCTGTGTTTAAACAGATTGGTTACTAACCCTGTTGCCAGCGAAGTGTTCCGTGCCTTAGGTTCTGCCAGCATACGAAAAGGCTAAAGCATATAAGCCAGACAACTTAAAGACGGATAAGGAGCATAGTTTGCAAGCCTTTCAAAATAAGTGCATGCGTCGCAAAACAAACATGTTCAACAGATAAAAGGCTCTGCCATTACAAACCATAAATTAGCAAGTCTTTTGTGACATGCTTAATACAAAGTTTTTCCTGCATCTTATGCAGGGGACTGAGCAGGCGAAGACGCAGGGGACTTGGATGTATCCAGCGCAGCTTCAGACTCGCCTTCTTCTTCTTCTTCTTTCATTTTCGTCTTCTGACTCGTCGCCATTACCAGTTGTGGTGGCTCGGCTTCGTCATCAGACACGTTGTCAGGACGGGGAGGCACAGGCCTCTTGGAGAAGAAGATAGACAAGTCTACCATTTCAGCAACGGCTGAGGCAAAGCCAGAGACAGAGGCATAGACCTTTTCTTTGACGAGCTTGTTGCCGTCTCTGTCCTTGGCTGGGAAACACTTGATAACGCGCCACATGTTGACCTCGGGGTAGTGGCCGCGAACAAGTCCTAGAGCAAGTTTTGCTCCGCCTCTAGCTGCTGAGCGAAGACGCTGAATCACCTCTGGGACGCAGTTCTGAAGATGTGGCAGCAGGTTGCTGGTGTTTGTCACTTGGGGCAGTTGTTTTGGGAAGATGTTGGCGACAACGTCTCTTCCCGCAGTGTACAGCCCTGACACAATTTCGCCGCACTCCAAGATCAGCTCCAGACGCGTCTCAGAGGTAAGCCTTTCCCCAAACCCAGCTGGAACTGTGGAGAGAGGAACGGAATAAGTATAAGGCGTAATGAACTGTTGAAAAAAGGCGAGAAGTGAAAGAAAGGAGAGAAGCTTACTTAGCAGTTTCTCGTCAATGGCGGTGCTCTCGTCAGCTCGGCGTTCAAGTCGACCTTGTAAGCTCTGGATTAAGAGCCCATCCTTTTCAGCCTGTCGCTGCAGTTTCAGAAGTTCTTTCTTCAGTTTGTCTTGCTCTGCATGGCGCTGTCTTGGATGGCTTTAAGATTGGCCTCGGCCGTCTTTCGGTTCTCCTCCAGCTGCTTAAACAAGGCGGCATTTTCCCGCCTCACAACTTCTATATCGCCAGTCTCGCTGACGATCTGTTTCGCTTTCGCCACAACAGCTGTGCAAACGCACATTGCATGTGTTGAGCATGTTATGCCTTAACGAATTAAACTCACAGCGCATGTGAAAGAACACATTTACCTTCGTTCGCCTTATTTTCGGCGACGGCTTGCTTGAGCACTGCCTTTGGTTGCTCAGTGAGTACCATAGATCGCATGTAAGCTGCTCGCTGCTCTGCTAGGGCAAGGGCAGTAGTCAGTAACAAAGGTAAAGATAATAAGATATAGCTACAAGGTGCTTGGGGACTGAGTCTTTATCCACATGAAAGAAAGGCCATTACGTCGGCTTAGTCAAAGCTCAACGTAATGCCCGGGGACTAGGTATGTACATAAAGACGGAATATTTACCTGCATCATGGCCTTCAAGGCTTTGTAGCTCTTCTTCATTGTGACGTACAGCTCGTCACAATTGTCTTCCAGATTCAAGATGGTCAATGTCTGACCAACTGGCCTTAGCTTCGGAGGCGGCTCGTTGCGCTCCTTCTCATCGGCAAGCATGGCGGCGATGTTGGGTAAGATATACCCCTCGTCGTCAAAGAGCTCTTGCTTCACCATGTTGCGGATAGCCTCCCGAGTAATGGGCTCGTTTGGCTCTTCTGACTGAATTACTGCCGCCTTCCCAGCAGCGGCAGCCCTGGCCAACTTTTCAGTTTCCGTCTTCTCAGGTAAGACGGGCGGGTCTAGATCCGTATGTTGATCTTCAGATGAGCCTGGGGCTGTCTCTTGCTGAATGGAGGGGGTGGGGGGAGCGACAGCCGGAGAAGGATCAACTTTCTTTGGCTTGGAAGAATATACTTTCTTCCTCTTGAGAGGCGCAGTTGGCTTGATCCTGCGAATCATATACAAAATAAGAGAACATTTATGGACACTGTTCGCCTTACTACAGAAATTGAGATTCGGCTTACTTCTGCACTGGAGCGTTGAAGGCCGCATCCTCATCGTCTTCAATGTTGAGCACTTCGGCATCAACAGGAACGGCTTTGTCACGCTTCCGCTTTTCTGCTGCTGAAGTTGCTGCAGAAGCCCCTGAAGCCTTTCGTTTCCGAGTCTTTGGGGGCTCGGGTGCCGCTTCAGGCACGTAAAACAAAGGAGCCAGCAGATTATCTGGCAAAAGGGCGAGCTGAAAACAAAAGTGGTGTTAGTAAGGCAAACATCATGGAAGTATAGTAACACAGAGTGACGGTAAATGCCTTACCGTGGGAGCCGGGTTAGCGGCTGTGTACATAGGACGCTGCTCTGCGAGCTGGATCCTTTCCTTGGCAATCCTCTTGAAGCGATACATAAGGGCATCGTGCGTGAGGTCGCTCTCACTAACACGGAGAGGATCCGTCTTCTGGTCCGTGTAGTGGCATAAGAGGCCCTTGCGATCCTTCAAAGGCTGGATTCGCCTTGACAACCAACATAAGATGGTGTCTGTGCCCGTGAGTTTGGGCACATCAGTCTTTGTCAAGTATTCAATCCGCCTTTGCATGCGACGGAGGTTGTCAGGGAGGACCTTCATGGGTTTCTCGCCCCAAGAGGCGGGGCTCCGCAGGCAAAGGAGAAAAGCGAGGAAGTCCTATGTCTTTGCCTGCGGGCGCCATGTCTTTGCAGTAGAAAAAGGAGCTGTTCCAGCCTTTAATAGAGTCTATTTTTGGCGCCTTAGGATACCAGTCTCTACCTCTACGAAGGTTGATGCTAACTGTTCCTAAGGAAAGCAATTCTTCCTTCTCTGTTTGGCGTTTGCAAGTAAAGCAGTACTTGAAGAAGTCTAAGCTGGGTTCTATGCCTAAATATCCTTCGAATAAGGCCATAAAACCAGCTATGTACAAGATGCTATTGGGGCCTACGCTATGAGGCTGAAGGCTGTAGTAATCTAGGACAGATTGGAAGAAAGGATGCGGTGGTAGAGACAAACCACGGAGGAGATGTGAGACGAGGAGCACTCGTTCATCGCCGGCGGGATCTGGAGTTGGGTGGCCGTACGCCGACCGCCAGTGGCAGTTCTCCTTTGATGGGAGAATGCCCTCCTTTTGCAGCTGCATGAGGTCTGCTTCGGTGATGGTGGAGGTAGCCCAGTTGCGGGACGATGCCTCCTCTCCCTCCTCCTCTGCCTCCGCCGCGTCGCCCTCGTCGGAGGGCTGGGCGTTTTTCTCCGCTTCGGTGGAGATGGTCGCGGGGCTTGTTGCCGTTGCCGCGCGAGAAGTGGATGCATCCATGGCGCCCGAGCCCCTCGCGGCCAAATCTTGTCCGCCGTCGCCGACGCCGCCGCCGCCGCTGCCGCTTCCGCGGTCGCATCGGAGCTTTCCATGGATGGATGTGCAAGTGGTGGTGGTGGAGCTCGCCGGAGTTTGGATGGGATGGTCGCGAGGAGGAAGATGAACAGGGAAATGAATCGGTGGAGTAATGGAGAAAATTCGTTCCCTTATATGGGGGGTGCGCCGTGATTAGTGCGGTGGTACAACGCCCGTGCGATTTTCGCCAGGCGTTCCACAACGGTCAGATAGTGGGTATCTTCTCCCCGACGCCTCGGAGATCGTGTGCGGAAAAATAGCGGTGATGGCGTCACAGTGTCTCTTTGCTTGTCCAAACTGTCGTGGACTGGCTTTGACTACGATGACGTCGTGACAAGACTCGACGCTGACAGAATCTTTCTGACAGATTGTTCAAAATACAGGAGAGTTTGGCTTAATCCTTAAGGCAGACTGAACGTATCATTTTGGAATGCTCCAAGCTCTTATGTCCGCCTTTCGAGTAAAGGCGAAAGTCCGTGTCTTCCAAAGACGGAAAACGAAGAACTTAAACCTTTCCGGGGACTACTGTGGAGGTTATGCCGAATGGGTATGCCTGCCACGGTGGATAAAACCTGGCCCACCAAGGAGGCCTATCATATAAAGCCGGAGGGCTTAATGGAGAAGGCCTCATGGGCTTGGTCGCAAGAATAAGCCCTGGGCTGGCTTAGTGAAGTCCGAGACGAAGGCCAGACTACGTTCGCCTTAGGGAGCAAGTTAGGGTTTGTTGCCGTGTTAGTCTAGGACTCATGATCTACGTCGGTTAAGTCTTTCCTTGTAGGGGAAGACTTGGCGCCTTTATAAGCCAGCCTTCCAGCAGCCTTAGAGGCACGCATACAACCTCATTGTAATCTGTACACATATTCGCCTTGAGTGAATTATAGCAGCACGTAGGATCTCGCCACCGTCGTGAGATCTGAAGCTGGGTAAGACCGTGTGTGCAATCCCATCACTGGAACCCTCTACGTTCTTCCCCACCTCCTCTACGGTACGTATGAATCCATATAGTAGTTCCGCGTTACCAATACCTCGACAGAAGAGCTAACTCTTTTGGGGAAGAAGGGGGCCTATTATAGGTCTCCCAAAAAAAGAGCCGTTGCAGGAAATCTTACACCGGAGACTCCGGCCTGAGTGACCGGAGACTTCGGCCTGGGCCGGAGACTCCGGACACATTCCGGTAAGTTTCTGGCCTGGGTCCAGGGACTGAACCACCTTGAGTCTTGGAGCAAGTCAGACCGGAGTATTTTGGTCCAAAGACTGGAGACTCCGCCCTTCCTCCGGTAACTTCCGGTAACACTCCAGACAGGGTCCAGGGAGTGAACCAACTTGAGCCTCTTCGATAGAAACCCCTGAGTCCGGAGACTCCGGTTGGGGCACACAGGAGACTCCGGCCTAGAAAACCAGCAAAACTGAAAACCCAATAACTTTTATGTATGAAATCCAAATGAGGTGAAACCAGTTTTGTTGGAAAGATGAAAGCAAGAACCATAAACAGAGTAAAGTCACCACACATGGGAAGGTGTGGAACTTTCCTCAAGGATAAACCGATAATATTTCCAACACGAAAACGAAACAAGTTTTCCATACGAAATCCGTTTTCGGTGAACTTGGGCTTGTCAAGAAGATCACAACAAGCACCAAAACCCAACAAGGAGAAAAGTCAAGTAAGAACCAAGAAAGATGATATGCCAAGAATGCAAAGGTTTGAGCTCTCCACAAAGATGCGATCAAGTTACTCACTTGAGAGCCCCTCTTGATAGTACGCCGTCTATCCTATAACCCGGTCTTCCACTAAAACCAGGAGACCGGTAAAATAGAAACCCTATCAAGATCATACCTTTGCCTTGCGCATTCCACTTGAGCTGGATGATGACGATCTTGATCTCTTCAAGTGGAACACCTTTCTTGATTGTGCTTGCTAGCACATGCTTGATGAAGACTTCTCCAAATACTCCCCCATACTCCACTATGGGAGAGCCTCGCTAAGCTCCGTCTTCATGTATCCATTGCAAGATTCAATCAAATGATATCTCCCGAGATGGATCATATTGAACTTGCACTTCATAATCTTCTCTCTCTTCACAAAGATGATGTCTTGAATCCTTCAAGACATACTTGCAATATGCTCAACTCTACACATGATCATTCTTCATATAAACCCTTGAATAGAGCATTGATCATCATGTAATCTTCTAGAGTCCAACACCTGAACTCCAATATTTTCCTGCGGACAAGATCTACAAGTATATCTTAATGCAAACATTAGTCCATAAGGATTGTCATTAATTACCAAAACCACACATGGGGGCACCATGCGCTTTCAAAATATTCTCAGCTTAAACTTGATCTAATTGAACATGTGTGGCAAGAGTTTGGAATCGAGTGATGTACTAGTTATAACTTTGTAATCCATTTATTTTCATCTAGTTTTAATTTATGCAATGAGTGATGCAATCCATTTCTGTTCATCTAGTTTGAATTTATGAAATGAGTGATGTAATGCAGTGCTATCAATAAAATCTTTTTGCTTCAGACCAGGACAACACCAAATCGTTTTGCTTCAGACAACAACAACACATAGTTCTTACAACAACTAGCGGACGCCCACCACCACTGCATCCTCCCCCATCACCTCTCCTATCCCTGCGCACTCCAGGCCGCCTTGCTCCCCTCTCTCCACGGCGTGCGCCGCCGCCGCACTCCAGGCCGCCTCGCTCCCCTCTCTCCATGGCGCGCGCCACTGCCGCCCCGGCCGCCTCGCTCCCCTCTCACCACGACGCGCGCCACCTGTCGGGGGGATGCTTTGTGGATTAACCCGCGGCCCATATTGATAAGTGCGACCCACTTTACTCGTACTAGCAAAGGCCTACATGAAAGCAAGCCCAATATCGCACCGCCACAAGGAGAAGAATCTAGAAGACATATCCTGGAAAACGTAAGGAAGAGCTGGTCTCCAATTAGGTTCCAGTTGATGTATTCCTTATGGAGGAAGTTTCCTTTGTAACCTAGCGAGCCTTTGTGTATATAAAGAGGACTCGCAGGACTTAGACGGAAACAAGCAATCAAGCCCTCGAACCCTAGTTCATACGGCGAGTACCGAGATCGGATCGCCTCCATTGTAACACCACATATATCATATCAATACCAATCTAGGGTAGGCAGGAAGTAGGTCTTTACCTCACTTTGAGGGGCCAAACCTGGGTAAATCTGTGTTCATCTTTGTTCCTGCGATCCCAAGCTCAGAGACGATTGACTCGCGTAATCCCACACCTACGAAGTCATCCATGACATCTGACGTGACAAACCCACGACAGTTGGCGCCCACCGTGGGGCATGCGGTCAAGAGCGTCACGTTCCGCGCAGGATCGATGAAAGGAGCTGAAGATCTCGCCATCGGCCACATCATCACGGTCGATGGCACGCCACTAATTGACGATTCAAGCTGGGGACCAGAAGCAGATTATCTGGAGACGGGTCGCATCATCCCGTTTGGATCTATCCATGTTTTCGTCGGCTTCATCGGCGGCGGATCAGAGGACCCCTCACAGCAGGGCGACTCAGAAGAAGGAGTCGCTGTAACGGTAGACGAAGAAGAGGAGTCTACCAACAACGAGCCACTACCCCTCGAAGACGAAGAAGCTCAATCCATCGAGTATGTGCTCGAAGAAAGGTTATGTGGAAACCCTAGGGGAGGCCGCTCAACCTCCATAGGAGATCAGTGCGTGGAAGGGATCTACAGGACCGTGGAAGCAGAGGAAGGGCTGGGCATGCCACAGGGCAGCTTAGCCCCCACGGCGCCGGAAGCAGCAGAACAAGTCGCGCCAGAAGAATCAGGAGTCGCAGAGCTCGGTTCAAGTCATGCGACGCCTGCTGCAACCACCCCAGGAGTCGCAAACAGATAAATCCTGTCCGGAGCTGTACCCACGGAGACAGGACGAAGAACAACCCCTGACGCAGCAACGGTGATGTCATGGAGCAGCCCACTGTTTACACCTATATCTGCAGTTAATGCTGCCGCTAGAGTAACAGAACTGGAAGCTACCAGGATTGGGCTGTATGATGAAGTCCAAAGGATTGCAGACGAAAGGAGCGGGCTAGCACGCGAGGACCAGCGCCTCCAACAAGAACAACGACGACTCGCTGAGGACACCATCATCTTACAAGGAGGGCCAAGCACCTTGCCGCACAGACGTCAGGTCAGTCGCCTGCAGCCAGGGACAGTAAATCCCATGGAGTTATTCCAATCATCCACCTCTGGACCTACCGCCGCGGTTCCCACAATCGATACACCAGCAGCCATGGTGCCACCCCACGCGATCCCATCAATCGCAACCAACACGGTGCGTCCAGTCGCATGGTCAGAAGCCGCAGCGCCATCAGTTGCGGCACCCTCGTACATGGCACCACCCGTCGCGGTTACGCGACCCTCGGCGCCTTTAGTCGCACCTGCGGTTTGGACGTTCACGTCACCACCAGCCGCTCCGACAGTTCCATCTTTCGCGGTACCAAGAGCGGCGGAAGCACCAGGGTCAAGAGCTGTGGTGCAAGCCAACAACAGGGCTGTCATGCCACCTCTGTCGCCACATCCAACCTTTGTGCAGCAGCCAGCACCGCAGCCTCAAAGGTTCCATACGCCGCAAGGACACTATGTTAGCCCAGTGGAGAATCTCTATGCGGCTACCAATATCTTGGCTAGGTTGACGCCGGCAGGAAACACACCGATGGACAGAGAAGCGCGGCGCGCCATTGAGATGCTTAGCACAACAGTAGTATAGCAGGCAAATATGTCTGAACATGCGGGACGGCTACACGCCACCCCCTACAACAGTAGAGTTACGGCGGAAAGAAGCATCCGTGCTGAGTCGCCGCAGGTCGCGACTTCAAGTTCAGCCAGGCGACAAAGGGAAAATCAGCCGGCGGTGCAAGTCCAGCTCGCAGAAGTTGCGCAGCCGCACGTGATGGCTAATCCAGCAGGGAGGCCAGCGCCATCCAACTTGTCATCGCGACTCAAAGGTCCAGTGTGGAGGTTATGCCGAACGGGTATACCTGCCACGTTGGATAAAACCTGGCCCACCAAGGAGGCCCATCAGATAAAGCCGGAGGGCTTAATGGAGAAGGCCTCATGGGCTTAGGCGCAAGGATAAGCTCTGGGATGGCTTAGTGAAGTCCAAGACGAAGGCCTGGCTGCGTTCGTCTTAGGGAGCAAGTTAGGGTTTGTTACCGTGTTAGTCTAGGACTCGTGATCTAGGTCGGTTAAGGCTTTCCTTGTAGGGGAAGGCTTGGCGCCTTTATAAGCCAGCCTTCCAGCAGCCTTAGGGCACGCATACAATCTCATTGTAACCTGTACACATATTCTCCTTGAGTGAATTATAGCAGCACGTAGGATCTCGCCACCGTCGTGAGATCCGAAGCTGGGTAAGATCGTGTGTGCAATCCCGTCACTGGAACCCTCTACGTTCTTCCCCACCTCCTCTACGGTACGTATGAATCCATATAGTAGTTCCGCGTTACCAATACCTCGACATCCAGTCTGCTTCAGCGAAAAGATTAGGTCTGAGCCGTTTCCCGCAGATTTCAAAGGATCTCGCAAGGTCGCGAATTACAACCCAAGCATGGATCCAGTAACTTGGCTCAACAATTATGAGATGGGTATGAGCATCCTTAACGCATCTGAAGAGATCGGTGCCCAATACTTAAATATGATGTTGGAAGGCGCAGCCCACATCTGGTTACAGAACCTGCCACCAAATTCAATAAACTCTTGGGACGAGATGAAGGAAGCTTTCATCAAGAATTTCCAAGGAACATGCAAGCGACTCTGCAGCATAGAGGACCTTGAGCGCTGCGTGTAGAAGGAAGGCGAGTCAAGTCGCCACTAGATGAGAAGAGTTGCAGAAATTATACACTCCTTAGACAACATACCTCCAAGCTCAGCTGTCCTGGTTATGGAGAAAAACTGTAAGTTTGAGCCGCTGGTCCATAAACTGGGTCGCATGAAGGACAAAGTAAAGAGCCTAAGCGAGGTGATGGCAGTGGCTAACAAATATGCAAGCTCGGATAAAACCAAGGATGCATCTGATGGAGAGGAAGAGGAAACTGCTGGCAAAGGAAAGAAGACCAGCAGCAAGCTGGCAATAGTAATGCGAGCTACAACAAACGCAAGAACGAGGAAGGAAACTCAGGATTAGTCGCAAATACAAACACTCGTTACAAGCCAAGCAGCGGCAGAGGAAGAAATTTCCACCCAGTTAACCTGGAAGAGGTTTTCAACCGCCCCTGTGACATCCACGTGGGAAAAGATGGAAAACCACCCAACCACACAAAGGAGCAATGCTATCATTACAAAAAATGGAAGGATGGGCAGCCACTCAATGGGAATAACAACCATCAGAACAATGAGGGAGGCAACCACGGCGGAGGCAGCCACAATGCTGCTCCAAACCCACAGCCCAATCAACCACAGTTCCTAAAACAACTGGGTCAATATCACACAATTGTGGTTAATACCTCAAGGAGGGAGCAGAAGCTGCGACGACGCAATCAAGCTGTTAACGCCGTAGTACCAGCCATACCACATTGGCTGAAGTGGTCCGAGCAACCAATGGTTTGGAGCCGCGAAGATCATCCTGGAGAAATAAACGAAGGAGGCAAGCTCGCGCTTGTAGTTGCCCCTCAAGTCGCAGGATATAAGCTCAGCAAAGTGCTGATGGATGGAGGTAGCAGCATCAACATATTATATTATGAAACTTTCTAGAGGATGAACATCCAAGAAAAGCAGCTGCATTCGTCCAGAACAACGTTCCACGGAGTCGTGCCAGGCGTATCAGCCCAACCATTGGGGCGAATCAACCTGGAAGTCGCCTTCGGGACGCAAAGCAACTTCAGAAGCGAGTACGTCTGGTTTGAGGTTGTAAATTTCCAGGGCCCATACCATGCCCTCTTTGGCAGAGAAGCATTCACAAAATTCATGGCTCGACCATGCTACGTATACCTGAAGCTAAAGATGGCCGGTCCCAAGGGAGTCATCACAATAAATGGCAATAAAGAGATAGCACAAGAATGCGAGGAAGGCGACAGGGCTATGGCCAGAGACGCTTGCGTCACGAAAAATGTGCCTGTTCCTGAGCCGTAACAAAACTTTGATGACATCGTGGAGGCCAAAAGACACCTGCCTGACCTGCGACTTCAGATTACAGCCGCAAGGGAGGCAAGGAAAGCAAGAACTGCAGTCTATCGGCCATAAAAGTATATTCCAAACATCGCGAGTCGCCATCAGCGATCGCAACAGAACTACCAAGGGTTCACAGTACCCAGCTAGCCACTCAGGGCTCGAACTTCAATTCTGGTCGCCACCTAGGCGCGACCGACCCTATGCATCAAATCCGATCGCCACCTAGGTGCGATCGACCCATGTACCAGGAATTGTCCGCCACCCAGGCGCGGCCGTAACCTGTACATCCAAAATTGGTCGCCACTCAGGCGCGACCGACCCCATGTATCACCTCTGGTCGCCACTCAGGCGCGACCGACCCCATGTATCACTTCTGGTCGCCACCCAGGCGCGACCGACCCTATGTATCATATAATGATTCTGAAATAAAGCCGGCACCCCTACTATGTAGGTGGCTGTCGTTTTGCCTCAAATTACCAATTGAGTTGTGAGTCTTTTATTTTCTAATCATTTGTTCCTTGGGTGTGCGGCAGCTTTCTGAGCGCGGCCTATTACCTTGGAATCGCCAAATGAGTGGCATTTATCGTGCTTATACTCAACCTTCACTTGGATGCGACTTGCATTATGCGGCCAAAGTACTGGGATGTGGCGTCAATCGAGCTTGATTGCCTATCATGGCCGCTCTCGACCCTGAACACACATGTTCCTAGGAAATACTGAGCCGCGCAAGGGCCTAAGTAAGGAAAACCGAGACAAATCATAAGGACCAGACTATTGGTCGGAATTTGTACTGCTGAGAGTACTTAATAATCATAAAATATTGTTGCTGACACATCATTTCAACAATTATTACAAGCCACTAAGGGCTAACTTCACCATATAATTGTTTTTTCTTCACTTTTGCCCAGCTTTTGGCTTATGGGAAGGAGGCACTGGCGGCTTACCAAGCTTGATAGAAGCAGCAGTAGCAGGCTCGCTTGAAGGCTTATCAGTCGCGGGCTTGGGGGCTGCGGAGCTAGATACACCTGGAGAGGAGTTCTTCTCTTGTGGAGCCACCACGCTGGTTGACGCAGTGGGTAATCTCTCAAATCTCGACCCATCTGGATGATACTTTCCCAGAAAGGTCGCCAGGTCCACTCCATCCACAAGTTCAGTTGCATGGCCACGCATGCTCTTCCATGTCGCCGCATACTCTGAGGACGTCAACACGGTGCCGTCAGTCTTCTTTGGAGGCATGCCTTGTGCGACCTTGGCAGCATCAAAGGATGGGTCATATGTCTTGGCCAATGCAAGCACATGAGTCGCGCCAGAACGAGCTGAGGATTCTTTCCAATCCAAGAAGTACTGAGGCGCCTTAAGCAGCCTCTTCAATAGCCCTTCAGCATCTGCAGGGACAGACTTGGTTGGCAGAAGGAAAGCTGATAATTTCTTCATAGCATCGATAGCTTTGCGCGCAAACTCGCGGACGTGGTCAAGTTGCTCTTGGGTGCTATAGTTAAGTAACGGAGAATCCTCGCCTGAAAAAAGAAGCACCCACTAGTGAATACAAACACATACACAAGAGTTCAATATCACAAACAAAGTAGAGGTTTACAGGACATACCAGCCAGCTCCTGCGTCATGATGCACACCTTGCCATGGACAAGGTTGGAGGCGTTCGATACTTTCGTCAGCTCCTTCTGGAGGCGCCCAATCTCCACAGCTTTAAGCCGCGCATCTTCATTGGCTTGAGTAATGGCATCCTTCTGGGCATTGATTTCACGGTCCTGCGGCTGGATCCTCTCATGAGACCTCTCTTCAACCTTTTTAAGCCGCAGCTCAGTAGCCTTGGCCTGTTCAGACAGTTTATAGCTCTCATCAGTAAGATCGCCAATTCTGGCATCTTTTTTCTTCAATTCAGCATCGCGTTGGCGAAGGAGCTCGCGCAGATCTTCCAGTTCAGCAGGAGCCTCCTGCACTTGCTTCTCCAGGGCATGTTTTTCAGCCATCATGGCGTACAATTCCTCCTACAAGGTAGAAGACCAACATATCAATAGCAATGGAAGTCTGCAATAATTTGCGGACAGTTACTACACAAGTTAACAAATACAAGGAGTATCAAGTTCCCCTTTGAATCAAAGAAGAAACTCGATCCTTGGGGGTTAGAGACTGACTGGACAAGATAAATTATTACCTTGTAAGCCGCAGACAAGTTGGACAGCGCCTCACGCAGCTCTACGGCTTGTTTATCACTTGAAGCAATAATGGCTTGCGACAGCTTTTCAGTGCGGCTCAAGGATGAGGAGGAGGAAGTAACTTCAAGATGTAGCGCCGGTGATTTTTGATTAATAGCCGCAGGCGACTTAACCAGTGGTGCTTCGGCATCCTTAGCCACCACAACTGCGGTTGTGGGGTCCACCTCCCCCGTGTCTTGGGCAACGAGGGGGTATGTCCTGTCTTCCAGAGCCACCTCTTGGGCAGCCGTGTCAGGTGCAGGGGCCGCAACCAGATGGTCAGTGGTAGCCACACACTCCACCATGGCAGTAGAAGCCGCAGGCGCCCTAGGCGGCTCAGCCGCAGCCTCGGAAGTGATTCCCAGATCAGCCGCGGCTGCAGCATCAATCGCAACTCTGCAAGAACAAGACAATTATATAAGAAAGGAGCATGCATGTCAGAAGAGAAACGCTATGAGCGCAAGGGAAAGTTACTGACTCTGGAGCCATCTTCACAGAGGCCATAAGGCCATCACTCGATGGCGATGACAAACCTTGGAACCCTGAATCTACAATCAGAGATGTGTTAGCACAAGCAAGGAAAAAGAATATGCAGCCAGGATGCCAGGGAAGCAAGAGTTACCAGAGTTGGGCTCCATATCTTCTTCAGCCGAGGCGGTGGTCCTAAGCACACGCCTGGCAATGGAAGGAGCCGCGCCCACAGCAGGTTTGCGACGCTTGGCGACCTCAGGATTTTCCAGAGCATTAAGTTCTGGCTCCTCCCGGGATAGTCTCTTCGAGACCCTGCGGGGAGTTGGGCCAGCCGCAGCAGAAGGACTCGCGGCAGGCACAGGGCTGTCGTCTTCCTCCAGCTCAATTTCTTCATCATCTGAAGCCGCAGTGGCGACAGATGGAATATCAGCAACTTCACTGCCCTCTAAAGCGGGCAGCAACCTCTTCTTCGTGGCACGCTTGGGAGCAGCAGTGCCTACACCAGCCGCTGGAAGCGACCAATAGTTCTTATCAGCCTGATACAGAAAAAGGAGGATCTTAGTATCAAAGAAGAAACGTAATCCTGCTACAAGGACAAAGGACTAGAGAAGAAAGGTTACCTCGAAAGGCTTGTTGTTAACACTAAAAGGGGGCAAGCCCCACCTTGTCAAAGGAGATATTCTTCTCCTCAGTCACACGGGCGACAAAATCCACCCATTTTTCAGGCTCCCAGTCAGCGGCTTTGATGCGATCGACATCAGCAGAGGTGCCAGAGCACTCGAGAAAGGTCCGCTGTCGGGGACTCACTGGTTGGATGCGCCACTTCGTCCAGCAGGAAAGAAGATCAAGGCCAGTAAGGCCATGACCGATCAAGGCACGGAATTTTGATCAGCGACTCATTTATAAAGGATGTAGCGGCATCCCGAGGTTTGGACTTTAGTGCCTCAGAAGACACAAAAATAGAGTTGGACCAGGAAGGGAGGCGAGTTTCGCCCTCCGGTGAAGTATCTTTGCAGTAGAAGAAAGATTTTTGCCAAGCCCTGGGACGATTCGCCAGGACTAGCTTGGGAAGACAAGAGTTTCTGTGGCGTTGCAGAGAGATGGCGCCGACCTGAACATAGGCGCCACCTTTGGAAACAAGTTGGCTGTTGCAAGAAAACGAGGCTAGCCACAGATCGATGTTGGGGGCTATGCCGAGGTAGTCCTCGCACAGTACATGGAAATTGCTCACCTGGAGCATTGAGTTAGGCCCAATATCGTGGAGATGGAGGCCTAACCGTTGCATCAAATTACGGAAGAAAAGGGAGCCGGGCGGAGTGAATCCACGCTCCACGTGTTCCACGAACATTACCAGTTCGTCGGGCTTGGGGCGCGGCTCGATTTCATCACCTGGCGCCCGCCAGACGTTGTTCTCCTTCGGCGGCAAGAAACCCTTGTCGGCGAGATCCGTAAGGACCTCCTCCGTCACCCAAGATCCTTCCCAGTTGCAGGAGAGCTTGCGCTTATCCTCAGATGGCTTTGCCTTGGGCGCCATTGCAAGAGAAGATTGGATCGGGAGCTAAACTCGATTGAGGAAGACGGTGGCGCGGTTAGGAATGAAGGGAGAGCAGAGGCAAGTAAATATTGACCTAGGCCGCCGCAGCTTATAACTGGGGTGACCGAAATCAACGGAACAATTTGCGCCCGCAGAATGAGGAACAGTCCGCAATTGAAGGAAACAGAATATTTCAGATATGGAAGGAGAGTCACGCAAGTGAGTCGCGGCTTTGAATCGCATCAATCAGAGATTGGTCAGAACGCTCACAGTGCGGCTCAACAACTACTTCAAGTAACCAAAGGATCCTCACCGTGAAGTCCTAACCAATCTTGGGGGCTAATATCGGGGGGATGCTTTGTGGATTAACCCGCGGCCCATATTGATAAGTGCGACCCACTTTACTCACACTAGCAAAGGCCTACATGAAAGCAAGCCCAATATCGCAGCGCCACAAGGAGAAGAATCTAGAAGACATATCCTGGAAGACGTAAGGAAGAGCTGGTCTCCAATTAGGTTCCAGTTGATGTATTCCTTGTGGAGTAAGTTTTCTTTGTAACCTAGCGAGCCTCTGTGTATATAAAGAGGACTCGCAGGACTTAGACGGAAACAAGCAATCAAGCCCTCAAACCCTAGTTCATACGGCGAGTACCGAGATCGGATCGCCTCCATTGAAACACCACATATATCATATCAATACCAATCTAGGGTAGGCAGGAAGTAGGTCTTTACCTCACATTGAGGGGCCGAACCTGGGTTGTGTTCATCTTTGTTCCTGCGATCCCAACCTCGGAGACGATTGACTCGCGTAATCCCACACCTACGAAGTCATCCATGACATCTGACGTGACAAACCCACGACACCACCGCCGCCAGATCTGGCGGCAGGCGTGTGGCTGCCGCCCCGACCGTCTCGCTCCCCTCTCCCCTGCCCGTCTCGCAGCGGTGCGAAAGAAAAAAGGTCCCGTACCTTGTCCGGCCGAAGAGGGGTGGCGACGGCGACCTTGGGGCGTCCTCTTCCGCTGTGCTCCGGACGAGGGCGGGAGTCGGGAGCAGTTACTCTCCTCTCGCGATACAGGTCGTGGATAGGGCGTGTTTCTTTCCACCTTGCGTAGTGTCGTGGGGGAGAGGTGTAAATGTCCACGCTCATTTACACGACCCACTGGAGACCTTTTTTTTGCCTCACGTCATGTAAAACTCGCATACACCTCCGTTTACACGAGCCACTAGAGATGCTCTTAGGGGTGCATATCATATGGCTGAATCCGAGTGAGACTACAAGTACGAAATGTAACAGAAAAACAAAAAAGTAACCATTTCAAACGTGGCAACTTATTGTGCTAATTTGAAGATATCGGATGTTTTTACACCATAATACAAGTTTAAGGGTCACGCCCACTTTGCAAGTTTATGGCGGCATCTGCACATCCAATACACAAGTTTGTGGATGTCCCATATATTTATAACTCTATAATATTCGTACGACCGCCTTCAGCGCTGAACCAAGCAGATATGGCGATTTGCCAAGGATGAAATGGCATAGCCAGCTAAACAATGGAACCTCTCTAATTCGGCAAATCCTATTTGCCACCCTTTGTGGCCCGTGAGGCTCGCGCTGCACACCTCGTGCCCCATTGGTCCGGCCCATTTTGTTTTTTCTTTCTTTTGTTTTTCTCCTTTCTTTATCTTTTCTTTTTTTCCCTCTTTTCTGTTTTTTCTTCTTTACTTTACTTTTTAGTGTTTTGAAACGGATATTTGAAAATGTTCACATTTTTATCAACAAATTTAGATTAAAAAAATGTTTTATGTTGAAAATATTAAGATTTGAAAAATGTTCTATTTGAAAATGCTCAAATTTGAAAAATGTCCAGTTTTGAGGAAAATTCGGATTTTAAAATATATTCAATTTTAAATACATAAACCAGCAAAAAAGAAAATCGTACATGTTAATTGGCCCACGGAGCTGCAGCGCCACTAGACGCGGCAAATAGGCGCTCTCCTCTAGTTCTCCTTTATTAACCCTCCTCTCATTCAGGCTGGGCCCAACAAATCCGGTGTCCTGTGCGAAACACTATATTGAGCCCTATTTCAATAGAAAATTAAATGATGATAAAATGTGAAAAAAAAAAATTAAAGGGATTCAGATCATCAATTTGTTTTGACGAAGTGGCAATCAGTTGTCTTCATTGGGTCGCAGAGTAGGCGAACTGGCCAACGAAATGCCGAACTTGCATGTCTCACAAGGATGTGATCACTCTGGAGGACATGAACTGGTGGTGACGTCCTGGAGTTCTGGACGATCGACGATTCACGAGCGGACGAGGCGAGTCTCGTGCATGTGGCTGCTGTGGGCTGCCTTTCTAGTTTTTATTGCATTGTTGGGATTATTTTGTAGTAGTACCGTAGCAGGGCTGAGGCAAATTAGAAATCTGGGGCCCCAATTTTATGGGCCATATACGGTCGCACAGGCCGCACTTCCATTTGCCAGTCCCTGCTGTCAGTTCTGAATTCAATACCCACAAAATCTTTTGCACCTCCTTTACTATCTGGCTGTAGCGACCAGAGCAATTTCTACTATGTTCGTCATCACTAGACAGTCGATCGCCATACATGCTGCAGATTAAGATCCTTTGCAAGTGCTAGAGCCTCCCTACACGCCATAATATGTAGAATTTGTGGATCATCCATTCCCTCGATCACAACCGCAGATGCTCCGAGGTTCCCTGCTCATCCCGTGCCTTGGTGGCCGGAGCACCCGCTTTTACCCATAAAACCGCCTCACTGGTAATTCTAGTGAAGATGAGAGTATGGAGAGAAGAAACATTGCGAAACACCCGTGCATTACACTCATTTTAAAGGTCGTTGTGGCCTTCGAAGGAGAAACGGGGCCCTTGATGACGAGAGACCACCAAATCCTTGCTGGTTCTTCCGCACGGCGGCTAGACTTCCAAATTGCTGGTTCTTCCACACACCAACACCGACTTTGATTTCTGCCAGCCCCTCCGGCGGTGCAATCAATCCACGGTTGTCTTCCTTAGTCACACCACGGAATGAATATTTTTCAAACCTAGACAATGCCTTTGATTGAGTAAATCGGAAATAGATTGGACAATTCATAATGAAAATTGGCCAAAACTCATTCAACACAATGCACCACGCCAGCCCTGAGGCCGCGCCGCACACGAGTCGCTGACCAAGCCGCCCTAGAAACCAAAGTCGACACCCAAACATCTCAATGCAACGACATAGGCGGACATCCGGAGCCGCCGCCCCCAAGACTACGCCCCGCACACGAGTCGACGACCAAGTCGACACTCTAACACCTCAATGCGACATGACGGTGGAAGATAGATCAGAGCCACAGCTCCGACATCCACGCCGGACCCAGGGCTGCGCACTGCCTAGCCAATGAAGAAGAACGGACAACGCCAACCATATGAACAGGCAAAGCCCCGACATGGGAGATGAAGGGATCCACAACGATGCCGATGCCTCCAAGGAGGGAACAAAGACGACCGAGAACGCCACCATCGCCAACATCAGCCGAGGACGGTGCAGGGTGTTCACCCGAAGATCACCAAAACCAAAGTCGTTGCCACATGTCCGCCGTAGCCGAGGCAGTAGCTTGCTGTCGCCAACCACCAACCCGCTCCACTGGTCCCTCCGACCAGCGGAACATCCAAGGTGAGGCCACAAGAGCCAAGCGACACAAAAGCGATGCCCTCGCCTGATCATGCATAGGTTCGGGTTTCCCCCCGATAAACTTGGGCAGAAGAGCGAGAACACCGCTGATGAATCACAACCCTACACCCACCCTGTGGGGACCCGCCAAACCGCCACCGCTAACACACACGTAGATCGTTCGAATCCGCCTCAGATGCACCTCCTAGCTCGACGTGATAACACAAGACCGCCATTTGGGACTACCAACCCGGCATACGAGCGTCACGCCTAGCCGAAGTTCGGCAAGCACCCAGGAGGCTCAGTTGACGGCCGACACAGAGGTCGCGAAGTCCGTCGTCGAAACCATCAGCACATGGGCTTTTGCGGGTGTGGCGGACACATTATTACGGGGCAGTAAATTTACCATTTCTAGAAGCGGTTAAGGGTTCTCTAGGAGACATGCAAAATCAATTCTTGAGAGAGGGCATAATCGTCATCTTGAGCCGGTCAAATTACGTCAGTGGCATTTCGAGCAATGATTGCGCAGAAACAAGTGCACATTTTACTGTGTTTGCAGAAACAAATGACACAAGTTTTACCTGAAAACAAAAGAGCAATAACAAGCACAGATTCTCGTCAAACAAACAGGAGTAGAACTGTGAGTCCGTGAGATCTGACACATTAAAATAAAGATACTGAAAATTTGCAACATTTTAATTAGTTAACGCCACAGAGAGAGTAATGCAAACCGACTAGCTAAGCTAAGCTATACATACACAGCAACGCCAGCATTAGGCTGTCCTCTCGCGGTTGGTAGCGCATGGGCAGAAATGCTTAAATTGGCATTACTTCTGCCCTGCTGACGTTGCCACGTATTCCTTCCTTTGGACACAACGTACAAACCAAATCCAAACCCAGTCACGAAATGCTACTCTTTTTTTTTTCTTTTTTTTTTTTATAATGTGCATATATTGATCAAACTAAAAAGATTACAAGCAGCAACAAGATCAAGCACACACACGCAAAGGAACGCGAAATACAGAGCGAAATCAGAAAGAAGCACTGCAGCTCCAAACCATCTTCTTCCTCGATGACACCAAACGCAGCCGTCCTCCACCGTCGACGACGACGAAGGCACCAGCCGCCGGCGCCACTTACCCGGAGAACGGGGGAACTCCTTGCCACAAGGCGTTGACGAGCCGCAACCACCACCATCCCCGGAGAGATGGATCTGCTACGCACTGAGTAACATCGGCCGGGGGAGGCCCCCAAGCACCCACCGCTCCAGCTCTGGGGCGAGCGCCCCAGACCTTCCGCCCGCTGACCACGAACCCCTGCAGCAGCTTCCTCTTCATCCCTCTGCAGAACGCCCAGATCCGCCGCACCCAGATCTGGCCTCGAGCGAAGCGAAGGAAATCCGAAGATTTCCCGGCTCCCGGAAGTCGAGCGCGAGGCGACGGAGCTCCATGGAGCGCCACCGCCGGAGGGGATCCACGCCGACAGCAAAAACACGGCCAGCACCACCGCCACCTCCCGAGCACCACTGGCCGGCCACCACCCAAACCCTACCCTATGTACACGCCGTGAGACGGGCTTCCCCCATCCTCCCGCTGCCGGAGCAGCCGACGGAGGGGGAGGAACCCCCGCCTCACCGGCGGCGAAGCCGGAGCAATTGGAGGCCGCTCCCCCTTTCCTCTTATCGCTACAGTGCGAGAGAGGCGATTTTTTTGGGCGTCCGCCGACGAAATGCTACTCTAGCTACACACACTGACGACGACGCCTCTCCCCCCGTGTGACCGTTGCGCGCCGGACGACCGATAAATTCAAACCCGATCACATGAAATCCACTGCTGATGAAACAACAACCGGACAAATCAAAAACCAAAACCAAAATGTGTGAACCCGAATGAATCACCCGCCGCCCGCCCGTGCCACCGACGGAGACGAAGCCGAGAACCACCTGTCAGTCAGCCAGCCAGCCACGGGGTGTCGGCGTCGGCTCAGCCGCCGCTCCGGCACTGCTCGGCGGGCCTGGCCTCCAGGGGCCCGCCGATGGTGGGGCACCCATCGGCGGCGGAGGCGGACGGCAGGTCCATGCAGTTGTACGAGAGGCACAGCGCGGCGGAGTCCGGGAGCGGCCGCGACGACGGCACGGGGAACCCCGTCAGGAAGTTGTGCTGCGCGTAGAAGGTGGTCATGCGGCCCGCGAAGACGCTGTGCGCCACCGCGTCGGGGACCTCCCCGGAGATCTTGTTGTTGTTCACGTACAGGCTGCCCGCCGCCGCCAGCGCCTCCGGGACCTCGCCCGAGATGGCGTTGTGGCTCACGTCCACCACCGACCACGGCGGCGGCGGCGTCGACGAGTCGGGCACGGTGAGCGGGCCCGTGAAGTTGTTGCGGGACAGGAGCAGCGACGACGCGCTCGGGAGCGCGAACACCTGCGTCGGGATCGAGCCGCTGAAGTCGTTCATCGACAGGTCGAGGAAGGCCAGGTCGGCTGGGCCGTTGCTGGCGGCGAAGGCTCCGTCGAGGCTCCCGTCCATGGAGTTTGCGGCCACGGAGAAGTACCGGAGCGTGGGCGGCAGGGGAGGGAGCGTGCCGGTGATGGAGTTGCGGCCCAGGTCGACGTGGAACAGCTGCGAGCTGGAGAACTGGGCGGGAATCTGCCCGGAGAGGCCGACATTGTTGGCCAGGATAAGCACCTTGAGGCTCGGCGAGGACGGGAGCAGAAGCCCGGAGGGAATCGCGCCCTCGAGGCGGTTGTTGCCGAGGTCGAGCGTGTGCAGGTCGGGAAGCCCGGCTAAGGAATCCGGCACCGGGCCGGTGAGCCGGTTCCCGGACAGCGAGAGGAGCCTGAGGCGGCGGAGGCCCGACCCGATGTCCGCGGGTATGGAGCCGCCGACGCGGCCCGGGTAGAGGACGAGGTCGGTGAGCGCGGTGAGGGTGGCGAGCGAGGCGGGCAGCGTGCCGGCCAGGCCGGGCGAGTCGGAGAGGCCGGTGCCGAGCGTGAGCACGGACACGCGGAGGAGCGCGCCGGACGGGTCGTCCTCGTCGGGCGCGCACGCGACGCCGGCGTAGGCGCACTGGGAGGTGGGCTTGCCGTCGCCGTCGGCGTCCCACGAGTCGAAGAAGCGCGATCCCGGCAGGTCCCGCAGGCTGGCCCGCACGTCCCGGAGCGCCGCCGCGTCGCGCTCGTGAAGCGCCGCCTGGGCGCAGGCGGCGCGCGAGCCGAGGAGGAGGAAGAGCAGGAGCAGAGGGGGCAGCGCCATGTGCGCCGCCTCGGCCGCTGCGAAGTGGACAAGGTGTTGTCCGTCCTGTGGCAGGAGCTAGCGGGTGGTGTTGGGAAACGAGCACGGGAGTGCGAAGCGAGCTAGGGAAGTGAGTGAGAGAACCCAGGAGAGTGTGGTGGGGAAGAGCAGAGCACGACTGATGGCGAGCGAGTGGGATCTGGTCGAGCTGAGCTGAGCTTGAGCAGAGGTTGGGTTTAAGAATGAACAGCGGATTAGCCTGTCACTGCCGCTTCTTTACCGCGCGGTCGGTGGGTGTACCGCGGCCAGGGCTGATAAAGGCCTGATGCTGCGCGCCTGTGACCGGTGTCGGTGAAGAACCACCCTCCGGTCCGGTCGCCTACACCGCCGGTCCGCCGTACGGGCGCGGCCATGAGTGTGTCTTTTGGAGCGTACTCCACCTCTGTGCCTGGTGATGATGGGTGGCAGCAAGCCAGCAATTATATGCCTCGTTCGTATGCCGGGTTTTGCGTATTTGCAAAGTATGCCGTTGGTTTGTACAGTGCACTGTGTACTGTGACAGTAATCAATTAGTGTGGCGGGACATGCTCGCTGGTCGATTCGTAATGTGTGATGCAGGTTTGCGTCGTGTTTCAACAGTGGTGCATTCATACGAATTTGGTGCCACTTGGGGGCATTCAAATGACACATAAATAGAATTACTAACATGTACTCCTAACAAGCACATGGAAGAGGGCGAATCTATTTCTGGCGCGCGGGAGCATACGATCCCACTGTTCAAAATCCCAATCTGAAAATGTCCAAAATTCCGAATAAATATTTTAGGTTCACATCTCACATTTTATGTCCGCACACAAAGTTTCGACGTAAAAAGACATATTTTGTGACTTGTGCAAAAACACAATTTTTGGTGCACAAAATGACTTTTGATGAGACATCTTTTTTTTGTCTTTACTTACGTAGTTCGTGAAAAATTCCCTTTCACGAAACTTTGTGAGCGGACATAAAATATCATGTTGTACACACCCAAACATAAAGAATTTACTGCTACAATTTTGCTTGCTTAATAGGTTACAATATCAAACTACATTTAGCATTTTTCTATAATTTGCAACTTGTAAGTATTATTTCAATTTTGTATAATAAAGGGAGCACGAGATCTCGGGAGCCAGAAGGGAAGTATACAAAATCTCAGCAGTGCTTAATTTTCCCTCTTGAATCAATGCTTCACACACCTTTCCAGTGACACTTGTCAATATTTCTAGAGCAAAATGAATTCCAAAATTTCTAAGAAAATAAATTCCAAAATATCCAATTGGGAACTTAAGCTCCTATATGAAAGGATCGTATGGCCACCTAGAAGGGGGGGGGGGGGTGAATAGGTGCTACTCCAATTTTTAACTCTTTTTCGATTAAGGCTTGACTAAAAGGTAAATTCTCTAGATATACAACTATGGTGAATTTACCTATATGACAAGTTAAGTCTAAACAAGATAAGATACAAGTAGTAAATAACTAGAAAGGAATAACCGATATGAAAGCACGCGGAGACAAGGATGTATTCCCGAGTTCCTCCTTTTTAGGGGAGTACGTCTCGTTGGAGGGGTGTGAGTTTCAAACTCAAGACGCCACAAATGGCCTCACCCTATTCTCCGATGAACCTCGCACAAAAGCTCGGTCCACCTTTCTTTATCGGAATCCTTCAAGGCGGAATCCGGAGCCCTTACAACAACATGAGGCTCAACCCACAAAAGGATTGGGGGCTCTCAATCACCACAACACCTGCTACACAAAAGTAACAAGCAAGTGAGAACAACAAGATGCCTAGGTTTTCCTAGTGCAAACCCTAGGCTCAAATCCCTCAAGTGAATGAGGGGGAAATGAAGAACTGCTTGGTGAAGATGTAGATCCGGGACTTCTCCTTCAATCCCCAAAGATCAACAAGTTTGGGTGGAGGGATTGGGAGATCTAATGATTCTTGAGCTTGCAACAATGGTGTACTTCAGATCTGGGCGAGCTACTTGTCCCGAGCTAGGTGAAGAGGCTTTTATAGCTCTTGTAGAAAAGTAGCCGTTTGAAAACTGCCTGCCCGGTCGGTAGGCCGGTTTGGCCGGCCTGGGGGCCGGCCAGGCGTGCTCTGGCCGTGCTGCAGAGAGGCCGGCATGGGGCCCGGTTGAACCGGCCTGGGAACCGGCCCCCCAGCAGAGCCAATCGGTCTGGAGCCCGGTTTGGCCGGCCTGGGAACCGGCTGCCCAGCTGAGCCAGCCGGCCTGGAGCCCGGCCAGACCGGCCTGGGAACCGGCCACCCAGGGCACCGCGCTTCACTCCGATTTCCCGAACATCTTTCTACCTTTTGAATATGGGGAGAAACCGGACGATTTCTGAAATCACTTAACAACACATTAAACCTTCACGGGTGTTGTTATCTAACACACAAAACATAGAGGGATAACAAATGTCCTTTCAATCTCCCCTTTTTGGTGTTAGATGACAACACACGGATTTTGCATTTGAGACCACACTATATCACGTTTTTAAATAAAGAAATGGCTCCCCCTACATGTGTGCATATAGTTTTGTTTGCCTTGGAATGCAAATACACACATAAGGAGAGAAACATTCCCAACAAGGTAATCAACATGATATAGGAACAACATAATCGCACATAACCATTTAAGTTGAGATTTGGAGATGATCATACCTTGTGCCAAGAGATGTAGATAATTTCATATCAATGCACAATATAATGCACAATATCATGAAGTCTCAACTAGATAAATCCGAATACCGAATACCGAAATCCAAAGTCACATACAATAATTTAAGCATCTCATACAATAGTGATAAGTTCCACGACATAAAACACATAAGGTTCCACGAGCATAAAACACATAGAGTTCAACTAAAACAAGTGCGATGCAAGAAGACGAAAATGCAAATGGATGCATGAATGCAACTCCCCGGAAATCTCTCCCCCTTTGGCATCAAGACACCAAAAAGGAGAAAGAAACGTGAAAGCCCATGGATCACTCATCGGGAAACACATCCTCATCATCATCTTGGACAACCTCTTCATTTCCGCCACAAAAAGCTTGACGGGAGCTTGATTCACCTTGGGTGCCCGGCCAATAGGGAGCAAGAGAGGAAGCATCGTCGCCGAACCAAAAGGTGTGCTTGGACTTGTAAGTGTTCTCCGAAACCTCTTCGGAGCTTTCGCAAGAAGGCTCGGGGAAGTTCAGTTGCTTCATAATCGCTCTTTGATTGCGGTTATGAGACTTTTGCTTGTGATATATCTTGTAATCCTTATCTTGCTTTTCCGCAAAGAAGCAATTCATCCTCTTGAAGGCATCCAATATGCCGTGCTTCTTGGGGGGCTCAGCTTGAGTCTCAGCTTGAGTTTCAGGAACTGCTGTGCTAGCACGCTGCTCACGAGAAGGAATGACCGCATCCGGAGGACGAGATGGCAAAGAATGCAGAACAGGCGTATACAATGTTGGGAGATAGGCATTGAGAGCAATCTGGGGCACCTTTCTGTCAAAGAGCTGCTGTAGATAAGGGCCATAGATGGGAACCCTTTTGTCAAGAATCACGGTGTGCATCTCTTCCCACATATAGTCAAGAACATCAATTTTCTTCTTCCTCCAAAAGCTGGGCATAATGTGATGGAGGAGGTTGATCATGTATGCGCGAGCCTCAGTCTTCTCCCCAAACTTGATAGCAATAGTGTTCCGGAGGATTGCATAAGTGGTTTGCCAAAACGGAGTCATATAAGTGCACTTGGGGACCTTACCAACAAGGCCCTGCCCGCGGGGATAGCAATGATGGATCGCGGGATCGGCTTTCATGAGGGTTTGCTGATGAATACGAACATAAGCCATGGGGCAATGAGGTAGCTCCTCGATGCCAAAGAGAGCACCAAACTCAGCAAGAGAAGCTTCACACTTGGTACCGGCACACATCCAAGTCATAGTCCTTGGTCCTTCCCTCGAGAAATACACTGTGGCATAGAACTCTTGAAGCAAATCAGGAGAATAAGGTGTATTCACTGCCATGAGATTAGAAATACCATGAAAATCCATAACCTCCATCACCTCCGGCCAAATGTCCCTAGCACTATCCACATTGAAGCAATGAGTGGTGACATGAGAGTTCTTCATGATACTAATGATTTGGTCAAACACTCGTTGATGCATCTTGCAATAGAACCGCTTATCATTGGTACAAGTGCTATGAGGAAAGGTATAGGGGTTGAACTCCAACCGATCATGCTCAAACTCATCACTAGGCACTTTGCTCCAACAAGTACGTACCGGTTCCTCTGGATTGGAAGGAGGAGGCCCCTTTTTCCTGACCACAATTTCTTGATCTTCTTGGAGTTGGGGTTGATGGTGGACTCCCTAAGATTTGCCTTGCCTTGGAACCGGGAGAGCGGGTTGGAAGATTCCTCAAGATCCTCGAGGTCATCAAACACCGGATCGTCAGCCATTGCCAAGAACTCCGAGCTTCACAAAGAAATCCGCAACCACACCAACAATGGAGGAGAACTCCCCCAAATCTTCACCAAAGGATGAAACTCGTGGATGGGAAGGAAGATCTGGAGGGGATCTTTCAGATCTGAGGCAGTAGGGGGTGGGGGAGCGGCTCTAATGGAGGAGGCGGTGGTGGAGGAGCTCGGGTGGGGCGGCCATGGTGGAGCACGGGCTGTGGGGGGCACGGGAGAAGTGAGGAAAACTGTTTGAAGCACCACTTGAATCGAAACAATATGCTCTGCCTGGCCGGCACGGGAGCCGGCTGAGCCGGCCTGGGAACCGGCCCAACAGCCGAACTGCCCGGCACGGGAGCCGGTTGAAACCGGCCAGGCAACCGGGCACGCAGCAGAGGCGCCCGGCATGCCAGCCGGTTGGTCCGGCCAGCAGACCGGCCAGTCAGATTTTCACTTCTTCCTTGCCTTTTCTCTTGAACACTTGACACAAAACATAGCAGAACTTTTTCCACTTGAAAACCTTGAATCAACCACATGACTGATGACTGCTGGACTGCTTCGGATAATCATCTTCAATAAGAGCCATTGAGCAATATAGAGTGACACGGGGAGATGCAAACATGAAACATGATGAAATCTTCACACTTCTAATGGATAAAACAAGAAAATCCCAAATAGCAATATTGGAAGTGATGAGACATGGAAAACAACAAATATGCATTGAACACTCGAATAAGATCCAACTCTTCAAAGGAAGAGGGCGGTGGCCTAGGCTACCATGTTGAGTGTAAGTGGTGTGACACCGCGAAGATATATCTTGGGTTCACCGCCACTACTCGTCATTTAAGCTCACAATTCATAGAACGAATATAGAGATGCAAATGAGTTCTTACTATCGGCATAATGGGGGGAGGGATAGTCCAATGGATTAGGACCGCACTCCCCCTATGTCCATGCCTACATCCAAACCAAATTACTATTGTCTAATATGGGTAGGTATGCAAGAAGTCCACTAAGTCCAATTGCTTATGTCCACCACATTTAGTTCTCCTCTCAACTCCTTGAATCTTGCTTCACCAAGAGGCTTTGTGAACATATCGGCGAGTTGATGCTTGGTGTTGACATAGTTGATTGCAATATCACCCTTTTCAACATGATCTCGAATAAAATGATACCGGATCTCAATATGCTTGGTCTTCCCATGAAGTACCGGATTGTGAGCAATTTTGATGGCACTTTCATTGTCACATAAAAGAGGCACTTTGTCACAAATGACACCATAATCCTTTAAAATTTGCCTCATCCATAATAATTGTGCACAACAACTTCCGGCGGCAATGTATTCGGCTTCGGTGGAGGACGAGGCCACACAATTTTGCTTCTTGGAAGACCAACTCACAAGAGACCTACCAAGGAATTGGCAAGTACCCGAAGTTGATTTTCTATCCATTTTGCAACCCGCCCAATCCGCATCCGAATAACCTACAAGATCAAAGCTTGTCCCATGGGGGTACCAAAGACCATAGTTAGGAGTATCTATCAAGTATCTTAGAATCCTTTTAACCGCGGTTTCATGACTTTCCTTAGGACTTGATTGGAATCTTGCACACATACCCACACTAAACATAATATCCGGTCTAGATGCACAAAGGTAAAGTAAAGATCCAATCATAGAACGATAAAGCTTGGGATCAACTTCCTTACCCTTCGGATCTAAGTGTAGATCCGCCTTAGAGTCCATGGGAAACTTATATGGCTTGGCGTTGTTCATATCAAATTTCTTGAGCATGTCTTGAATATACTTGGCTTGACATAAGAATGTTCCTTCACTATATTGGTGGATTTCAAAGCCAAGAAAATACTTCAATTCACCCATCATGGACATCTCAAATTCCTTGGTCATTAGCTTAGAGAATTGATCACTAAATTCATGGTTAGTAGAACCAAAGATAATATCATCAACATATATTTGGCATACGAAAAGCTCTCCATTTATCCTTTTTGTGAAAAAGGTGGGATCGATTACCCCAATTTCAAAACCATGGTCTACTAAGAACTCCTTGAGATGATCATACCAAGCACGTGGAGCTTGCTTGAGCCCATAAAGGGCCTTATGTAGTAAGTAGACATGGTTAGGAAAGTTAGGGTCTTCAAAACCCGGAGGTTGTTTCACATACACTAATTCACTTAGTGGACCATTTAGAAAAGCACTTTTAACATCCATTTGATATAAGGTAATGTTATGAGTAGATGCATAGGCAATCAATAAACGAATAGATTCAAGTCTAGCAACGGGGGCATAAGTTTCACCGTAGTCGACTCCTTCGATTTGGGTGTAGCCTTGTGCAACCAATCTTGCTTTGTTGCGAATGACTTGACCATGTGAGTCTTGCTTGTTCTTGAATATCCACTTGGTTCCAATGACATTATGTGATGTGTCTTTGGGTCTTTCAACTAATGACCATACTTTGTTGCGCTCGAAGTTGTTCAATTCTTCATGCATGGCCGCAACCCAATCCATGTCTTCAAGAGCATCATATACCTTGAGAGGTTCTAAGCTAGACAAACAAGAGACATGACCACAAAAGTTAGTTAATTGATTACGTGTGGACACACCCTTACGAATACTCCCAAGGATATTTTCTTTGTAGTGTTGGAGATGATCCAATGTTGATGCACGCCGAATGACTCGGCGTTCTATGGCTTGACCAATTGTTTCACCAACACGAACATCTTCATCATTTCCTTCATCTTGTTCATGGTCAACCCGAAGTGGAGTTCTTGGAGATGGGGGTTCATCATGTTCTTGTTTCCACTAGAGTTGGGTGGGTCTTGACCATTATCTTGCTCATGTGGATGACTATCATGATCTTGTTCTTGTATAGCTTGTTGATCAATGGTTGAGGTGGATGGTTCAACTTGAGTAGAACTTGTTCCTTCTTCTTGAGTGTCCATAATAGGTTCTTCAATAGGAATAAGTTCCCCTATGCCCATAGTTCTTATGGCTTGAGGTGGAGGTACATCACCTACATTATCATGATCAATATGCTCCGCTTGGGAGCCATTATCCTCGACAAACTCCACATTCATAGATTCTTCAACACATCCGGTGGATATGTTGTAGACCCTATAAGTGTGGGAGTTTGCGGCATATCCAACAAAAATACCATCAAAAGTTCTAGATTCAAATTTAGCAATTGGGCAACCTTTAATGTAAACATGGCATTTGCATCCAAATACGCGAAAGTAAGAGACATTTGGCTTTTTACCGATAAGGAGTTCATATGGTGTCTTTTTCATGAGAGGACGAAAGAAGAGCCGGTTGGAGTAGTGGCAAGCGGTATTGATGGCTTCGGCCCAAAAGTTATATGGGGAACGAAATTCGGCCAACATAGTTCTTGCCATATCAATAAGAGTGCGGTTCTTCCTTTCGGCGACACCATTTTGTTGAGGAGTATAAGCAGCGGAATATTGGTGTTGAATGCCCTCCCCACTTAGGAAATCATCCATAGTGTAATTCTTGAACTCCGTACCATTGTCACTTCTTATTGCTAAAATCTTGGAGTCATATTGGCGTTGAACTAAGGTTGCAAAGTCAATGAATATCTTTTGAGTTTCACTCTTCCTCTTGAGGTAGAAAGTCCAACAATATCTTGTATAATCATCCACAATCACCAAACAATATTTCTTGCCACCAAGACTATCATATGTGGGAGGCCCAAAGAGATCCATATGAAGGAGCTCCAAAGGCCTCTCAGTGGAGATAATGCTCTTCTTGGGGTGATTCTTTTCATGCATCTTTCCGGCTATGCAAGCACTACAAGGACGATCTTTGGAAAAATTAACCTCGGTTAGTCCTACCACGTGTCCACCCTTCACAAGAGTTTGCAAATTTCTCATACCGACATGGCCTAGCCGGCGATGCCAAAGCCAACCCTTGTCGGATTTAGCCATTAGACACGTGGCGATTTGAGTGGTCTCTTTCGAGAAATCGACCACATACAAACCGTTTACACGAAATCCAACAAAGGCTACTTTAAGAGATTGAGTGAAAAGGATGGTCACGTGGTGTTTATTAAAGATAACGGTGTAACCGACATTGCATAATTGACCAACGGAAAGTAAATTGTATGAAAGGGATTCAACAAGAAGGACCTTCTCAATGGATAACTCCGGAGTGATCACTACCTTGCCATATCCCAATACCTTAAGTCTTGCATTATTCCCGACGGTACATGAGAAAATGTGAGTAATTGATTCAATAGGCCCTTTACTACTTCTTTGCTTCCGGTCATGTGAGATGAACACCCACTATCAATGAGCCATGAAGATCCACCGGAAGAAAAGTCCTACAAGGAATCAAGTCTTTGTTTTAGGTACCCATTGTGAAATGGGTCCTCTTTTGTTAGTCACAAGGGTCTTTGGAACCCAAATAGCATAGTGATAATCATCTCCATATGAAGTGCCAACATATTTAGCAAAAACACAACCATCTATAGATTTCATAAGAACATATGAAGGGTTGTATTTTCCCGCAAAGTCATTGTGAGTGGCATTGCCCCTTGTGGCATCACCACTCGCAATGGTAGTCTCTTTTGCTTGTGCGGGCTTGGCCTTCTTCTTGTTCTTGTTCTTCTTTTTCTTCTTGGCAACATAACCAAGGCCCTCCTTCCCTATGTGTAGCTTTTGCGCTTGCAAGAGCTCATAAAGAGGTTTCTCACCTTGAGGGCTAGAGGCCTTGGCAAGCTCATCCTTTAACCTAGCATTTTCCTCAATGACATTTGCATGATCACAAGAAGAAGTGGAGGAACTAGGTACATCAATTTTAGTAGATTGTATTTGAAGTTGTTCAAAAGACTTGTTGAGAGTAGAGTGTTCACTCTCCAAGGCCTTGTGAGCCTTGGTGAGCATCTCTAGCTCTTCGGCTAGTCTATTATGACCAACACCAAATACGACCTTTTGTTTCTCTAAAACCTTGTATTTAGCAATAGCATGGTCACGTTCTTTAATGATTTTAGAAAGAGTTTCATTTTGAGATTCATCAATATTCTCAAGCTTCTCCTCAAGAGAAACTCGAAGCTCATGCTCTTCCTCAATAGCCATGGTAAGGGAAGCGATCTCATTAGCATATTCTCTTTCAAGTCTCCCCTTTTCTTCTAGGAGATCTTGTGCCATGCTATATTGATCCATAAGAATCTCAAGCCGAATCTTGCATTCACCTTGCAAGTTAGTCATCAAGAAATCCAAAGCAACATTTTCTTCCTTAACTCTAAGACTCATAAGTTCATGCATTTCATTCATAGTCTTAGAAGGAGGGGAAGGTGGTACCTCGGAGAGCTTGGCCATGAGGCACGTAGCGTGTTTGGTGGTGACATTATCATTGGGGGATTCAAAAGAGAAGGGGTTGTCGATGAAGCAATGGCTAAAGCGGCCACTCCACTTGTGGTTGTTTCTTCTTCATCACTCTCCTCCCCGGACATATATTCTTCTTGTACCACCAACACTTTGGAAGGTAGCTTCTTGTTGGAGATGAACTTCTTGAAGTAAGGCTTCGTGGGAGAAGAACTTGAAGCTTCCTTGAGAATGAGTCTTCCTCCATGTTCTTCACGGTTCTTATAAGGGCATTTGGCAACATAGTGGAATTGATCTTGGCAATTGAAGCAAGTCTTCATTTTTGGGTTGCCCACCTTGTAACCACTTGATTTGTGCTTTTGATCCACATAAGCTTTAGCTTTTGATGGATTCTTCCAAAAGGTCTTTGCCATGAGAGCCACATAATCTCTATGAGCACTCAAGAGTTCATCGGGTGGCAAGTAACTTCCCTCTTCATGATCTTGGTCTTCATCTTGTTCCACCACCTTGGCCTTCAAAGCAAGTGAGGAGCTTTGGGCCATTCCAATAGCTCGGGCACGAGAGTCTCTAGCAATTTGGGCTTGGACCTTGTAGGATTGCATCTCTTGCATGACTTCATTTGAGGTCAAGGTGTCATAGTTGTGCTTTCCTTGGAGACTCTTCAAGTCGGTCTCTTCAAACGGCATGAGGGCATTCACATACTTCCTCTTGATGTAAGTATCATCCACATGTTTAGCACCAAGGTCTCTATATGCGGAAGCAAGAGCCTTGAGCCTTTGATACATCTCCTCATGAGTTTCATCATCTTTCTTGTAGAAGCCTTCAATTTGATTGCTCATGGCTTCATATCTATTTCTCCTCATGCTCTCATTTCCAACGAACACCTCCGTGAGAGTGTTCCATGCTTCCTTGGCGGTGGTGCAATCTTCAATGTGATGAATGTTCTTCTCACCCACGGCAACACGGATCACATCAAGAGCGGTGGAATTTAGTTGAGCTTCAACTTCTTCTCGCCTTGTCAAATCATTTTCATCCACCGGTTGAATCCATCTGCAATGATCTTCCAAAGACCTATGCAACCACTTTTCAAGTGAGATTTCATAGAAGATTGCCAACGGGTAAAAGAAGATGCATTAAGACTAGGTGGAGCTCCTCTTAAGTGTATAGGAGGATGAGGGATAGGTAGGTCGGGAGAGTAGGCAAAAGGAACTCTAGCATTTTCTCCTTCCCATTAAGTGTTTTAGATGGGGATTCATTTTTATTTTGGTCCACCCCCGGATCCACTTTATCCTCGTTCTCCTTTAACTCCACTTGAGGAGTTTCCAGAGAAGGAGGTGATGCGGTTACCTTTGCTTCCGAGAGTTTTGCTATCATTTCACGCAACTCATCCATTTTGGTTTCCATAGAGGTCTTCAAGTTAGTGAAGTCCTCCATGGAAACCGAAGTGGCCGGAAGAGCAAGAGGGTTCCCATCGGCATCGAAGGCCATATTTCTCTTAGGCGGTTAAGCCCGAATAAAGAGCCGAGGCTCTGATACCAATTGAAAGGATCGTATGGCCACCTAGAGGGGGGGGGGTGAATAGGTGCTACTCCAATTTTTAACTCTTTTTCGATTAAGGCTTGACTAAAAGGTAAATTCTCTAGATATGCAACTATGGTGAATTTACCTATATGACAAGTTAAGTCTAAACAAGATAAGATACAAGTAGTAAATAACTAGAAAGGAATAACCGATATGAAAGCACGCGGAGACAAGGATGTATTCCCGAGTTCCTCCTTTTTAGGGGAGTACGTCTCGTTGGAGGGGTGTGAGTTTCAAACTCAAGACGCCACAAATGGCCTCACCCTATTCTCCGATGAACCTCGCACAAAAGCTCGGTCCACCTTTCTTTATCGGAATCCTTCAAGGCGGAATCCGGAGCCCTTACAACAACATGAGGCTCAACCCACAAAAGGATTGGGGGCTCTCAATCACCACAACACCTGCTACACAAAAGTAACAAGCAAGTGAGAACAACAAGATGCCTAGGTTTTCCTAGTGGAAACCCTAGGCTCAAATCCCTCAAGTGAATGAGGGGAAATGAAGAACGCTTGGTGAAGATGTAGATCCGGGCCTTCTCCTTCAATCCTCCAAAGATCAACAAGTTTGGGTGGAGGGATTGGGAGATCTAATGATTCTTGAGCTTGCAACAATGGGTACTTCAGATCTGGGCGAGCTACTTGTCCCGAGCTAGGTGAAGAGGCTTTTATAGCTCTTGTAGAAAAGTAGCCGTTTGAAAACTGCCTGCCCGGTCGGTAGGCCGGTTTGGCCGGCCTGGGGGCCGGCCTGGCGTGCTCTGGCCGTGCTGCAGAGAGGCCGGCATGGGGCCCGGTTGAACCGGCCTGGGAACCGGCCCCCCAGCAGAGCCAATCGGTCTGGAGCCCGGTTTGGCCGGCCTGGGAACCGGCTGCCCAGCTGAGCCAGCCGGCCTGGAGCCTGGCCAGACCGGCCTGGGAACCGGCCACCCAGGGCACCGCGCTTCACTCCGATTTCCCGAACATCTTTCTACCTTTTGAATATGGGGAGAAACCGGACGATTTCTGAAATCACTTAACAACACATTAAACCTTCACGGGTGTTGTTATCTAACACACAAAACATAGAGGGATACCAAATGTCCTTTCACTATATCACACAAAATTTTAAACAGTTTGGTTGATCTTAATTATCCTTGGTAAGTTGGACTTATATATTTGTACACGGCGATTGTTCGAAAGTGCATAAAAACAACATTGTCAAAACTTCACATTCCGATCCTACTCAGCATCATGTTCAGTAATGGTGATAGAGTTGTAAAACATTGATAACCTAGCAAGGAACTATGCCACTAACATGACCATCATCCTTAGCGCTATAAAGTCAAGTTGTAATTACGGTAGAAAAGATGTGTCTTTAAGGAAATCTATGAGAGATGGTTATCATCAAGAATCATATTTGAACACAATCCAATGGTTAAGAGGTTTAGATGGCGGGATCTTCCATTAAGGGTACCTTTGATAGCCTGTTTTCATAGATGCACCAATAGGGAAAACATGTCAATTTGATATCATGGCATACAAGTCGTATGAATACTTACAAGTTCTTGATAGATTTTTTTGGATTGCACCAAAGGGTTAGGTGCTCGATTGATTAATTTTGCTAATTAAACTTATACTAATGATTACTAAAGTATAATGTTTCTGTCATTAGTATTATCGTTATGCATACAATCTCTAGTTATTCTAGTGACTTGGCTACTTATTTTTTTTTAGGAGGAAATAAAATGGGGTATTTTCTTTCAACATTGTTTTGGATTTTCTATGTATATTTGGTATTTTGGGTAATCTTCGACATTTTGGTAATTTCTTTGTGACGGTGTTTCCTATGACAGTAATTTTATAACATAATGCAACATATTGCTAATTTGACTATGATACTATATATTAATGGTTGGAATTTATTCAATACTTCATTTTGGGATATGTGTGCTCTCTCTTTATCATCAGCATGGCATGTGCTACGCGTTTTGTGTACTATCGGGAGAAATAATCGGGGCACCTGACATGCCACATTAGTCGTTCACCAAAAAGTGAACTAACGTGCGCAATATCTTACTGAAAGTGTCAAACTATCGGCAAGTACTATGCTATAACAAATTATTGATGGTAAAACTGGAGCAGCAAAGTTCTAAGTGAATATTTTGGAAATCTATCTACGTATGAAATATGGAAATGTTCAGAAAACTGAACTTTATTTAAGCAGAGCATGCAGATGCAGTGATGAACATGGAACCTTTCTGTGTGTTAATTACCTTCTACCCTTTAAAGGAACATCATTCTGGGACTGGGACAGCAGAAGCTACCGAATGCATGGGCTTTCTCTAACGAGAGGTCGTTAACGGCCTCACGGCTGCTATGATTATGTCGCCGTCGCCAGATAAAAAGGGCTAATCGATTGTTGTTCTCGATGGTTACTTTCCTTACACAAAAATCCCCAAATCATAAAAGAGCCAGCAGTACTGCTGGTGTGAAGTTAAGAATTACTTGGACATGCATGTGATGACTGGTGAGACTTGGATCGATGGAGTGTACGCATGCTCGATTCTAGATCATCTAGCTCTAGCTCGGCTGCCAACACGCATGGCCTACTGATCTACTCAGGCGAGCTGCAGGTATTGCTGATTTCGACCACAAGGTATGCAGGAGCATGCCTGGTTGCCTGCCGGCTGCCTACCCTAGCTTCTCTTGCGACAGACAGGCAAGTAGGTTCACATGTTGTGTGGAACTGTCAGGGCACGCCGAAACGAGGTATACATGTTCGATTCATTTGCCTGTCAGGAGCTTAATATTAGATTCCAGCCCCTTGGGATCATCGATGTATGTCGTCAAATTATATACTCGTAGAAACATGCAAATTTGCTATCCTACGACATGCAAACTTCTGTGAACCTTTTCACTAGTTCATAAAAGGGGATTCTACTCATGCCAAGCATTTGTATAGCCTCCACATGGTTTGTGTTGTAGACATAGTTCAGATAAGATATCCTCTATTCATCCCGGGTGAACATAGGACCATACTGCGCCTAACTACGATCTTGCGAATCAGTAGGATCCATGCTTGAACAATAGCTGTGAGATCAAGCAGTATGCTTGATTTTTTTACCGTAAATGATAGGAGCTCTGCCTATGCATTATTAGGAAAATAGAATTGATTCAGTTAATTAGAAAAACCGGACCCAAAAATCATACAATGTGCGGTTAACAAACCTAGCAGTATGCTTGATCAGAACCAACATGTCATCTTAATTATACAGATCTACTATTAGCACCGGATGTCATTGAACTAAACCCAATACCGGTTAGGAGAGACGAATTGGCTTACCTTCGCCATTGGAGAAGATGGAGAGTAACCGGAGTAGAGGTCCTCTTGCCGGCCGTGCAGACGACGGCACGGATCCGGTGCTGGAGAAAGGGGAGATAAGTTGCTGCCGAAGACCAGGGCCACCCTCTACGACATCGTGGA
Organism: Poa pratensis; assembly: GCA_947311845.1. NCBI lineage: Eukaryota > Viridiplantae > Streptophyta > Magnoliopsida > Poales > Poaceae > Poa > Poa pratensis. Next base: position 64,814,220 of record CAMZMU010000096.1, on the reverse strand, counting down.
AAGGGTGGCGGAGAGGAAGTACACGAGTTGCCGGTGAAGATCCAATGTGGGGATTTTTTGATCCTCTATGGAGGGCGGTGACCAAATAGAGAAGGATGTGAGAGTACGTGGGACGCGAAACAGAGCCGGCTTCTTCCGCCATCTCCCGCTCCCCGCCTCGCACACGACGTCCTCCATATTCGCAGTGATGGGGCCTGGCTCCGCGGGCACGCTCAATTCGAGCGCGCCTGCTGGGCCTGACTCAGCACTGCATCAATGAGCGTGCGAGCCACAACGTAGGCCTACCGTGACCAACCAAACATGTCACTTTTGCAGCTGGCGAAGCTGTTTGGAGGTGTTGCAAGCTACCAAACGCGCCCTAGTAGAGTGTTTCAACTTTGAGGGATTCTTTGGTTGGCAAGATTTGCAAAAATGGCTACATGACTTTGTAAGACATGTCACTGGGCTTGCATCACAGTAATAACATATCTGAAGAATTGTCTCTCTTTAGACCATACTTATTACAGAAACAAGCAACAATTTCATCAAGTTAAACATTGGTGCAATGTTCCTATAGAATTGCGCGAAAGTAACCATACCATAAGAAAAAGTTCCATGGTTTCCAATGCGAAACAAGCTCTACAGAAGAAGAAAAAAAAGTAATATAATCTAACAATATTCCTACGGAATTTCTTTCACGAATACATATAACGAAGAGCAAAGAGCAACACAACTTTAAAAGAATTCCTTGGCCCCAAAAAGATTAAACTAGCCTGGTGAGGTTCATTATGCCTCTTCTTAGGATTCGTCTTTGTTTTACCTAAACAAATCTTTTCCTGGCATGCAATGTCCTCTATGAAACCATGACCAACAACCACGAGGTATGAAATATTCATTTCGTACATGAAGATATGTGTGCCGTAAATTCACCTCCAGCTATATATAACAACATCCCAGCTCCAAGTTTATTCAAAGACTACACCCAGAGACTCTGCGAGAGAGCACGTCATGTTTATAGGAGAGCAGTGCTATGTAGCTCGGGCTATATGTAGCCTTTATTTAATAAAATAACTTTTTTGGCGTTTTAAATATCTGAAAGGAATCTTGGATGTATATTATGTTGTTGTCTACCAGTGTGTCAAATCGCAGAAATAATATGTTGTATTTTGCGTGATGCAAAAATGAAAAAATCTGAATCTGAAAGTAGCGAATAGTGTCAAATCTGAACTCTCCAAATTCTGTCAGATTTTGATATTTTTGTGTAGCTCGGAATATAAATTATTTTGAGTTGATATTGAATACCCTGTTGTCTACGTCTGAGATTTTATTCAGATTTTTTTGTAGCTATGAATTGATTTTCAAATTTGGCAAAATAAAGAGCTACATATAGCTCAACCTCCGTTTTGATTTTCCGATGTTTATAGGAGGTCTTTGGCATTCTCCCTCCAAATGAGAGCTTGGTGGGTACAGGCACGTGAAACAATCACAGGAAAACAAGGAAGAGGCTTGATTCTTTGGTCGTGTTGGTCGCTTGGCAAGTTTGGTGTGAAAGAAACAGGAGGGTCTTTGAAAAATTGGTCAAGCCAACCAATGTTCTAATTGAACACATTAAGAACGAGGCGAAACAATGGGCTTTAGCCAGCGAAGGGATGCTTAATCTCCATGACGCATAGGTCTAGGTTGAGTTGTTCGAGTTGTTAGTTCGCTATTGCTATTGCTGGGCGTGTGGATCTCTTCCTTTCTTCTTCGGTTCGTGGTCGTTCTAGGTCGCGGGTCGCTTTATTTTCTTTCTTTTCTCTTTTTTTTTTTTTTTTTGTTGCTTGGCTTTGTGCCATACTACATGGATCTCAACTTAGCATCTCTCTATAAAAATAAAAAGGTGGGGACAGGATGACTTGGCACTAATCTAAGTGGAGAAAATGAACATTTGCGTTCAATTGGGAGAGCAATGTGGTACATGCAAGTGATTCGGCCAAATTGACACAACTTCGTAAGAAAATCAAATGATTTGGCATAATCTAACAGGTACATTTTCGTGACATCTTTTTCCGAACGGAGGGAGTACATGTCTGGGTTATCTGTCCTAAAGTTGACATACAATCTAGCTAAGGAGTAAAATATGGCAAAAAAAAGTAAACAGGGTAAGCGTTGCCGCATGATCAGAAAGGGTTTGAAGAGAGAAATTTATGCGATGAACTGAGAGAAACAGAATGCATACACGTTGTGCTATGAACCGACTTAGGGATTTCAGCAACTCAAGCTACGATGCGCGGAAGGACAGTAGATAAGAAGCAACGATATAATACTACAGAACACAAACTTGACTGAAATCGCTACAATAATTTATGTAACCAAATTGCCATTTCAATGCACAACATTATTTACAAGATTAGTAATCATTTTCTTTGAAAAGAATAATTCTCGTTGAAGGAGAAGAAGAATATTGTAGGCACGCTACACTCCATTGTGTAGCGGTAAGCTTTATTGCCACCTAGGATCTGGTCTGGACTGCTATGCATAGTGTTTGATCATGAAGATAAGATCTACTCTACAAAGTTTTGTACTTGGCTGATGTCAACAAATTCATTTACTCCACTTGTCAGCAAAAACCTGAAGTTAGGAGGTAGACAAAATTACTCATTGCATCAAAACAAAGTGAATAATCGGACCTATGGCTGGTGTAGATTGTGTACCTGTCAAAAATATTCTTTGCCATGGATTTGCAGCCACCAGGAACAGAAGACTGCATGTTGAGTGCTATATTGGGGTTATGGACACTTTGCCGAATGTGAACCCATCCTAATTGTCTCTGAGACTCGTCATAAAATTTTGCCCTGTTTTCATAGAAATGATTAGTTCGAAATGTCCACCCTACATCATGCATTCAAAGGATGTTTTTCTTTGCCTAGGATAGTAACTATTTGAAACTAGATGAACTTTGAATGTTCCATAATATAACTTTTAACATAAAAATGACAAGAAATTAATAGTCAGGACAAGAAAGAAATTAGGATGTGCAAGCAGCAACATACCTGTACATGTACGCATCAACATCAATCGGGTGATCGTTGTTGTCCACAAGGCATCCCTGATCAACCGAGCAGTCGCCACAATCATCGAGCACCCAACCTTAAGTTTACCTTCCTAAGTCATGTGTTGGGGAAACAGAGGCAGAAACAATACTACACATCAGAAGAATATACTCGAGATCACTGTATAATGTAGGCAAGTTTCGATGATTCGATAGCTTGATGCAGGAGTACTAAACTGTTTCGGCCACGAACCTCGATGTAATTCTTGAAAGTCTCGACTGCTTGGACGCCCCGCTGTTTTGCATTCTTTGGTTCACCCACGATGTCCATCCTGAACAGCACGGACTCGGCAGGCTCCTCGAGATCCTTGATCAGGCTTCCCACCCACCCTCCAGTCCTGCCAGCCTCATCCTGACCATCTCGATGATGATCTTCACCACCATGTACGCGCCGTCGTCGAGGAAGTAGTTCTCCTTGAGCGCGCCGTGGCCGGTGGTCTCCATCATGACGTGCGTCTCGACGCCGTCGGCGTTGAGCTGCGCGCCCTTGTCGATCACATTGCGGTACCCGACGCGGTACAGGCAGTGCTTACCGCCCCTGGCCTCGATGAACCGGGTGAGCCCGTCCCCCGCCCGTGCGTCCGTCACCACCGTCGTCCCGGGGTGCTCCCGCAGCACGATGGCGGAGATGAGCGCGATGAGCCGATCCCCGTTGATGGCCGCGCCCGCGTCGTCCACCACGCGGCTGCGGTCCACGTCGGTGTCGAACACCACGCCGAGGTCGGCGCCGTGGGCCAGCACCGCGCCGCGCGTGAGCAACATGGCTGTGGCGTCCTCCGGGTTGGGCATGTGGTTAGGGAACATGCCGTCGGGGTCCAGGTGGAGGCTGCCGGTCGTGTCGGCGCCGAGCTTCTCGAGGACGTCCCATGTGAAGAAGCCGCCGCAGCCGTTGCCGGCGTTCACGATGACCTTGAAGCCCTTGAGCGGGGTGTCGTAGTGGGTCGGGTGGGCGACGCGCTCCTTGATGATGTCCCGGAGGTGCTGCGCGTAGGCCCTCATCAGGTCGACGCGCATGACGACCGGAGGCATGCCGAGGCTGCCGCCGAGGCCCATCTTCCGCGCCACATACTTGCGCGCCGCGCGGTCGCAGATCGCTTCGACCTCCGCGGAGGTTAGCCGCCGCGCTTGGTGAAGAACTTGAGGCCGTTGCGGGTGTAGGGGAGATGTGACGCGGTCATCTGAAAGTAAAATGATTCATGAATTCAATTCACTCCGGGCATACAAATACAACTAGCAGTAAAGTGGCGGATCCAGGATTGGAGGAAGCCCCAGGCCAAAAACTTAGCGCAAAAACAACCACTACAAAAGGCTGTTGTCATAACATGAAAAAATTGTACGATTACAAAAAAAGGAACATATATTTTCAATCCATCGTTAACGGTGCAAGAACGTACATAAGAGATGACTAAAAACTAAAAATAGTACTTCCTCCATCCAAAAATAAGTGTCTCAAGTTTGCTTAAAAGTGGATGTATATACACATGAAACATATCTAGATACATCCATTTTTTGACAAACTTGAGACACTTATTTTGGGACGGAGGGAGTAGTATGCGGATTGAATCACTTCATCTTTTCTCGGTTTGAGCCTTCGAGGGATTTGCATTTGTTGATTATTTCAGTTTTGAGATCGTTGGATAAAATATCTTCATCTTTTGTTCCTAAAACATGAATCGATTACAATGTACAAACAAATGGTCAGAGCATCTCCAACCGCCTTTGCAAAATGGATTTGTAAAAAGAGGTGATAGCAAGAGGAGAGAGAGGGTTTACAAAGCCAGCACAATTTTTGCTTTTACAGCCTTTGCATAACCGGATTGCAAAATCCTGTGCACATCACAATGACATGTGGGGTCCCTTTGTCAGTCAACCAAATCGTTTTACATCTTCTTCCTCGCACAGAGCTTTGACCGGCGGGCGGAGCACTCACGCGCGGAGACAGGGCGGCATGGCGCCGGAGACAAGGCGGGGTGGGCCGGAGACGAGGCGGGGCGGCGCCGGAGACGCTCGCGGAGGCGGGGCGGGGCCGGAGACGCGCGTGGAGGCGGGGTGACGCGGGCGAGGCGGTGAAGGTCGGTTCTTCGATTTTTTTACTCCTCTCCCACCCCCCCATCATTGTAAATACCGATTTCAATATATAAAAAATTGCAGTGGGATCTTTTCCCACTGTTCCAAGCTTCAAAAAAGGTCGGCGGTCACCACGGTGGCAAGCGGGTGCGTGCGGGGTGGCGAACGACGGCCAGCGCGCACCTAGGAGCCGCGCCGCGGCTACCCGCACCGGCGACGGCGTCCAGCGGCTGAATCGGCCGGCAGCTAGGCGGCCATGGGGCGGCTCGATTCGGCGGCGCTGAGGCTCCGGCGGCCCGGGAAATGAAGGGCGGGGCCGTTGGGAGGCTCGGAGCACCCGTGGAGGCCGCGGCGGGGCCAAACGGCGACAGGGAAGACGGTGGGGCGGTGGCCGACGGCGGTGAAATTTCACCTGTGCGGTCGTTGCTCTCTCCCGCGGTGCTTTTCTGGTTATACAAAGTGTCTCTTGGCTTTGCAAATATGCAAAGGGAGGGTGCCATTTTAGCAAGCTTTGTAAATTTTTGGGGGGGAGGGGACCACTTATACAAATGCTGCTGGAGCACCATTTTTGGGTCAGATTTGTATATTTTCAGTTTTTACAAATCCTGGCCAGATGCTGGAGATGCTCTGATCAACTATTCAATACATGCTTCATGCCGCAGCCAAGGTAAATCTATTGAATGCAAGAAAATACCTAGCCGAGGGGATCCACAACCACTTTCAATCGAGTCCTAGCAATAGAGAAGTGAGGAGCAGGCTGGCATTTTGTGTCCCCGGTAGAGCTGCAGGCCTGTACCAATCATAGGAGCTGAGGAGGGCGGGCAAAAGCACCAGGATCGGGACCGCATGCAGCAGGGGGGGCAGGAGGCAGCGGCCGCCAGCAGGGGCTAGCGACGGTTGAGCGGCCGCGAGATCCAGTCCGGGAGGGCAGGGCCAAAATTGAGACGGGCCCAGGGAGGCCGAGGGATGGGTGGGGCTCGAAGCAATCCCTGGCTCGGCTGCGCTTAAGGATGGCAATGGGTAGGGTATGGGGCAGGTAGAGCAATACCATATCCATACCCGTGTAGTCAATGGGTACAAAAGTCTACCCATACCCGTACCCATGGGTATAAAACTTCATCCGTACCCATACCCGATGGGTATCCATACCCATTGGGTACCCAACGGGTAGATCAAATAGCACACAAGTTATTCATAGTTTTACATTCATCGATAATACATTCATAAAAAAACATTTATCCCAACTCAATACCATATATTTGAATATGTGACAATTATTTCAAGTCAAATTGACAATTGATGACAATTTTAACATGGATTAACATTCTCACGAGAATAAATATTGCACCTTCACAGGTAAGTTATATAAACGGGTAGGGTATGGGTATACCCATGGGTACGAGGTTATACCCGTACCCTACCCACGACTTAACGGGTAGGGTACGGATACTACCCATGGGTATAAAATTTTGCCCATACCCTAGCCACACGGGTACGGTATCCGCGGTACCCGTACCCATGGGTAAAATTGCCATCCTTAGCTGCGCTTCCGCCGCGAGCGAGGCAGCAGCGCCATGGGATTCGACGAGTGGAGGGCGATGTGGGCGACGAACGGGACTAGCGAGAGGGATTCGTAGCTTTCGCTGGCTTCGGCGTGAGGCCAGCCCGAGTTGTGCTGTAGCCCAGGCCAAAGTTTTTTTTTCTTATGGATGGTAGGCCGAAATGTTCCTGCGCCCCGGCCATGGGCTTGTTGCCTGGGCCTATATCCGCCTCAATGCCATTTCAGAAATCACAAAGGGTCACCCTAAAAAAAACACAAAGGGGTGGATGTGCTCTCCGTGTTCAAAATGCACCCTCCTCCGCAATATTTGCAAAGTCGCCTTTAATTGGGATTAAAAAATAATTCAGACAAATTTCCAAAAAAAAATCTTTGAAGGTGGAAGTTTCATTTAGGAGTCGTCTCCACAAGAATTAAAGATGCATACAACCAAAATTGTTATAAAACTGATAAAATGGTTATACTGAAGGAATGATATGTCTTTTGACTTATATTATATAAGCTATAATGTTTGCAATAAGATGGCTATCTGGATGATTGATGTAGAGGCCAGTGATTACACCTCTTTTGAAAGGTGATTACACCTCTTTAAAAAATATATATATCGAGCAAAAAATCCAAAGGCAGCTCGCAGCTTTATGAAAAAAATGCTATTTGTAAGTGTCATTTTGGAGCTATATCGAGCAAAAAATCCAAAGGCGCCTCTTTTCACTCAAGTGTCATTTTGGAGCAAGCCCGTTTTATTTAAAAAATGGTATTTGTAAGTTTAAAAAACAACCGATTTTTCTTCCTAGTTTCACCAATACAGATTAATTTGTTTTATAGGCTGAGCAAAAATGACAAAAATTTGGATCTGGGTGCGTTTGAAACTCTTATAAATTCTTGTTTCTGTGGGTGTATGACTGTTGTGGCTTGTATCAACTTGATGTGGACTAACGGTTGAGTTAATAAATTGTGCTCTTTATCGGAGAGAATGTTTTACAAAAAAAGATATCTGATTATCACAACTTGGGGTTTATAATAGTTACAGTTTTTTGAGATGTATAATAATTACAGTTAGATTAGCATCCAGCAGAAGTAAAAGAGAATGTAATACCTTGGGAATAAGATAATATGCTAAATTATGTATTCCTCTCTAGACTTGTCATCTGAATATTGCTTAACAAAAGGTTGCCGACATAAGTAGATTGGACCAGATATGCTAGACTGAACAGCGATAGGAGTATAACCTAATGTACATACAGGGTGTCCTTGCCTCCAACCTCAACAGCAGAAACCGCCATTCCCCTCTCCATTGTCTCCCATAAATTCTGAATCAAGCACAAAGGTAAATCTGCACATAACTGAACAAAAGTGCTTGCCGGGACTGGCGTCGAGAAAGGAGCAGACCTGGGGCCGGCGTCGGGAATCTACATCGTCACTGGAAGACGACCTCGAAAGTGACCATGCTGAAGAGCTGGACGGTGATGGGGGCCAGGCGCCAGTGCGGTGGACCACTTCGCTCGAGTGTGCCGCAGCGCCTCCTGAGGCCGTCTCCTGAACATCGGCGTCCTTCTCGTCGCCCCAGCGGGGACTGCTTCACCAGGGCGCCGCAAAGTGCGCCTGCAGGCCGCGTCCTGGAAGGGGATGTCGGCCACGAGCGCCCAGATGAAGAGCACCGCACCCATGGCCTGCAGGCTGCAGCTGGCGCGAGCAGACCAGGAGAGGGACCGAAAGTGGGAGCCCGGGAGCCGGGCCAGAGCCGGACCCCGAGCCGCTGCTGCTCCGGCGGGGGTGGCTGCGCGGCTGCTGCTGACGGTCTTTTGGTGGTGGCGCGGGGCCGCGGCCGAAGGAGCGGTTCCGCTGGCCGTTGTCCTTGTCGTCGAACATCATGAGGATGGTGAGGTCCGTGAGCGACTTGCGGGCGCGGCGGATCTGGCCCTCTCGGTGGCGGAGGGGGATGGGGAGGGGGTGAGCGCGGTGCGGCGATGGCGAGGTGCTTGCACAAGTGGCGGAGCAGGTCGAGGCCGTCGCGGAGCGCGTTGCAGAGGTCGAGCGCCTTGACGGCGCGGTCGAAGAAGTCAGCGAGGAGGCGGTCGAGCGGCGGGCGGGCGAGGGACGCGCTGCCGTCGACGGAGGCGGAGCAGAAGAGGAGGGAGCGGAACTTCTCGGTCGTCGGCGAGCTCCTCCCACCCGCCCCTTTCCGCCGGCCGCGGCCGTAGCCCAGGGCACCGCCACGCGGGCTACTCATCCCTGCCGGCCTCAAAACCACGAGGGAGCTCTTCCTCCTCCCACCCCTCGGCTCGCTCGCTGTGTCTGGGTGGTCACCACGGCAGCCGGAAACCATAGGTACTCCATGTCCATGGAGAGGAAGAGAAGAGGAAAAAAAGGAGAGAGGAGAAGACACGGGGCTGGTCTGGGGGTGATTCTCTGGGTTGCGAGTTGATTTCGCAGTTTTTGAGAGGCTAAAATGAAAAAAAAAATCCTAAACGGGCCCACAATCAGTGACACATATTGTGGCAGATGGCCTGGTTGTGCTCGATGGCCATCGGCCTTAATTCTTGTAGTGATTCTCACTGTAAAACGATCGAAACCAGGAGCGAGGGTTAACAGTACCATGATCGAGGCGTCGTAGTCGAAGCGAGGCAGTATGGTGCTCATGAAGCACGCCGGCGTGGTGGCGAGGCCCATGTCGAAGACGGCGCACCCCGCCCTCGCCAGCCCCGCGAACAGCACCGCGCTGAGCCGCGAACCGGAAAGCCGGGGGTCCCGGCCGACGGACACCCGCAGCTGCTGCTGGTCCTCCTCCGCCGCGCCCTTCTTCTCCCGCAGCCACTCCCCGAAGCTCTCGCCGATCACCTCCACGGCCAGCGGCGTGAGGTCTACGGGCCGGCCCTTCTCGCCTTCCAGCGCCACGCCGCGCACGTCCGGCCCGTTCTGCAGTCTCCGGATCACGTCGCCCTCCTTGCCGCCTGCCGCCGACGCGGCGAGCGTGGCCTCGAGCTTGCGGCCGCTGCCCGTCGCCGCGGCTCTTATCACGTGGCAGCAGCGCCTCCTCCTCCAGGCGCGAGGAGGCGACCGGGCGCGCAGCCCCTTGCGTGCTCGCATGGCTGCAGAGTGGCCGGAGGAGTAGTGATGGTAGCCATGGCAATGTGCTCTAGTACCAGTGTCGCACAATGCACAATGACGCGCGGTGCACGCAGGCGAAGATGTGGTATGCGCTGCTCTGGACTGGAGAAATATCTGCGTGCGGACGGTAGCTGGTCGCCGGAGGGATATTTTCAGGGACGTCGGGACGCGGCGGAGACTGCGTGGACATGATACTGATAGACAGTGTGCGGTGGAGGCGCTGCTGTAACAGTTCTGTGGTGCTGCGAGCCTGCAACCTGCGGCATGGTAATCGGCATGTGTGTGAGTGTGACAAATGGCAGCTGGACTGGCCAAAACTGAAAAGGACTTCGGCTATTTCAGGGATCGATCGGTGGTGTGTGAGCGCGATTTATCTTTTGTATCACAATATATCAACATCCACAATGCCAAATAAACATTAATAGAATCACCATGAAATATGTTGTCATATTATATACATTCTCAGCCAAAAAATATTATATACATTTAGTATGGTATTTTTATATATTTTATAACTTGGTTAAACCTTATAAATTTTGAATTTGACTAAAATCAGTAGCATCCTATTTTAGGAAGGAGGGAATACTGTTTTTGTATTCATTAATTACCAGTAGCAACGGTCACCCCCATATATGTGGGACGTTTATGCAAGCTCACAATGGATATAATGCATGAGCCGGTAAACCAAGTACTACATAAAAGTAGAGCGAGCTAATGATAACTGGTGACTTTACCCCGTCCTCGGATAGATATGTATGAAACACTGCCGGATGGCGTGACTTCGACGTAAATTAATACCACATTTGAAACTCTAAAATTGTAGTACTACTAATATAACCCCACCCTCCCCATATATGTAGACCATTATTCATGCTCCCCTGAATCACCAATCCTGCCCTACACAATCTTCTGTTTCTCACAAGAATATAACCTAGAAGAGGGTTAGAGAGGGGTACATAGATATGTGGCTAGGTATGGGAAGTGTTGGCAACTATGTGCCTCTCATCGCTATGGTTCTAGTGCAACTAGCGCTTGCTGGTCTAAATGTATTGTCCAAGCTCACCATGGCCTCCGGCATGAGCCCATACGTGCTTATCACGTACCGAAATCTTATTGCAGCAGTCTCCCTCGCTCCCTTTGCATTCTTCTTTGAAAGGTATGCTTAAATTAGTCTTTTAATGACTTATGATTTTTGAATGGTTGTATAATACACTTAAGGACATGTGTTCTGACAAATCTACAAAATTTACAAACACCCCGGTCAACGAAGAATTTTCTTCTGTGACATAGATGCCGGTCTTTGTGTGGATCGAGTTGGGTATTTTAAGTAATTTTTTTGGTCAACACAATGAACAATATCATGTTGATTTCCATCTATTTCATATTACATCTTCACTTAAGTTATATCCATCAGTTGGAAGGGAATCCCCTGATGTAGCCAAACCTGACTTTGAGTCGCTGCCACATGGACCCCATAGTATGTGGGGCCCACACATCAGCAAACAAAAGTTAGGGAACATCATGGTTTGGCATGAGGATCCATGTCTCTATCAGCTATAGGATCCCCACTCTTGTTCCTGTCGTTATTTTGTAATAGATGTACTATGTGATATTCCTCTTGAGAGCTAAATAAATATTCTATTGTTATTCATTTTATGAAGATAAACTTGTTTTATATACTGTTCAGACATTTACATTAGTTTGATCAGTTGCTGGTACAACTAGTGTTAATAGTATATCTTTGAAATAAAGTAAAATATATATTTAAAACTTTTAATATTATGCATTAAACTTTGAGTGAATAGCTTTCCTTTTAAGTCATTCATCTATATCTCATCAGTAGTGAATTAGTTCCCTTGCTATGCTTACAACATATATTTTTAATTGATCATGGATGCAGAACAACTTGGGTCTTAATAAACAAGAAGACACTACTCCAGATTTTCTTATGCTCCATCGTTGGGTACGAAGTTTTCCTTTTGCACCTAATTATGAATCGCTAGCAATTTGCACACCTAAACTTCAAAATGAATTTATATATTTGGTGATGATTTTGTATTTTATTCAGTTCAGTCGGGAGAAGCATCTTCCTCGAAATACTCTTATTTTTCATACAACATGAAGAATGCTTAGCCTAGAGAACAAAGTTTAGTTGGTGACATGCAGTGATGTTGGTTCTCTCCTCGATCTCCTCTTTTTTCTCCACGAAAGAGAAAATGTGGCTATAAGGGTTCAACATCTTCCGATAGCATAATTCTAACTTTTATGTTGTTTGAGTAGTTTTTATGGAACTCATCCTCTGCTGGAGTCACTTTTCTACATTAGTCGCATCTCTTTGTGTGATAGCACTCTATCATGTGGTGCACTCGAAGGAGAACATTTGTGAAATGTTGTGCGCATCTATTAAGTCTTTTTAAATAACTATATTATATTTTAGATAAAATAAATGAGATATAATTATCTTAAGGAAGTTACAGAAAGCCCCATAATTGAAATGCTATGAAAGTTTGTCTTTCAAATTATGAAAGTTCATAATTACAAGAACCATGATGTACTGGCATCCATTTACAAAAATGAAGTATAAAATTCTAACACATTTGTTCATCCAGGTTTACTAATTTCTAAGAGTTTGAAGTCGTAATTTGTGAGTATAAATTATTATGAGATGTTATGATTATTGTATCAATTATTATCATATTATTAATAGTGTAAAACACAATCTTTTCTAAGAAAAACTGAATGTAAGTGTCGATTTTCGTAATTAACCTTAGGTCACAAAAATATGTGATTTACTTATAGGTCAAAATAAACATACTTATATGTATCCGTACGTAAATGGTTCAGGTCCACTTTGTTAGTTAACAAGAAGCCTTTTAACATTGGTCTGATGGCTCACAAGTCGACTAGTTTTCCAAAACTGACAAGTTGACTACGAATAAATACTAAATATCGATTTTTCCATTTAAAAATAGATGAGCACAATTGCACGTTAAACCAATAGTTGAATTTTAAGATTTCTAAAAGTACAGCCGATGTAGATTAAAAGGGCACTTGCATAGCAAAGTAAAATAATCCACTTATTTCAAATCAAATCAAACATACAATACAGGTTCATATAAATACAGTTGCACAATTTTAAAATGAACAAACAGTGTGGAATAGAAGTGCAATCGGAAAGCAAACTACAAAACTCAACTCTTTCAAGTTGACCGGGTTACAAAACAAAAGCCAGTTGAGTTGGTCCAAGGAAAGTCCTTCTATCAGATATCGAGTCAGACTGAATCAGATAAGATTGTGTTTGATTTACGTTGCCCATTTCCAAATCCAGTCGATAGATAATGGTGGCAGTGCATCCTGATTCTGAATCACTCAACATATAAATTCGAATCCAAAACGTAGTAATTTTGCGTTTCGAGTGGCTTAATCGCCTTTCTTTTATTTTTCTTTCGGTTGGTGTTTGTTGAGTTTCCTGAATGACCATTCTGTTAGGATTTCAGACGAGTTGTAAATTACCCTTTTTCCCTATCTATAATGCAAAGGCAGAGCTCCTGCTGTTCGGTTCAAAAAAAAACGTAGTAATTTTTGTATGCAAGTGATAGCAGAAACTAACTAGACAACCAGTTAAAACCCGTCTAATTAGACGTTGGAATTGTGAGCGTGCGGCAGTGCAACGCTGAACCAGGTATTCTACTTCGTGGGCCTCAAGTACAGCCGCCCAACCGTGGCGTCCGCGCTGAACAACACGCTCCCGGCGGTGACCTTCGTGCTAGCCGCCGCGCTGAAGATGGAGCCCATAGCGGGGCTCGCCGGGAAGGCCAAGGTGGCAGGCACGGCCCTCTGCATGGTTGGCTCCATGCTGATCACCTTCTATAGAGGCCCTCTCGTCAGGACCTTGGCCTCCCCCATCCACTGGCCGTACGTCCAGCGCACCATGGCCGCCGAGGCCGTCGCCCACGCCGGCGCGCACGCCGCCGTCCTCGGGCCGTTCTGGTCATCGCGTCTAACGTCGCATGGGCCGTCTGGTTCATCGTTCAGGTATATACTCCCTAGTACGTACGACCACGAGGCATTTGCAGTTTGCAGTGTACAAACTAACAAAGTGATTGTTTTGCTGGATGGCAGAAGAAGATGTCCAAGGACTTTGCATCTCCGTACACCACCTCGGCCCTAATGGCGTCGATGGCTAGTGTCCAGTGCGGCGTGATCGCCTTGGCGGCGGAGCGGAGGCTCTCGGCATGGGCGCTCGGGTTCGACATCAGGCTCGTTGGCTCCCTTTACGCGGTAAGATCACATTCGCCATGTTCAGAACTCAGATCATCACCGACGACCTATGCGAACTGAACACGCATATTATGTGTATGCAGGGGGTAGTGGCCTCGGGGATGGTGATCGCGTTGATGTCGTGGTGCATCCAGGTGCGCGGGCCGGTGTACGTGTCCATGTTCAGCCCGATGATGCTCATCGTCGTCGCCGTCGTCGGTTGGGGCATCCTCGGCGAGGAGATACACGTCGGAAGGTGCGGTGCATATATTGCTTGCGCACACGGCGATCTTTATCTTTTTTTTTTTACTGTAAGCGATCTTTATCTTAGATTGATTGCTCATGAGTTTGTCTCGCCTGCAGAGTTATCGGCGCCGTGTTCATAGTTGCGGGGCTGTACACGGTGCTCTGGGGCAAGGGGAAGGACATGGTGGCCAGCGGAACCGCAGCGGCAGCGGAAGGTGATGAGGAGATGAACAGCCCGGGCGAGGCGAACAAGAGCGTCGCCGTCGACGCGCCGGTCTTGCCGCTGTGCCCTGCTGCGGTCTGCGGATCGCCATCAAGAAACGGGTCAAATGCAGCATGGCTCGAAATTGGCAGTGCCGCCTTGACTTTGTGTCATGCTTGAGCACTTGCTCTTGGTAACCAAAGCAATTCAGTCATCTTGTACTTGTTGGTGACTAGACAACTTATGTACCCAAAAAACCTGTTTTGTGCGCGGGACAAGTCTCTCTCCAGTTCTCCCGGTGTGTATCCTTACAAAATGGTTTGCCTATTGAAAAGTCTGTTCGTCTAGCTGCTAACTAAATTGTGCCAAAGCCAAACATCAGCAAATTTCGGACACAAAGATGTCAGGACGTTTAACACATGATTTCTCTGCGAGCGCACTCTATTGTGATTCTTTATAGACTCTGCATAACCCGTAATGCAGAATTTGGCAGCATGGGAGGCTTTGCCTGTTGCCAAACTACTCCCGTTCGACATCACGCTGCTGAATACTGTGCATTCAATCACTGACAGTTTAACTCAATGTAAATAGCCTTCAATTGTACGAAAATGAAGTCTATGAGATCTTGAATATAGTTGTATGCAACAACCATAACCTTGATATGCCGGATAACTTCCTTGACAGAATATACTGACCGATAACTTCCATGACTTATCGTCAGTCTCCTACAGTCTTACTCTACTAATTAAAGTTAGTTGACAACATGCTGCCGAGCTGCTTTAACATTGAGGGCAAGCATATATGCTAAAAGCATGTAACTCTACAGAAAATTCTCCACATCATCTTCACTGTTTTCCATAACGTGTGCAAGGGAGTTGGCTTGCAACTTCTTAAACTGGCATATGAAGTCTGTTGCTTCTGACATAAGAGCATTTTTTGCAGCCTTCACAACACCAGCTTGCTGTTCCAAAAGAGGCCTCTCCGGATCAGTTGCTTTGGTGCCAGCAGCTTTCTTACGAGGATTTTTTGCTCCTTCTCTTCGGGACAACTGATTAATGTACTTCTCATGTAAAACAACATTCTTTATAGGCTTCAGGACTGCTGGGCTCGGTTCAGCTTGCTTCTTTTTCAACCTTGACAACGGTCTCTTACGTGCTGAAGAACTCACACTGTACTTGTTCAGGGAAAAGGAATTTAGACAATTGTCAGGGGTCCCAGGAGAATCCTCCGACGTAATGTTCAACTGTAAAGCAGATGGTGAAGTTTCAAATATAGAGAAGTGATCGGCCTCTTGAGCTTGGTCAATGAGGGAATGCTTCTTCAGCAAATGTCTCACTGTCTTCTGTGCTGCTAGGCTCCTCTGTTTAGCGGTCCTTCTTCCGACTAGAGGTTCCAAGAGATTTGGAAATTTTGGATCAGACAATGTGAAATGTCCTAGTGGAGAAAACTGTGTTTTACTTGTTCGAGGACGAGGAGCCATTGGAGTGGGTGTTGAAAGGTCAGCATGAACTCTGTTGAAGCACTCTTCAGCAGATTTCCCAGGCACCTGAAAGAATGTCTATCAACAACTGCTGACTTGCAAAAAATGATGAAGTAAAGGTCACCTAGGAAAATGCTGAGTAATCTATATGATGTAACACTGAAGTACTTTAGCTAAGTACAAAATAGCTTGTCAACGCTGTGTGACACATTATCTGACATGACAGGTGGTAAAGAATCACTAGAAATGGCTGAAATCAACTTCCTTTGAGACAACATTTACAGAGCAGAACTGCATATTGACAATCTAATCTCACTGCATTTATTTTTGCATGAATCGTGTAACTAGCAACATGAAAAATCTTCTGATGACCAAATTTTCCCATCCATGTTGGTGCAAAATGTGATGAGAAGAAAGAATACAATCTAAGGGCAACATTGTACTAGTTTTTACAGT
Source organism: Poa pratensis (assembly GCA_947311845.1). Taxonomy (NCBI): domain Eukaryota; kingdom Viridiplantae; phylum Streptophyta; class Magnoliopsida; order Poales; family Poaceae; genus Poa; species Poa pratensis. The sequence continues at coordinate 64,797,773 of CAMZMU010000096.1, read as the reverse complement.
TTAGTTTATGACATGTGTTACTGACACTTTCCTGCATGTACAAATTACTGGTAACCATTGCACAATCTGTATCTAGTTATTTGACAGGAATTTCTCATTTTAACAAGGAAACTACTAGCTATCAGGTGTATATTCTGCAAACTGTATATTCCATAAAATAACAAATAGACAGCATCCATGCACCATTAGTGTTTTCCCTTTAATTCAAAGAAAACAAATTGAGTGTGAAATCTTCTTTTTCACATGATTACTAACCCCATGTAAATCTTACCAGTTCTCCACGTTTTCAGCAAATGTTTTCTACTATTTAGCTTACTAGACACTACTGGCATGTTGGAGTTAGACAATTGCAGTCTTTTGGACATTTGTTTAGCGCTGTACATGGTTTAGGTCGACTGCTTATAATAAGCACATCAACAACACAAGTGGAATATCACAAAGCCTAGCACCAAGAACCATGAATAAGTCGTGGCCATTTATGGACAATTTTTAAAAACTGAAAAGCCCTTTCCAACATTAACATAGTAACTGGCGCAGTCTCATTGTTTTGTATTATTATTAATCAAGCGGAAACAACAATGTAAAATGATGCTTTCCTATGGCAACTTGTGCAACTAACTATCAAACAGCTCTTGAAACAACAAAAATTGATTCAGACCAGTGAAGAAATAAAATAGAAGGATTGGCAATACCATTTTGGAAACTTTCTTCCAGAAATGTGGGGATGGTCGAGCAGTGAAGTAAGCCTGGCGCAATGTCAAGTCCTGCTCTTTTGTCCAATCATCTGAAGGACAACACTGTTTCTGTAGTCCTCCTTTAATCCCACTTAGCTCTTCATTACATTCCTTCGTGTTCACCAGTGTATCATGACCAATTTTAGCCTGCACTGTGGGAGAAAGATCATTTCCACTCTTCTTGTGGATGATGTTTCTGGGTTCAGATTTGGCCTCCGGCTGACTTTGCTTCCCTGTCGGCTTTCTCTCCACGCCTCTCTTCCTCTTTCTTGTTGACTGCTTACAACAACTGGGCTTTGGCTCCGGCATCTCACTCTTTTTGCAAGATGCATCTGGAGTCTTTCTCCTGGCAGGAACTTCTTGGGAATCTTGATTCAATGTCCGGAGGTCGTTGTCTTTTTTATCCTTGCTGAAGACCTTACTGCAGTACTCCTCTGGGTACTTGTTGGATTCTCTCGTTTTTTGTCTTTCTTAACAGCATTTTGAGTCTTCTTGGTATGGGCAATGTCCCGTGGCTTTGGTGTGCACGGCGTCTTTTTGTGGCGAGTTGCCTTCTCCACTAAGGGCTTGCTCAGACTCATATCACCTCCATGGGACCGTGCAGATCTTCCAATGGGCGTAATCGCTGATTGGTTACCCGTGACTTCACATTCCTGCAACAAAAGGTAAAACTCAATACACTGTTCACCGCAAGCTGTGCCCTTAAAAAAGTCCAACAGAACCATCAATTGGTAAACCATGATATTTGTAATCAAGTGCCAACCGTGAAATGAATCAAGCGTTATTAGCAAGCATATTAATATGATGATCGAACAGGCATGAAATGGATAAAGATCAAGAGGCAGATGAACTAATATTATGTTTGACAAGTACTAACAGAACAAGATTTCGCTTGGCAGCATGACATACTGGAATATGTTACTATTCACAGTTTGCCGTTGCTACGAAATCCCCATAAATCAAGAACTGGTGACAAATTTGGGGAAGAAAAATAGGGTTTTTCTAGCAGGTCAAGAAAGAACTGAACAATGTGCACCTTCTGGTACGAGTACAATTCGCAGGGAGGAGGAATCGAGAATTGGTTTACCCCCTACCTCGTCCGTCTCGTCGAGCACAATCAGGTGCTCCGGATCCCGGCCGGCTTGAAACCGCGGCGACTGGCGTGTTGGAACCCTCCGAGATCTGCGCACAGATCCGTCTCCCTTGTAGCGGGAGCAGCGGCGCTGGCCCGGAGTCTTGGGGCGGCCTGCTTCTTGAACCTCCGGGCATCCTCGGCCTCGTCCCGGATCCTGGATCGGGAAGGGATCCACTGTGAGGGGGAGCTGAGAGGACTCGCGTGGTGCGAGCGGAGCCGCCCCTTCCACGGCGTCTCGCCGGCGGCCGGGGTCGAGGGTTCTTGCTTCTTGACCATGGTGCTTGGGTGGAGAAGGGGATTGCTGGTGGAAAGCCTTGAGTTTGGACTTAACGGGAGGGGATTTTGAATGAAGAGAGCGGAGAGAGATTTTTTTTTTTTGAGGGGAAGAGCGGAGAGAGATGGAAGGGGGTGGTGTGGTGTGGTGGTCGCTCCTGGACCCGGGGCCGAATGGATGTGGGCGTTTTCTTTGAAGGCTCGATCGCTCATCTTTGACTCTTCGTGTTGTCTCGGTCTAGGAGGGGCAAGGCTAGCTTGCGCCGCGCGACGGCTCGCTCGGTTTCTGACAGCCGCACGTGCGCACAGGCGGGCCTTCCGACAGCGACCATCGCGCCCCCGCCGCCATCGTCGGCCTGGCCGCCTGCCTCCGTCACCCGCGGCCGACGGCGCTACCGTGACCGCCTTGCCGCCTCGCCCTGCTCGAACCACGACCTCCGTCGGTCCGCGCCGTCCCCGACCATCCCTCTAAATCCCCCACCACTGCAAAATCTCGTCGCCGGCGAGCACCCCCTCCCCCTCGTTAAGTCTCTTCTCGACGGCCGCCTTCTCCGCCGCGCCTCCGCGTCGGCGTTGCCGGCGCCGTCTCGGCCTGGGATTTCTTCCTCGACGGCGGCCTTCTCCGCCGCGGACAGCCGCGGCTCCGGCGGCTTCGGCTCGGCCTGGCCTCGTCGGAATCGGTGGAGAATTGGGCACGGGAGCGCGCAAGGAAAGGAAGGAAAGGAGGAAGAAGAGAGGAAGAAGAAGCCAACATGGTGGGACCCACCCACGCGACCCACCCACGCACGCGCTCGCGTGCACGCGTCGCCAACCGCGCGAGCCGTCGCTCGCGCAACAGCTAGCATTTCCGGTCTAGGAGTAGGACGGTACGGCAGGAGCTTCGAATCATAGCCGAGACCAAAAAACATGGACAAGTTTGTGGGCGGTTCAGGTTCCTTCGAAACTGAAAAATTTTCTGTGGCGACTAGCTCACCAATCCTTAGAGCAAATTCAATAGTATAGCCAATAACTGGCTATAAGAGATTGTCATGTCATCTATAGGGAGGCTGAAAACAGGAGGTCGCCATGGAAATATCATTAGAGAAATTCGTTTAGTGGTAAGGAATTTTGCTGCTGCATCTTTTGTATATGAAAGCAGGGCTTGGAATAGGGAGGCTGATTCCCTTGCAAAACACACTGTAAATCTAGATGCTGGTCGCCATTTGTGGCTCATCCATCCCCCCAGGGATCTTCAAATTCTTGTAAACATTTGTGATGAGTTATAAATAAAGTGTATTTTGCCGTAAAAAAAAGGAGTAGCAATGCCAGCCCCTAAAAAAAGGAGTACCAATGCCACACATTGCCATGCATTTCTTCACAAATTTGTCAAAAGTTAGTTGGATAAAATTGGAGTGATAATCACAAGAAATGTATGTTCTCAAAATATGGACGGTTAGTCCGATTCCTAAATCCCCCCCCCCCCCCCCCCCCCCCCACACCACCACCACCCCAATAAAACATAGTTGCAGTACGCACATTTTTCATAAGTTAGCAAATACATACTTATAATTTTTTAATTCTTGAAAAAAATCATGCACGTAGATATTCGCTAAAAGTTCAGTTTTATAGTGAAGCATTAGAAGTGGGTTCTGGCGTGACCTCAGTTACAAGAACGCTGGCCTGAATCACGGACTAGTCCGAATAGCGCGTCCCCGGGTTTCAAAATTCCACCCTAAAATTGGAGCCATAAGAGCATCTCCACCGGGGCCTCCAAACATGTGTCCGGCACCCCCCAATCGAGACCCATTGGGGGTGCCGGACATGTGTCTGCCCAAGTTTTGGAGGCCGCCCACAGCGGCGCACCCCAAAGGTTCGCCCCCCAATCGGTCCGAGATGCGAACCAAAGAACAAACACCTTGCGGGCAGAATTCATATTAAACAAAATTTAACAAACTTACAATTTGAAATTTAAACGAGATTTAACAAACTAAACCTAAACTAGGCAGAGCGAAGGAGGCCTATGCCGATGCCGGCGACACGCCCCAGCATCTAGCCAACCACTACACGCGCCGGCGGCGAGGAGAGATGCCGCTTCATGGCCTAGCGACGGGGAAGAAGATGTGAACCAAGCGCCGGAATCATCAAGAGACTTGCATGCCTCAATGATCTGGCGCTGGAAGTATCATCCGCTATTGCCATCGGCTACAGCCTTTAGAAACGGGGCCTCAGCAGGGCCTGAGGCTTCTTATTTCCCGGCCGGCGTGTGGCGGGATTTGATCTACCGGTGGGGCGCCTGATCGGAAGCCTTGCCGTTTCCGCTGGCGCCCCCTTCGCCCCCTTCTCCGGTGCCGGCGACGCTGCTGACCAAGATGCGCCTGCCGTTTCTAAAGGTAGATCGGGCAGTTCGGGGTCGTCGTCGTCTTCGGCCTCGTCGTAGTTCGTAGCAGACAACTCCGGCGTTGGCTCCCGCGCGCCGGTAGGGAGGAAGTCGCCAGCACGGCGTTCCAGTAGGGTGCGCGGATGGAGTACGTGGGGTCGAGCTTGTGCTCGTACGGCATCTCCTGCACTTCCGCTTGATGAAATCGATGCGCTCCTGCCCACTGAGCCGCGGCGCCACCGACACGTTGACGGCGTTCCTCGTCCACCCTTCGGTAGGGTGGCGTCGTCGTCCACCGGCACGCTGTGGCGGCTACACAGCTGCGCGGTCTCCAGCGACACCACGTACGGAGGTGTGTTGGCTGCGTCCTCGAGCCACCGCTCGCGTTGGTACGCCATGGCCATCTCCACCTCCTTGTTGCGGCGGCGGAGTTCCTCCATCTGCTTGCGGCGTTGCTGCTCTTGGCGATGACGCCGGAGCTCGTGCTCCTCCGGCATCTCTTGGCTGCCCGCCATGCTTCACGCCCGATCTGCTGGTGGCGAGTTGGGAGAGGGGAGAAGAAGTGGTGTGGGGAGAGAAGGGTTGCGATGCGCCGGGTTTTAAAGGCGACCGGAGGAGCGGGGTTGGATGGCCTGCATTAACGCGGCCACCGGTTCGCCTGGCCACGCATTGACGCCGACGACGCGTGTGCAGGGCATCGCCGCGGGCAGCCGGGCGTCGCTTCCGTCTACGCCATGGGAACGGGCGCGGCGTTATTGCGACGCGTCTCTTCGCTCTGTGCCCGCCAGGGGAACGGAAGCGGCGTTATTGCGAGGCGTGCTGACAGGTGAGCCGCCGTCTCGTCGTCTCGCCATTTAACGCGGTGGAACGGCCTCCTGCACAGCCCAAGTTAACACGGGTGCGGGGCGCTGTCTCTATGACGGGCGGGCCACCCCTGTCAGAGCCCATGTCCGCCCCATGTCCGGCACCCCCTTGGAGGCCCTTTCAGGGGTGTCGGACATGAAATCGCTCGGGGCAACCCTTTGGGGGGTGCCGCTGGTGGCGGTTTTTTTTTAGTCTAAACCCCCAATGGGCCTTTGGGGGGTCATTTGGAGGCCCCCGGTGGATATGCTCTAAGTTGGCAAGCACGGGCCATTTGGTAGGAGTATTCGATGTACTCACAATGGTTGATGGGGTGTATGGATTTATGGACGGGATGCCTATATCAATGTTCTAGTACATTGATAATAATTTGATGTTCATTTTAGTCTTACTTATATCTAAATTTCTTATTTTGTTCCACCATGTTTATGGGAAATGATACTAGTGAAGCTACGAACACTGGTTCAGTTATAAGTATAAGAAACCACAAAATAATCTAATTTATATATCTTTTTCATTGTCTCAATTGTTAAATCCAAAAGTACACAAACTTTTAATATCATTATGTTATATTATCTTTTCAAACAACGCATCTGATGTAAGACGAATCCAACGGTACCATTTGTACATTCTCAATCCATATAATTTAGTATATATAGGTGGTCAAAGTTGAGCATTAAAGATCACCATAAGAATAGTGTGCCTTATATTTTTGAAAGTAGTTTTTATTTTAGGTCATTTAGAAGAGGCATCACCCATTATCTCAGGGGTCTTTATTGGTATTGAACAGTGATGCCAAATGGGGCTTGTATTTCCGTGTTTTCTAATCCAGCGTCCTAAGCAGGTTCGGGCCATGTTACAAACGCGCTACAGAAAAAGAACCCTATAGGCCCCTCATCCTTCAAAATCCCTCCAAAATCATGTGTGCCAAATGAGCCCGACTAGTGATTATCTACGGAATGTGTTTTTTCAGTTAACTAGGAAATCAACACTTTTTACATGGTGAAATTTTCGTTAACGCATTCTACCTGGCGAAACTTGCACTTGAAAATGTCAAACTTCGACCATAGCATACATTGAGTATAAAACTGTAGGAAATTGTGTCTTGCAACATTTTATATATTTACTACATTGTCCGGAATTAAACTTCAGTCTAGAAGCATCACGGAAATAACAGGGAATTAATGATGTGGAATCGTACTTAAGGAAATATACTTAAGAAAGCCGGTACGGCTATACTAGAACACAGTGTATATTAATATGCTGGAATTATACCGGGAACAGTATAGAGCGGAATGCCAGGTTGTTCATAGGATTGGCTCTATGGATTGTTAAAACCTGCGAGTTTGATTTTGTATTCGAACTCGGCGCATGACTCACACATGCATGCTGGGACCTAATTGTTTAACAGTAATAGGCTCGGTTAATGGCTGTTAATGATAGTGGTTGGTTTAACAAGTCACGAGTCATATCTGGAAACAGATTGAGTTATCTGAAATTTGGAGTCTATATAAAGGTCCTATCCTCTATTTTCGAATACAAAATCAAACTCGCAGGCTTTAACAATCCATAAAGCCAATCCTATGAACAACCTGGCATTCCGCTCTATACTGTTTCCGGGTATAATTCCAGCATATTAATATAATAGAGGGTAGGACCTTTATATAGACTCCAAATTCCAGATAACTCAATCTGTTTCCAGATAGGACTCGTGACTTGTTAAACCAACCACTATCATTAACAGCCATTAACCGAGCCTATTACTGTTAAACAATTAGGTCCCAGCACGCACGTGTGAGTCATGCGCCGAGTTCGAATACAAAATCAAACTCGCAGGGTTTAACAATCCATAGAGCCAATCCTATGAACAACCTGGCATTCCGCTCTATACTGTTCCCGGGTATAATTCCAGCATATTAATATACACTGTGTTCCAGTATAGCCGTACCGGCTTTCTTAAGTATATTTCCTTAAGTACAATTCCACATCATTAATTCCATGTTATTTCCGTGATGCTTCCAAACTGAAGTTTAATTCCAGACAATGTAGTAAATATATAAAATGTTGCAAGACACAATTTCCTACATCTCCCACTTGACTGAAAACATTTTATTTCAGCTAAGTGAATTCCCATGCTATTACATGGTTAGGCGTTAATTTCTTCCTTCAGTGCACTCACGTTGTATATAAACTTTTGTGACTTTTGGAGTCAAATTATCACAAAGTAACAGGTTATAATGCACCTTTCCACGACCTTAAGTTCACAAAGAAAATTCCTTAGTCATAGACCTTCCTTCAATGCTTGATGCATCAAAGTATTCATATTTCATAAATAACGAGTACTAAATCATGTTTCCTTTGTACACCATAAAGACCTACAAAAGTAAATATTAACACATAACATAAAATAGATTACCTTTCACCAAGATCACAAATAGTGTCAATATCCACGTAGTTGAAGGTTGAGATCATCAATGAATAATGAGTAATCCATATTTCCTTGACATTGCGCGACAAGTCCATTATGTGATTCCAAAAATTTCAATAAGATTCATATTCCGTTTGCTAATAATTCCAGCAAATCATTTCCGTGCTAATCAAAATAGCAACAATTACAACGGCATGGCAAAGTTCAGGTCGCACGAATAATGTCCCACAATAACTGAGGATGACAATTATTCTTCCTTTTTCCTCACGAGTTTAAATATAATTCCTCGCAGAATATCATTCCCTTAATCAAAAGGTACATGACATGTTTGCACTTTTCCATAGAAAAAAGTATCAAAACATTCTCTATGTAATTCCACTCCCAAAAGATTAGAACCTTCAACATACCTTTCATATGAAAGTTAGAACCGAACCAAGCTTCACTTCCATCAATTTGATATTTCAAAAACAATAAGAACATAGTTAGCACATGTAGCAATAACACAAAACAATTAACACTAACCTTTATATATGATTGTCTTCCATCATAAATAAAACCATTATCTTCCATCATAAATAAATCCATATGACCTGACATACCATTGATGTGAAGCTTGTTCCAAAAACATGAATTGGTCAATTCAATTAGCAAACATTGTCATTGTTCCCACCTCCTCTAAATTCCAGAGTCTACACAAAGTATAACACTTCCTTTGGGTAAATAGTTAAACAACAACAACTACTCTAAATTCCAGAGTTTCCACAAAGTATAACATTTCCTTTGTGCAAATAATTAAACAATAACACCTCCTCTAAATTCCAGAGTTTCCACAAAGTATAAATATTTCCTTTGTGTAAAGAATTAAACAACAAACTTAGAATTGTAACTTCCACTAAGAATGTTGCATTAAACTTCCTTGTAAATAAATCCAATAACATCCTATAGGCATGCGGTTGTTTGGTAAAATAACAAGTTCGCAGACTTTTATTATTCATCATTGAGTTTGTTCTTTCCCGCAATGTTTCCACCCATAGTTAGCATTAGCAACAAGTTTAGTATTTTTCTTTCCTCTAAAATATAGAGTAACTTCCTCAAATAACACACAATAGTAGGCAAGATATGATGGCCCAATTTAATTCCTCTCACTTTTCCTAAGCATGTTAGTGTTGGGAGTGTAACTTGGTGTTTTCCTTTGAGTTTAACACATATATTTCAGTGTGACTATTAATAAACACACCCTTCATGAGAAAATATCATATTCCTACTTTCCACCAATTTTCACTTTTCCAGATCAAAAAAGAAATACCATTTGATCCACTAGAAATATAAACATTAAAAATAAATGTTGGTGTGCTTTGTAGTAAACAATGATTCCAATTCCATACTACCAAAATATAAATAGAATACTTCCTTCCAGTTCACAAAATACAAACAGTGACTGTGATAAATAATGACTTACTCAACAAATAGTAGTATGTAATGCTTTCATAATCCAGTGAATAACCAAGAGTTGTATTCCTCCATTCAACCATGGAGTATATGACATCAGACAACGGTGAATAATTCCATACTCATCACATTAGTTTCAATTAATATTCCTGAAGTGTACTTCCCCCACCAATCAATTTCAAACCTTGTAATCCTTTTATGAACTGATTTTCCACTTCAGTATGAGATGTTAATACAACAAAAACCTTCCGACTTGTATTGTCAAAGATATTAATAACCATATCAAGTGAATCATGAAATAAATAAATATATCCACCTCAAGTAGGAGTGTACAAAAAATACCATAAATATGTGTTGATAAAGTATCATAATCCTCCCACTAAAGCTTTGAATTCCAGAATTAATAATCCACTAATTCTGTTCCTTGATATGTGACCAAGTTGTAAATGAGATAAAATAATTGAACCTCTAATGGGAGTGTAAAACCAAATGTCACATTGAAGAGAAATCCATAATTGTTAGTCCTCCCACTTAAAGTTTATAATTCCATAATTAACAAGCGTAATTATGTTTGTAGAGTATGACCAAGTCATAAATTTCATCAACAATAAATTTCAGAGCATGTGCTCCTATTTCAAGTATTCCTCCATATGGAGTGATCTTCACAAAATGTACAGTTTGTACACCAACTTCCAATAGATTGTCAAGATAAATGAGTCCATTGTGTTAAATTCCATAATGCACTGATTTTCATTGAGCAATAATTTCACTCTTCCTTTTCCACAAAGCATACATAATCAACAAAATTCCGATAGAGAAGTGTAAATTAAAATTCCTTCTCATCGTAGGTGACAAAAAGAAAGTTCCTCCATAAACAGAGTTCTATTACATAATTTCCCATTCCAAAGTATATACAATTTATCATTAGTGACTAATTAATACACTCATTATTCTTTGGAATTGTTGACATGTCAGTAAATTGCTATTGTATTCCATCGAATTATGATGTAGAGGCAAAGTCCATTATCCAACTATATGGAAAAGTAGTGACAAACAAATATTTAGTGCGAGAAATAACATTGGACATATGATGACTCCCAAGTGCAGGAGATCAATTGTAGTACCTTTCAAATAGAAAAGGTTGTCGAACCCACGAGGAGCTGAAGGTATTGGTTAGTAAGATTGATAAAAACAATAATGAAAGATGCAAGTGTTTTTGGTATTTTCGGTTGTATAATTCCAATGCAGCAAGTAACAGTAACAAGTGAAAGCTCTCAAAGAGAGAAAGCCCAATCCTCTTATGTGACAAGAGGACAAGCTCAAGTGATATGTGACTTATATGTGGAAAACGTTCCCGAGGGCGGCATGGATATGCTAGGCATAGAGATTTATTAAACAACACGTTGAATATCTTGTCAAGTTTTAATCTTTTTGGACGGAGCCATAATTCGGTATAGCTAAATAAATAACTACAACCCCTTATGATGGATCATGTGGCCAAGTAAATGACTGCACAAGAATTATTAAGACATAAAGTCCCACCATAGCATTACACTCTAAGGTCCCCGATACTAATACCCTCATAATATAACTTCAAGATTCTCTCAGGTTTACGTGTCCTCCCAAGTCTCCTCAATTCATTATACTACGGTGTTCTCCTATGAGCCCATAAAGGTGAAGTGTTGTGCAGTCGACGTTCGCACAACACCATCATAGAATCACATAAAAGATAAACTCTTGACAAAATACCAACACATGTCATATATAAATCATTGCCAATTCATCCTATGCCCTCAGGAACATACGGGAACTACTCACAACGTGCAACATGATCATAATCAGTGGCATAAGTGGTACAACACAATCTGAAATTATAACTTCACCACCAAATAATGACAAGTACTCAATCACAAACATGAATAGTAGCACAAGACAAGTATCTAGGGTATAGCAACTCTCAAACTGCGAGGGGAACGGAGTGGATCACGGTGATGATGATGGAGATGGTGCTGGTCTTGATGGGGGTGATGATGTAGAGGCCTCCTCCCACGCCAAGGAGGAGAGGTGATGATGATGACGATGATTTCCCCCTTCTCCGGAGCTCCGGAGCAGCAGGATCTGACCCCCTCGGAAGGGATCAGGAGTTTCGCCGCCGCCGCGACCTCGGATGGACTTGGAAAAATTAGGGCGTTACTTTTCGGGCGAGACGAAGGCGTCGATAAAAAGCCCCAGGCGAGGAGGTGCCCGAGGCCACTTTTAGTGGGCCCACGCGGCCAGGTTGGCCGCGTGGGCCACCCCTTTGGCCCTCGTGGCTCTCCTCTCTTCGGTCTTCTTCCCTCTGCCTTTCTCCCGATGAAAAACTGACGGTATTTTTCCTTTTATTATTTGGGTTCCTGTAGCTCCTGAAACATAAAAACAAGAAAAGGGGTTTTCTGCCTCCCAGAAATTAAATACCAAAAATAGGGACTTTGTGAAAGTCCCCAAAATCATCTAAAACATGTAAAACAATCATATAATCATGCAAATAACATTCTAGTATGATACTAAAAGTTATATAAATGATGATATAAAATGCACGTATCAACTCCCCCAAGCTTAAACCTTTACTCGTCCTCGAGTAAGTAAGGACATAGATCATTACATGCATCAATGGACTTATGGTTGATAAATAAATACGGCATTGTATCATCATCATATTCAATTGCAAGATAAGATTATGAATAAAACTCATACATATGAGGGCAACATAAGTAGAACTCTAGCAATCACCCCTTACTTTTGAAAGCAAATAACCATTGTATGTTGGACAATCGAATCATATATTTTTCACATGCTTTTGCTCTTCATGGCAAGCATTATAATCTTTTATACTTTGCTGAAATTCAAAGACAAGATAAACTCTCATTGGATAACAAGTTCAAAAAGACAAATGAAAAGATAGATATAAAAATTGTTATCACCTTGCTTGACTAGTAACTAGTGCAAACTTTAGTCATGGATATCTCAATCAAGTTCCCATGCTCTACAACCTTTTCTTACACTTTCCATGGCTAGCTGAAATTTCAGGTGCCTTCCTTTCATTCACATTCAAGAGCATAAGTATTGAAATATCCATGATCATTAATTTGCTCAAAAGATACTAGGTGTAACAAGAGTGTTTTATATCCTTTTCATTAACTTCTCAACTTTTATCCTACAAGACATATCTCAACCTCAAACTATTAATTCCAAGTCAAGTCTTTTACTTATTTTATATGAGATAATTCTATAATTGTCCAACATACTCAAGTTAATTAATTTCAAGGCAAGATGTGATTGAAATTCTAAATATGCCACGCTCATTTGCATGAGTGTTACCCATAAATCCCCAAACAAGAGAATCATGGATGACACCATACTTTAATATTCATTGATAAACCATAAGATAGGATACATGATAATGCTCCATGAGCTCACACACGCCTAAGAGATATTGATAACTAATCGATAAAAGCAAAGCACACCATGACTAGATAGATATGATAGATTGATAAAGAGAAAGACTAGATGGAACTCCCCCAAGCTTGGCGTCTTGCTAGAACTCCCTCTCTTCTTTCACATTGCCTTCATAATAATTATCTTCAAGATCCCCAATGATCTTCATCATGAGGTTGTAAGCTTTTTCGAACTCTTTTGCGGCTTCTCCCAGTTTTTGCATGAGATTCTTCTCCACCGACTCTTTGCAAGGCTTCCACTCCGGGCTTGGCACCTTCTTGTTGGGATCTTGCGATCCCATTCACCAGGATAGTTCTCTTGAGTGGTGCGCTGAAATTCCCTGTCAATAAGAGTAGAAGCTACGTTTTTGCTCGCAAGGAAGCGCCTGGGAACCTTCCCTCCGGTCTGCATGCGCGCGCCCTGCCTCTTGTTTCCAAGAGAGTGGTTCACCCTCACGCCGGCAACAGCAATGGGTGATGGAGGTGCTGTCGCCAAGGGCGCGATGTCGACGGAGGGCTTGTGCTCTTCTTCTTCAGCTTCTTGCTTGTCCATCTCCTCTCATCAAGCTTGTAGTCTTCATCGTCGGAGTAGTCCTTCCTCTTCCTATTCCTCCTCCATATGGACGTGGGGCTGTACCCATCGAGTTCATCATCATCGTCGTCCATGGAGGAGCATTGGTAGGAGTCTCCCGAAGACATGGCTAAAAACCTGACAGGCAGAAACAGCAAAAGAAAGAATCGCTCGAGAACGCTCGGTGCGAGATTAGATCGACAGAGAGGGGTATATATTGAGGTTTTTGGGTCAAGGCGAAGCGTCGGGATCGAAAACGAGACGAAAAAGGACTCCGAGGTGGAAAAGGGGCCCCACGCGGCCAGGTACATGGGCCGCGTGGGCCCCCTCTTTCCTCCTCGGGTCTCCGTTTCGTCCAGTTTTCTTGTCCCACACGATGATTTCCATAAAAATGACTTCCGTAAAATATTATGCAATTCCGAGAAACTTTCCAACAGTAAGTTACCTTCTATTGATTTGGGTTTCTGAAACTGCACGGTTTCTCTCAATTACCTCCTCCGGTGTTTGTAAATTCAACTCCTCCACCTTCCGAAAGCTCTTTCCTGCAATATAAGGTTTAAGGCGTTGTCCATTGACTACATGAGGTTTACCTTTCATGTCACCGTGAAGACGGATAGCTCCTGAACGGTACACCTCCTGTATCACTAATGGTCCCTGCCACTTTGAAGCAGCTTCCCTGCAGAAAACTTGAAACGAGAGTTGTATAAAAACTTGATCACCTACTTTGAATTCCTTTCTTAATTTTCTTGTCATGCCAAATCTTAACTTTTTCTTTAAACATTGGCACTTTCATAAGCTTCATTTCTCCATTCATAGTAGGTCAAGAATTCTCTTTTCTCCCGCAGTTTTAAAATCAAAGTTCAGTTGTTTAATAGCCCATCTAGCTTTGTTCTAGTTCAACAGGTAAGTGACAAGCTTTTCCATAAACCATTTTATAAGGAGACATTCCCATAGGATTTTTAAAAGCAGTTCTATAAGCCCACAAAGCATCATTAATCTTAATTGGCCAATCAGATCTAGACTTATTCACTGTCTTTTCCAAAATGAGTTTAATTTCCCTATTGCTTAATTCAACTTGCCCACTTGTTTGAGGATGATAAGGAGATGCAATTCTATGGTTAACATCATATTTTGCCAAAGTTTTTCTAAGAAACCATGCAAGAAATGAGAACCACCATCAGTAATTAAAACCTAGGAACACCAAACCTGGGGAAAATGATGTCCTTGAGCATCTTCATTGCTGTGGCATGATCTGCACTTTTGGTTGGAATTGCTTCCACCCACTTTGTAACATAGTCAACTGCAACCAAAATGTGAGTATGCTTTGTCTTTGATTCTGGGAAAGGACCCATAAAGTCAAAACCCCACACATCAAATGGTTCAAGTGGCAATGAATAATTCATAGGCATTTCATTCTCCTACCAATGTTTCCTACTCTTTGACATTTATCACAAGATTTAACATATTCAGCACAGTCCTTAAATAAAGTAGGCCAATAGAAACCAGATTGTAATACCTTTGCTCCTGTGCGATCTCCTGCATGATGCCCTCCATAGGGACTATCATGACAATCTCTTATAATAGCCTGTTGTTCATGCTCAGGTACACAACGTCTAATAATACCATCCACACTTTTCTTATAAGAAAGGATCATCCCAAAAATAATGTCTAAGATCATAAAAGAATTTCTTTCTTTGTTGAAGTGAAGTGTGGAGGCAAAACTTTACCAACAATAAAATTTGCATAGTTGGCAAACCAAGGAGATGCAACTTTAGCACTAGAAACATTAACAATTGCAAGTTGTTCATTAACAAAGCTATCATTAATAGGAATAGGATCATCAGGTATATTTTCCATCCTAGAGAGATGATCAGCAACTTGATTATCTCCCCTTTCCTATCAACAATATGTAAATCAAATCTTGCAATAAAGTACCCATCTTATTATCTAGGCTTAGCATCTTTCTTATTCATCAAGTATTTAATAGCAGAATGATCAGTATGTATTGTGACTTTTGAATCAGTAATATAAGGTCTAAACTTGTCACAAGCAAACAGTACTGCTAAAAATTCTTTCTCAGTTGTAGCATAATTTCTTTGAGCAGCATCAAGTGTTCTACTAGCATAATAATAACATTCAGTTTCTTATCAACACGTTGGCCCAAAACAGCCCCAACTGCATAATCACTAGCATCACACATAATTTCAAAAGGCAATTCCAATCAGGAGGTTGAATAATGGAGCAGTTATTAAAGCATTCTTCAAAATATTAAAGGACTCAATGCAATCATCATTAAAAGAAAAGGAACATCCTTTTGCAAAGATTGGTTAGAGGTTTTGATATTTTGGAGAAATCCTTAATGAACCTACGGTAAAAACCTGCATGCCCAAGAAAACTTCTTATACCTTTGAGTCCCTTGGATATGGTAGTTTTTCAATAGCTTCAATCTTTGCTGGATCAACTTCTATTCCTTTCCAGAAATCTTATGCCCAAGAACTATACCTTCAGTAACCATGAAGTGACACTTCTCCCAATTAAGAACCAAGTGTTGGTCTTCACAACGCTGTAAAACTTTGTTAAGGTTGAACAAGCAATTATCGAAGGAAGTACCATACACAGAAAAATCATCCATAAAAACCTCCATTATCTTTTCAATATAATCAGCAAATATAGCATTCATGCATCTTTGAAAAGTAGCAGGAGCATTACATAAACCGAATGGCATTCTCCTATAAGCAAAAGTACCATATGGGCAAGTAAAAGTGGTCTTTTCTTGATCATCCTTATGGACAGGAATTTGTGAGAAACCTGAATAACCATCTAGATAGCAAAAGTGAGAGTGTTTAGATAACCTTTCTAACATTTGATCAATAAATGGCAATGGATAATGATCTTTTCGAGTTGCTTTATTCAATTTTCTGAAATCAATACATCCTATAACCAACACAGTACGTTGAGCCACAAGTTCATCCATCATTTGGAACAACAGTCATTCCACCCTTTTTAGGAACACAATGAACAGGACTAACCCACTTACTATCAGCTATAGGATAAATGATACCAGCTTCAATAAGTCTTATTACCTCTTTTCTTACCACTTCTTTCATTTTTGGATGGAGACGGCGTTGAAAATCAACAACAGGTTTTGCATCTTCTTCCAGATTAATTTTATGCATACATAGAGCTGGGCTTATACCTTTAAGATCATCAAGAGAGTATCCAATGGCTGGTCGGTGAGCTTTTAGCACATCAAGTAATTTCTCTTCTTCTTCAGCTGAAAGGTTAGCACTAATAATAACAGGATATATGCTCTTCTCATCCAAATATGCATATTTCAGATTTGTAGGCAAAGGTTTAATTCAAAACTAGGATCCCCTTTAGGTGGTGGTAGCACTCCTAAATTATCAGGTGGATATGCAATGTAATTGTGGTGGTTGTTGCCATAATATTTGTTCTAAAGCCTCTTTTTCCTCATCATTAAATGGTTCATCTTGATTAAGCATATAACGTTCTACAACATCTGTTGAAGCTACAGCTATATGAGCAAGAGTTTCAATTAAATCTTCAGAAACAGGCTCTTTAACAACATGTTTATCAGCAAATTAGAAAAGTTGAATTCAAGTTTCTCACCATTACATTTAATAAACACTTTCTCTTTAAGCAAATTAATTTCAGCACCAACAGTAAAGAAAGGTCTACCAAAAATGATAGGACAAAATGAATCTTGAGGACAACCAAGCACAATAAAATCAGCAGGATATTTTATTTTGCCAACCAATACTTCAACATCTCTAACAATTCCAAATGGATTGAATATTCTTTATTAGCAAGTTGAATTGTCATACATGTCTCTTCCATAGCAACTAGCTGGGTGGCCCGCGCATTTGCGCGGCTAGGTTTACTATATACTATTTTATGATTTGTTGTTAACTATCGTTATATTTAATTTGGTAATATTATAATATTAGCATAACTTAAAATATAGAAAATGATTCTCTAAAAATCCAATCTTGGCAGACGTGTTTTTATTTTGACAGATATTTTTTATTAAGCCCATTGGGTTTCCTAATATAATCTTCTTTTTTTACAATGAAAGGCTGATGGCATTGATATTCGGGTCAGTCATTCAAAAACATAAACTTTTATAGTAGTCTCTGAATTCCTTCTTTTTTCCCATCCCTTCCGCCTCTATTAATTTTTTTAAGGGATTTGGACTCTTAAATATCACTCCGTTCCTAAATGTAAACATTTTATTCTTGGACGCGACTAGGTAACAACCGTTCTATGGTTAGCGTGAAATATAGAACGTTCCGACAGCCGACGACGCACGTGCGGCGGTCGCGCACGCACCCAGCGCTAATTTCCCGCGAACGTCCGGAAAGAAAATGTCCAGATCAGCCAGCGATGCTCCGCGTGCGTGTTGGTGAGTGTGAGAAAATCTCTACGTAAAGTGCTGAACACTAAAAGACAAAAACGATTAAGTAAATGCGAAAATTTGAAAATTCAAAAAACTTTATAGATCAAACCATTTGTCCGATTTAGAATCCGTTTTCACCGTTGGACTAGTCGCGATTAGATCTTCGAAACTAGATCTCATGTTAATATGCTCCGACGACTTTTTTTTCAAACCCAAAAGTTACCCACCAGTGACATGTGAGTTATCTAGACATTAGTTTATAAGTTACCCACCATATCAACGATTAGCATTTGGCTTGAAACTAGATCCATTTTTGATTGCTCATTTTTATTTATTTTTTTCAAGTTTTTAAGTTACAACCAAATTTTATAAGTGGATTATCACTTTGGTATGTTAAATGTATCGTGCACAAGCGGTAACTATACAGTAAAATACCTATGCAGTTTTATAAGTATTAGGGTGATAACTACGTTGATTTCATGTGACAACTACACCATATAACAGATGCGTAAGTCCATTAATACTGGATTGGTAAATATTATTTGAAGGAAAAGATAACTAATTCAATTTCGTAGTGGATAACTATACATGAACGCATGGATAACTCCATCGTACAATGTGGTAAGTATTACCGAGAGAGTACTGGATTTCGTGGTGGATAATTGTATCATGAACAGATGGATAACTTCACATATTTTAGATGGGTAACTTAATCAATACTTAGTGGGTAAATATTACTGAGAAAGTATGATAACTAAATGGTTTTTGTGGTGGGTAACTATATCATGAAACATGGGTAATCCATAACTACATGGTGCTTAACTCCATTAATACTAGATGGATAATTATTACCGACAGACTAGGGTACTATATCAATTTTGTGCTGGACTACACGTAGAACGTTCTACATTTAACCAATTCTGTAGAACGTTTCTGATAAGATTGGTCTTAATCCGGTTCACTTGAGCGATCCATGTGCACGCAATGGAACACAGAAATACTCCGTACTAACTAACACTTCGCATAATGCAAATAGTACAGAAATGACATATTTGCGTACATCACTTGCTTTAAATGTAAGAGAATAAAAAATTCAAAATGTTTTGTAGTTTAAACCATTTATCTGATTTAGCATCCGTCTTCACCATTAGACTAGTCGCGAGTAGATCTTCAAAACTAGATCACATGTTGATAGGTTTCGACGACTTTTTTCCGGACGCAAAAGTTACCCGCCTCTACTACGTGAGTTATCCATGCGGTAGCACATAAGTTACCCAGCCTATAAACAGCTTGTGTGGAGCCTCTTTTGCATGCATACAGAAAAGACAAAACTGTTGATTTCTCCTGCCTTTAATGCCAAATTCAAAAATTCTAAAAAAATTGTACATGTACCGAGTTGATAACTATTTCCTAGAGAACATTGATTTCTTGGTGATAGCCAAACCATAAACACCTGGGTAACTGCATAAAGTAATGTGTGGAGAACTATTACCTAGAGATCATGTGGACATATGTAATCAGTTGGTAGCTATACCCGGAACACTGGGATAACTATATAAGTACTATGTGGTAAATACCTTGAACATATGGATACCTCCATCAGTACAGAGTTGGTATCTCAATTGGTACCGGGTGGATAACTATTACCAAAAGTAGGGCAGAGTAACTAAGTCGATATCATGTTGGATAAGTATATGATGAACACATAGTTAAATTGGCCAACTATTACCGAGTAGGGTAACTGTATCGATTACACGGTGGATAACTATTTCATTAATATATGGGTAACTCCGTCAGTACTGGGTGGTAACTATTACCGAGAGAGTAGGAAAGTTATATCGATTTCGTTGTGGATAACCATATCATAAAAGCATGGGTAACTCCATAAGTTTAGGGTGGGTAACTTCAACAGTATTTGGTGGGTAAATACTGCCGAGAAAACAGGGTAACTACATTAATTTCGTGGTGGATAACTATATCCTGAACACATGGGTAACTCAATCAATAAATACTGGGTAACTCCATCAGTAGTGGGTGAGTAATTATACCGAGAGAGAACGCTAAGTACATAGATAACAATATCATAAGCACATGGAGTTATTACCGAAAGAGAACGTTAAGTACATAGATAAGAATATCATAAGCACATGGGTAACTCACTCAGTTCTGGGGTGGGTAACTCCATCAATATTTGGTGGGTAATTATTCCCGAGATGGTAGGGTAACCACGTCGATTTGGTGGTGGATAACATGAAGATATGGGTAACTCCATAAGATATGGGTGGGTAATTCTATCAATATATGGTGGGTAATTATTACCGAAATAATAGGTTAACTACGTGAATTTCGTGGTGTATATATCATAAACACATGAGTAAGTACATATGTACTGGATGGATAACTTTGTCTCTACTAAGTGGGTGACTATTACCGATAGAGTATCATAAGTACATCAATTTCGTGGTAGATAAGTACATCATGAACACATGGGTAACTCAATCAGTTCTAGATGGGTACTATTATGTAAACAACCGGTTAATTATGGGAAGCGGTGAGAAAGCCGGAAAGCGGTCACATGACGGACGCACCTCCGCTTGGTCGCCGTCTCTAGCGCTCTCATTGGTTCAACTGTCGGATCCTACATGGCACGTGGTTCGACGACGAGCACAACCAACCTCACCGCCCGTGCTTCACGCACGCTCCAGCACCCGAACCGTCGTCGCCGCGACAACACATGGTGAAAGATGAGGAGCTGGAGGACAACGAGCTTCAGTAGGACCTCGAGGCCTCAGCACTGGAGGAGACCTACCCTTGGCGCCCCATGCATCAGCAGAGGAGGCCAGGATGCTCACGGGGCGCGCCATATTGGCCGGAGTAGCCACATCTCAACCCGGAGACATACCCGCGGAGTAGGAGATGGATATGAAGTTGCAGCAGCATGGGCCATCTACGCCACCGCGCACAATGGCATTGCCACCGCCACAGTCACCAACAACGACATGGTTGGCCACCGACACCAGCGTGGCCATGGTCACGTCCAAGCTTTTCATCGACGTAGTAGATCTAGGGTTCATTTTAAGTTATGTTTTTTCTCCTATATAATGTACTTTTACATTCTTTGTTTAAATAAAAACAATGAAACCCATGCGTTGGGTGCACGGACGGACATGGGCGGACAATTGGTGTCCGCGTGCCCAGCCAAACAGAAATAAAGTGGACACATTTTATGTCCGTTTAAGTCGGCCCGTTAGAGTTGGCACCTAACTATGCCACAGACATGTGAGTTTTGGTTGTAACCTCGGACCAGAGCAGCGGTTGAGACCGGCGAAGAAAGGCAAAGGTAGCTAGTTCTGGACAATGTTAGATACAGAAGACTCCCAAACTTGTCCGGATCGCTACACTACATGATCCAATCGACGTCGTCGATTGAGGTAGATAGCACACCGCCCACCTTCGACCACAAACCCAGTACTAGGTACACCACGTCTCAAATTCGCCAACGGCAATGTTGGGAAAGACGCCAGTCCACTCATGTACAGCTCCTCCCAAACTCCCTAGTAGACTAAACTGATATACACACGTACGTACTAAGTTCTAGGCTTGGCTTCGGTGTAAACGTTTGAGTAGTGTTAATTGGCTCCTTCAAAATTTCGTGCAGCTAGTTTGCTTATACGGAGTACTACCATGGATCTAGCTGAGCTGATTGATGGATATGTGCTTGCATGCATCCAATCTGGGTGAAGTGAGGAGAGAAGCAAAGAGAAAGGAAAGTACGACAAAACTAGATAGCATGCAGCAGCAGCATGTAGCGGGAACGGACATCGACGTACGTATCAGCGCACGTGGGTGGGACCATATCAATCAGTTGCTGACGAGTTGTGATTGGTCCGCCGCGTAAGCTCTACTTCCGACCGTTCTAAAAGTAGATTTCCCCTTATTCTTTTCTTGATTCGTACGTGTACATAGTGAAATAATTGAATCAGCACACTAATTAACATGTACGATCAAGAAAAAAATCACAAAGGCTTATAATTTGGAATGGGGAGAGTAATTTTAATACTGATTGTTTACAACTTTATCTGCGCCCAATTTCCTACTCCCTCCATCCCTAATTAGGTGGCGTGCTTCTTTTACATGCACCAAGTTTGACCCAAAAAAATTGTGTTACCTGTTTTGAAAATTATAGCGTTGGATTAGAGTTCGATCTGTTCTAAGATTATGACATTTAGCTTTTCGGAAAACTAATAAACCTTATAGGAAGGAACATAGGATTATTGTTTTATTAATTTTTGATACATAAGTACTGATATGGAAGTCTTATCATATAAAAAGTATAGCATCATTTTGACCAAAGAAAAGTTATGGAAGTTAACATATAAAAAGTATAGCATTAGTATCTGCTCCAAACCTGCGTCAAAGCCCATTTTTTTCACAACTAAATCAGCTCATTTTTTTTCACAACTAAATCTGCTCATTAGTATCTGCTTCCAACCTGCAGGGCTCATGTGATATGGATGCTAGATTCCTGCAGGACGATACAGGTATCGACATGGCTGGTTTCGTCGCCCGCAAAACACCGGTGCTGTTTTCATCTCGCTCCGATCAGGACTTGCGTTGACGCCAAGCAGAACCCCTTACCTGCATTGAAGTGCTCAAAATCTGAAGCCCTTTCCTCAACAACAGTCACCGTGGAACCTGACCGTGCTGCCCTCGTTGCTGGCCAGAACCATACCTCCAGAAACCTCTCATGCACTTTCCCAGCTGGGCCGTTGTAATGGATTGTTCCGATCCTGGAAGTGTTGTGTCCCAGATCCTGTTTTGCCGCTCCTGCAGGCTGATCTTGTAAACCTGATTGCTATTAGTGAATAAAGCTAGCTCCATTACATGAATTCAGTACTCAAATTCGTCATTACCTATTGGCCATCAGGCCCAGCTTGGTTTTATCCCATCTTAACCATATTCACATGGCGTGTTACTGTGTACAATGAATTGCAACGAATCTTGAATGGCACGGATTGGCATCGTAAAGCGTTATTGTAGCACAGGAGTCAGCACAGGAGGCCACGAACAATGACCCTTCGACGCACCAGACGCCTCTGATCTAGCTGCTCTGCCTCATCGAGGGTGACAAACTGACACCAAGCTCCCTCACCTCTACCTTCATATATAGCGGGACAATTTTCAAGCCGTATCACGTCCTACTACTGCTGTCCCAAATCATGAGTGTCGTTGAAGCACAGGTGCACATCCACTTTTCGAAATCGACAGTTGGCACCTTGCCCACAGTACATACGTGCACTTGGCGCGGGGGCATCTGCCGGCGTGATCACAGTTCATGATCTTGGTGATGGTGATCGCCGAGACCTTTGTGTTGTTGTGCCGGCATAACTACCAGCAGAAGCCAATTAAGCAGCCACTACATATCTAGCAGGAACGTAGCGCCGTTAATCCTCACCCGGCCGTGCTCGATCGACCGATCGAGCGACCATTGAGCCATGACGAACGTGTACCTGTTCCGGGAGTACATCGGCGCGCAGTTCACCGGCGTCCGCTTCTCCGACGTGCCCGTCAATAATCATAGTTCCTGATCTTGATGATGGTCATTGTCGGGACCTTTGCGTTGTTCCAGAAGGAATCTCAACAACGCCATTGGCTGCCTCGGATCAGGATGCAAAATCATTGCGTATGCTGTCGCCTCTGATTTCATCTACGTAATCGGCCGCTTATGCCCTCTCCTCTGATCTCATCACGTTGATGGCCACGTACAAAATACAGCCATGGGTGCAGTTCTCCCACATCCTCAGCTTAAGTTCTAGGCTTTTGCCTCAATGTCTGCACTGTGTCGGTGATGAACATGCATGTTTGACGGTGCACGTCTGGCATCGCCGACGACCTCATATCGGGACCGGCGCTTGGTGTGTGCGCAGTCTTCTCTAATCTCAACAACGTCATTGGCTGCCTCCGATCAGGATGGAAATTCATTGCTTATGCTGTCTTCTCTGATATCATCTACGCCATTGACAGCTTTTGCCGTCTCGTCTGATCTCATCTATGCCATTGGCCACCTGGGACGTGTGTAATCACCTGTGTTCAGAAAATAATCAGAGCATGCAAACCATCTTGTACTGCCGACGTGCCTATGGTTGCCCCATTGGGGTCTCCATTGATCTAAATATTCCATGGCTTTTCCGACAACCTCGCCTCTCGATCGGATCAGTATCGCCATGCAAACTCTTCACAGACTCAGGGATCCTTGTGTATTCATCCACCTGGTTGACGTCGACTTCATCCTCGCGAGATTCTCATCCACGCCTCAAGCTCATCGGATGTTTAATGCTGGGCCATTGCAAGGGACGCTGGCAGCCAGATCAATCGCGATCTACGATTTCTCGCTGGCAGAACACCTATATATAGGCTTGAATCGCTGCCAATAATCACATATGGCTTGTCCGGTTCAAACACTCCAAATAATCACGAAGAGTCCTCGAAGAGATTGTCGCTAGATAGGATTTGATTAGTTTACAACACCATTGACGTACGTGGGTCTGGTTAGTATTTTTTTCTTTCCTTGTGTGATTTCAAGAGGACTCTTATTCTTTTCCACCGTGATGACCTGTTGTATGTAGACGTGAGGGAGATGGACACCGTATTACGAAAAGTAAATCTTGGCCGTTGTTAATGACTTGATTATGTCTAGCTAATTTTCACCGTTGGTTAACCTGTGTTTTAATTATATAATAGATAGGATCAATATCAGGCTTGATTTCAAGATAGAAAGAATATGGAATGACACTTATGCTTGACCCAATATCACATAAACCATGATAACATGAAGTCCCAATAGAGCATGATATAACAGGTTTCCCAACCTTGGCCGAATTACCTTTGATGACTTTAGTAGCATCTTCACATAGATAAACATCAACAGGATATTCTTCATTAAGTTGCTTGATGACAGAAATTTGAGTGTTGACTTCCACCTGTTCATATGGCTGAGAACATTTTCTATTACTTTTGTTAGTAATAGCAATAAGTAAATTCTCTTTAACTTGGTTTGGATAGGGTGGTGCTTCAACATACTCCTCAATTCTCACAGATGACACCGGTTCAATCTGTTTAATAACTTTTGGAACAACAATAGATTGTTTAACAGGTTCAACATAAGTTTCAAATCCACTTTTTGGAACACAGATATGTTCAGCAAAAGATTTAGCTATCTCAAGTATAACATAAGGATCAAGATTAAATGTATCACTCATATTTTTAAACAAGATAGAAGTAGAGAAGTTCTCTACACATGAATATCCATAGTCAAAATAAGGCTCGTTACCTTTATCAAGATCCCAATGACCAGTATTTTCAGAAATAGTCTCCAATAGATTCCATGCTTCTTCAGTATTGTTTGTGAAACTACCAGCAGATGAATTATCCAGAATTTCCTTGTACTTCATAGGTAACCTCACATAAAAGTTTATCAATATAAGTTTCCTTGTAAGATCATGACAAGGGTTCTTGCGAAGGAGTTCCTTCAATCTCTCCCAAGCTTGAGTGATGCTCTCTCCCAGATGTGGCCAGAAATTGAATATGTAGCAGCGGTTCTCATAAGCTTCTTTAGGTGTGAAGCATTTAAGAAAGAAAACCTTCCTCAAGATATTCCGTCAATAGTAGCTTCTTCATCCAGAGACCTGTACCAAACACGAGCATTACCAGATAAAGACAAATATAGTAACTTTCTTTTTACCTCATCCTCAGGAATACCAGGAAGTCTAAATAAACCACATATGTCTTCAATCAACTCCATGTGTTCGCGTGCAGACTTAGTTCCATCCCCTGTAAATGGATTTTTCATAACTCTTTTAACATGACCCATGGGAATTTTAAATCCCACTTTAGGTATCTCAGGCACAGTAGTTTCAACCACCTTTGTAGTAGTGGCATAAGCACTTTCATATAGAGCAAGATGCAGCGAGACACGATTCATAAATGCCATAGTAACAATGAGATAAAACAGCTTTCAAGTTTCCTTACCAAACTTCTTACCAATAGCGCAACGCTCCCCGGCAACGGCGCCAGAAAAGTATCTTGATGACTCCCAAGTGCAGGAGATCAATTGTAGTACCTTTCAAATAGAAAAGGTTGTCGAACCCATGAGGAGCTGAAGGTATTGGTTAGTAAGATTGATAAACAAAGCAATGAAAGATGCAAGTGTTTTTGGTATTTTCGGTTGTATAATTCCAATGCAGCAAGTAACAGTAACAAGTGAAAGCTCTCAAAGAGAGAAAGCCCAATCCTCTTATGTGACAAGAGGACAAGCTCAAGTGATATGTGACTTATATGTGGAAAACGTTCCCGAGGGCGGCATGGATAATGCTAGGCATAGAGATTTATTAAACAACACGTTGAATATCTTGTCAAGTTTTAATCTTTTGGACGGAGCCATAATTCAGTATAGCTAAATAAATAGACTACAGCCCCTTATGATGGATCATGTGGCCAAGTAAATGACTGCACAAGAGTTATTAAGACATAAAGTCCCACCATAGCATTACACTCTAAGGTCCCCGATACTAATACCCTCATACTATAATTTCAAGATTCTAACTCAGGCTTACGTGTCCTCCCAAGTCTTCCTCAATTCATTATACTACGGTGTTCTCCTATGAGCCCATAAAGGTGAAGTGTTGTGCAGTCGACGTTCGCACAACACCATCATAGAATCACATAAAAGATAAACTCTTGACAAAATACCAACACATGTCATATATAAATCATTGCCAATTCATCCTATGCCCTCAGGAACATACGGGAACTACTCACAACGTGCAAACATGATCATAATCAGTGGCATAAGTGGTACAACACAATCTGAAATTATAACTTCACCACCAAATAATGACAAGTACTCAATCACTAACATGAATAGTAGCACAAGACAAGTATCTAGGGTATAGCAACTCTCAAACTGCGAGAGGAAAGGAGTGGATCACGGTGATGATGATGGAGATGGTGCTGGTCTTGATGGGGGTGATGATGTAGAGGCCTCCTCCCACGCCAAGGAGGAGAGGTGATGATGATGATGATGATTTCCCCCTTCTCCGGAGCTCCGGAGCAACAGGATCTGACCCCCCTCGGAAGGGATCAGGAGTTTCGTCGCCGCCACGACCTCGGATGGACTTGGAAAAATTAGGGCGTTACTTTTCGGGCGAGACGAAGGCGTCGATAAAAAGCCCCAGGCGAGGAGGTGCCCGAGGCCACTTTTAGTGGGCCCCACGCGGCCTAGGGTTTTGGCCACGTGGGCCCACCCCTTTTGGGCCTCGTGGCTCTCCTCTCTTCGGTCTTCTTCCCTCTACCTTTCTCCCGATGAAAAGCTGACGTGGTATTTTTCTTTTTATTATTTGGGTTCCTGAAACTCCTGAAACAATAAAAACAAGAAAAGGGGGTTTTCTGCCTCCGAGATATTAAATACCAAAAATGGGGACTTTGTGTGAAAGTCCCCAAAATCATCTAAAACATGTAAAAACAATCATATAATCATGCAAATAACATTCTAGTATGATACTAAAAGTTATATAAATGATGATATAAATGCACGTATCAACATACCGTTGAGTAAATATTGATTTCCTCTTCCATTGGAGTATTTCCCATATTCCTCCAAAATAATAAGTAATGTCACTTCCATTATAAACATGCTTCATGATGTCGCCTAATCATCGTTGCGCCAGAGAATTCCGATGAATTATTAAAATACTCCGATCGATTCCGAAGTAATCCAATGAGTCCAATATATTCCGGCGATAATGTAAATTGCGTAGCAAATTAATAAATCATAGTGACAAAATAAATATGTTAATCCATCCGACAAAGAGATTAATAATTTCCCTCAGAGTGCATTCCAAATTCCTATAAAAGCGAGTGGTGTCCAATAAAGGAAGTTAACAAAAAAAATCCTTTTCCAAGTTACGTAAATATTCCACGTAATCTGTTCACTGACACTCACATATCCAACAGCTAAATAATCAAATATTAATATAACCATGTGGACTAGTCTATTTTCCTTAGTCCAAATTCCATAGTTTTCCTTTCCCTTTGGCTTTTCCGGTTTAGACATATCTTATCAATGACATAATCCATATTCTCAGCAATATCATTTTTCCTTTTCAAACCGTATATTTAGAACCACCTTTTACAGGTTCCAAATAACTTAGAGTAAACAATATTAGAAATATTAGATGCCATGGATAGAAAGTGTTACCGATCTGATTTGACCTCAGTTGACGGAGAAAGAAATAGCAGCGAAGATTTCGACGCACGACGCGCGTAATTATTTTCCTGGATGCCTTTCCTTGATCGAGTAGAATTGGAGAAACCCAGAAAACAAAAAAAAAACCTCAATCAGCATGTGGCCGAAGAACAGAAATAACAACTTCAAGCTTCCTCGGTCAACGTGCGCAAAAAATTAACAAAGTAGCTTCACGTGAAGGAACGCAAAGCCTGTTAGTTAAATTCCTAGTAGCCTTCCGTGATCTTTCTTGAGCTTCCTAATTCCCTCAGTTGAACCAGATCGTGGCATGTCTTTTCGTGCTCGATCAACGTGAAGAAGCTTCCTTCTTTCCTTCCTCGGTCCTTGCGAACAGCTGAACACAGTAGAGATCTCCAGCAACTTATGCATTGTGAGCGGCACCACCGATAAGACAGAGGAATAGAGGGTAGGCCAAATTAGATCCAAACCCTAATTTCTTACAAAAACTTCCAATATCGTATTTCCAAATTGGATGTTCGATTTTCATTTTTTTCTAGAAATGATTAGTAGTTTGGACTTCACGGTTATATCTAACAAATAAGCATTTCCTAACTTGTGAAACTTGCGCAATAAAGTTCTAGAGGAATTAGGGGTACTTCTCAACCTTTTTAAGGGATTTGCAACATTTCAATCGAAAAAACTAGCAAGTGGCATTGTTCACTTGTTAGTTAACTTGTGAACATATAGTATGTAACAAATTACAAAGATGAATTGTTCTGTACCAAATTTGAATTCCACATATATAAAGGCTAAACAGAAAGCTAGCTGCTGCTAATGAGACGAAACTGACAGAGATCACGGGATCAACCCATCCCCATGTTTACGTTCATGGCTAGCTAGCAAATAACCACAGACATATATATCCAAGCTTGAAATGCTGAGCGACCTTGCGGCTAATTTTTTTTAAATACGCAAAATTTATTTAATTCTGGAAATAATACGCGTTTTTATTTTTTTTTCAAAAATAGGATCCACTCGTCCTCGCTGAAGCCGACAGGCCCTACTCGTCCTTGCTGAAGTCGACTAGACGGCCTATCGTCCATGGCGAAGACGACAGGCCACTCGTCCTCAAAACCATGCAGTTGTCGGCGTTGCCAAAAACGACAAGCCTTAATCGCGTTGCCAAAGACGATAAACCCTAGTCGTCTTTGGCGAAGACGACTAGTGCATGGATTTTTTTTTTGTCGAGTAAAATTTGTTTCCCGGTCAATTGTTCCCACCATTTTTCTCCCGCCATTTTGTTCCCGCCCTTTTCCTCCCGCCATTTTGTTCCCGCCATTTTCCTCCCGCCCTTTTCCTCCCGCCATTTTGTTCCCGCCCTTCTTCTCCCGCTCTTTTTCCCGGGTGAGCCTATATATACCCCAGCAGATTTTGTGATGGAGGCGTGTGGTGCGTGGTGATTTTCTTAGTCGCATATGAACGATGTCTGGTAGTTCGGGTCCTGGTTTGGACCCATATAGGTCGTGGTGTATTCTGTATGAAGCCGCAAGATGGACTGAAGGTAGTATTAGGGAGGGTAGGGCGAAGAGCTGTTATAGCGAGCTAGTTTGTGAGAGGGGCAACATTTGTGAGCTGGGAGAAACTATAGCCAAAAATACAAAATCCCGCATATGACCCCTGAAGAAATTTTAGATAAGCTTGATGGGTGGCGGTGGAAGTGGCAGAGAGTGTATGAGCTAAAAGATATCGAGGCGGGTCTACGGGACGTGCCTATGACACCTAAGTCAAAGATAATCCATTTTTCGCCGGAGGCCTATGCATTTCACGTGGAGGTAACCGAGTACCGAAGTTATATTATGTTAGAATCTAGTGTTATCGTACTAACTTATTTTCCTCTGATAATGTTAATGTCCAGCGCTGGCCCGCAGACGCACATTTTCTGAACAAAGAGATCCCTCATTTTGGTTGGATGGAAACTCTTTTTGGCGCTTGTCCTGATGGGCGTCCACAGAATACATTGCACGCTAATCACATGAAGAGGGCTATATCAAAGGCGAAGAGTGGTGGATCATCGAAGAAAGCCGTTCAAGATGATAGTGATGATGATTTCATGCCTCCTAAACGAGGCAACTTTAGACGTAAGTTTAAGAGTGTTGGTGCATCGAAGGCTGTCGCCGATGAAAATAGTGATGACGACTTCATGCCTGCATCACGAACACGTGGCAGAGGGAAGTGAAGTCGTTGATTAGAATTAGTTATCGTTGAGTTCCATGTATTATTTACAAGTAGTTGTTCTATCCAGTATTTAGAACTACTGAAGTTGTAACGTAGACCTGTAGTTGTATGTTAAATTAATTTATCGATGCAATGTGGAATGTTTCGTATCAATTATAATATGTCTCGTACATAGATAATATGTCTCATACAAACATAAATATGAATATGTCTCACATACAAATAGAAATACGGATATGTGTCATACATCCTAAATACGAATATGTCCCGAAGATATCACCGACCCCTGCGTCGCCGAGGATCACGAGGAGGGGGCTGGACGGGCGTCGTCCACATATACCTGTGTGGTGCCCGGTTTTGACGAGGCACTGTCAAGTCCCCGTCATCCTGTGTATCCTGTGTGGGGTATGGTGGAGTCTGGTGAATAGGACCCTGTGGCGGCTGCGTTGGGTTTCTGGAGTGTCGAAAAGGCCGAACCAGGTGGACATTTCCTCGTCCGCGTGGGTCCGAGCCTCATGGTCACTCCCCCACCCTGATCCAGATCCGGACGCCTGGTGTCCGAACGTAGCCGCGTGATGTCTATAGGCTCCTACAGATGGAATCATTAGTACATAAGAAATACGCAGTCCCAATTGAAATATGAAAACAATATACGTACCGTGATCCGGGAATGCCGGGGCGGGACCTCGGTACTGAGGAGGAGACTGTGGCCGATACCCGTAACTGGAAGTGGGACCCTGCCACGCCGAACCTCCTGCCTGGTCAGGAGGAGGTGGCCTGAGCTGTGGTGATAGACGTGGACGCAGCTCATGTCGGTGATGCGGCTGCTCCTCGTGGTGCTGGTGCAGGAGATGCTGGTCGTCGTGCTGCTGCTCCTCCTCGTGCTGATGCTGCTCCTGATGCATCTGCTGCTGCTGCCGCTGCTGCTGCTGGCGTCGTGTCGGGGGGCGCAGGGGTCGTTGTCCCACCGGGTGGCGAACAACGTCCTCTGTGCGGGTGCACATGAGTGTCGCGTAGACGTCCCGTAGCTTCCCCTCCAGCCTCCTGATGACATGAAAGCACACGTTCGTTGGGAGACCCCAAGAGGAAGGTATGAAGCAGTGCAGCAGCAAGTTTTCCCTCAGTAAGATACCAAGGTTGTCAGATCCAGTAGGAGTAAAAGGCACCTCTGAAGGTTGTTGGTGGCGCCGTTTGCTCGATCACCAACGTGGAACCTACACACAACACAATCAAACTATTTTTCCCCAACGAAACAGTGAGGTTGTCAATCTCACCGGCTTGCTGTAAACAAAGGATTAAACGTATGGTGTGGAAAATAGTGTTTAATTGCAGAGAATGAAAAGGAACAATGATTGCAGTTGGTTGTATTATCAGTGTAAAGGAATGGACCGGGGTCCACGGTTCACTAGTGGTGTCTCTCCATAAAAGATAACTAACATGTTGGGTAAACAAATTACAGCTGGGCAATTGATGAATAGAGAGCGCATGACAATGCATAAATATGACAAGATGACTACTATGATATTCAATTGGGAATTACAACAAGATACATAGACCGTTATCCAACAGCATCTATGACTAATAATCCACCTTCAGGTTGACATCCGTGTTCCCCGTTGGTATTAAGTTGCAAGCAACAGATTATTACATTAAGTAATGTGCATAATGTAAACAAAACAATTATCCTTAGACAAAGCATTGCTGTTTTACCCCAGTGGCAACAGCACATCCACAACCTTAGACGTTGCTGTCACTCGCCCAGATTACCGGAGGCATGAATCCACTATCTAGCATAAATACTCCCTCTTGGAGTTACAAGCATCTACTTGGCCAAAGCATCTACTAGTAACGGAAAGCATGCAAGATCATAAATAACATATAAGATAGATTGATAATCAACTCGATCATAGTATCCATATTCATCGGATCCCAGCAAACACAACATGTAGCATTACAATAAGATGATCTTGATCATGATAGGCAGCTCACAAGATCTAAACATGATAGCACAAGGAGAAGAAACAACCATCTAGTTACTGCTATGGACCCGTAGTCCAAGGATGAACTACTCACGCATCACTCCGGAGGCAGGCATGGTGATGTAGAGCCCTCCGGTGATGATTCCCCTCTCCGGCAGGGTGCCGGGAAGAGCTTCAGAACCCTCCCGAACTA
Source organism: Poa pratensis (assembly GCA_947311845.1). Lineage (NCBI taxonomy): Eukaryota > Viridiplantae > Streptophyta > Magnoliopsida > Poales > Poaceae > Poa > Poa pratensis. The sequence continues at coordinate 64,765,426 of CAMZMU010000096.1, read as the reverse complement.
GGGTTGACGACGGCGGCGGCTACGGAACTTTTCGTGGATGGAGACTCGGGTATTTAGTGTTTTCTGGACGAAGGCATTATATAGGCGAAAGGGCGGCGTCTGGAGGCACCTGAGGAGGTCACGCCACCCCCCGGCGTGGCAAGAGGTGGGGCCGCGCCGGCCCCTGGCGTGGCTGCCTCCTCGGTCGCCTCCGTCTCTCCTTTGGACTCCGTGTACGTGTCAGGAAAATAGAAGGTTCTGTCCAAGTTTCGTCCAATTCCGAGAATATTTCCAGAACAGCTTTTCTGGAATACAAAAACAGCAGAAAACAGGAACTGACACTGTGGCATCTTGTTAATAGGTTAGTCCCAGAAAATGCATAAAAATGCTATGAAGTGTATATAAAAACATGTAACAATTGGTATAATATCAACATGGAACATCAGAAATTATAGATACGTTTGAGACGTATCACCTCCTGAGCCAGGATATCGGCTGCTCCCGTGGTACCAAAAGAGGGCCAGCGGAAAGAGAACGTCCATACTCAGCGAAATCATTATGAATCTCCTGTGTCAAATTAGCCTGACAATAGAAATAAAAAGTATTAAATATATATATGTCAAAGCATGTACCAGTTAGATGAATTAGTGAAAGGAAATAAAATGTTACCGCGTGCTGTCTAGACACAGAAGTATCATAGATCGGGTATGTATCCCATGTAGTAGGGGCAGGTATAACCTCCGGCTGAGAGTGCCGAACGATAAGTAGCCGTGTTCCGGACATGTACCTCCGCAAGTAGGCATTTGAAAGGATCGTATGACACCTAGAGGGGGGGTGAATAGGTGCTACTTCAATTTTAGTACTTTTTCCAATTAGGCTTGACACTAAAAGGTAAATTCTCTAGATATGCAACTACGGTGAATTTACCTATATGACAAGCAAGCAACTAAACAAGATACACGAAGTAAAGACTATAGACAAGGATAGAAGTAACCAAAGTGAAAGCACACGGAGACACGGATGTAATCCCGAGTTCCTCCTTTTTAGGGGAGTACGTCTCGTTGGAGAGGTGTGAGCTACCACAAAGGTCAAAACTCAACCGCCACAAAGGCGGACGCACCTTCTTCTCCGATGAACCGCATGATACGTCTCAAACGTATCTATAATTTTTGATGTTCCATGCTGATATTATATCAATTGCTACATGTTTTGGTTACACTTCATATCATTTTTATGCATTTTCTGGGACTAACCTATTAACAAGATGCCACAGTGCCAGTTCCCTGTTTTCTGCTGTTTTTTGTTTCAGAAAATCTATTAAGGAAATATTCTCGGAATTGGACGAAACAAAAGACATCGTCAATAATATCACGAGGAGATCACGGAGTCCAAAGGGGAGTCGGAGCAGACCCACCAGGGGGCCACGCCACACTAGGGCGCGGCCCAGGGTGGGCCCGCGCCCCCCTATGGCGTGGTGGCCCCCCTCGGCCACCGACGCCGCCTCTTCGCCTATATATTCTCCGCGACGCGAAAACCCTATTACGGTCGATCATATTCCACGAAAAGTTCCGTCGCGGCCGTCATCGTCAATCTCAGATCGGAGGAGTTCTGAAGCTCTTCCGGCACCCTGCCGGATGGGAGATCATCACCGGAGGGCTCTACATCACCATGCCTGCCTCCGGAGTGATGCGTGAGTAGTCCACCCCTGGACTACGGGTCCATAGCAGTAGCTAGATGGTTGTCTCTCTACCTTGTGCCTCCATGTTTAGATCTTGTGAGCTGCCTAACATGATCAAGATCATCTTATTGTAATGCTAGATGTTGTGTTTGCTGGGATCCGATGAATATTGATACCATGTTTATTCAAGTTGTTTATCTATGTGCTCTTGATCTTGCATGCTCTCTGTTGCTAGTAGATGCTTTGGCCAAGTAGATGCTTGTGACTCCAAGAGGGGGTATTTATGCTCGATAGTGGGTTCAGTCTCTAGATATCTGGATCAGTGACAGAAAGGTCTAAGATGGTAGATGTGCTGTTGCTACTAGGGATAAAACATTGGTGCAGTGTCCAAGGGCACTTGTATTGATTACATTACACACTTTACTTCATGCAATAATCTGTTGTTAGCAACTTAATACTGAATAGGATGCGGATGCTGCCTTGAACGTGGATTATTTAGGCATAGATGCGGTTGGAATAACGGTCTATGTACTTTGTTGTAATGCCCAACTAGATTTCATAGTAGACATCTTGGCATGTATTGCATTGTTATGCCCTCTCTATTTGTCAATTGCCCAGCTGTAATTTGTTTACCCAACATGCTAGTTATCTGTTCTGAGAGAGACACCACTAGTGAACTGTGAACCCTGGTCCAATTTCCTCATACTGTTTACACAACCTGCTGCAATCATCTGTTTCCTGTTACTTGCTGTGTTTCCTGCTGTTTTCCACACCATACGTTTAACCCTTTGTTTCTGCAAGACCGGAGAGATTGACAACCTGTCTGTTTCGTGTTGGGCAAAGTTCTGGTTTGTGTCTGTGCAGATTCCACGTTGGTGCAAGCTCCCTAGCGCCAGGGGGAGTCAACATCAACAACCTTCCGATAGATCGTCAAGTCCTACTGGATTGATAACCTTGGGTAGATTTCTCAAGGGAAAACTTCTGCTGTCTACATCATAACCTTCCTCTTGGGGTTCACCAACACGTAGTCATCACCGCACCACAAAGGTTTGGTTCACCTTGCACTATCGGAATCCTTCAAGGCGGAATCCGGAGCCCTTACAACAACGATCCGGGGCACAACCCACAAAAGGAATGGGGGCTCCCGAACAACTACAAATCTGTCACAAAGACAATCAAGTGAGTACAATAAGAGGCTAGGTTTTCCCAATGGAAATCCTAGCAAAGGGTCCCTCAAGTGAATGAGGGGGAAATGAAGAACGGCTTGGTGAAGATGTAGATCCGGGGCTTCTCCTTCAATCGTCCAAGTATCAACGAGTTTGGGTGGAGGGATTGGGAGATCTATCAAATCTTGAGCTTGCAATCAATGGTGTTCTTCAATGTGTTCAAGCTATGGAGCCGAAGGTAGGTGGAGGGGAATAAATACCCCTCCCAGAAATCTGGCCGCTGAAGCTGTAAACAGCTCGCAGCGGTAGTACCGGGCCTCGTCCGGTAGTACCAACTGACAGGGAACTGACGGCCACTCGAAGACTGGTCAACGCCTCCTCCCAGGCGCGCATCGGTAGTACCGGACCGTCGGGTCCGGTAGTGCTCCCTGCCCGGTAGTACCGCGCCACTACCGGGGCTACTACCGGATAAAATCTGCGCGAGTCCAGGAGCATTTTGGAGATGCGGTACTGGGCCCGGTACTGGCCCCGGTAGTTCCACACGGCTGGACACCGGTAGTACCGGGGTGAACCCGGTAGTACCGGCTGAAGCAATAAAGTCAGCATTTCTTCCTTTTCTTGAGACAAAACCTGTGCAACATAAACTGAAACATTCCTGCACACTTTTAGCACACACATTAGACATCTAAGTGTGTTGTCAACAAACATCAAAACACTTTGGGGAAGGATATGCCCTTTCAATATCCCCCTTTTTGGTGTTTGATGACAACACACTTAGGAGAAATAAATGATTTGCAAAAGATAGACGGGGCTCTCCAAATTGTGTGTTTATTAGGAATTTGCTTTTGAATGCAAAAACACACCATATAAAATGGACGGAGCTCCCCCTATATTTTACAAACCAAGCAAGTTCATATGGATAAACAATTATAACAACTTGCACAATATAAGCAAAAAAAAAAGCAAGTACCATACTAGATAGGTCTTATTACAATAACACAAGGTCATGGCATGTCTTACATCATGCATAGAGAAGTTCAAAGCAAATATCCAAATAAAGATGGAACACAAGCATAAAGATCAAACGAAGTGCAAGCTTGTGCTCCTCCCATGCAAATCCCACGGCACATCCTAAATAGAACACATTCTCCCCCTTTGTCATCGAAATGCCAAAGAGGGAGAAGCGCGATGCTAACACGTCCCTAGGAGCATCAAGCTCCACCCGCGCCGTGGTGGGTCGAAGAGGAGGAGGCCTGGAAGCGATCACCATCTGGAGGAGCATCTTCATCACTCCAGAAACCTTGCTTGGACACCCATTCATTCTTCGGAGTGATTACTTCTTCAGAACCATCGGAGACTGGAATCTGCATATGCCTCATCATCGCTTTCTGTCGCTGTGCTGCCTTCTTGTGATACACATGGGCTTCATACAGACGGTCTTCCAAATCAAGTTTGAGGCAAAAGGCCCTCTTGGCCTTAATCTGCAGCTTCTTGAACCATGAGGGTTCCTCAAGGGGTGGTGCACTCCCACTAGCTCTCTCAGCTTCAGCAGCAGCCTCAGGATCAAGGGGCTTCGTTTTGGGAGGAAGATGAGCCTTGATACGCAGTTCCTTCACCAGATGAGTCTCAACGGGGCTGCCATCCTTCATGATATATTCTCCATTCTTCTTGAGAGCCCACTTGCGGCGAATGAGCTTCATAATGTATGGGCCATAGATGGGGGCCCTTCTATCAATGATTGTGGACCACAAGTCATTCCACATCCAATCCATCACATCAAGCTTCTTGCCTTTGCCTTGATTTTCATAGGAGAGCTTGAGTAGGTCAAACATGTAGCCATGAACCTCATCCCAGTTTCCCACACGGGGAGCAATAGTTTCCCTATAGACGCGGTGGAGAATCTCAAATGGACGCACAAGATGAGCAGTTTTACCAGTGGTGCCTCTTTCCATAGTAATTGGTCCTAGAACATCCTTGGAGTTGGATCGATCATTGTCATGGCATCTCCATCCACTAGGAGTACTTTCACCCTTGTCTTCATAGCCTAGAACCTCTCCAAACTCCGCCAAGGTGGCAGAAAGCAAGGTGTCCTTGGTCATCCACCATAGAGTCCAGGCTTCATCATGGTCAAGGTAGACGGTGGCAAAGAACTGAATAATGTAGTACTCTATGTAGGGATGGTTCTCCTTCATGATGTCAATCAGTCCAAACTCTTCGCACATTGCAAGTGTCTCATCAAAATAGCCCTTGTGCTTCGAGTTTTTCATGTAAGGAAGATCAAGAGTGTGTTGGTCAACCACGGAGTACTTCTTGTGGAGATAGATTTCCTTGTAGATGGCTTCTTGATCATTGGTGTAACAGTGCGGATTCCGCACAAGAGGTGACCTCTCCTCAGCATAGGGATTCTCTTCTCTGAGCTTCTGATAGTCCTCATTCTTCCATAAGTGAAGTGCTTTGCGGGCTCTCGTGGGAGGAGCAGTGGTGGTACGAGCAGCAACTGGAGTTTTTCCTCTTGCTTGAGTTCTGGCTGTGGTGCGAGCAGGCAAAACTTCCTCTTCTTCTTCTTCTTCCTCAATATCATCATCCACGAGACGTGGCTTCTTACCACCACGGCGGCTACCGGAGGCCATGGAGGAGATCGACGAGGGGATCGCTCCCACGGAGCAGATCTGGCCGGAGATGGTGGAAACCGGCGGCCAGGGGTGGCGTCCGGAGCAGGAGCAGAGGAGGCGGCGGGGTGGGTGTCGTGCGGGTGGGGAAGAATGGGGAATAACCCCCACCCCGCCCGCACAGGGATATTTGGATACCCACGATTCCCGGTAGTACCGGGGCGGACCATCCGGTACTACCGGGGCCTGAATCTTTGCGAGCAGTAGAACTGCTTAGATTCAGAGCCCGGTACTACCGGATGCCACCAGGCGGTACTACCGGGGCCTCCTAAGAAACCCCAGTTTTCTCTTTTTGTGTAAGGATTTTGAACTTGTGCAAGATGGAAGTTGTTTTGAGAGAGAAGAAAGGCATAGGATTAGATCAACACACTGGAGATGGTACTTCATACTCAATTTGCAAGAAGCAAACACACAAAAGCCAAATTGAGCATGTTTTCCATAGGAGCACTAGAAAACCAATAAAATCCAAATGAAACCAACTCTTCACAAGGAAGAGGGCGGTGGCCGAGGCCACCATGTATGAGTATGTGGTGTGACACCGCGAAGATATATCTTGGGTCCACGGCCACTACTCGTCATTTAAGCTCACAATTCATAAAATGAAAAATAGAGACAAATGAGTTTTACTATCGGCATAATGGGGGGAGGGATAGTCCAATGGATTAGGACCGCACTCCCCCTATGTCCATGCCTACACCTAAACCAAATAGATAGTCAAAATATAGGTGTGTATGCAAGATGGTCAAGTCAAGCTCCTAGAATCCACGATATTTAGCTCATGCCTCAAGAAGGTGAATCTTGCTTCATCAAGTGGCTTCGTGAATATGTCGGCAAGTTGATCTTTGGTTGGAATATAGCCAAGCTCAATATCACCACGAGCAATATGATCCCGAATAAAATGATGACGAATCTCAATATGCTTCGTTCTTGAGTGTTGCACCGGATTGTGGCCAATCTTGATAGCACTTTCATTGTCACATAAAAGAGGCACTTTGTCACAATTGACACCGTATTCCTTTAAAGTTTGCCTCATCCATAACAATTGAGTGCATGCACTTGCGGCCGCCACATACTCGGCTTCGGCGGAGGATAGAGATATACAATTTTGCTTCTTAGAAGACCAACTCACCAAGGACCTACCAAGAAATTGGCATGCCCCGGAAGTTGATTTCCTATCATCCTTGCAACCGGCCCAATCCGAATCCGTGTACCCGGCAAGAGAGAAATTAGTGCCCTTTGGGTACCACAAACCAAACCTTGGGGTATCAACCAAATATCGAAGGATTCTATTGACCGCCACCATGTGGCTTTCTTTAGGAGCGGCTTGATACCTTGCACACACCCCTACACTCAACACAATATCGGGTCTAGATGCACAAAGATAAAGCAAAGAACCAATCATAGAGCGATAAAGTTTTTGGCAAACATCGATACCGTCGGGTTAAGTTCAAGATGGCATTTGGTGTCCATGGGAAACCGCTTCCCTTAGCATTGTGCATATTGAACCTCTTGAGCATGTCTTGGGTATATTTGGTTTGAGAGATGAAAGTCCCTTCATTCAATTGCTTGATCTCAAAACCGAGAAAGAACTTCAATTCGCCCATCATAGACATCTCGAACCTATCGGTCATAAGCTTTGAAAATTCATCATTGAAAGCTTTGTTAGATGAGCCAAATATAATATCATCAACATAAAGTTGGCATATGAAAAGCTCCCCTTTACCCTCTTGGTAAAGAGAGTGGGATCGATTTGCCCCAATTCAAATCCACGGTCTAGCAATAGCTCTCTTAGGTGCTCATACCAAGCACGAGGTGCTTGTTTGAGACCATAGAGCGCCTTATCAAGCTTGTAGACATGGTTAGGGAATTTAGGGTCCTCGAAACCCGGTGGTTGCTTAACATATACCAACTCCTTTAAAGGACCATTAAGAAAGGCACTTTTCACATCCATTTGTTGCAATTTAAAGTTATGATGTGATGCATATGCAAGAAGGATACGGATGGACTCAAGGCGAGCCACGGGTGCATAAGTCTCTCCAAAATCAATGCCTTCAACTTGAGAGTACCCTTGTGCAACCAATCTTGCCTTGTTCCTCACAACCATTCCATGCTCATCTTGCTTGTTCTTGAAATCCACTTTGTGCCTATAACATTGCGGCAATCTTTTGGCTTCTCAACTAGATTCCACACTTTGTTGCGCTTGAAGTTATTGAGTTCATCATGCATAGCTTCTAACCAATCCGGATCTTCAAGAGCTTCAAACACTTTCTTTGGTTCCACCATGGAAATATGAGCTTGATGTTCACTAAAGTTTGCCAATTGCCTTCTTGTGGTAACACCCTTCTTGTGGTCACCAAGGATGTTTCTAGATGGTGACTCTTTTTTAAAGTCTTTTACAATTCTTGCTTTACGACGGGCTTCGATATCTCTATTGCATCTTGGAGGTATCTCTTGATCATTTGAGTCCCCGTCTTGACCGGAATGTTGACCTTGATCATCTTGAAGCACATCTTCAACAATGAAGGAGAGGGTTGATCTTGGTCATGACCTTGGCTAGCATCAACAATAGGAGAACTTGGTTCTTGCATAGCAACTTGGTCAACATGAGGAGGGTCTTGAACTTGTTCTTGGGGGGTGCATCATTTGCTTCCATGATAGGCGCCGTTTCAACTTGTGATGAAGAGGCCTCCACTTGAATGGAGCTTGGACTTGCTTGAGGAGACTCGTAATGAATCTCAACGGGACGATGGAAACCAATGCCCATTCTTCTTATAGCATCTTGAGGCTCTTCATTATCTACATCACAAACATGAAATTGCGCCACTTGGGAGCCGTCATTCTCATCGAACCTCACATCACAAGATTCTATGACTTTCCCAACGGTTTGTCATAGACTCTATAGGTGTGAGATTCGGCACCGTACCCAACAAAAACACCCTCTAAAGCTTTAGATTCAAATTTAGACAAACGAACACTTTTGTTCTTATAGAAACACTTACAACCAAATACTCGGTAGTAGGAGACATTGGGCTTGTTGCCGGTGAGCATCTCATAAGATGTAAACTTCTTGCCAACACGAAAGAATAGCCGGTTAGATGAGTGACACGCCGTGGAGATAGCCTCGGCCCATAAGAATAGTGGAGACTTAAACTCCGCCAACATAGACCTTGCCATATCCATGAGAGTCCGGTTCTTCCTTTCGGCTACACCATTTTGTTGAGGGGTATATGCAGCGGAATATTGATGACGAATCCCCTCTTCACTAAGAAACTCATTTAAGGTGTAGTTCTTGAACTCGGAGCCATTATCACTCCTAATGACCAAATAGGGACATTGTATTGGCGTTGAACTTATTGGAAAAGTCGATGACGGCTTGTTGGGTCTCATCCTTCGTCTTGAAGAAATAAACCCAAGTAAATCTTGAATAGTCATCAACAATCACCAAACAATATTTCTTCCCACCAAGACTAGGTTGAGGCACGGCACCAAAGAGATCAACATGAAGAAGTTCCAATATCCTCTTTGATGAAATGATGGTCTTGCTTGGATGGGGAGAATCATGCATCTTTCCTTCAACACAAGCCCTACAAAGACGATCTCTAGAAAAAGAAACATTGTCTTTTAGTCCAAGAATGTGGCCACCCTTGTGAAGACTTTGCAAAGTTCTCATGTTGACATGGGACAAGCGGCGATGCCACAACCATCCCACGTCGGCCTTTCCGAATAGGCATATTGCTTGAGTGTTGGTAGACCCCGAAAAGTCCACCACGAACAACTCATTTTCAACATACCCAACGAACATGACCTTTAGAGTCTTGCTCCTCAAGAGTACCACCATATCAATAGTAAAATGGACATCAAAATTCATCTTATTAAGTGCACGAACGGACATAAGATTGTAACCGAGGGACTCGACAAGCATGACATTTACAAGGGTGATATCCTTTGCAACTACCACCTTGCCGAGACCCGTTACCTCCGCTTTTGATTTATCACCATAGGAGACGGATGCTTGATTTATATTTGGTCCCAACTCCGTCATGATCTCTTGCTTCCGGTCATATGACTAGTGCATCCACTATCAACCACCCATTTAGACCCACCGGAAGCATAGTCCTACAAGAAATCATTGCTTGGTTTTAGGTACCCATTTCTCAATGGGTCCTCTTTTGTTAGCAACAAGGGTCTTAGGAACCCAAATAGAGTAAGCAATGTAACCATCATAAGGACCAACATATTTTGCATAAACATCCCCATAGTAATCAACATAAAGAAAGTAGTTGGGATTGTTATGCCCCGCAAAGTCACTACGAGTGGTCTTGCCCCTAGTGGCATTACCACCGCAATGGAGTCTTGGCTTGTGCGGGCTTGGCATTGGTGTTGCTCTTCTTCTTCTTTGCCTTGGCCACATAACCGAGGCCCTCCTTCCCTTTGTGTGGCTTTTGCTCAAAAATTTGAGCAACAACCTTTTCTTTACCTTTAGGAATAGAGGTCTTGGCACTAGTGGCCTTGGCAAGCTCAACCTTCAACCTAGCATTTTCCTCAATAACATTTGCATGATCACAAGAGGGAGTAGAGGTGCTAGGTGAGTTAGATTTAGAAAGTTGAGTTTGAAGTTGCTCATGAGACTTGACTAGAAGAGAGTGGGTACTTTCCAAGGCCTTGTGAGCCTTGTTAAGTTTCTCCACATCCTCAAGGAGTCTAGCATTAGCAACCACAAACTCGGCTTTCTCCTTTTTAATCACTTTATATTTAGCAAAGACATGATCTCTATCCTTAATGATTTTAGCAATTATTTCATCATTTTTATCATCAAGAGACTCAATTCTTTCCTCAAGAGAGGTTCTATATTCACTCTCTTCTTCAAGAGAAGCATTCAAGGATTCTATGGAAGCATTCAAGGATGCTATGGTGAGAGAATCCTCTCTCTCAATTTTTCCCTTGTCATCAAGGATTTCTTCGGCCGCATCAAGTTGTCTCAAGAGAGACTCAACATATGCCTTAGCTTCACCTTGCAAGTTAGCCACAATAGTATCGGAAGCAACAAGTTCTTTCTTAATCACAAGACTAGTTTTATCATCTATTTCATGCATAGTCTTGGGAGTAGAAGATGATACCTCGGTGACGGAAGCCATGAGGCAACGAGCGGTGTTGATGGAGAGGTTCTCATTGGGGGATTCGAAGAGAGAAGGAGGTGGAGTTGATACAATGGCCAAAGCGGCCACCTCACGAGTGGGTTCTTCTTCTTCTTCGGAATCCTCGGAAGGATACTCTTCTTGAGTCAACAACACAATTCTTGGTGCTTTCTTGAAGAATGGCTTCCTCTTGACAAAAGGCTTCTTTTGTATCATGTTTGATTCGCCCTTGAGGACAAGCCTTCCACCGTTTTGCTCTCTATTCTCATAAGGACAATCCTTGATGAAGTGATGCTTGTTATGACAATTGTAGCAAGTCTTTATCCTATTAGCAAACTCCTTCTTCCCACTTGGATTGTTTGTTCGATCAACTTGAGCCTTTGCCTTGGCCGGGTCATTCCAAAAGTCCTTGTTGCAAGAGCTATGTGACCATGGAGGGCGGTTCAAGTTCATCGGGAGGAAGGTTGTTCGGGCATGCTTCAACTCATCATGTTCATCAAGGCACACAACCTTGGCCTTCAAAGCAAGAGAGGGACCTTGCTTCATTCCCATGGCCCTAGCACGGTTGTCTAGAGCATTCTTGGTGGCAACCTTGGAGGCTTGCATCTCTTGCATAACTTCATTGGATGTCATCTCAAGGTAGTTGAATTTTCCTTGAAGGGCCTTCAAGTCAACGGGCTCGAAGGGCATGAGTGCATTCACATACTTCCTCTTGATCCAAGCATCATCCACATAGGTTGCCCCAACATTGAAAAGGCTTGGGCAAGAATCTTGAGTCTTGCATACATCTCTTCATGAGTTTCACTATCAAGCATGTAGAAGCCTTCGACTTCATTGTTCAAAGCATCAAATCTATTCCTCTTCATGCTTTCATTTCCAAGAATGCCACCTCAAGGCACCCAAGCTTCTTTGGCGGTGGAGACGTTTTGAATGTGATGAAGACCACTTTCTCCAACGGCAAGTTCAATCATGTGGAGAGCGGAAGCATTGAGTTGTTTCTCGGCAACCTCTCTTCTTGTCAAGTTGTTAGGATTCACGGCCTTGTATCCCTCTTGAATGATCCTCCAAAGCTCGATAGAGGAACTGTTGATATGAGATTTCATTAAGTGTTGCCAAGTAGCAAAAGCAATGCATTAAGTTTAGGAGGTGGACCCAAAGGGTTTATGCGAGTATGATGGATAGGTGGGTCGGGAGAGTACGCAAAGGGAACCCCATGGTACTCCGGCTTCCCACCTTCGGGAGTGGTGGTAGATGTGGAAGATTTCTTAGGGTCGGTTTCTTTATCTTCAACCCCTTTCTTTTCCCTTTTCCCTCCTCGGTTTCACCGTCATGGAGGTAGCGGATCATCTAGTGGGGTGGTCTCCTTAGGAACCTTGCCACTTGCGAGTTGTGTGATCAACTCACGCATCTCGGCAAATTTGGTATCCATGGACGATATCAAAGATGTCTCCATCGATTTGAGATCGGCCATGGATGCCGTAGTGGCTTGGTCATCCAAGGGATCACCATCACTTCGTGTCATACTTCTCTTAGGCGGTTAAGCCCAACAAGAGAGCCGAGGCTCTGATACCAATTGAAAGGATCGTATGACACCTAGAGGGGGGGGTGAATAGGTGCTACTTCAATTTTAGTACTTTTTCAAATTAGGCTTGACACAAAAGGTAAATTCTCTAGATATGCAACTAGGTGAATTTACCTATATGACAAGCAGCAACTAAACAAGATACACGAAGTAAAGACTATAAACAAGGATAGAAGTAACCGAAGTGAAAGCACGCGGAGACACGGATGTAATCCCGAGTTCCTCCTTTTTAGGGGAGTACGTCTCGTTGGAGAGGTGTGAGCTACCACAAAGGTCAAAACTCAACCGCCACAAAGGCGGACCTTCTTCTCCGATGAACCGCACCACAAAGGTTTGGTTCACCTTCCACTATCGGAATCCTTCAAGGCGGAATCCGGAGCCCTTACAACAACGATCCGGGGCACAACCCACAAGAGGATTGGGGGCTCCCGAACAGCTACAAATCTGTCACAAAGACAATCAAGTGAGTACAAGAGGCTAGGTTTTCCCAATGGAAATCCTAGCAAAGGGTCCCTCAAGTGAATGAGGGGGAAATGAAGAACGGCTTGGTGAAGATGTAGATCCGGGGCTTCTCCTTCAATCCTCCAAGTATCAACGAGTTTGGGTGGAGGGATTGGGAGATCTATCAAATCTTGAGCTTGCAATCAATGGTGTTCTTCAATGTGTTCAAGCTAGGGAGCCGGAGGTAGGTGGAGGGGAATAAATACCCCTCCCAGAAATCTGGCCGTTGAAGCTATAAACAGCCCGCAGCGGTAGTACCGGGCCTCGCCCGGTAGTACCACTGACAGGGAACTGACGGCCACTCGAAGACTGGTCAACGCCTCCTCCCAGGCGCGCATCGGTAGTACCGGACCGCCGGGTCCGGTAGTGCTCCCTGCCCGGTAGTACCGCGCCACTACCGGGGCTACTACCGGATAAAATCTGCGCGAGTCCAGGAGCATTTTGAAGATGCGGTACTGGGCCCGGTACTGGCCCCGGTAGTTCCGCACGGCTGGACACCTGGTAGTACCGGGGTGAACCCGGTAGTACCGGCTGAAGCAATAAAGTCAGCATTTCTTCCTTTTCTTGAAACAAAACCTGTGCAACATAAACTGAAACATTCCTGCACACTTTTAGCACACACATTAGACATCTAAGTGTGTTGTCAACAAACATCAAAACACTTTGGGGAAGGATATGCCCTTTCAGCATTGTATAGAGTGATATCAAACCCGACAGTCTTGACCCAGAGCCGTGTCGTCGCAGTGTCCCAGTCTGAAACGTAAGGTTGTAGCCTCTGCAGCCACCCTGCCGCGCTCCAACTAATCCCCTTCCTTGTGTTCCTAAAATTTGGGTGAGTGTTCTATCAGTAAATATTGATTGAGTACGAACAATTTAGAAAAAAAACTACTTTAGACATACATGTGGTACACATCTGGCAGGCGACGCTCTACTGGCGGAGGATCTACCAACTGTCGAAGACCAAATTGCCTCATAACCCTCTGTTGAGACATCTCCTCCACGAACACATCGAAGATGATCTTCGATTTTGTCATCCAATACTCTCGGTCACGTGTGCAGAGATCAGAAATACCTCCGGGGTATCTTCGCTGAATGAGCTCGTCCGTGTACGGCTCCCAGATCACCGAAGTGTACATATCAAATTGCTCGTTAAAAGCAATGTAGCACTGCTTCGTCTGCTCAGTAGGATAGCGTCTCTGCGTACGACACAAGTTAGTTTCATACACAGTACACGGGGTGTATTAAATTATAACAAGATATGTATCTTATAGCGTGTATAGACGGTCACAACAGTAGGCTTGTCGATGTTGTCACCGTCAAAGATCTCCCACAATGGGAAAGGCTCGTCAGATATGACTGGCCGTCCAATAGAGAACCTCTCCCACGACCAGAGCTGCAGAAATAGAGGGCATCCGAGAATGGCTGACTTATCTGACTTCAGCACGCAAGCGTTGCACATAGCTCGGTACGTAGCCGCTAAGACAGTGGAACCCCAACTCCTCTGTCTGATGTCCGCCGGCTCAGTAGCATCAGCGATCTCCCGTGCCAAAGAGAGGTAGCACGCGGTAATAGTGTTGACATGGTTCTCGGTGAACATCACCTTACCAAAAAGCCACATGATGTATGCCTCCAAGCTGCGATTGAGTTGTTCCGGCTCCAAATCATCTGGATACTCTGGAAACTTGTGGACCTATATTCATGGTAAAAAAATAATTAGTATAACGACGAATGAGAAATAGCAGATTATGAGACACATGAACTAACCTGAAAGCCAAGCAACCAATCAAGCTTGGGTCCGTGAGAATCCGCCTGGAAAGGCGGAGCACCGTCGAAAATACCCTCGAAACGGTCTCTCAAACCGTCCTCCCAATTCACCGGTGCCTCCAACGGTCCTACAGCCTCACCCGCGAAAGGTAAACCAAGCAAGAATGATACATCCTGCAGAGTAGGAGCCATCTCTCCCCAGCGAAAGTGGAACGTGTGGGTCTCTGGCCTCCATCGGTCCACTAAGCAGCTGAGTAAAGATCCGTCGATCATGACACGCGTAGAGGTATCAGTGGCCTCAACCAGACGCGCGAAAGGTAAGAGCCCGGCCCATTTCAACCTGCGTATCCAAAAGAACATAACAATTTAGTTTACCACACTAATATACATAGAAAACATGCACGTGCAAAATAAATACGACCAATACCTCTGTACCCACGCTGGGTGAATCCTCCAGTTTTCCTTTGGCGTGCGAGTGGTTAGGGGATTAAGTTTCCTTGGATTCACCTCTAATACCTTAGCACGATGCTCACTATCAATGTGAGCATTAAGCAACCACATTCCCTCCATCACTGCACTTATTAGAATCCCAGAGTTAGTAGAAATACAAACATACATACGTAGTTCCACACTTAATAGAAATTCAAACAAAGTGCCACACTTAATACAATTTTAAACATAGTTCCATACTTAATAGAAATTCAAACAAAGTGCCACACTTAATACAAATTTAAACATAGTTCCATACTTAATAGAAATTCAAACAAAGTGCCACACTTAATACAAATTTAAACATAGTTCCATACTTAATACAAATTCAAACATAGTGCCACACTTAATACAATTTTTAACATAGTTCCATACTTAATACAAATTCAAACATAGTGCCACACTTAATACAAATTTAAACATAGTTCCATACTTAATACAAATTCAAACATAGTGCCACACTTAATACAATTTTTAACATAGTTCCATACTTAATACAAATTCAAACATAGTGCCACACTTAATATAATTTTTAACATAGTTCCATACTTAATACAAATTCAACCATAGTGCCACCTACTTTCTTCCTCTCGCTCTTCGTCCTCGCCCATGCCGGTTACCCCGTCCACGAACAGGAGGTCTCTCTCCAGGATAAGTGGGACAATCAGGGTCCCTATGGCCAAATTCGTTGCAGTGAAGGCATTGCATTGTGGGGCCTCCGGCTTCAGATTCATCCATATCATTCCTGATGCGATGACACTGTCGTCTGCCTACCCCTGTACGCAATAGCTCAGGAGCTGGAATGTACCGCCTTTGACCAGGGGGTACAGTGTTGAAGTTACCCGTTGATCGAAATCCCATCATCTCACCTGTCCAAGTATTGATAACTGCCTCTTTCATATAATATGGAGACACGAAGGAGATTGCGTTCAACCGTAACTGCCTGCAGGCAGCGAGGACATGGGAGCAAGGAAGGTGAAGCAATTTTGGTTTGTTGCAGGTGCACTCGCAAGTTGGCCAAACCTCATTACCAATCTTCACCTCATGCGTCATCACCTCGTTTGCACATTCGAACTTGTGTGGGCTAACCAGACCTCAAACCTCCTTTCTTGATTCCCAATGGCAGTTACAGTGTGGGAGCAACATTTTGCCAGCTTCTCATTCATGTACTTCGTAACCTTCTCACAGTAAGGCGAGCTCGGGTTGTCCATCATATGCTTCTCAGCTTTTTCACGTCTTTCTCTGAAATATTTCACTGTGCCATAGAAAATACCCTCCACGATGGCTGTTAGTGGCAACGCACAGTTTCCTCTGAGGACAAAGTTGTATGTTTCAGCCAAGTTTGTTGTCATGACACCGTATCTTGCTCCATGTGTGTCGTGCAACAAAGACCACCTCTCCAAAGGTTCATGCTCTATCCACTGCTGAAAAGTTTTAATTGACCTCCCAAGTCTTCTCCTAGTTCCAGGCGGGTCAAATCCGGGTAGGTCGCAAAGACCAACAGGCTCGTCCTCCTCGGCAGCAGATCCTGTAGCTAACTGTGCAGCAACAGCTACTGCTCGTGCAACCCTCCTGTCCCGAACATGTCTCTGCGTGCACAAATCAAGTCTGCCACGTATCTTCGTGTACTTCCATTCTTGGTTCTGCTTGCAGAGTTTCTTGAATAGGTTCATCAGGTCCTTATTTCTAAACTGCGAGTAGAAGTTGGCACCTAGATGGCGCATGCACCAACGGCTCTGCATGTCCTGCCATGGAGTCTGTTCCTCAGGCGCAGGATTGGTGAGTGTCCTTATCGCGCTGAGTATACCTGCATGTCTGTCATGAAGGATGCACACGTTCGGCTTATCCTTCACAACTGCTATTTTCAGTTGCCTGAAGAACCAAGTCCAACTGTCAATGTTCTCGCTCTCCACAAAAGCAAATGCGAGGGGCACAACTTGATTGTTACCGTCTTGACCAATGGCGGTCAGGATCTGTCCCCTATACTTGCCTGTGAGAAAGGTGACATCTACACATATCACCGGACGACAATGTCTGAAAGCATCAATGCATACGGCGAATGAGAAAAACACTCGATGCAGCACCCTCACAGTTGGGAACTCTGGCCTGAACAAATCTTGGATATCTATATAGGTGCCTGGATTCCGGTACTGCAGAGTGTGCAGCAGCCGGATAACAGAGTAATATGCGTCCAAATATGAACCAAATCTGTTCTCAAGCGCCGTATGCTTAGCCTTCCAAGCCTTGCCATAAGATATTTCGTACTTCAATCTGACAGCCACTTTTGTCTGGATGGCACTCACTTCCATCGCTGCGCAGGCCACTATCTCGATGTATAGCAATCGAGCTATAAGCGTGGAAGAAAGATTATGATGATCTTCAGGGATATTATCAATAACACATGAGTGAGGTACGAAGTCACTTATCCTCCAACTATAGCCATTCTTTGGGAGATGTCCATGCACCCTGTCGGGACAATTTATTTTCTCGCATTCCATTGTCAAATATTTTTTACTTGACACCACAGTTTTCATAACCCTGTGGGTGGACAATGCCCATTTAATGACTGCATCCCTCAAAACTTGCTTGTCAGTATACATAGCACCCTTCGCAATGTTGTTCTCGTGATATTGCCATGCCGAATCATGACCATCGTTTACGGTCATCGCCGAAGAGTGGTCCTGATTCCATGCTGCAGGATTAGGTACCTCATCTGCGTTCTCTTCCCCGTCTGACTCATCGGAATCATCGCCTTGAGCACTATAGCCATCTGTATCTTCATCTTCAATCTCGTTCTGCATGTGCCCGTATACGTCGTCGCCATCCGCCTCCGCACTATCATATACCTCAGTGTCCCCTCCTTGTACTTGACTGCTCTGCCCCGACTCGTAACCACCACCACCAAAATCAGACCCATAATTTGACATAGATATGTTCATCTCTTCACTTCCCTGGCCAGGATCATAAGCACCCTCACCTTCATGGGCACTAAACTGGTCCTCAGGGGCACTGACCTCGTTCAAGGCAGGAAGAACTAGGGCACAAGGAGAGCAATTCCTTTTTGCGCAGCCTTTTAACCATCGCACACAATCAGAATCACACTCTAGTGGTCTCAAAACGAAGTAAATATTTGTCCTTGAATGGCTCCACCAAGCATGAACACTGACGGTCTGTGTCTGACTATCAAGCCCTAAACTTCCCGCCAACCAATCTTTTACCTAACTTAGAGACCATGTTTCAGGAGCTGACAGGTCGACATCTATATAGTCAAACTCACTCAGATCAGCTCCCGTATCACACATTTGGACTCTACCAGGACCATAGAAAAAACTGATCTTCACTAAATCAGACATCTCTGCTGACATAAATAAATATTGAACATCGTAAATATTATTCCGCATACAACATCACCACCTATATATTAGAATTAATCTATACATATAGATAAATATACCTTAGAAGCGACTTAAAATATATAGCTACATACACCATGTTTTTAAAAATTATTACTACATATATTATAATTAATCTACATAGATAGCTACAATATTTACTACCTCCACAACCAATTTAGCAACATATACGTGACAAGTCCTAAAAAATATAGCTACATTTTTTCGAATTAACCTACAAATATAGCTACAATATTTACTACCGTCACAAACTATTTTTTAACAACACATGTTCATACATGTAACAAATATAGCACTACAATTTTGATAAAGCATATGGCTGTCGAATCATACCCTAGAAGCGTGAGAGGCGACGGCGTCCGGCAGTCTCGAATCAACGGCGCACCAACACGAGCAGCACCACCACAATGCAGCCCTCCAGCACCACTACCACAATGCAGCCCTCCAGCACCACCACCACCATCACCCCCACCCGCCAACCATCACCACCACCACCACGAGCTATCCCATCAGGAGATCGGAGCTCTCCTAGCCTCTCTCAACCTTCTAGCACCGATTTATGGTGGCAAACGTGGAAATTATTGGTCTAAATTGCTGATTTAATTGGTTTGTGTGGGGAGTGGAGAGACAAAACGAAGAACACGCAGGGAAGGAAGAAGAAAGAAGGAAAGAGAGGAGAAGGGCGCCCGGGCGGTCGATGGCCTGCACAGCCTTGTCGTCCTTGGCGAAGACGACTGGGCCCGCCTTGTCGTCGTTGGCGAAGCCGACAGCGCTCCTAGGACGAGTGGATTGGTGGCGACGTGGCCCAGCCACTTATCGTCTTGCACGTGGACGAGTGGGGCTACTCGTCCTCGCCTAAGACGAGTAGGTCCTGTCGGCTTGCACGAGGACGACTGGATCCTATTTTTGAAAATAAATAAAAACACGTATTATTTCCAGAATTAAATAAATTTCGCGTATTATTTAAAAAAAATTAGCGACCTTGCGCACGAGCACAATGGACTATTTGGTTGCTCGCACCGAAAATGGGACTCCCGTCTCCGTAACCTTGGCGGGCGTGGCTCAGGTGAAACGCGGCCTGAGCCAAGTTGTACAGCCCGTTTGGTTGCCTGCATATTGTTTTTTCTTTTTGCCTATTTATTTCGCATTTTCGCGTTTGGTTGCCTGCAAACTTGGCTGAGGGCTGTTAAGATGCCACACACAGCTGTTTGGTTGCATGCATGTTTAGTGTTCTACTCACCACTTTGAAAGCTGGTGATCTTACCACCTCCTAGCACACATGAACACAATCAGCAGCAGCAAGCAGCAATCACAGGAAGCAGCAATCAGCCCAACACGATGACAAGCAGACAACCATACTGACTACTATATATACTAGGACAATCGACGATCAAGTTCACATGCATCTACTTAATTACAGCACACCGGGGGAGAAAAACACCCTGATGAACAATGAACAAACAGGGGAAGCACACACCCTGATCAAAACAAGTTCTAGGCATTCTAAGCCCGGGTTAACAGCTAGCAGGGACATCCCATGCCCCTGATCAACACTAATAGGGGGCATCACATGCCCCTGATCAAAATGTACTTACCTTACCACGCTGGAACTAGCCATGCTCAGGACAAGTGTAGGACCTGGCCGTCGAGTCCATGTTCTTGTAGATGTCCATCTTGAAGCCCGTAGCGGTGAGCTTGAAGACTAGGCAGTCGTCCTCCTCCAGACTGTACTTGTAGACGACATCTGGCCAGTTCCTCCCGATCACTATCTTGTCGGTGTTCTTGAAGTACTGGAGCTGAACATGCTCGTCGCAGTACTTGCAGGCGCCGATGGCGATGCAGCGAGGCAGGGGGATCATCAGCCACGCCTTCAAGCTGGCATCGAATGAACTTGGGATGAGCATCATGTGCTGGTCATCCTGGTCCAGCTGCACGTAGAAGCGCCTGGGCAGTCCTGCTCTTAGCATGTGGCCAACCTTGGGCTTCTTCCCCTTCAGCGGCTTGAGCAGTTCCAGCGACTCCTCTTCCCTCCCAAGCAACAATGGCTTCTGAAGCCTGCTATTGTAGGGGATGACGCTGGGCAGTGGCACCAGAGGCTGAAAGCCTGGAGGAGGGCAACCTTGCTCGGCCTTGGGTACCTTGTCATATAGTGTGACGATCGTTAGCAATGCAGAAACACGGACTGGGCGATCAATGCAAACAAGCAATGGCCGATCAATGCAGAAGCAGGAAATCTAGATTTGGGGCAAAAAAAAACCAAATCAAACAGTGCACAAGCTATACACAGTAGATCGGAACATCTAAACCTCAAATCAAGCTCTGCACAACACATGCACAATGAGGAAATGCTCCAAAAAAAATCCAATGTCAAGAACATGTCGATTTGGGGCACAAAAAACCCCAAATCAAGCTCGGAACAAGCTCATACATAGTAGATCGGAACATCTACATCAAAATCTGACATGTACTACACTAATTTAGCATATAGAAGCTCGGATTAAAGACCTAAAAGTGCAGATTCGTACTGACATGAAACCCTAACTGACAAGGTGGGATAGATCGGAAATTACCGTGAGTGCTGCTGGTGGTGCAGGCGGTGGAGGGGGCGGATGCGGCGCCGGCGGTGTAGGCGCAATGGGGTGGAGGTGTTGCCCATGGTCTAGAGCAGTCGGGCATCGTAATGGACACCAGTGGCGGCGCGGGCATCGGCGCCATCAATCCAGTCGGCGCCGCCGCACGCAGAGCTGGAGCGTAAGGCGAGGGGGCCGTGGATGGCCCCGCCATCAATGCGGCGGCCGATGATGGCCCCCGGTGACAGATTGGGGAAGGCGCGTGGAACTGCCGTCGGAGCTCCTCCGGTGACATTTGCTGGACGACGACGTTCTGCACCCTCCGGGAACGAGGGCCGGCCATTCCGAGCGGCGGTGAGGCGGAGAGGTTGAGACGAGGGAGGGAGAGAGAGTGGGCGGTGACAGGAGTGGGGAGTGGGGAGTTAACGCGAAGCGTCGCGTCTTCCCCGCTTCCCAACGCGTGCGACTGCGAGGCACGCGTGGCCCTCCTCAGCATGCCCCAAGGAAAACGGCCGATTTGGCCGTTCCTTCTCAGCTAGGTCCAGCCTACTTTAAGGTTCGTGTAGATGCAGGAACACGGGCTGAGACAGACAACCAAATGCACGTTTTTTGCACCCTCAGGCCTGATTGAGGAGTTCGTGGGCTACCAAACACGCCCCAAGTGAACGGCATGCATACAAAGAATCTCGCATCCTGAAGGCTCTTGTGTACATGTATACGCATCGTCCACGGATAAGCATGACCGGCTGGTTTTATCAAGGGAACGCTACAGAGAGACAGTGTTTGCGTATGCGTATGGCTCAGGCACATGGAAACAAAGTCCGTTTCAGCAAAACAATGGAAAGTTACATGCATAACGCAAACGCTCAAGCAAAGCAAGAAACTGAAGTCTCTCAAAGTTCTATATAGACCACTCGCCTTGCTGCTGTCCATCTTACCATTAATCCACCAGTGTCATCTCTACCTTCGAAGCAAATAGAGTGAATTAACTGTGTGACCGAGCCGAGGTTTTGGTAAGGTAGCACATCTGTCTTAGCATGGTTCTTGTTAATTAGTTTCTGGATCATATTCTTATACTTAAGCAATCGAGCTAGTTGAATCAGTTGGTGCATATTTAAACAATACATTAACCAGACGTGAATGCAATCCATATGTGAAGCATAGGTGCTCTGCTGGATCAGCAAGGCAAGGAAGGAATGGAGGAGGAGCGTGTGGAGGTGCGCACGCGGCCGAGGCCACCGCTGCCGGCGTCGCAGCAGCGCGCGGTGGACGAGTTCTGGAGGCGGCGTTGTAGAAAATTAGGGTTTGGATCTAATTCGGTCTACCCTCTATTCCTCTGCCTTATCGGTGGTGCCGCTCACACTGCATATTGAGGCTAGAGGGTGGGACCTTTATATAGACTCCAATTTCAGATAACTCAATCTGTTTCCAGATAGGACTCGTGACTTGTTAAACCAACCACTATCATTAACAGTCATTTACCGAGCCTATTACTGTTCGACAATTAGGTCCCAACACGCATGTGTGAGTCATGCGCCGAGTTCGAATACAAAATCAAACTCGCAGGCTTTAACAATCCATAGAGCCAATCCTATGGACAACCTGGTATTCCGCTCTATACTGTTCCCGGGTATAATTCTAGCGTATTAATATACACCGTGTTCCAGTATAGCCGTACCGGCTTCCTTAAGTATATTTCCTTAAGTACAATTCCACATCAATAATTCTCTGTTATTTCCGTGACACTTCCACACTGAAGTTTAATTCCGGACAATGTAGTAGATATATAAAATGTTGCAAGACACAATTTCCTACATCTCCCACTTGACTGAAAACATTTTATTTCAGCTAACTGAATTCCCATGCTATCACATGGTTAGGCGTTAATTCCTTCCTTCAGTGCATTCACGTTGTATATAAACCTTTGTGACTTTTGGAGTCAAATTATCACAAAGTAACAGGTTATGATGCACCTTTCCACGACCTTTTAAGTTCATACAGAAAATTCCTTAGCCATAGACCTTCCTTCAATGCTTAATGCATCAAAGTATTCATATTTCATAAATAACAAGTACTAAATCATGTTTCCTTTGTACACCATAAAGACCTACAAAAGCAAATATTAACACATAATATAAAATAGATTACCTTTCACCAAGATGACAAATAGCGTCAATATATCCACGTAGTTGAAGGTTGAGATCATCAATGAATAATGAGTAATCCATATTTCCTTGACATTACGCGACAAGTCCATTATGTGATTCCAAAAATTTCAATAAGATTCATATTCCGTTTGCTAATAATTCCAGCAAATCGTTTCCGTGCTAATAAAAATAGCAACAACTACGGTGGCATGGCTAAGTTCAGGTCGCACGAATAATGTCCCACGATAACTGTGGTATGACAATTATTCTTCCTTTTTCCTCACAAGTTTAATTATAATTCCTCGCAGAGTATCATTCCTTTAATCAAAAGGTACATGCCATGTTTGCACTTTTCCATAGAAAAAAGTATCAAAACATTCTCTATATAATTCCACTCCCAAAGGATTGGAAGCTTCAACATACCTTTCATATGAAAGTTAGAACCGAACCAAGCTTCACTTCCATCAATGTGATGTTTCAAAAACAATAAGAACATAGTTAGCACATGTAGCAATAACACAAAACAATTAACACTAACCTTTATATATGATTGTCTTCCATCATAAATAAAAACCATATGACCTGACATACCATTGATGTGAAGCTTGTTCCCAAAAAACATGAATTGGTCAATTCAATTAGCAAACATTGCCATTGTTCCCACCTCCTCTAAATTCCAGAGTTTACACAAAGTATAACACTTCCTTTGGGTAAATAGTTAAACAACAACAACTACTCTAAATTCCAGAGTTTCCACAAAGTATAACATTTCCTTTGTGCAAATAATTAAACAACAACACCTCCTCTAAATTCCAGAGTTTCCACAAAGTATAAATATTTCCTTTGTGTAAAGAATTAAACAACAAACGTAGAATTGTAACTTCCACTAAGAATGTTGCATTAAACTTCCTTGTAAATAAATCCAATAACATCCTATAGGCATGCGGTTGTTTGGTAAAATAACAAGTTCCCAGACTTTTATTATTCATCATTGAGTTTGTTCCTTCTCGCAATGTTTCCACCCATAGTTAACATTAGCAACAAGTTTAGTATTTTTCTTTCCTCTAAAATATAGAGTAACTTCCTCAAATAACACACAATAGTAGCCATGATATGATGGCCCAATTTAATTCCCCCCACTTTTCCTAAGCATGTTAGTGTTGGGAGTGTAACTTGGTGTTTTCTTTTGAGTTTAACACATATATTTCAGTGTGACTATTAATAAACACACCCTTCATGAGAAAATATCATATTCCTACTTTCCACCAATTTTCACTTTTCCAGATCAAAAACGAAATACCATTTGATCCACTAGAAATATA
Organism: Poa pratensis; assembly: GCA_947311845.1. NCBI lineage: Eukaryota > Viridiplantae > Streptophyta > Magnoliopsida > Poales > Poaceae > Poa > Poa pratensis. The sequence goes on along the minus strand of CAMZMU010000096.1, from coordinate 64,741,011 downwards.
AACATTAAAAATAAAGGGTTGGTGTTCTATGTAGTAAATAATCTTCCCAATTCCATACTAACAAAGTATAAATAGAATAATTCCTTCCAGTTCACAAAATATAAACAGTGACTGTGATAAATAATGACTTACTCAATAAATAGTAGTACGTAATGATTTTCCACATACTCAAGAGAATAACCAATAGTTGTATTCCTCCATTAACCATGGAGTATATGACATAAGACAACGGTGAATAATTCCATGCTCATTACATTAGTTTCAGTTAATATTCCTGAAGTGTATATCCCCCACCAATCAGTTTTCAAACCTTTAATTCCTTTGATGAACTGATTTTCCACTTCAGTGTCCGATATTAATACAACAAAAACCTTCCGACTTGTATTGTAAAAGATAAAAATAACCATACCAAGTGTAATCATGAAACAAAATAAATATATTCACCTCAAGTAGGAGTGTCCAAAAATACCGTAATTATATGCCGATGAAGTATCATAATCCTCCCACTTAAGTTTAGAATTCCAGAATAAATAATCCACTAATTCTGTTGCTTGATATGTGACCAAGTCATAAATAAGATATAATAACTGAACGTCGTGGGAGTGACAAAACCAAATACCACAAATGTCACATAATACAATTCCATAACTTATAGTCCTCCCACTCAAAGTTTACAATTCCAATATTAACAAGCGTAATTTTGTTTATAGAGTAAGACCAAGTCGTAAATTCCATCAACAATAAAATTTCGAGCATGTGTTCCTATTACAAGTGTTCCTCCATATGGAGTTATCTTCACAACCAACTTCCAACGGATTATCAATAGAACATGAAACCGTTGTGTTAAATTCCATAATACACTAACCTTTCCGTTGAGCAATAATTCCGCTCTTCCTTTTCCAAATAGCATAAATAATAAACAATTAAGTAATTCCGATAGAGAAGTATAAATAATTCCTTCTCATCGTAAATGAATATAAGAACAATAATAATTCCTCCACAAGGGAGTTTGATTGCATAATTTCCAAATTCCAAGCATATGATCATATTTAGTAATAACGCCTAAGTAGACATATCTATTTCCGCTTGGAATTGTTTGAATATAAATAAGTTGCTATTGTATTCCATCAAATTATGATGTATAAGAAAAATCCAAACTACATAAAGTAGTCATAAATAAATATTGCTACAAAACAATAAATTGGACGTACCTTAAGCGAAGATCAAATTTTCTGCCCTTAGAGCATTATCCATCTTCCTTAAGTGAAGATCAAAATTTTCCGCCGTTGGAGCGTTTTCCATCTTCCTCCAAATATAAGTGATGTCAATTTCAATATAAATAAGCTTGATGCCTTTTCCTTGTCGTTTCGCCAGAAAACTCCTGTGTAATTATTAAGTACTCCAATAGCTTTCAGAGTATTCCGACAAGTACACATATATTCCGGTGACAAAGTTTACACCGTAGCAATTCAGAAAGGCATAGAAGTAAAACCACCGGCGAATATTATGATTCAATTTCCTCAGAGTGTATTTCAGTTTCCTGCCTCCAAAATTCCTTTCCAGACTATGCATAATTTTCCACATAATCCGTTGACCATAGTAAATTCCAACGGATAAAAAATAACTGGGAGTACTAAGTTCCGATGTACACTGTTGATAGTAACGTTAATATTTTTCCACATGGACAGCTGGAAGGTGAAGTCCAGAGCGTTCCGGCGGCAAAGAGTACTATAATAATCCTGAATCACGATTCCTGTACAGAGTTTCAGAATAACACCAAATTCCGGTGGACTTCCATCAAGTGCGGCGCAGAAACATTCTTCCAAATCGTTAATTGATCCTTATACAGTAATTAGCAATTCCTGCGCCATCGAATTACCGTAGCAATTTCCAGACAAAAAAAAAATTGAACAAGGAATTAACAAGTGCTCGTTCTCTTATCTGTCAGTTGAAGTGGCCGATTGCAGCTAGTGCAGCTTCCCTGCAACCGCAGATCTCTGCAAGCAGGACTCTTCCGGTGAGCTGCGGAGACGTCGCGCCGGGCAGGCGAGCCACAACAGGGCCCCCAAGGCCATGTGCTGCTGATTCCGCCGGTGCGGAAGCAGACCCAGCGTGGTGAGATCGGGCTCCAACCGAGATGCAGAAAACGTAGGCGACCAATTTCCTCGCGAGGTCCTTGGCTCGAGGCAGCTCGCCGAGTTCGTGACAGGTTGGGAGAGCGCAACGGAGAACCGTCGCTCCCCGCCGGTCGTTGGTTCAGCGATGGGCCAATGACGCGGCCGAATCGCGTGAGTCCGGTGACTCCCAGCAAGGCGCGCAGAAGCGGCGACACCGACAGGACTCCGGCGCGAGCAGCTGGACCGAAATCAGTTCGGGAGATTCCAAGCGATCTTCGGCGGCAGATCAGGACTGCAGCGGATCCTTCTTTCGGCCGCAGATCAACCTTCGGCGACGACCGTGACGGCACAGCGATTTGATGACGGCAGAGTTCGCAGCGGAATATGGATCGGTGACGAACACGACGGCGCAGCGAGCCGAAACCGCAGATTAGCGTCTCGCCGGCGACGATCACCATCGGCTCTGATACCAATGTAGAAAATTAGGGTTTGGATCTAATTCGGTCTACCCTCTATTCCTCTGCCTTATCGGTGGTGCCGCTCACACTGCATATTGAGGCTAGAGGGTGGGACCTTTATATAGACTCCAATTTCAGATAACTCAATCTGTTTCCAAATAGGACTCGTGACTTGTTAAACCAACCACTATCATTAACAGTCATTTACCGAGCCTATTACTGTTCGACAAATAGGTCCCAACACGCATGTGTGAGTCATGCGCCGAGTTCGAATACAAAATCAAACTCGCGGGCTTTAACAATCCATAGAGCCAATCCTATGGACAACCTGGTATTCCGCTCTATACTGTTCCCGGGTATAATTCCAGCGTATTAATATACACCGTGTTCCAGTATAGCCGTACCGGCTTCCTTAAGTATATTTCCTTAAGTACAATTCCACATCAATAATTCTCTGTTATTTCCGTGACACTTCCACACTGAAGTTTAATTCCGGACAATGTAGTAGATATATAAAATGTTGCAAGACACAATTTCCTACAGGCGTCAGGAGGAGATCGAGGCGACGGTGGACTTCAAGGACCGCATGCTGCCCATGGCCCGGCTGAAGAAGGTCATGCGCGCCGGCGAGGAGGACGGCATGATCTCCGCGGACACCCCGGCGTTCCTGTCCAAGCTCTGCGAGCTCTTCGTGCAGGAGCTCTCCGTGCGCGCCTGGGCGTGCGCCGAATCCCACAACCGCCGCATCATCCTTGACTCCGACATCGCCGAGGCCGTCGCCTGCACCGAGTCCTACGACTTCCTCCTCCCCGTGCTCCTCCAGCACCAGCACGAGGTGGCGCAGGCCGGCCGTGCTACTTCGGCCACACCTCCAGCGGCGACGGCGAGTCTAGTCACCAGGAAGCGCCACAGGCCTGACCCGAATCATCGACGTGCAGTGCGGAGAATTCCTACCCGGGTTCTTCCTGTAACCCCTTCTCCACCGGTGGCACCGTCCAGCGTTTGCTACGTGCCGTTTCCGTTTCCGTGTGTGCCGCGAGAAGCAGAACTTCCCCCGGAGGATGTGCGGATGCTGCCAGTGCCACCCATCAACTACGTGACAAGGGGTCGCGTGTTCTTCAGCAACGGCAACGGCAACGGCAACGGCAGGGGCGATACCTTTGCAGGTGAAAGCTCTGCTGCTGAAATGGTGGCGTCTCCTCCTTTGGCAGGATCTGCAGAAGATTTACAACCCAATGTTCCTCCTGCCGCTTACTGCTTCTGCCCTTACCCGGTGATCGACGACAGCGTTGAGGCATTTGGTGTTGGCAACACTGATCCGACTGAAATTCCTGCTGGAAATGCCCATGGAAACGGTGATGGTGGCCAGCAGCAGAGGCTGGGCGAGAACGTCGATGCTCATCGTGAGAATGTGGTGGTGCAGCAAAGCAGCAATGTGCAGGATGCTCCTCCTGCTAGGGGTTTTGGTGGGATCGGCAACGAGTCTCCGATGTACACTCTTCTGGAGGAGTTCCTGGTGGACGAAGAACTGATGTTTCCTGACGCTGACCTTTTTCCACCGGTGAGCGCTTCGCAGTATTCGGAGGATTTCATCGTCGACCAGGATGTTCTTAACGACGTCTTCGCAAACCCAAGCAGCAGCACTAGCAGCAACTAAACAGGAAGCAGATCAGAGCCGGGGACGTACTCATCATGTTGATTCATCCATCGATCTCTCAAGCTTTGTTGGTCAATAAAAATATGGAACAAATTTGTTGTGTACGTGTGGAGCTTTCCGATTCTCTCTCTGAATCTCCACATATCATTGTATGCAATGACAATTAGATTAGTCGTTTTCAAGCAAACCGTTGCTGCGTAGATGCCGCTCGCACAACCACATTATTAGGGGATGAGACAAGGTGACCCGATATCGTCAATGCTATTTAATATAGTGGCTGATATGTTGGCAATTATGATTGAACGTGCAAAGGCTGATGGCCAAATTGAAGGAGTGATACTACATCTCGTTGATGGTGGTTTATCCATTCTTCAATACGCCGATGATACAATTATGTTCATGACATTGAGAAAGCTAGAAATCTAAAGTTAATTATGTCCGCGTTCGAGCAATTATCGGATCTAAAAATAAACTTCCATAAAAATGAATTGTTTTGTTTTGGTGAGGACAAGAAAATGTCTCGTTGTATACTGATTTATTCGGCTGCGGGCAAGGCCAGTTTCCTATCAACTATTTGGGTATTCCGATCCATTATCGGAGACTCATAAATGCTGAAGGGAAAATGGTAGAGGAGAGACTTCAAATCCGTTTAAATAGCTGGAAAGGCAAACTATTATCCTCGGGAGGAAGATTAGTTCTCATAAACTCAGTACTAACTAACATGGTACTTTATATGATTTCTTTCTTCCAACTTCCGAAAGGAGTCTTAAAACAATTGGATTAATTCCGATCAAATTCTTTTGGCAAGGTGATAGTGAGAAACAAAATATCGACTGACTAAGTGGAGTGTGGTTTTGCTGTCCCAAGGACCAAGGATAGAGCCCTGCTTGGCAAATGGATCTTCAAGCTTCTTGCTGAAGATGGAGTATGGCAAACCCTTCTTAGGAGAAATTATGTGGGATCTCAAGCGTCATCTCAGGTTATTTGGAAACCTTCTCACTTCTGTGCTGGTCTCATGGCCACGAAGAAGTTCTTCTTCCCGCATGGATCTTTCTCTATTAAGGATGGTTCGGAAATTAGGTTCTGAGAGGATATCTGGGTAGGCCAAACCACACTCCGAGAACAATATCCGGCATTGTACAATATTGTGCGAAACAAAGGCGACACACTCGCTAAGGTGATGGGAACTTCCCCACCGAATGTTTCGTTCAGAAGAAGTATATTTGGTCCTAGGCAAGCATCTTGGAATGCTCTGCTATTGCGGCTAGACTCGGTCCAGCTGACACAAGGTCCGGATAAATTTAAATGGAATCTCAACAAGAATGTAATATTCTCGGTTGATTCCATGTACAGGGCGTTAATCCATCCTGATGTCCCAGTTGATAATAATAAGAAAATTTGGAAGATGAAGATCCCGCTAAAAACTAAAGTGTTTGCATGGTATCTTCGTCGAGGGGTAATTCTTACTAAAGATAACCTTGTCAAACGCAATTGGCACGGAAGTAAAAAGTGTGTCTTTTGTCATCATGATGAGACAATTAAGTATTTATTCTTCCAGTGCGAATTTGCTAGATCTATATGGTCAGTCATACTGATAGGTTCTACCTTATTCCCTCCACGTAGCGTTGTGAATATTTTCGGCAATTGGCTAAACGGAGTGGACTCTAGGTTTAAACTTCTTATTAGGGTGGGAGCGATTGCCGTTATTTGGTCGCTATGGCTAAATAAAAATGACAAGATTTTTAATGATAAAAATACTTCTGTTATGCAGGCTATCTACCGGTGCACAGCTACGCTACGATCATGGTCGTCCCTACAGCGTGTGGAGCATCGAGACCAGTTTTTGGAGGTGTCCTCTCGGTTGGAGGCTGCGGCGAGGGAGTTCTTTTCCCAGCATGGGTGGCAGCATAATTTCCGGATTGGACCTCCACCACCACCGTCTTAGGCGTCTCCACAATTTCTCAATTTGATATGTAATTCGCCTTTTATCTTTTGTTGTTTCGAGACTTCTGAACTTGTTAGGGCTGTGTGCATCCTTTTTTTTAATTTTTCCATATATATTAAACCAACAAAGAGTACACGATTATATCGATTACAAAAACAATACTAAAAGAGACGAGCAAATCTATGAGATCTTCAAACCCTTTTTTCTTCCATGACACAATCCTGTACTTTTTTAAAAGCAGCCGTAGAACAACGCCGAAAACACCAAACCACAGACCTGTGAATACCAACGAAGGTTCTCCCCTTTTAATTTTGAGCCACAATGCCAAGGCTTTATGCACGCACGCAGCCATTAAATTAATCAAGCAACATCGGTAAGAGCACCACCACTGATATTCCAGGGACAAATAACCGAGTCACTTTGTCGACGTCATTGTGAGCCGAGAGAACGAATCACCATTACCGAAGACATGGTAGCCGGGATAGATAATGCGAGGACAAACCTCCTCGCGACAACCTTGAGAAACGATCAAGATTGATCTGGCGAAGCAAGATCTGAAGAACCATATCTAGACAAACTTAATCTTCCAAAGCCACCATTGACGTCGAGAAGGAGATCTGCCGACGAACGAAGCGCGGAAGATCACTTATTGCAGACGATGTCATCTCCATTGACGAAGAAGATAACAACCAAAACCAAGCTCTAACATTAAGGAACTTTGTATAGCGCCCTGCGCAGGTTCGAGATCCCCACCCCTCCGAGTGTCAGAGCGGCACCTAGAGGAGGTGAGGACCCGTCAATTCTTAGACGAAGGCGACGATTAAGGTGCAGATGGCGCCGGCGGCGACGGCTAAACCCTAGGCCGTCGCCTCTCTTTCTTTCTTTTCTTGCGAGAGTCTCTCTGGACGATCGTCCCAGATGTTTCTGTTAGGGCTGTGTGCATCCTAATTATGCAGAGGCCGGGTGTAATACTTAAAACTCTCTTTAAGTAATAAAGATCCTTTATCGAAAAAAATTAGATCGTAATATGTGCCATCCTTTTGCCGCTCCGCTTCATTAGTTCCCGCTTGACATTGACTACTTGACTACACGCCACGCCAGTCCTCTCCTACTTTGGGTGGTGTGGAATGGTAGGAACACAGTTGGCTTTGGTGACCCTGATAACCATCGACGGGAAGAACTGCAATCAAGTTCCACACATGAAAGGCCATGAGATGCTCTTAAACTTGTGGTGCTAGGCATTTGTAAGACACTCTGAAGGTAGCAAAACTTCAACAACAAAAAAACTCTGTAGGTAGCAGTAATGCAGTGTTCGGATATACAACATATAATTTATTTGTAAATTCCCTCACAAGCAGTACTTCTGAACTCAATAAAATCTGTACTGAATTGAAATTACACACAGATTTGGAGGAAAGCTCATATATAAAATGAACTTTACATCAATGAACTCCAGCTCATTCATCAGTTTTGCAAGATCATAAGAACACCATCAGCATTCAGCACAATAGCACACTCAGCTCATTCATCAGTTTGGGATTTCTTGCTCCCGGGCTGCAGTGAACCCTCTAGTTAAAAAAATAAAAAATCATATTTATAAGTTTCAAAAAAAATCTAGAAATAATTATGCATGTTGTCAATGATATATCCCACAAGTGTGTAAAATCTCGGTTTGAAATATTATATATTTTGTTCTACACAAAAATGACAAATGTGTAGATCTAGATATACATACTTTCAAATCTTTAAAATATACAAGATTTGTTTTTTTGTGTAGCCTAGAATATAAAGTATTTCGGATAAAAAATTCACATTTGTGGGATACATCATTAGTAACATGCATGAATTTTTTCAATTTTTTTAAACTTTAAAATATCATTTCTGAATTTTTTTAACCAGAGGGAGCACTGGTGCTCGGGATCAAAAAGTGTTTTCCGACTCAGATCTCTCCTCTGTCAATCTTTCGTTTAGTCGAACAAACAAGTTACCGCTGCTTTACAGGTCCGATAAATTATTTATTCTGCTTCAGTACAAGTTGTAAAACAGAACTATCTAAGTTGAAAAAAGAAGCTCAAAACAATGGTCAAATGCAGAGCTAAAACTTTATAACTGTTTCCAAACCAAAATGCACAATGTTCAAGTTAAAATTCCAGCAATGCAGAAGGTAAAGCAGACTACAAAGCACTAAGCCACTAACCTGTATATTCCACTACTGTATATCATATCACTGTGCGCTAGATCATTTGTGCTTTTAAACAAGCAGAGGTGAGCAAAATATATGATATGCAAACCTGATCATATGCATCAATGCTCTGTTCTTGGACGCAGTCCGGAAACCTGCACGACTTGTGAGGGGTATCAAGGAAAGATATAAGAAAGGAGTTGCGATTGTTCATGTCTTATTAGTTCCACACAAGAGGATAAATCAGTCAACAGGTAGCTAGACAATTCAGATGAGTACATGTACTCAACATTGACTGTTATACTCATATCCTCTTTGAAAAAAATCTACAATTAATTCATTGTATCGTATAATTTATGTACTACCTCCGATCCATATTAGTGGGCACAACTTTGTCTAGATACACATGTATCTAGTCTAAATACTTAACTAGATACATATGAATTTAGACAAAGCTATGTCCACTAATATGGATCGGAGGGAGTATTGAAAGTTCCTGACAAAATCATGGATGTAATACAGGTAAACTATGTAAATCTGCAAAATTCTAACTTCAATGGGAAACTACTAAACTACTACCGAAGCAGGTCCTCATGCTACTGCCATTTCTCCTAGTAACTGAAAGCTTTTCTTCCCTTCCGTCAAAAAAAAAAAAAAGCTTTTCTTCCCCTCCTGAACACCGTTGGTCCGACCTCAACTCTTGCACCAGTGGTCTAGTAGCGATGATGGAAGAATTGGCTAGAGCTGCTTGTCCCGGGATCCGAACACTGATACTGGCCGGTGCCGGTGTCGGAGCTCTGGAACTCCTCGGCTTGTCAGTACGCCGCGTCGCTGTTGTCCAGATAACTGTAGTTCTCATCCATGCTGGAGTTGGTGTCGGAGAGCTGGAACTCCTCGGCCTGCCATTGAGCTCTGTAGCTGTTGTCCAGATTAGTGAAGTTCTCATCCATACCCATGGGGTACTCGAGCGTGTCGATGTAGCCCCCGCCGGTGACGACCTGAGCAGAGTAGTACTGAGACGCCAGAGTGCCGTCGACGAACTTGGGGTCGTAGTACCCAGCCGGCAAGCACGACCCGTCGTCAGCGTACCACATGGTCAGGTCGGGCCAGCCGCAATCAGCATTGTCGCCGGCGCTTGCCTATCGTCGACGGCGCCCACGTCGTAGTTGCCGGCTGCAACGGGAAGCGATCGTCCCTTTCCTTGCCCAGCTCGGCCTCGAGGTAGCTCCGGTGCGTGTGCAGCGCGCGCGCGTCCGGCTTGGCAGCGACGCTGCGGTACCTGTCGAGGACGCCCTACTTGGACTCCCACACGAGCCGGGTCTCGGCGCCGGAGTCGGGGGCGGGGGCGCAGACGAGCGCGACCTGGACGTCGCAGAGCTCGCTGAGCTCCCACGCCTTCTTCTGGAGCGCCTTGGTCTTCTTGGCGTACTCGGCGGCCGCGCTGCTCCTCTTGGCGATCTTGCTGCGTGCCATTCTTGCTGGCAAAGGCGACTCCTTCTTCTGTTCTTGCTGCTGCTCCTCTGATCAGATCGCCTAAACTGGCTAGCTCGTTGCGGCTCTCCGGGCGGCTGGTATATATAGATACGCGGGAGATCTTCTCTGCGCCGGAGCCGGACGCGGACTCGTCTGTCTCTCCCGAACACGGTACCTATCGAGGACGCCCTCCTCGGACTCCCACACGAGCCGATCCCTGGCGCCAGAGCTGGAGGCGCAGACGATCGCGTCGGGGACGTCGCAGAGCTTGTGGAGCTCCCACGCCTTCTTCTTGAGCGCCTTGTTCCTCTTGGCGAACGTCTCGGCGTCGCTGCTCCTCTTCGCGATCTTGCGGAGCGCCATTGTTGGGTGGCAATAGCGGTGCCTTGTTGGATCGGTTCTTGCTGCTGCTCCTGTGATCAGATCGCCTAATTGGCTAGCTCGTTGCGGCTCTCCGGGCGGCGAGGCGGCTGGTATATATCGATACGCGGGAGATCGATCTTCTCTGCGACGGGGCCGGACGCGGACTCGTTCGTCTCTCCCGAACACGGCGCAGTGGCTAGGCACTAGGCCTATTAAGCGCCGCCGTAATCTGGCATTAGCTCCAAGCAAATGATGCTGCTAGCTGATGAGGAGCGCTCCAGGAAAATCGCACTTCAATTCCACGTCAGATGCGATTAAAATGGCAACCGTGATTTAACCAAAATAACCAAAAAGGAAGGCGCTGGCTAGGCTAGCTAGTAAATCGACTGGAACGCGGCGGTGAATCCGACTTCCGGTAGGCACAATTAATGCGAGATCTTTGTTTTCCCGACGGCGCTGCTGCGTCCGGGCGCGGGCTCTCCAGAGCGCCAGAGTTGCGTCGCTGTTTCAGATTCGGGAGATTTTCGTGTTGAGTCATGTTCAGATTCGAGGGTTCATGCCTAAACTTTTTTTGAAATTTAACCACACTATATTACTATATTATAAGCTAGCAAGTCGCCTCATAAAAAATCTTTCAGTCCCCTTAGATACACTGTTAAGAAAAAGAGTGTGTAAGAAACTTGCTGCCTCAACCAACCATAGATACATCGTTTAGAAGTTTGTCCACCACAAAGTCAGGTGGATCATCTATCCAATTACAATCACTATTTATTGTAAAACTATAAGCTGCTAGCTCATTAGCGACACCATTGGCGTCACCCCAATTTAGTTCCAAATCCAACATCTAATAGCATCTCTATCACAGTATCAGGCCGCCCGATAATATGCCCGACACTCTCGAAAATGTATCCTCTATCGAGATTTCCGGTAACATGTTTAGAAAGTTTGTTTGAGTGGGCTAACCCCCGAAGGAGACATAAATCTCAAAAAGGATCAAATGAAAGCGTAAAAAACTCACTCTTATAGAAGAAGGCAGAATCTTTCTAGAAAAACATTAGCATCGTTAAAGACTAAATGGGTAAAACTTGATACTTTATTTTCAGAAAAAATATTTGAATAAAAATAAAAGCAAAATTTAGGTTCTTTTTGCGATTTGTGCAACAAAGAATTTTCTACAACTTTCATGTTGTAACCTTCCGCGTGATGTCATTTTTCAGTCTTCAGTCCTTCCTGAGACGATCTCTAAAACGGTAAGGTGGGACGAATTTCTCAAAATTCCAGAATCAAAGGCTACGAAGGATTCTTTTGCAATTTGTGCAACATCCAAATAATTTCTACACGTCAAAATGGTAAACAAAAAATTACACTCTTGCAACTTTTTTTGACACAATACTCTTGCAACTATTAATAGGTTAGTCCAAATAAATACGGTAAAATATTTTAAATATCATATAAACTACAAAGTTCACGAGCTCAAAAGAATCAACGCGGAGAGCTCAAAACAGTGCACCGGATGCAAAGCAAGAACACCAAAAATGTTGAAGTCACTTTTTCTCATATTGATACGTAAAAAACCTATTATCCATGATATTTTGGCATATTGTTTCTTATTTGTTTGGACTAACCTATTAATATAGTTGAAAGAGTGCACAAGTTTTTGTTTTCCACTTTGATATGTAAGAATTATTTGAAAAGTCATCTCAAGGTCCCAAAACAGGCCTATAGGTCAGGCAAATAGGATAACCACCACGGGTCCCGAGAGTATGATGACCCCAAATAGTAAAGTATTATCATTGTCATTGTGTATATTTATTTATTATGTCAAGAAAGTATTAATCTGTATGAAGAGTTATTTGTTCTGTAGAAGGAACTCTTCACAACAAACCGTGATCTCTTAGGAAAAAACCAACTGGTCCCTCCCTTAGAAACACAACCTGGTCAGATTTGACAAGTTTAATTAGACATACATAGTAAAGATAACTAAGTTCTCAGTTTAATTTTATGCATAACTTTCTAGTTGAGAAACTTACATGACAATTTGTGTACAGTAGATAATAGCAAGCACACATTTCGATTAGTCTAATACGTCAATCGTATGATGCGAAATTTGTACAATCTATTTTTTTATTGGTGTTTAGTTTAAGTATTTATATTTCAATATCAAGTACATAAAAGGTATCGTGTTGTGGGATTATTAGTGAACACAATGCAACTTGTAAAACACACTAGACCAAGAACAAAGGTAGAGAGTGAAGCTAACAGTTCAATTTATAGACTAGAACTTTCTATAAATTTGCTTACGTATTGATACAATATAAACTGTTATTATGATATTTGTTAGAGTATACTCAAAACATATATATATCCCAAAATATCATAAATAATTAAGTCTTAGTTCAACAGCAAAAATGAGGATGCGTACAATTATTTTTATTTTTTAGCCTATATCTACACATAAAACTAATATAGTTTTGATTGCAAAATTAATTGGAATCAACACAATGTAAATGTATGTTTTAATAGTTTTATATTTAGTTAACTCCGCTAACTACATATTGAGAGGATATATACTATAAGATGGTAATATAAAATAAAACTATGATGCATGTAAGTATAAGAGTTTTGATATAGTGATATTGGTTTAACTCACCCCGGGTTCAAAAATACTTTGGATCAGCGCTGAAACAGGTATAGATACATAGCAGGACAATAAAAGGGCAGCCCCGGTGCAGTAGCTCCCGCTTGCGCAGGGTCCGGGGAAGGGTCCGACCACTTTGGGTCTTTAGTACGCAGCCTTTCCCTGCATTTCTGCAAGAGGCTGTTTCCAGGACTTGAATAAAAACACCGAATAAAGCACATACATTTTATTAATTAATAAAATATTGTACAAATATAGGTTATGGTAAATACGAGGTGGAGACAACAAGTAAAGTGCAAGGAAGCAATAAGATATGTACTATGTACCTAAATAAGCATCACGCACTGGTAACAAACGCCTGATAGTCGCTCCCAAGGGTACTTGATCCTGCTCAAACTACAACTGACTGTTCGGGTGGACAAGGATGATGCGAGTCCCGGATGACATAGTAGGTCTCAAAGACACCACCCATCTCAAACAATCCGGCTCCAGTCAGGGGCCATGAAATGGTGACTATTTGTGCTCAGAAGGGCCACGGTAGCGCTGCGTAGATGGTGCAGGAAGCTGCAAGTGTATGTATGAGCACCCTGATTAAGTGGTGGACCCCATCTATCATGTTTAAACCAGATTTCGTTTGTGATTCGTTTTGTAAAGAAAAAACAAAAAGAAGCAAGAGAAAAATCAAACAGAGGCAAAAGAAAAAATTATTTTTTGTTTTTAAAGAAATCAAAAGAAGAATAAAAGAAGAGTTCTTTTACAATTTGTGCAACGCGGAATTTTCTACAACTTTCATTTTGTAACCTTTTTTCGTTTGACGTCATTTTCAGCCTTCAGTCCTTCCCAAGACAATATCTAAAATTGTATGGTGGGACGGATTTTGGAAATTCCAGAGTCCACGGTATGAAGGATTGTTTTGCAATTTGTGCACTATCCAAGTAATTTCTACACATCAAAATGGAAAGCAGTTTGTACTCTTACAACTATTGGTTAATCCTAATAAATATGATAAAATATGTCAAATATCATGGATAATATCATATAAACTACAAAGTTCACGGGCTCAAACGAAATCAACGGGGAGAGCTCAAAAAAATGCACCAGATGCAAAGCAAGACCACCAAAAATGTTGAAGTCGCTTTCTCTCATATTGATACGTGAAAAACCTATTGTCCATGATATTTGGCATATTGTTTCGTATTTATTTGCACTAATCTATTAATAGTTGAAAGAGTGCACAAGTTTTTGTTTTCCACTTTGATGTGTAGTAATTATTTGGATATTGCACAAACCGCAAAAAAATCCTTCATTGCATTGGCAGGTGCAATTTCCCATAATTCGTCTTCACCTGAAAGTTATAACATGAAAGCTGTAGAAATTTTTATGCTGCACAAATTGGAAAAGAACCCCTTTTCGCATTTTTACCAAACAAAAACAATAAAATATTTCTTTCCTTTTGCCTCTTTTAAATTTTTTTATAACATGAAAGTTGTAGAAATTTTTATTCTGCACAAATTGGAAAAGAACCCCTTTTCGCATTTTTACCAAATAAAAACATTAAAATATTTTCTTTTCCTTATTATTGCTAGGAAGTTTTGCTTTTATTTTCTTTCTGATCTTTTTATTTTTCGAGAATAAAGTGTCAAATTTTACCCACTTAGTTTTTAATTGATGCTGTTGTGTTTCTAGATAGATTATGTCTTCTGTTACAAGAGAGGGTTTTTTGCGTTTTCATTTTACTCTTTTTGTAATTTATTTTTCTATTGAAGTTGGCTCACTCAAACAATGTAGGGAAAACAAGGTAGAGATGCTGGACTTGGAACTAAATTGGGTGTGAACACTCGAATCTGAACACGAAAATCTCCCGCGGACGCAGCAGCGCCGTAGGGATAACAAAGATCTCGCATTAATTGTGCCCACCCGAAGTCGGATTCACCGCCGGGTTCCAATCGATTTAGACTAGCCACAATGGGGGTATCATATGTAGTATCATGCATGCCATGTTGGCAAAAAGATGACATGGCACTGCAATTAATGAAGAGAGAGGTGATAGTGGTATCATAGGTAGATACCGTAACATAACGGATTCCAATGCAATATGAGTCTACAACCTAATAAATGCAATATTATATGATATCACACATATGTTACTACCCATTGTGGAGGTAGTAACATAGGCTAGTATCATGTGCATGATACTAGTATATGATACTCCCCATTGTGACTAGTCTTACCAGCTAGCCTAGCCAGCGCCTTCCTTTTTGGTTAATCACGGTTGCGGTTTAATCCGCATCTGACGTGGAATTAAAGTGTGGTTTATCTGGAGCACTCCTCAGCTAGAACTAGCCACCGCGTCATTTGTTTAGAGCTAAGGCCAGATTACGGCGGCGCTTAATAGGCCTAGTGCCTACTGCCTAGCGGCTAGCCACCGCGCCGTGTTCGGGAGAGACGGACGAGTCCGCGTCTGGCTCCGCCGCAGACAAGATCTCCCGCGTATCTATATATACCAGCCGCCTCGCCGCCCGGAGAGCCGCAACGAGCTACTAGCAAATCAGAAGATCCGATTCTGATCAGAGGAGCAGCAGCAAGGCACCGCCATTGCCACGCAGCAATGCCGCACGCCACGCCGTACGCCAAGAAGACCCAGGCGCTCCAGAAGAAGGCGTCGGAGCTTGCCATCCTCTGCGACGTCCAGGTCGCGCTCGTCTGCGCCCCCGCCCCCGGAGCAGGCGCCGACGCCCCGCTCGTGTGGGAGTCGGACGAGGGCGTCCTCGAGAGGTACCGCGGCGCCGCTGTCCCGCCGGATAAGCGCGCGCGGCACACGCACCGGAGCTACCTCGAGGCCGAGTTGGGCAAGGAGAGGGCGAAGCTCGCCAGGGCGCGCCCCGGCGCGCTCGCGGACTGGGACGCGGCGCTCAACGACATGAAGCCGGATGAGACGCGGGAGGTGCTCGAGACCATCGACGCCGCGCTGCGGGCCGCCGGCGACAGGATGGTGTCTCTGGGCTTGACCACCGACGGTGAGCAGACGGTGCCGCAGCAGCTCGGTCTGGACGGCATGGAGGACGCCCGCTTCCAGATGCAGATGGTGCCGTGCCAAGGTGGGAACAATGACGGCGGCCTGCTCGAGCAATTCCCGTGGGACGGTCGCTTCCCGATGCAGCCGGGGTATGGCCTCGAATCATGCGTCGGCAGCAACTACGACGTGGGCGCCGTCGGCGAGACGCAGGCGCCGGCGAGCTATGGCCACAATGCTGATTGCGGCTGGCCCGATCTGACCATGTGGTACGCTAACGACGAGTCGTGCTTACCGGCTGGGTACTACGACCCCAAGTTCGTCGACTACACTCTGGCACCCGAGAACTACTCTGCTCAGGTGGTCACCGGCGGGGGCTACATCGACACGCTACCTCTCCAGTACCCCATGGGCATGGATGAGAACTTCAGTTATGTGGACAACAGCTACAGGGCGCAATGGCCGGCCGAGGAGTTCCACCGCTCCGACACCAACTCCAGCGTGGATGAGAACTACACTTATCTGGACAACAACTACGCGGCGCATTGGCAAGCCGAGAACTTCCAGCGCTCCGACGATGGCACCGGCCAGTACCAGTATCAGTATTCGGATCCCGGGACAAGCAGCTCCAGCCAAGTCTTCCATCATCGCTACTAGACCACTGATGCAGATTCGGGAGAGTTAAGAAAAGTTTTCTGTTACTAGGGGAAATGGCAGTAACTGAGACATAGTTAGAATTTTGCAGATTTGCATAGTTTCGTATTGAAGTTTGAATCTTGCATTGTACTGCTGGTTTAGAATTTTGCAGATTTACATAGTTTACATGTATTACATCCACGATTTTGTCAGGAATTTTCAAACCATATATTATGCGATGAATTATTATGGATTTTTCTTAAAGAATATATGAGCTTGCTGGACACCCAAGTTCAAGCTCATCAGACACTCGAGAGTAGAAACAGTCCATGTCCAGTACATGTAGTCGTCGAAATTGTCTAGCTACGTTTTGACTGATTTATCCTCTTGTGTGGAACTAGTAATACATGAACGATCGCAACCCCCTTCTTATATCTAGTCCTGTGTTGATAAACCCTGCTGCTTTCGATTTCTGTATTTCAGTGTTATAGGTGTTTGTTTTCGTCAGTTTCGTCAGACTTAGGTGTTGGCCGTTTTTTCAGTTAGAGTTTGCTCCGGTTCTGTTGTAACAAACTGGAGCGAGTTCCGTAAGCGAGAGGAGATTCCAAATTAAAATGTTAGATACTCTGCTTAATAGTATCACATTTACATCTAGACCTCTTACTTCTGATGCTTTTGGATCTGTGTATAGAGTTCTGGCTAGAACCATATAAGGGAATTGTGTTCGTTTACTGAGAAATAGAACCAAACTTGTTATGTTATCCTAATTTAGATAAATCTAGAGGGCATGAGTTAAAAAAAACTACATGTTTTTAATGATATATTTCATAAACGTGCAAAATCTCGATTCGAAATATGACAAATGTGTGGATCCAAATGTACACACTTTCAATTCTCCAAATTATATAAGATTTTTGTCATTTTTGTGTAGCATAGAATATAAAGTATTTTAAATCAAGATTTCGCACGTTGGTTGAATACATTCTTGACAACATGCAATATTTTTTTCGAATTTTCCTAAAACATATAAATATGTTTTAAAAAAAACAAAGGGATATTTAATTCTGTGCCCCCGATTCGTTAGTTGTGCTCACTTTTCCCCACGCTTAAATATTTTGCTTACATTTCCCCACTCGCTTGAAGCCCTCACAAATGTCAAAACGGAGTGTTTCCGTTGGGTCAAACCTGTTGACCGTTACGTGGAGAAGTTCATGACAAGTGGGACCTGTTGAAAGTTTAAGTCTTAGTGTTTTTTTCTTCTCGTACCTTGTTGACCCGAGACTGTGCATCTTCACCGTGGCCATGGTCAACGGCAGGGCTGCGCGCATGCTGCTGCCGAGCAAGCTCACGGATAGGTAGGTGGTGCCAGCGAGGAACAGCGCGACGGATAGCACGCCGTGAAGGCCTACACGCACACCAGGAAGGCGCCGCCGAACGCCGCGGAGGCGAGGCGAGGTAGGTGGTGCCGGCGACGGAACATCGCGAGCGGGCGCGGGCATGGAAGTCAGGAGAGAGCCAGCGCCGGCGTGCCTTCGCGTGCTGGCGGTGTGTGTCCTGCGCGCACCTACCAGGAGCAGGGACAAGGTGCATGTGCAGTCGCGCGTGCCGCGCGGGCGGCGAAGTCGCCGTCGCCGCGTTCACGGCGAGGCCGGAGATATGGATCCTCCTGCCGGCGTGCAGCACTTCCCCCACCGTTATATCATGTTTAGGAGGTGGCTCTAGACCCTCTCTATCTTTTCCCCTCCTCGACGAAGCCGATACCTTCCTCCTAGCCTCGCTATCCTCTGTCATGGCCGGCACCACCGTTGTCCCCGTCGTCCTACGCAACGCCGAGCAAATACATCATGTCCTGGAGCACTGCCTCTTCCTCCTCCACGTTTCTGTACAAGGAATCTGTTGGAATTTTATGGGCCTTTGCCCATGGCCCAAATTAAATCATAGTTTTTCACATGGCACAACTAAAATTCCTAAAATCTCATGGCCCATTTATATGGCTGGTTGGGGACTAAAGTTTAGTCCAACATTGCTAGTTGGAGGAGACAAACACCACCTTATAAGGTGGAGTGTTGAGACACTTGGTGTGCTTGAGTGAACAGCAGGCTCTCTCCCGCGCACTCCTCCTCCTTCGCCGCTCGCTCGCCACGTCTCGTCACGACACGCCGCGGGTTGCGGGAATCTCGCCGAGTCGAGCTTTATTTTTGCTGTTCGGGAAAATTAAACAAGTCATTGATTGATAATTAACGGACGCGTTAATTACCTCAGCCGTTTCCGATTCCTTTGGATCGTGGGGCTGTTACCGACTTGATCATGCGGTTGCGCGCACGTCCTACCCGACCCGCACTATATATCCTGGCTGAGCGAACCCTAGCCGCCTACACGCAACACATGGTCGCTCGTCGTCCTAGTTCCAGAACCTTGCGCCGCCGTTTTCCAAGTCTTCTCCATCCCTTCTTCCGACGTGCACCGGTTGAAGGGACAGTAGGCCTCCGGAACCCCGCCTCTTGTGATCCTGTATGGGAGAGGGGCGATCAGGTTTTTGGGGAGCGCACTCGCGCGGCTACTGGCTTTGAGTTCTTCCCCAACGACGATTTCTTCCCCGACATCGGCAGCCTCTTCATCGACGACATGGGTGACGCTTCTGCTTCCGCTGCCGCTGCTGCCACACTGTATGATCTCCTGATCTTCCTGTTTGAGTTACTACTACAATTTCTGCTAGTGGTATATGATGTAGATTTGTTCTGTTTGTCTACGGTATTGGTATATCGTATCCGTTTATCTGTTGTACTGGTAGATCGCATGATTAGTTTAATTCTTATTATTCTAGTCATGTTTTGTTTACTGTTTTCACGAATTAAATCATATGCTAAATTGCTTATATATTCAACAAAATCGATCCCACATGCCTCCGTTCGTCACCATCAAGGTCGTCTTCCTCGCGTCTGCTGCACATCGG
This sequence comes from Poa pratensis, assembly GCA_947311845.1. Classification (NCBI taxonomy): domain Eukaryota; kingdom Viridiplantae; phylum Streptophyta; class Magnoliopsida; order Poales; family Poaceae; genus Poa; species Poa pratensis. Next base: position 64,721,576 of record CAMZMU010000096.1, on the reverse strand, counting down.
CCGCGCCTCGATTCGCCGCCATGGGTGCATCCCTGTCTTCCCCATCGCCTCCTAAAAACCTAAAAGATGTTGCGAAGCTCCTGGGCACCTCCTCGTTGACGACCGCGACCTCGAGCAGCTGTCCTCACCGAAGCCTCGCTCCGACTTCCGCCATTCACGCTGGAGAAAGAGGTGCCGGCCAGAGCTAGAGACGATTCTCGGGCATGAAGACGTACCCACGAAGCATGCGCGAGAGCAGGTGCACAAGGTGATTCTAGGGCTGGAGCTCGCTGGGACACACCGCTGCCGACCCGCCGTAGCAGAAGACGCAAACTAAGTACTCGATGAAATGTGCAGCCGGGTCAGAGAGACGGTAGGAGCAAGACGATGATGGGGTAGGGGCCACATACACATCACCTCTTTTTCCACGTGTTATGCCAACTAGGTGCTTAAAAATGGGGCCCAATGGCGAGCGGCACCGTCGGACACCTGTCGAACATTTTAGGGGCGCGCTCTGGACACGCCAGATAGCGGCATTCGCATGTTCCAGCCGATTGATAATGAATTCGAAACAAATATTTATATGGTTGTGCGCCAAATTTAACATTCTACAACTCTCTATTTATAAGGTTTTGCTAGTTTGGAACTTGCTCTATTCGGTTTTTCTGAAAAACAGTTCTGGTCCAAGTGGCATTGCCAAGTTGGAGTTGCTAAATGATTTTTTTCAGAAGGTGAAACCATGTCAACTAGGTAAAAGGATTCCATAAGATGTCATTTCTAGAAGGTTTCCCTTTTTTTTTTAAATAGCAAACAATACTTTCGTCGTTCATGCGAGCTACACGCCACGCGAACTTACCACACCGTGGGCGCGATCACCTCCTCCGTGGCACCAAACACTAAAGCGGGGGACTCAGCCTCCTCACATGGTCCGTCTGGCGAGGCTCAACTTGCTTTGGACTTCTGTCGAACACCTCGAGGGCGCGTCCTAGACATCCCAATGTCTGCTTCGCACGTTCCAGACGATTCCAAGTGAATTGGGAAGAAGTATTTATATGGGTGTACACCAAATTAAATTTCCTACTACTTGTTGGTTATATGATTTTGCTAGTTTGAAACTTGTTCTGTTGATTTTTTGTGAAAAACATTTCTCATCCTAATGGCACTGCCAAGTTAGAGTAGGTAAATAATTTTTTGAAAAGGTGAGACCTTGTCAACTAGGTGGTAGGTCACAAAAGAGGACTCCACGCGAAGGTTTCCTATTTTTTTGATTTTTTTGAATTAGTTGTGCCATACCCTAGATCATTTGAGTCGAAAGCCATACATCTTTCTACCTCATAGCTCATTTATGGGAATTTTGTTTCACAAAAACTTACATACATCATGTTTGTAATTTTTTCTAGGTGGTAGGTCACATAAGAGGACTCCACGCAAAGGTTTCCCATTTTTTTGATTTTTTAATTAGTTGTGTCATACCCTAGCTCATTTGAGTCGAAAGTCATACACCTTTGTACCTCATAACTCATTTATGGGAATGTTTTTTCACAAAAACTTACATACATCATGTTTGTAATTTTTTCTAGGTGGTAGGTCACATAAGAGTACTCCACGCAAAGGTTTTCCATTTTTTTGATTTTTTTTGAATTAGTTGTGTCATACCCTAGCCCTTAACCCTAACCCCCCTAACCCTAAACCTAAACATGACCGTACCTCCGCTCCAAAAAAAGCGTCAAAGATATCTAAATAAAGTACATATTGTGAATCTAAAAGTGATTTTTTCAAAAAATCACGAGAAATATATACGACACTTGTAGTTCAAATTGGACCAACTTCCAGCGAATTCGGCAGGAACTTCTACAAAATATGAGAAATACCTAGGAATGTTTTCATCTTCAAACCCAGGGTCGTATCTACTTATAAAGTGGTATATTATTTTTTATACCTTGGGGTGTTCTGCTTTCGTGGACTCGTTTTGGTAGTTGCTTCACAAAATAATGCAGTTGCAACAAAAAAATGGATTTTAGAGCCCCAAAACCAATGTTTGTACCTATGTCAACATTGTGCGCAATTGCATTGTACACGCGTGTGCAAAATTATGGATTATTTTGACAAGGGATGATAGGGTTTAGGCCATACCCTAGCTCATTTGAGTCGAAAGCCATGCATCTTTGTACCTCATAGCTCATTTATGGGAATGTTTTTTCACAAAAGCTTACAAACATCATGTTTGTTATTTTTTCTAGGTGGTAGGTCACATTAGAGGACTCCACGCGAAGGTCTCCCAACTTTTTGATTTATTTGAATTAGTTGTGTCATACCCTAGCCCTAAACCCTAACCCAAAACCTAAACCTAACCGTACCTCCGCTCCAACAAAAAGCGCCAAAGATGTCTAAAGAAAGTACATATTGTGGATCTAAAAGTGATTTTTTCAAAAAATCACGAGAAAAATTTACGACACTTGTAGTTTAAATTGGACCCACTTCCAACGAATTCGACAGGAACTTCTACAAAATATGAGAAATAGCTAGGAATGTTTTCATCTTCAAACCCAGGGTCATAGGTACTTATAAAGTGGTATATTATTTTTTATACCTTTGGGGTGTTCCGCTTTTGGGGACTTGTTTTGGTAGTTGCTTCACAAAAATGCAGCACTAAAAAAATGAAAAATGGATTTTTAGTACCAAACTGTGAAAACCCACCGATTTCGGAAACTGCAGGGTGTTTTGGGCAAAACTACAATCGTCTTCCCTGCCGGCCACTCACTGCGGTGGCTACCTCTGCGTCGTCCTAGGCAGTCGCGCGCCAAGCTTTGTGGTCGTCGGAGCCGCTTTCATTCGTCTCGGCGTGGTCGGAGAAGCCCTAGCCGCCATTTGCCCTCTCTCTCCTCGCCCAAACCCTAACCCTAGTTTGGCCGACGCAGCTCGCCGCCGTTCTAGGCCACCTGAGTCTTCCCCAATCATCCATGGAGCTCCACCGTGCCTTATTATTCCTCTTCCACGAGTCTTGATTGCTGGCAAGGCTTCAATCACCCGAATCGAGTTGTCTCCTTCAACTCCGGCCGCCGTGCGTCGCGGACGAATTCGAGCTCCTCCGACCTCCTCGGACCAATTTGACCACTCTCACAAGACTAGGGGCATAAATTGATCGTCCGCAGCCCCTTTTACCTCTCGATTTCGTCCTGGTGCATGCTCGCGACGAGCTCCTCTATGCGCCGCCGCATGGTCGAGTCGTCGACGCGGTTCCGGCGACCATTTCCTGGCGGCGCCGCCCCATATGGTTGCCATTCTCTAGCGCTTCCAACAGGCTTAGCCGTGCACACCCTCGTGCGCTGTTGATGGCGTGTAGTTGACGGGAAAAATATTCTGCAGGAAGCTTCGTATCTTCCCCTGCTACGGCGCCAGAAAGCACTCTTGATGGCCCTTCACGTAGTTACCTGCGTGAAAAGTACATGGGTTTGGTTGAGACTCCAAGTGCAGAGTGTGTAGTAAGTGAAAGACGTGTTTTCCCCACGAGGGTGACTCGAGGGTTTAATATGGAACTCTCGAGGAATCAGTAGTGAAGATTTATCTTTCCTATCCTTCTTTTGGTTACCTACAAAACAAAGTAAATGTTTTGGTCCTCAACCTCACCTAGTGGTTGTCAAGCACAAGGTGTGAGAGTGATATCAAGATAATATGCAATGCAAATAAGAAATAAATATGCAATGGTGGTAAATAAATATGCAAGGATGGTGGTAGCAATGATAAATGATATTTTTGGGTTTTATATGATGAATGCAAGATGTAAAAGTGTTTTTGTATTTTCGGATTTTTAAATGGCAGAAAATGGAAAAGTGGTAAAAGTTGTTGGAAAGGTGTTTCTTATGATAAAAAATGGACCGGGGTTCATGGTTTCACAAATGCACTCTCTCTTTAATAAAATGGTAGACAATGTAACACTAGAGTTGACATATGAGATTGCAACACAACAGTTTAATGACAAGTTATAATTATATGGGCATCACGTCCTAACATAGAGACCTTTTGGTTATTAGTCTCTCTTATACTCCACCAAGATGCGAACTAAATCATAACACCTTAGTAATTAAGATAACTCAGAGTATAGCAATAAGTATCATGACATGAAGTTAAAATAAGAACATGCTAGATCTAGTCATGGAGGAAGTGGCAATGGTCACACCCACATCTCCGGTAGCATGGTATTTCTTTTTATCCCTAGTGAGGCAACAAAGTAAGGTAGAGATACCCAAGTGGATCGCAGAACTTTCTCTCACGTTCACTGCACTAGCCACCCCCCGTTACTCCAACTAATGCACACGTTCCCCCTCACACGTTCTCATAAACTTGTTTGATCATGACAAGTAAATAAGAACGGGGTACATAATATGCATCTACTTTCATAACTGAAACAAAACCATTGCAATCTCAAACATATATTAACTCATAAAAAGATCCACCACAAAGGTATTACATAGATGACCGTAATCATGTTCAGCAGCTCATACGGTACTAATTAGTGAAGCTCGAGAGAGAGAGATACATAAGTTACTTCCACAAACCCATAGTCCAGAGGTGGACTACTCCCTCTTCATCATGGAAACGGTGGAGAAGTCGTTGGAGAAGATGGAGACCACGCCGGCAGCGCCCCGCCGGAGTTTTCCCCCTCCGATCTGCAACTCCAGGTCTCTGTTTCGGTGTTTCTGTGTTTCTGCGGCGCTCCTTCCAGAGAACGTCGGTGGACTATTTTTATAGGCGGTTTTAGGTCAAAACGGAGTCGGTGGAGGAAAGATCGACGGCAACGGAGCTCCGAGGCCCAAAAGGAGGGGCCCCACGCGGCCATGTACATGGGCCGCGTGGGCCCACCTATTTTGGCCCTCGGGTCTCCGCTTGTTTGCTTCCTTCGCTCACACGCTTTGTTCTTTCCAAAAACTGATGCTCGTAAATTTTCAGGTCATTTGGACGTCGTTTGGGTCCCTGAAACATTAAAATATAGAAATAGGGTTTTCTGCCTGCGCATGGTTAATTCCATAAAAAATAGGAAACATGTCAAATATTCCCAAAATCATTATAAAACAGTGATATAACCCTTATAGGATACAAATATGACTGGAATATAAGTAAAAATAATGCAAAGTTCATGTATGCATTTTACATGCATCAACATCCCAAGCTTAACCTATACTCGTCCTCGAGTATGAAGGTGATAAAACTAACATGGACTTTGCAATTTAATACTATCAATGGATATCAAAGATGATTACTATTGCTACATAGAGTCAAATGGTTCATTCTTAAAAGGAGTAGCAATATGCAAGATAGTTTATGAAGTGATATCAAGTTTTCAATGCAAGGATGTTCAATGATAATCTATTATATTATTAAAACAACAAACAATAGACGGTAAAGATTAAACCGTTCAACGTTAAAAAGATTCTCAGCGGTCAAGATGAATCGGTAGGTACTCGCAAAAAAAAAGATGAATCGGTAGGTCAAGCAGTGCCATACCAGGACTCTCTCTCCGTCTCCAATTTAACACGAAGATTGCTCCCCTCAAGAAACAACAACAAAGACTCCATCCGATCAATCAACAGGAAACGCATCCGGCAACCGGTGAGCATGGTCCGCGATGATGCGCCGCCGCTCACGCGGCTGAGCTGGGCAATCGCCTATTGCTGCCGGTCAATGCGTCCTGGTATTCTAGCGCCGCGCCGCCGTTTTTTGTGTGGCTGCTGGGAGATGATGTCCATCAATATTTGCCCCTGTGAATTACCATCATTGCTCCGGATCGATTTTATCCAGGCTTTTACCGAGGATTATTTTTTTCCGGCCGTCAGCTGTCGACAGATAATTGAATATGCGGCGGCGCTTAGTCGCAGCAGCCGGGATCGCCGTGAAGACGGATCGATACATGAAACAAAGAATTGACGCATGAAACCCCAGCCGGGCAGCGCCGCCGGGCAGCGGAGAGACGCTGAGTCTATCGTATAAAAGGAGCAGCATCAGAACGTCATACAATTCCACGTACGGCCCCATGCATGCAAGGCACGACAAAGCAGCTGGATGAATTAATAATTAGCTGCATAGCATTGATCGATTCATGGTGAGCGCCCTAACCAGCAACATAGATAAGATCAGGTACGTATTGATTGTGTTTGCGTTACACACAGCAGTATTGAACTATTGATGCATGAAACCCCAAAGCTAGGTACGTATTCCAGTACTTTTTTGTTCATAGGACTTCACATGAGATCGTCTACGTACGTATTGCTGCATGATATGTATTTCATGTAAGGTTTCAAGTGGGATGGGTTTGCCACCTATCCCGTGTCCCATCCCACCATAAATATCCGATTATCCCGCTAAGCAAATCCCGTTTATCCCGTACGGGCTTAAATAGATTTCTCCACTTACTCCACCGGCGTCCCACCTGTCCTGCTAATAAACCGTACGAGCAATGGAATCCAATCGAGAACAGATCGGGGAAGGAGCTGCTGCAGCCTCATGGAGCGCAACACCGGCCTGGACCGCGAAGGCAATTTCAGAGCCGCCGTCAGCCCGTCGGCGAGGCCGTGCTTGCGAGGATGGAGACCGTGCTGCGCGCCGCGGCCGCGCTCGGATGCGCCGGCGACCCCGACGCGGCGACGAGGGTGTCGCCGAATCGCGAGGATGGAGACCGGGCTGTGCGCCGAGGCCGCGCTCGTGAGGATGGAGGCCGGTCTTCTCGCCGCGGCCACGCTCAGCTACGCCGGCGACCCCGCCTGGTCGCCTTCTCCGCCGCGCTAGGGACGTCGTCGGCCTACGGACCCTACAAGATCTCCCACATCCCGGCCGTCGCTGCCCGCCTCCGCCGCCGTTTTCTCTGTCTCAGCGCCACCGCCTTCTCTGTCTCAGCGCCGCCGGTTGTTTCCGCGGCGACGGGGAAGATGCCACCGGGGACGCTCCTGACTTCACTTCTCCCATGGCGCCGGGATGCCCTCTCCAGCCTATGGCGCGGCCTCTAGAGGCACCTCCTCGAGCTCTCCTTCCGCGAGCTGAAGCAGGTCGCCTGCACCAATCTCTCCCGCTTTGAGATCGACATCCCGAGCCCCCAGCTTCGAGAGCTCTCCTTCCGCGAGATGGACTTGGACGCAGTCGCCGCCGCGCTGAATAAGGTCGCCTGCACTGCTCTCTCCCGCCTCGAGATCGAGACGTCCGGATTCGCTCCCGGCGAGCCCGTTCCCTTCGATTCGAGAGGAGGATTTCCAATCCAGGTTCCCCGTCGCCTCCGGACCCCAAGCCCACCGCGACCCGCCTGTGCTGCGCCTCGTCCACCGCCGCCGCCAGGCCCGGCCAGCGCCGTTCCTCCTCCGGCTTCCCTTGCGCGCAGGGAACAAGCGCAGCTGCCTGGGACGGGATTTTGACGGGACTAGCGGGACATCCCGTGAAAGCCCACAAATGTTTTGTCTTCCTGGGATAAGTGGGTAGTGGGGCAAACGGGATAAGTGGATGAGCAGACTTGGTGGGACGGGATGTCCCAATCCCATCCCACCTGAAATCATAATTTCATGCAAGATTCAGGTGATTTTCTGTCACCAACATCAGCGATATAAAACATGAGATGTGCAAGAAGTAGGCTATGGATGCAATTTTAAGATCAAAGTTTGCTGCCGCCCTCTCCCCTGCCTCAGTTCACTTCAACTGGCCAGGAAATCAGTATATACACATACGTGCATGTTCATATTGAGGTATGTAAAATCATCTGATAGGCACAATGTTATTTCTAACGTACAGTGTCAAACACGCACCTGCAATGTGAAAAGAATAGGACACAGATCGGCAACGCAATGCAACTCCAAGCTATGACAGAGATGAACCCCACGATAGATTGAAGGATCCAACAACTCTCACTTCCATCGTCAAATCAATGTCACGGCAGGGAGCGGGATGGCAACAGGTCAAAGGCACGACAAGAACTTCACGCAAAAACCGCAATATTCAGGTAACAACTGAATATCTTCGAGTGTGTTCACACAATTTTCTTACGAACATCCTGCTTTCATGTAAATTGTTGCCTAGATAGATCACTTATTTGAGGGTAGACCTGGGTTGGATGAGAACTTCTCGCAAGGGATCGACTCATCATGAAAGAAAAAAGTTTGGACACACACGTACGTATGTGCCATCCATGATCCATCCATGCCCACGGCACCGCTAATCAAGAGCAAACCCACCATTATTTTATTTGTGTTCTCATCCGAGACTGACATATGCAGTCAGATCAGCTGTTGCCAATTCTCCAGGCCACCGCACATATGCATCACATATAAAAGAAACACAACGTTGATCTCAGTGTCCAGTCGGAGCATCATCGTCGTCCGAGTCTTCTGGAGTACTGTGCGCCGCTGGAGGCTGGAGCAGATCACCCCGCTATTTTTCAAAAAAAGGGCGTACCCACTGCAAGAGCTCCCGCGCTGTGCGGGGTCTGGGGAAGGGTGTCAGTGGCAAGCCTTACCCTCGCCTTGTGCAATGCGAGGAGACCGCGACTCGAACCCGGGACCTCCTGGATACAGGCGGTAAGACTCTACCGCTGCACCAGGCCCGCTATTTTTCAAGGAGTGTTAAATCTATACATGTATTAAAACCGAGTGGGGCGTTATGGCTCCTAGGCATGTAACCCTTTTCTGATTTTTTTTAAAAAAATTCAAATTTAATGCTTCAGTTTTTTAAAATTCCATTATGTAGTCAATACTATGAATTACCATGTGTGGAAATTTCTTATATTTTAGACGCAGCAAAAACGAGAAATATGCAGATCTTGAGTTGTGAATAGTGTCTTTTTTTTCTCGAACATTGTTGGATATGTCTTTTTTGCTGACCCCAAATACGATGTACTTGACATTGAAAATTTTCATGATGGTAGTGCGTATAGCTGGCTACATCCAGGTATTTGTTTAAAAACAATCTCCATTACGACAGTCAATATCTAAACCTTCTTATATACTATACACATTTAGTTCTGGCCTACTTTGTACAACCAAAAACAAATAATTTTTGCACTGCCCTTACTTATAGTTTGCTTATTAAGACTTTGGTCAAATGGTGTTTTCAAGCATAGGTAACTCTATCTTTTTTTAAAGTGACGGATGGATTTGAAGCATTTTACAAACTAAACTATGGCTGAAAAGAATTTCGTAACTTTTTTGGGAAGCTCAGAGTTTCGTTGTATCCAACTTGATAGAGTAATTGTTGTTTGTTTCTTCATTTTTGCAGGTGCCGGATCCTTAAGGAAACGGTTGTGGAATACATGGCAATATAGTCGGTATTTGTTTAAAAACAATCTCCATTACGACAGTCAATATCTAAACCTTCTTATATCCACACATTCAGTTCTGGCCTACTTTGTACAACAAAAATAAATAAATTTTGCACTGCCCTTACTTATACTTTGCTTATTAAGACTTTGGTCAAATGATGTTTTCAAGCATAGGACAACTCTATCCTTTTTTTTAAGTGACAGATGGATTTGAAGCATTTTAGAAACTAAACTATGGATGAAAAGAATTCCGTAACGTTTTTGGAAAGCTCAGAGTTTCGTTGTATCCAACTTGATAGAGTAATTGCTGTTTGTTTCTTATTTTTTTCAGGTGCCGGATCCTTAAGGAAACGGTTGTGGAATACATGGCAATATAGTCTGTAATTCAACTGGATGACGGGTAGATTTATTTCTCAGTTTTTTTGTTTTTTAAAAATAGTAGATACATCACAACAGAGGCGGAGGTAGAACAAGGCCAGGCCCTAGCATGTTTCTACACACTAATAACTATGTTTGTCAATTCACCTATGTATGAAAGTCAATCTGAAATATCTAGGTTCATCTTCAGGCTACCACAGTAATAAATATAGATTACATTATCCTGCTTACGATAATATAGTTCGCGTGATTTATCATGGAGCATAATATGTACGGGATAGCTAAGGTATAGTACATCAGCCATCTTTGTCAATATTTTTAGATCTTGAGAACAAAATATAACTTGAAGTGGGTCCATTCCTTCATAATAGAACTTTCAAGTATAAACAATGAACTTACTCAAGTTAAATGTTTATAACAGGTGATTTTTTCATCTAGCCGCGCAACTGCGCGGGCCACCCAGCTAGTTCACAAAGTGTAACATAAGAGAAGAAGTACTATGTATCACATGTATGCATAATGATAAGTAAGAACATCCTACAATGGTCATAGAGTATTGGTGAAAATCTGAATATAAAAGGTGGACACTTTGGAAAGATATATATATGAGTAGAGGTAAAGCATGAATAAGTTTCATCTAACTTCTGAACTTCTCTACTCAAGTCAATGATTGTAATATGGTAATCCTTGGTGTCAAGCTCTCATTCCCCTATCATAGCATCTTGAATGATTAAGTTTAAAGTGAAAGCAAATACGAGTAGTGTGTTTGACAAAGTACAGGTTGAAAGTCTCATGCCCCTTGAATACAAGTACCTACTCCATGTGTTACTCAACTTGGAAAACAAAGCAAGTTCAAGTTAAATATCATTGTAAGTAATAATAGTATCATTAAGAGCGTCAACTGGGGTACCTCTTGTCCCAGGATATGGAACAAGCCCATATCAAAATGACAAGACAAACAAACATAATGAACAATCTCAACACCCTTTTTATTTACCATTGGATAGCTTTTTATTGTAAGGTGTATCACAGAAGGTTCACCATAGCATGTAAGTAAATTTCCACCATGAATGATGCATGGCTTAGATTAGCGGCCCAGGCGTCTCTCTAACCATTTATACAAACTCATTTAAACTCACTTCATTTCTCATTTATTTCACCCATGGTAAGCATCCATAAACAAAAGTACATGATATCAACTAAATGAGATGATGTGCAATGTTGAAAGCTTGCCATGTGACAGCACATATGAGCTAACTCTCAACCAAAGACATTTGTCAAGTCCACAACTCATAATTTTAATCACAATGGGTCATATTTTATTTATGCAATGAAAGTAAAGTGTGCATCAAGTTCGAGAGAGCTATATAACCAACTTTTCCCACAACAATTAACAACATAAGCATTTTCATTCAGAGGTATAGATAACACAAATATCATGATAAACATACTCGGAATAGCATAAAGCTAATAGGTAGATATGGTGGACTCACTGGAAAAACTTTGGTTGAAGGTGTTGGAAACAAGTTTTTGCTTGTTGGAATTTTTGGGCTAGCAAGAGGGAGAAAGTTGACCATCTAAATGCATGCATGAGTGTCCATAGAACTAACTAATCCATGTTAAAACAAGGTAGAATAACATTTAGCATCAAAACATGAATAAAAGATAGCTCTTGATAAAATATTTGCAAATTATTACTCATTAACAAGCTCATGAATCATGCAATTATATGTATCTTTTAAAATTAACTCAACATCCCTTTTCCCAATCTTATAATAGCATCCAACATAATTCAACCCAAATTTCCAGTAGCTCTCTCATATATAAATGATAGTGTGGTGGTCACACAAAATAAAAATCTAACCTAAACAAACAAAAAGACGCTCCAAGTTTATGCGATAAAGTGTTTCGATCGAAAAACAGAAGTTAGACGTGTGCAAACCGAGAGTGTGTAGGTCCAGTGGGGTTGTCTTCACATCCCCAAGCTTATGGTCTTCACCATCCTTGGATAGCTCTTGGTGCATCTCCTCTAATCCCTGTGAAAAAACTTCAAAACACCGTTTCTCCCATTTCTTTTTCTGTGGGGCACATTAGTAGTGATAAACAAATAGATTTCTTGCTGCATATAATCCTTAGACAAAAATTCATATGATGTCCAGAAATGTATAATGTTGTATGCCTACTCATAAACTCAATTGGATAAAAAGATTCATGTTAAAAGTTCTAAGCATGCATCAAACAAAATGGGACAGAATCTGTCCAGAAAAACAGCAGCAGCTAAACGTATTTTTCTACCCTACTTAACTTTGTCGGAAAATTCCGAAAAAATTCATGCATACAGAGGATGAAAAGTTGCTACTACAGTTTAAATATGAGCTCATTCGGAGTTACAGAATAAGAATTAAAAATCATACCGTGCACAGATTCGTGCAGGAATAATATCTCCGAACGCTATAAGCAACTTTTCATACCAAAATGAGTAAAACTTGGCACTTTATTAAAATTCCAGAAACTAAACTAAACACTAAGTCTCTTGTTACAGCAAGAGGACACAAAGAAAATCACAAATAAAAACAACCGGGTTGCCTCCCGTAAAGCGCTTTCTTTATAGCCATATAGCTAGGCTTCTTACTTGATGTTTATTGTGGACGAAGCTCATGAGGGAGCTTGAATGATGTGCCCTCTTCCTTGGGAAGTGTTCCATGCACTTCTTGTGTGGAAACTGAAACTTCACATTCCCTTCTTTTGAATCAATGATAGCACCTGTAGTACGAAGAAAAGGTCTTCCAAGAATAATTGGACTAGAGGTTTTATTCCCCATATCCATGATTAGAAAATCAACAGGCACAAATGTCATATGTAACTCTACCAAAATCACTTACTTTTCCTAAAGCATGTTTAATGGAATCATCAGCAAGTGCAAGTTCAATAGAGCATTTTTCAAGATTTTTCAATTCAAGTACTTCATATAGTTCTTTAGATAAAACAGAGACACTAGATCCTAGATCAAGTATAGCATGGTGTGTCTCTTTTCCAATGGTTACTAGGACTTTGGGAATCCATATATCCCCAAGCTTAGGTGGTATCATAGCCTCTTGGTTGTACCTAGCAATCTTTTCTTTTAACACATGATTAGCAATATAAGAACCAAAACCAGCTTGGTTATAGTTGATGGAAGGATCACTTGCAAATTTTTGTAAGATAGATATTAAGTCATGCAAGCTACAATTCCCTAAGTCAAACAATGGTTTCTTGACTTCACTAAGCATTTTAACTTCCTCAATCCAAACAAAATTCTCATTTCTTCTCTTTAAAGCAGCATTCAAGGCTATTTGGAGATCATCCTCTTTTTCAACATAATTCTTAATATCCTTGTCTAAAGGTCCCAACATAGAAGATATTCTTTCATTTAATTCCCTAGTCAACTTCTTTTTAGACTTGGCATAATTCAATATAGTTTCCATTTTCAAAGAAATTCCCGAAATAGTGTTGTTTGTCTTCTTCATACTAGATTTTGTATGAAGGATAAATGAATGCATCTCATTTTTAGTAGGATAATCTTCCATATAAGTTTGTAGACATAATATTGACCTATCCATAGAAACTTTTAGTTGTTTGATCATAATTTCATCTTTTGATTCTATAGAATTTCCAAATAGATTTTCCATTAGATTATTAGCATGTGAGGGATTTCCAGAGGCAAATCTTCCACTAGTTAATGAGTCTAGAAAACATTTTGACCACCCATCTAGACCATTATAAAAGTTTCTTATCAAAGTAGCAGGGGTATATTTGTTGACACCATTTTTACTAATGCCCTTAATTCTAAACCAAGCATCCATTAACGACTCTCCATAGTATTGACCAAAATTGTTCATTTCAACACTAGAAGCCATTTTAATAAAGTTTTTATGTTTTTTTTAATTTTTTATGCAAAACTGAAAATAAATATGCAAGACAATGACAAAACAAGATAAATTGCTTTGAAGGTAAAGATGGATAAGATGATGCTCACGTAGGTGCAACCTCCCCAAGCTTAGGTGTTAGCACAAGTTGGTGATGAAGTTGACTTGGTGAGATATCCTTGGATAAATCCGGCACCAGAAAACAGAGCTAGTGCAGGGACCCTTGGATAAACCTTTCAGCAATGATTCCCCGGCAACGGCGCCAGAAAACAGTCTTGATGGCGTGTAGTTGACGGGAAAAATATTCTGCAGGAAGCTTCGTATCTTCCCCTGCTACAGCGGCAGAAAGCACTCTTGATGGCCCTTCACGTAGTTACCTGCGTGAAAAGTAAATGGGTTAGGTTGAGACTCCAAGTGCAGAGTGTGTAGTAAGTGGAAGACGTGTTTTCCCCACGAGGGTGACTCGAGGGTTTAATATCGAACTCTCGGGGAATCAGTAGTGAAGATTTATCTTTCCTATCCTTCTTTTGGTTACCTACAAAACAAAGTAAATATTTTGGTCCTCAACCTCACCTAGTGGTTGTCAAGCACAAGGTGTGAGAATGATATCAAGATAATATGCAATGCAAACAAGAAATAAATATGCAATGGTGGTAAATAAATATGCAAGGATGGTGGTAGCAATGATAAATGATATTTTTGGGTTTTATATGATGAATGCAAGATGTAAAAGTGTTTTTGTATTTTCGGATTTTTAAATGGCAGAAAATGGAAAAGTGGTAAAAGTTTTGGAAAGGTGTTTCTTATGATTAAAAATGGACCGGGGTTCATGGTTTCACAAATGCACTCTCTCTTTAATAAAGTGGTAGACAATGGAACACTAGAGTTGACATATGAGATTGCAACACAACAGTTTAATGACAAGTTATAATTATATGGGCATCACGTCCTAACATAGAGACCTTTTGGTTATTAGTCTCTCTTATACTCCACCAAGATGCGAACTAAATCATAACACCTCAGTAATTAAGATAACTCAGAGTATAGCAATAAGTATCATGACATGAAGTTAAAATAAGAACATGCTAGATCTAGTCATGGAGGAAGTGGCAATGGTCACACCCACATCTCCGGTAGCATGGTATTTCTTTTTATCCCTAGTGAGGCAACAAAGTAAGGTAGAGATACCCAAGTGGATCGCAGAACTTTCTCTCACGTTCACTGCACTAGCCACCCCCCGTTACTCCAACTAATGCACACGTTCCCCTCACACGCTCTCATAAACATGTTTGATCATGACAAGTAAATAAGAACGGGGTACATAATATGCATCTACTTTCATAACTGAAACAAAACCATTGCAATCTCAAACATATATTAACTTATAAAAAGATCCACCACAAAGGTATTACATAGATGACCGTAATCATGTTCAGCAGCTCATACGGTACTAATTAGTGAAGCTCGAGAGAGAGAGATACATAAGTTACTTCCACAAACCCATAGTCCAGAGGTGGACTACTCCCTCTTCATCATGGAGACGGTGGAGAAGTCGTTGGAGAAGATGGAGACCACGCCGGCAGCGCCCCGCCGGAGTTTTCCCCCTCCGATCTGCAACTCCAGGTCTTTGTTTCGGTGTTTCTGTGTTTCTGCGGCGCTTTCCAGAGAACGTCGGGGGACTATTTTTATAGGCGGTTTTAGCTCAAAACGGAGTCGGTGGAGGAAAGATCGACGGCAACGGAGCTCCGAGGCCCAAAAGGAGGGGCCCCACGTGGCCAGGTACATGGGCCGCGTGGGCCCACCTATTTTGGCCCTCGGGCCTCCGCTTGTTTGCTTCCTTCGCTCCCACGCTTTGTTCCTTCCAAAAACTGATGCTCATAAATTTCCAGGTCATTTGGACGTCGTTTGGGTCCCTGAAACATTAAAATATAGAAATAGGGTTTTCTGCCTGCGCAGGGTTAATTCCATAAAAAATAGGAAACATGTCAAATATTCCCAAAATCATTATAAAACAGTGATATAACCCTTATAAGATGCAAATATGACTGGAATATAAGTAAAAATAATGCAAAGTTCATGTATGCATTTTACATGCATCAGCTGTATCGTCGAGGGCGCGATCAACAGAGGAAGACCCTCCATTGATGACGTCATCATGACACATCCTTCTTTATTATTTTCTGAAATTATTTTATGAAATTATTAAATATATGACATGTGGGTCCCACTCGTCATGAGTTAACGGTCAAAACCGTCGACTTGATAGAAACGTCCGTTTTTAGGTTTTGTGAGGATTTTACACAAGAGAGTGGGGAAATGTGAGCAAAAGTTTCACGCGTGTGGAAAATTGAGTACAACTAAGGAATCAGGGGCACAGGAGTAATAATCCCAAAAATTAAACAGAGGGAGCACTGGAGCTCGGGAGTCAAAAGGACTTTCCGTCTTATATGTGTCATTATTTAGATTATAACTTGGATAACTGAAAAACACGAGAGCTCACAAGCAATGGGAGCATGCATTGGAAATTCTCCTATGTTATGTATGCACATAAAAGCTGGGTGCTGCATTGATACATTTTCTCTAAGGGGCTTGCACCAGTTCAATTTCAATGAACTTTCTTCTTATCTCTTGCAAGCATCGGCGGCTCATCTACTTTCTAGCATTGGAAGTTTTTCGCAGAACAGAACTTGTACTTCACTTGATCATTCACGCTACTGGTTACCATTGACGCGAGCACCAAGGAAATATTTTTAAGTTTTATTATAACTTAGCATTTTCAGTTACCTTTTGGTCTAACAATCATAACAACAGCAATCTCTGAAGCTGTGAATAGGAGAAGATCGAAATTTACACAAGGCTCCATCATGGCAGAGGTAAGTATATTTTTGACATCGTGGTTCTTCTATCTTTGCCTTACAATTTTTCTGCAAGGAATCAAATATTTACAGTAACTCATCTTGACAAGTAAAACATATGATAATTGTAGAAATGATTCTGATCCGAGCAAACAATCCAATATTTGGGTAAATAGAAAAACTTAAATGTACAAATGAACTGCTGGGCTAATATAGCAAGCTCCAAACAATCCATCAGAACATTGGCTAGAGATCTGATTACAGTTGTTCTGTAATGAATTTAAGATCTTCTATTGGAATGCTCCAAACATCCTGGTATTAGTTCATGAATGACTCAGATCTCAACTGGTAGACAGGGTGAGTCACACCTGCTATTTGATCCTCATTGCAGGAATATCCATTACGGGCCTGTCGACATATATGGATGTTGTTTGTCCACATTCTTAATATCCTATAATAAAAACTTTTTCCCCAAACATAAATGTTCTTATGCACTGCTATTTCTATTGCTGCATATATATCGTATGTGTCTCAAATTTTGGTAGAACTGCTTTTGCGATTACATGATTCTTTGAAGGAGAATTAATTTGCATTTGTTATGACATAAATTTAAATTGGGTGGTGATTTGTGGAAACTTTAGTTCGAGAAGGATGTAGAAAAACATCCAGAAACTGTACTAACTTTGCCACTGCTTCCTATAGGTTAATTTTATCAGCTGGATGTTACTCATTCTTACAGTAGACTTTGTAAATAATCAAGCTCTGTATTGTCAAAGCTTTTCCCCCTGATGCCAAGATGACAGTTGGGTGCAGTGGTGCACAAATCGAAAAGAAGCTGATACAAGAAGTGGGTGAGTGATGAACCTAGGCTGAGATGGAAGTTCTCAAGTTGAGGAATAATATTTGGAATACAAGAAGTTTCGAGGTGGTATGTATATTTTGGTTCAGTTTTTTGTTGTGGTTTTTTTAATTTGTGGTATGAAAATTCTACTGAAGTTAATCCATATAATATGCAAAATCTGCTCAATGAGATTGAAGTATGTGATATGTTTTTGAAACTTTGATTAAAAGTTTTGCAATGTACGGGCATTCAACTAGTATTATTAATAACTCCATAAAAATTGCCCATATTCAAAAAAATATCCATAATCTGACCAAATAGAAGGTAAGCTATAGGGGTAACTTTGTACCATGGTCTTAAATATGTGTAATTTTAGGAAATAGAGTATTTCAATTGGTTCAACACTAAAGCCACACCCTTGATATTGGCGTGCGGGATTTAAACGGCAGACTAAACCTGTCGTGAAACTTTGAAACTTTTTTTTATGCTCAGTAGATATTTTAGCAACACACTAGAATTTGCTACTTTTCCGATTAGCATCTAGAATTCACTGAAGATACCTATATTACAGGCCAATTAAGAAAACATGAAGAAAGCACTTGTATAAATACATTTTGACATGGAAAATATGAAACAATTCGGAAATGAACCTGATTGTACCAGGAAGCCTCCGCCTCATAGGGACGGTACGACCAACAACAATGTGGGTTGGATTCAAAGGAAATACGTCAGAGTTTAGAATCGCTTGTTTTGTTGAAGTGTGAAGATTGTTTGTGGAACCATGGTCAAAATAAAGAACTAGCCTTGTCCACTCTTTTCACCTTCTTTCTCATACGATTCTGTTAAAAGGGCCCACAAACGCCCCTCCTCGGAGGCACTGTCTGGGTTGCTCGTTGAGTTTCAAGACGGTAGTAAGAGTCTAAGTTGGTCGCCACTTGGAGCATGAGCCTCCAAAGCGCAATGCCCCAATGTACAACGGGGCTGCCATTTGTTTGACGACGCTACCCTGATATCTGATATCTGTTCGGATCATGTCGTCCACTTGTCATTTTTTTCTAAACACTATGAGTGGGTTGTATGTCGACGCGTGCCACCTAGGACCATAGTCGTGTTTCATACATATCGTTCTTCCGTTGTGATGACACTCGAATCAGTAGACCACCGATTTCTTTCTAGGTCGATGGGATTCCTCTCATTTCCGAATGGTCTATGGGGCAGAAGCTATAAGCCTCACTTTTTCCTAGCGTCTAGACACCACCTATTAGTAAATCAAGAAAGCATCTCACATCGTCTGCGTGCATCAATTATTGCAGTTTTCCGAAGATTGACAGAATGTTGAATGAAGAGAAGACTTATCTCCCGCCGTTGCTCGAACCCTCACCATTCTTGGCCCAGAGTTAGGAAAAACGAGTCACTCTTGTGTGCTTCATGGGAGTGAATTGTAAGCCAATAAAGCTCACGCGGGTGTATGTATGATTTTTTATCCGATTTTTCTTATACTCCCTCCGTATCATAAGATGTTTTAGGTATTCTAATACAAACAATATACATGTATATATATAGACTTATTTTAACGTGTAAATTAACGGTATTAAAATATTTATGATAGGAGGGAGTAAGTTGGATCAATCTTGTTTCTTTTTTGTAATGTGCAAACTTGTATTCAAACGGAAACGAGAACAGAACACGAACAAGAACACATACGGAAAGAAAACAGAGAAAACAGAGGACAACGAGAAATGCACTCTCCGTCTTCAACCTCGTGATCGACCAAAGGCCGAACCCTGCTTCGCCGGAGACGAAGAAGAAATCCGCCGCCTAGATCAACCACCCGCGGAGCAGTAGAACTCCTAGCCCTGAGGCGTTGCTGAGCCGCAATAGACGCCATCTCCGAGGAGCTGGAACTGGAGACGATGAACGAGCATCGGCCGGGGGCGGCCCCCGAGCTCAAACTGCACCGGATCTGGGAGCACCGCCCCAGATCCTCCACCTTCTTGCCACCAACCTGCATAGCCGTCGTCTTAAAGCCTCCCTTCCCGCCGCCAGATCCGCCGTCACCATGGATCTGACGGGAGATGAAGGGCTCGAGCACCACGCCGGGCCTCGAGCCTCCACAAGTCGAGCGCGACGACGACAGGCCCCGAAGAGCACCGCCGCCGGAGAAGGTCGCCTCGACACCAAAACCTCCGCCGCCCGCACCTACTCCTCCAAGCCGCCGACGGGGACTCCACCCTAACCTACCGTATGTACAGGCCGGAGACGGGGATCCCCCACCCTCCCGCCGCCGAAGCGGCCGGCGGAGGAGAGGAATCCCACGCCTCAGCGGCATGGACGAGTTGGATCAATCTTGTTTCTGATAAATGGATTTAGCACACTAGTAAAAATCTTCTCGCCTACCAAACTTGTGCTCCGTCGGGCCACCCGAATGCCCGATGCGCTTCTGAATTCTCTAGGAAAGAGGTTGGTTTACACTTTCCGCGAACTCGCTAGGGTTTAAGTGAAACCAGATCAAAGCCCCGCGCCGCCGCCGCCGAGATTTTCCTAGGCGGCGATGGCCATGGCCCGGCGCTCCGCCACCCACCTTCTCTCCTCCTTCCGCCCTTTCTCTCTCCTCCTCCAGCCGCTCGCCGACGCCCCCTCGCCCGCGGCCGCCGCCGCAGCGGCGTCGGCCCGGCGGGCGATGTCCTCGGCGTCGGCTATGCGGGCGCGGGGAGACGACAAGGAGCTGGCGCGTTGGCGGGAGTCCATGGATCGGATGCGGAACATCGGTATCTCCGCGCACATCGACTCCGGGAAGACGACGCTCACGGAGCGGGTCCTCTACTACACCGGCCGCATCCACGAGATCCACGAGGTGCGTGGTCGCGACGGCGTCGGCGCGAAGATGGACTCCATGGACCTCGAGCGCGAGAAGGGCATCACTATCCAGTCGGCCGCTACCTACTGTACCTGGAACGGATACCAGGTCCATTTCTCTCCTCGCCTTGCTCATTTTTTAGCTGACCCATTTCGGTTTGATCTGATCAACTTGATCACTGTTGCTTGGTTCCTGGCTAAACAAAAAATAATGCACAATCATATGGTAATTCAGCTGTGAGATAATAGTGTTGTTCCCTCTTGCCCTTTCCACATCCGGGGCAACTGTAACTCATTTTTGTTAATCAGTACGAGACATATAGCATAAAATTGTGTTTACTTTGAGCTTCCTTCACAAATTAACTTCGGTTCAAAAGGTTAATTAGCTGATGTGTAAGATAACGTGTAAAATGCTTTTGCTAAATGCTAAGTTGCTAACTGATAAGCTCGAAAACAGTAAAACACTAGGAAGTATAACCATGCAACGATATTTGGTAGCCGACTAGCAAAGTTTATTCTCTCCTGGACATGTCCGTTTTGACTAACATATGATATGTATGAACAGTTGAACACACATATTTTCCTGTCACCTAGAGTCAAGTATTAAAACCAAGCTAACCAGTATGAATACTTGGCACTAACTTAGGACAATAATTAGTTTCTGTACTTATTATGTATTAGTTGCAAGAGTCTTGTATTAAACCTCTGCATTTCGTGTTCCACTCTGCTGATAATATGTTTGATTTTCATTGAGATCTGGACCCAGATCTTTTGTTTTAGAGTATTGCAGTAGCATGTTGCTGCCTGTAGCTTTAGTGCCGTGATGTGTCTAGTGCATCATGTTGAAGTGGTCCAGTCAACAATTTTCAGGGTGTAGATTTGTGCCATCAAGGTCCCGCACAATCTATTGCTGCTTCAAGGACTTAGGCATATAAAGACGATGGTTAATTTAACTGGGCGGGCTTGTTTCGTTGGCTTTTATTTTTGACACGGTATGTCCAGACATTATGAAATGGTAGAAGCATTGGAAAAATCAATCAAGAATGCCACATGATGAAATGCAAAAGAAAGAGACATAAGGATAATGTGATTATTGGGTTTTTCATTCTTAAACATGTGAGTATTGTTGATGGCATGAATGAAGATGCCCAAATAACTGTATCAAAACCATGGTCAGGAGAAACAGATCAAATGGCAAATTTGCATAAGATAGGGATGAAATTGAGAAACATGGACGAGTTGCTAGCCACCACCAAAGAGCCATTTATTCTTTTTGAAGTGGATTGCTGTTTATGCATTCTCCTCGAGCTATCATGAGTGTGGACGCAAGTGCTTGATGTCATTGGACTGGTTAAAAGAATCAAAGGAGTCGTTTTGATAGACATATGTTTCGTTGCAAGGGGCAACTATCGATGTGAGTAGACCAAGCTACCTGAGCCAAGTCGTTAAAGTTCAACCTGCTTCTCTAGTAGCTAGTTTTTACCAGAACACGGCTCCCTGACCACTGGGATTCAAACTTGGATCCGTGGGTTTGGGTCAGTAACTATGACTGGTTGAGACAGATACATCAAAACCATGCACGTCCCTAGTACCAGCATAACAAGTGACCCTCGGAAGCAACTTTGTTTTGTCGTCATGTATACAAACATTGATCACTACCCCTTGTATTGTCCTATCTGAATGCTTTTGTTTGACATACCTTACACTGTTCTTGTGTTATATCGATTGCAGGTTAATATCATTGATACCCCAGGTCACGTAGATTTCACCGTTGAGGTTGAAAGGGCCCTCCGTGTTCTTGATGGTGCTATACTTGTGCTATGTAGTGTTGGTGGCGTACAAAGTCAATCAATTACTGTTGATCGACAAATGAAAAGATATGAAATTCCAAGGGTCGCATTTATTAACAAGTTGGACCGTATGGGAGCTGATCCATGGAAAGTTCTCAACCAGGTGAGTGTCAGGCTGACTTCTGTGGTACCGATGCTTTTACTATGAGGATTGAGAGGCTTATGCTCTCTTCTTTGATGGGTAAAATTGCATTCCATGCCTATAAGATGTATATTTTCTGTGAGGAAACTTCTTCATGCCATGCTAGCATTATAGTGCTAGCTAATTATACTTGTTTAATACATAACAAGGCATGTAAAAAAAACGTTTTATATTGCATTTGAATTTTGAAGTAGTTTTTTTAGGGAAATTTTTAAGTAGTTGCAGTTGAGTATTTGCTACTTGCTTCGCACTGAACTGCTTAGTTGAAAATGCAGTCGTGGGTGCCCATCCTGGGTGATAAATTGGCATTTACCGCCTGTATATTGGTTCCAAATATTTTAAAACCTTCATTTCTAAATCAGCTCATCCTTTGCCTTGCATTTAATCTAAAGACTGTTTTTGGAAGTACAAGGTATAAATTAGCTGGTTCAAAGTAAACGGGGGAAAACTGTGATTTTAAAAGTGCAAGAGGGCTTTGCATTCTTGTTTAGTGTGTGCAATTTAGACCAGGCTTACATCTTGGTGCTAGAGATCCTGTGTTTTGATACTACTGGAAAGCATTTTACTTACTTTCAGGCTTGTCATTTATTTCTTATATCGTGCCCAGTTTTTATAGTTCTGGTGAGGTGTCTTGCTGTTCTCTGTTGCTATCAATTTCTGTAGCTGAGTATTGCTCTTTTGTGTTCTATTTAAGGCTCGGGCCAAACTACGTCACCAAAGTGCAGCTGTACAAGTGCCAATAGGATTGGAAGAGGAGTTTGAGGGCCTTGTGGATCTTGTGGAGTTAAAGGCTTTAAAGTTCGAGGGTGGAAGTGGGTATGTCCCTGTTCTTCATAATCATTTAGTTGTGATGGCTATAGGTATCTTGAATCTTGGATGACACATCATTTCTAATGTGCAGACAGGAGGTTGTAGCATCTGATGTCCCAGCCAACATGCAAGATTTAGTAATGGAGAAGAGACGTGAACTTATTGAAGTTGTTTCAGAAGTCGATGATCAGCTTGCGGAAGCTTTTCTCAGTGATGAGCCAATATCAGCCGATGAGCTTAAGGTTCGTTTGACTTACGCCAATTATATCATTTCATATAAGCATACAATCCATCTGTAGATTATGGCTACATCTTTCGAAACTGATGTAGCTGCAGCTGCTAAACAGCAACCTTGTTTAGATGACTTCGATTTCTTATTTGTTTCATGGAGGAAGTTTTATTTGCTAAATCTGCCAAGGATAGCACCGTTATAAATTTGCGATGTAAGCTGTAGACAGACCAAATTGCCTCTATATTGGTGAAATATCCTCCCAAGCTAACTCAGGGTGGAATGAACCTTGTTTTGGGTTTAAATACTGGGTTTTGTAGGTCGAAGATTATGTGAATTTCTTGCAAAGTTTAGGGGGGGGGGGGGGGGGGGAATGGGCTTCATTTCTAATTAGGCGGATAGTGGAATTTTTTTTCTAAGCAAGTTGTTAAGAGTGTGGCATCAATGATAAGTCAAGTTGAAAATGATATTTGGATTACCTGCTGATCATGTTGAATACTACTAACTTGCGTTATCCCAAACCTAAAAAATGATTATAGAATGCATGTGATGTCAATAGGTTTTGTTGGTTAAAAAAGAAATTCGCAGTCTGTTGCTAGTGTTTTCCATAATGACCATATTTTATTGGACATTTGAGAATGCTGAAGGCAGAAATCCACCAATTTTTTAAACGAGATTAGGAAATTCATATAAGTTCTGCATGTTTAATATATGGAGACTATTATCTTTACATGTTTGAAATTGTGATAAATCATGTACTTAAACATTATGATAGTTATGACCATACTTGCAGTTCTATTGACATAATTTATGGTCAAAATCACCTATAATAATACCTTTGCCAATCTCCCTAGTTGTATCATGTTGTCTTTTGGAATAGCATAGAGTTGATAACTCCAGTTGGTTCCTAACTGATTTGTATCCTTTTTGGTGTATTATTTTCTTTTCTACTAGGCGGCTATCCGAAGGGCGACAATAGCGCGCAAGTTCATACCAGTATACATGGGAAGTGCATTCAAAAATAAGGTCTGTGGCTGCACTTTCTGTCCTTTGTCTGGTTCTTTTCATTTTTGTACGATTTCAGTTGCCAGTAATACTGGAATGTCCTAAATACCTTTATGATAGTTAAAATGAGTTCCACTCTCTACATAATCTCGAAAGGTTTCTTAACTTAATAATCATATGTTCTTTTAAAGAAGAATAGGGCACAGCCTTATTGTATATATTAATGATATAAGAAATAAACTAATAGCAATATGTTCGCAAATAGATGCTGTTATGGACACGTGGCACAGGTCTACTGCTGTTTTGACTTTTGACCTCTCTCAAAACTATTTTTCCATATGCATAAGTTCAACCGCACACTTTCTAGGATGTCATTTGTTTGCAATATAAGAATGGTTACAATTTTGTAAGACCAAGTGCCCAAGAAACGTAACATCAAGTTTGAGAAAGTGAAATCTTGACGGAAGGGGGACAGTCTCTATGTGCTAGGAAGCTAGGTTTTTGCGCATGGGCTTTATTGGCCTGATATTCCTTTATGCATTTTACTTGAGTCACCATCTTCCCCTTGCAGCCTGGACCTGCCATGGCTGTTCTCCAGTCTTCCACCTCCACCAAAGCGACCCTGGTCTCGATCTCAAAACTACCCACGCCTGTAATTTAGCCTTTTCGTCGAGTTTCTCAGGTGTGGCATCTCCTTCAAGTGCCGCCCTCGCCCTCAAGACCTCCTGGCTCCAGCTCCTCCCTTCCCACGCAGTGCAGTTTCTAGGGGCAGCCTAGGCAGCACCTGAGTGGCAGGCGCATGGTCACCTGGCTAGCCCGTAGCTCTTTCTTGAACCCTGCTAAATTAACAACAGTGGAATTAGATGAAACCAAATACTGCAACCAAATAGGCACCGGCTAGTTCATTAGAACAATTTGATTTAAGTTTCTTTTAAGGGAGTTGTACGGCACCCACTTGTGCTTTGTAAAGATTGTCTATTACCATCTGTGTCTAATTTTAACAATTTCCTGCCTATGTTTTAGTATTGATAATTTATGCTCCTATTTTTTAAAAGTTTATACCTTTATGGCTTTATCTGTGTACCTCATATTAATGTACATCTATTATGCGTTCAAAACAATTGTAACTATATTGTTGATACTAATGGTTAGAACTCTTAAAAACACGTATGGAAAATTGCTCTAAATTAAATGTATTTGTGGTAAACAGCCAAACTAGAAATATGGGTACGATCTTCACTCTGCACTAAGCCAATAAGTTAAAATTTGAAGATGGTAAAATGTTACATGAATAAGTCAGCAATTATGAGAAAGTATTACTGCAATTTGTCTCATATAGCTAGAGCAAGACACGTTGCTAACAACCATGCATACAACCTTGCTGCTATTTGAAGTGTTACAAAAATGGGTATTTTGTTTATGCCAATTAATTCTTGGTGTCGTCTATCATCTATGGATGTCCGTGATTTTTGTAGCCACCAATCTTCATCTTGTGATCTTGCTTGCACTATATCTGTTCTGGGGCCTTGAGGACTCTAGCCAGACCATTAAGCCGTCAATCAAGCACAACATTGCAATTACAAGCAAATGACAAACTTGAAAAAGATACTGACGTTTAAGAGCTAGGACCTTGATAGTGAAATCCTTTTTCTCTTTTTAATTACCTTACACTGGTTCATCGTAGTCTGTAGATTTAACATGCTCTCATGCATGCACTTCTTGGAGGTCATTAGAGCTTGACTAAAGAAGTGTAGAAGAATAGTAACATATGCGTTTGTTGTCTTGTGCCAGCACAGTTATAGAACAGAGAGCCAAATTGCATGCAAACATAAAGGTGCATTTTGGCTATTCAAATCGATCACATTTAGTCTGCGCATTGTACTGATTATCATACTTTGGTGGTTTAGGTGTAGATAAGATCGTTCACAGTTCTTATGAGCACTCATGGATTAGTACTTTTGTTCAAGAACCTGCAGTTGACATCTGTAGTGTTAATGCTATGATGCTAACAGTGTTGTCATTGGTGTTTCATCGTGTACATGTTTGATCTTTGTGACTCGTTTTATAGGGTGTTCAACCTCTTCTTAATGGTGTGCTTGACTATCTACCTTGCCCACTGGAAGTTGAGAACCAGGCCCTTGACCAAAACAATTCAGAAGAGAAGGTAAAACACAATCTCAATATATTCAATTGAGTAACTATGGTACAATTATTTCTCCTTTATGCACTTTATGGCACCCACCGCTCATCCTACAAAATTAGAAGTGGGAGAGATGGAAAAAATCTCTTTTGATGAAGCTCTTACTATCAAATCTACGTTTTATTAGCTTTTATAATGAATTACCACCTCGTTTGATTGTTAGGTCTTATTATCTGGAACTCCAGCTGGGCCACTTGTAGCATTAGCCTTTAAGCTCGAGGAAGGTCGTTTTGGTCAGTTGACATATCTAAGGTGATTATGGATCTTCTACAAACCGACTTTTTTTTCATTATCATGCATTATTACTCTGTATTTGACACATTATTTTGCCTCTAAACTAATGATTTCTTCTTACTGACTGTCTAGAATCTATGAAGGTGTGATTCGGAAGGGTGACTTCATACACAATGTGAACACAGGGAAAAAGATTAAAGTAAGGCCTAGACTTAATTATAAATCCCAGCATGGACGTTGAAGTTGTAGTTGCCAACTTGCCATATTATTCTTTCAGCACATCTTTAACAATTGACCATGCCAGTATTTCGTATTTGAAGGGCCATAGACTACTATAGATTAATTATTCTGTGAAGAAATGAGAGGGGCTTGCTTTAATGGAGAAGAAAAGGTCACCTTAAACAACTGACCATGCCAATATTTCGTATTTTGAGGGGCCATACACTAATATAGACTGATTGTTCTGTGAAGAAATGAGAGGGGCTTACTTTAGTTGAAGAGAAAAACCAAAGAGGGTTAAATAATTATATTCAAAATTGTGAGCTATAGCGCTCCTGAATTGTAACTGCTATATCATAGAGATGTGAGTCTGTGATCACTGTGGTGAACATACTGCCATAATACAGGAAAAGAAGAAAATTGACATAATGCCCAAGAGGATCTTACTTTCCGTCTTCTCCGCACGGGTCACATAGCTTCAACACCTCCTTCGGGCCTGAGCACGGTAGGATTCTGGACTTAGCAGAATTCAGTAGGCATCCGCCATAGCTTTAGGCGCTGTTGGTCCTAATTCGATCTACGCGATTAATTCCATACTTAGCCGAGTGGTCCGGATATGTTCTGTTTCTGTTCACCATATCAGTTTTCTGATCTCGTTGGATTTCTTATACCGTTAGGCTCTTAGTGTTTTTGGAGTTTCGTACTTGGCTAAAGCTCTATTTGATCTGGTGCTCCATTGGGTTTCCATACTTAGCTGAAGTCCCATGGATGGTCAGGGATTCCTGGCGAGGCAAAAGTCCCATGCTTCATTGAGGATTCCTGACGAGGCTCAAGTCTTGTGGACTGAGATTTCAGGAAGTCCAAAATGTCGTGCTTCGTTCGTGATTCCGGGCAAGGCCAACATTGGGTGCTTCATTGTGGGTTCCATACAAGGCCAAAGACCTGTACTATGTTAGGTACTCCGGGCGGGACCGAACTTCTTTAGACTGTTGGCATGTCCGAGTGAGGCTGTAACTAAACCGATCTTTTCAATGAAATAAAGCGCAAAGCCTTTGCGCTTTCTCGAAAAATATCCGAGTGAGGCCGAGGTGTTGTGCTTTATTGTCCGTTCGATCCTAGACTTGGCCAAATTCTAGGGGACCTAGGGAGAGTTGAGAGGATGAGAGTGAATTTTGGACCCCCCCATCTCTCTGGGGGAGAGGGACATTTAACATGTCGGTATTGCCATAGGCTCTCTTCACATGGTCAAGGGAGGTAGGTTAACTATTACAAGAATATCCTATGGCATCTACCATATATCTAGGTGATGGGGACCTTCTAGTTTAAGTTACATATTGCATTCTTCCCATTGGGCATTTCTCTTAGTTTCCCTTGCGCAAGGTGGGTATGTTTGGCCTTTTCAGCATCTTTCACCAGACCTCAGGTCAAGCTTTGCTACTGCAGCAAGGGCCCATGGGCGTGTGCGCCCTGTGCCCTGGCATGAGGAGGCTTGACTGTCCCACATCCTGCACGCTTCCCGTATCCCGTGTTCTGGATGCTTGACATATCTTGTGTCCCAGGCGTGTTCCATGTCTCATGTATATCCTAGATGGTTTCTGTGTCTCGTGTTCCGGAGGCTTGACATCTCATGTATATCCTAGATGGTTTCTGTGTCTCGTGTTCCGGAGTCTTGACGTGTCCTGTGTCACAGGCCCTTCCGATGTCCAGTCTTCCGGAGGCTTAACGTATCTCGTGTCCCATATAGGGGCTGATTTTGGCGTAACTATCTGGAACACTTTGTAGACAGGCAATGTGTCAGCCGTTTTGGTTTGTAAAAACTTGCTTATTGGTTTGGGGTACGGCGTGAATCCCTGACAACAACAGTATGCATTAACTGAAATACTTGTAGAAAATAGTAACCATATCAGTAGAACTGTAGTATCTTCAGTCTGCTATATCTTAATTTGACTTCTAATTGTTGCGTTGCGGGGATTTTAAAAGGTTTGCGTTCTCTTATCTGATTGTTATTTACTGTGTGTAGGTTCCACGATTAGTAAGGATGCACTCCAATGAGATGGAGGTAAGTTGCACCTTATTTAAAGTTGGTGCCTGAATAATAACTTTTTGATATGTCAAAATTGAAGGACTTCTACTACGAATCAGTTCATGGGCTAGTATCTTTATTCTTTGTGGTCACTGTAGGATATTCAAGAAGCACATGCTGGCCAGATTGTTGCTGTGTTTGGTGTTGATTGCGCGTCAGGTAAATTGATAAGCAAATCTCTGCTGTACCATACCTTTTCCAGTTTATGCTACCATCTTTTGCATGCAGTGCCTGATTTCTCACTTTTTGCATCAACAGGTGATACATTTACAGATGGGTCGGTCAAATATACTATGACTTCAATGCACGTGGCTGAACCTGTGATGTCCTTGGCTGTTAACCCGATATCTAAAGATTCTGGAGGACAAGTAACTGATTTATTGTTCTGAAGAATCCATTTTTCATACTTGATATCTTAAATGTGTTGAATAATTAATTACGGTACCATTTCAGTTTTCAAAAGCACTGAACCGATTCCAGAGAGAAGATCCTACTTTCCGCGTAGGTCTGGATCCAGAGAGTGGACAGGTTTGTTCTGCTAACTATTTTGTTGTTTTATTCTATTATCAAGAAGTTTCTAAAGCATAACTTGTACTTGCAGACAATTATTTCTGGTATGGGTGAGTTGCATTTGGATATCTATGTTGAACGCATCAGAAGAGAGTACAAGGTACGCAAACAATTAGTTCAAGGACAAGCTTCGTTTCCTCGCCTATTTGGGCACAAAACACATTTAATACATGAACGTCTGTTAACTTCACTGGAAGCTTGCTATGTGAGGCTGCGCTTTTAGAACTTTTCCGTAAACCGTTAACCTTTGGAGCCAGCTCTTTTTCCTTGTTTCGATTAAGGATGCAGCTAGCCTTTAGGAAACAGGGAGAGTACAGAAAGTATTCTAAACGGTGCGAGGGGACGCTAAGTTAGCAGCAGCAAGGTGTCTGCGCAACAACAGTTACAGAAAGTTTAGAAGTTATGCTTAAAAGAAGAGAGTGCCAGAAGTTCGATGGACAAAGTTGAGACAAATCGTTTTCTAGGAGACTAGAATATATTTCCACATATCTCCAATTCTTAGTCAAACAGACATAGTACATAGCCATGCTATGAAATATATCGGTGGCATGCGTGCGCCAAGGTGGCAGTCTAGCTGGCTGCTTGTTACGAAGACTTAAAATCATTTACTCCAAAACACCCACGCCAAATATGGCTGCAATCTGTGCACCAGCAGGTTCATTTCCATTTTGGGGAGTGCTAAAACAAAAAGAAAGGGGCTGAAGGACGTGACAGGAAGAAAAACAGTTTCAGCATCTGCTGGAGTGCTTCCACAGCTGAACAGATACTGCCGCCAAATGATAGTCCCTTCCAAGCTGTTACATTAAGGCTCGCGGATCCAGAATTCTGAAGGAACTAGGGTTGAGTGCTTGTACGGGTTGCTACTGGGCTGGGCCGTATTTACGACATGTGCTGGTGCATTTGTCTCAATCCACCAAAAGCAGACATCCCATGTTTTCTATGTATCGTGAACCTACTGAGCACTACATATCAGAGTTCAGAAATACTTCTGTGTGCCTGCATTATTGAGCTTCTTCTATGTTCCCGTGTGTTGACCATTTTCATTAACTGCGTCATATTTCTATGATAAATGTTGAATATTCTTGGCGTACACGTCTGACTCACTACTGTACATTTATATATGTTGAAGTTCTGAAAAATGTGATTTGTTTTAACTCATGTAGGTTGATGCAAAGGTTGGAAAACCTCGTGTGAACTTCCGGGAAACTGTTACCCAACGTGCTGAATTTGATTACCTGCACAAAAAGCAATCTGGCGGTCAAGGTCAATATGGACGAGTCTGTGGGTGAGCTCAAAAAATTAATTAGTTATTGGCCAATTAATTTATTTTATGCTTCTATCTCAGTTCGTTTGGTTCCAAAATGTTATTACTTTGAGATGCATACATGTGGGAACACCTATTGATCATACATGTTTTAGCTGCGAACTGTTTCTGGACATATTTTTTAAGCCCTGCCCCCATTCCCACTTGTAAGATGAGTACTGTATGGTTAATGTTGCCAGAGTAGAACAAGATTGGAACTGTACCCTGGCACTGTAAGTGCCTCAAGGGCACCTTGATACCTAGGCGATAATTTATGGCCAGCAAATATCAAATGGATGTAGTAGTCTAGTCACTTAATATTATCTCATAAAAGATACTTCTCCCAAATGGAGAATACAAGAACAGTTGCAGTAATCTTTTTAATTGGTTAGGAATTATATCAGAATTAAATTATACTTTTGCTACTTTAACTTCCACCATTCTGGAATACTTTACCCTTTTAAGTTCATCAGTGTGGTGTTGACATGTTTTCTTTTGTCATTAACTGGTATAATACCATGGTTTTCTTAGTCTATGAGTAATAGGGGTCACATTAAAAAGATCTACTCCCTCCGATCCATATTAGTGGGCACAACTTTGTCTAGATACACATGTATCTAGTCTAAATACTTAACTAGATACATATGAATTTAGACAAAGCTATGCCCACTAATATGGATCGGAGGGAGTATATGATTTGTCATGAAGGTGATTTCATGCCTATGTTTAAGGCCACTCATGTACAATTTACCTACGAACTGAACTCTTTGTTGTTGGTTTGTATTATGGATCCTTACTCCTAGATGTTTGTGCTGCCTATTTTGTGGCAACACTGCACAGTTCACTGATATGGGTGTTTTTTACATGAGGTTAGCATAGTGGGGTTAGCACTTGCCAAATATAAATTGAAAAGTGATGCTCCCAGTTTACGTCACCTGAGATTGGTTTGTTAATAAATATTTAGGATAATTCATTTGGAGTTTCATGATAAGAAGCAACAATATGCAGGTACATTGAGCCTCTTCCATCAGATTCCGAAGTTAAATTCGAATTTGAGAACATGATTATTGGACAAGCAATTCCATCCAACTTCATACCAGCGATTGAGAAGGGTTTCAAGGAAGCTTGCAATTCGTGAGTCTACTCTTCCTCACTAGTTAAGCTATTATGTATTTTGGTTAGGGAGGATAATTTTTATTTGCATGCTGGCTACTGTAGGGGCTCATTGATAGGGCACCCTGTCGAGAATATCAGAATTACTCTGACTGATGGGGCTTCACATGCAGTGGATTCCAGTGAGCTTGCGTTTAAGCTAGCTGCTATCTATGCTTTTAGACAGGTGAGCATGGCCACTTCCCTCAGGTTGCAGATGTCATTTCTACTGATTGTCACACTAGTAAAATAGGAATGCAAGTGTTTTTCATAACTCTGTTCTTTCTTTTTTCAGTGTTATACGACCGCTAAACCTGTTATATTAGAGCCTGTGATGAAGGTGGAAATGAAAGTTCCAACAGAGTTCCAGGGCACAGTAACTGGTGACATAAACAAGTGAGTTCTTTTTCTCAACAAGCTAGGCTTTTACTGAGATGTATGGTTAACATATGAGATATGATGTCATGCTAAATGTTCTTTTCTACCTAAGAAACTCAGATAGTTGCATGCAATTTACTTAAAAGGGATAATTGTGTCCTTATCACTTGTATCGACATATTTTGCTGGAATACCATAGGCTGTGATAGTGACAAATTGGTTCTGGTATCGCAAGTTTACAACATGCCATTACACCTTGGTGATATTTTGGCGAACAGACTTCCATGAGCGCTATGGAATTTGTACTTTGACACTCACTCATTCATCTTTCAATCCATATTAAATCTATTTACTTTTGCTTTATGTGTTAAACAGGAGAAAAGGTATTATTGTTGGAAATGATCAGGAAGGCGATGACACAGTTGTAGTATGCCATGTACGTAAGCCTTGTTCCTTCCAGTTTCTTCTTGCTTCGTGTAGTACGGATAGTCCTACAGTATTGGGCTTGTGATAAACTGGCAGATTTGATGGTGGTTTGTTGTAGTTATCAGCGTTGCTAGCTCTGATTTTCTGTAGTTTTTAGCCATAAATGTCTTGGAGAACAACTGAAGCAATAGGAAATTAATTGCTGGCTACCCACGTGACATTAAAGTAAGCTTTTTAATCGTTGAGTGGGTGCTAGGTTGAAGGTTGTACTAATCTTCTCTAGCGACAGCTTAGACAACATTTTGCAAAATAAGCTTCACTTTAGAACTTTCATCATTTGACCTACACACGCTAGATAAACATGTATTGCCAGTAGATTGTGTAAGAGGAACAGGTATACTTTTTATATTCATAATGTAGATGTTAGGTCAAATTACTCTCTGCATTGTTTGTGAATATTGTTATTGAACTTAGCCTGCCATCCTAATCTCTTTCAGGTACCCCTAAACAATATGTTCGGATATTCGACAGCGCTTCGATCAATGACACAGGTCATATTTTGTTTCTTTATGAGTCCACTTGATGTTCATTCTTGAAATTCGTTTGGCATTAAGCATGATTGTTTTAGATGCTCTTTATCCTTATTGTTCACTCAGCACGTTCTTTACAAAGTAGTCTGCAGCAGCAATGTTCAGTGTTCCCCTGGTAACCAGTATTATGATTTACAGTAGTGAAAATCTGATATACGTTCTTTACAAAGTAGTCTGCAGCAGCAATGTTCAGTGTTCCCCTGGTAACCAGTATTATGATTTACAGTAGTGAAAATCTGTTACATGTTGTGCGTGATAACTATACCTTATAAGACCCGCCCTGGCTCTTCCACCGTCCAGGCTCGCTTTGTACCAAAAATTGTGAAGAAAACTATGAGATGACCTGGATGTGATGTAGTGCCCATGTCCAAAATCTAACATTAACCTCATCTTTGGTTGCAAGAACCATGTAAGACATTTGATGCCTGCCATATACTTCTGTACTTCATAGTCCGGAGTTTCTCTAACTAGAATTCAGTCACCTGCGATTGTGCGGTCAACATATTTTCTTGTGGACCTCTTGGTAGTTGAGCCACCAAACTAATACAGTAATTCCAAATCTTTATACTCAAATTTAACTACCGCCATATATGTAAAAATTTCTGACAGAGGTTGAACTTAAAAAGTACTAAATAGTTACTGACTCTGTTACAATATATATGACGTTTTGGTAGGATAAAATGGCCTACCAAAACATCTTATATTTAGGAACGGGGGTAGTATTTTCTCTCCGTATAAAATTCCGTCTTTATTTGTCTCAACAAGTGAACATCGGTATATCTCTCGATGAACTTCAGTAGAAAACGCCATATAACCCAAGTTAGCTCTTTTCTCTGTATATGTCCTCCGAACTAGTTCTTTGTGCTATGCATGCCCTTTATTTGGGAAGTCATCTTTCGCACATGTTCTCTGAGTGCATGTATGCATTTGCTTACTAGTACTCTAGTAGCATGGTTAACGTACAACAATATTACTATAGAAAACGTTGGAGGGTCCATCATATTTAGCTGTGAGAACTGCTTGGTCCTGGTGGCCCAGATGCATCATTTGATGAAAGCATCCAGTCCAGTCGCCTCCAATCAGTGGGTTGTGAACTCTATGGATGTCATTTATGTAGTTAATTGATTAGCATGGTGAATGTACAATATTGCTGTAGAGAAGCCCCATATTGGAGCTGTGAGAACTGCTTGGTTTCTTATAAAACATGTTTCTACTCCTTGTGTCGTCCACATGTTTATTAAACCTTCCATGGTACTACAATGCTTTCATACATATAGTCAATAATACCTGAATGTTTTATAAACCCATGCCACTCCCATCTTTCTCGGTGTCTTCGTTTTCAACTTCGGTGGGGCATCAAGGGAAAAAGATTGTCTAACAAAGTAAACAAGCATGATGGTTTTCCTAATTAATTCAATGTTTAATTTTGTTTATTCATCTGTCCTGCAGGGAAAAGGCGAATTTACAATGGAGTATATGGAGCACAATACTGTCTCCCAAGATGTACAGATGCAGCTTGTGAATGCACATAAGGCGACTAAGAGCGCAGAGTGATTCCTCCGGAGAAGAGGAAAACAAATTTTGATTCCATTGTATACGTTAAATTTGTTCTCATGGGCCCTTGAATGATGAGCTAGGACATCATAAGTAGTATTTGTAGAATTACATGGGGTAGTCATCACAGCAGTAGAGAGATGTGTTTGTAATAATCTGGAATCCCTTGATACAAAACTCACGTGAATATTGTAGGCAATGATTTTTATGTAGTTAAGACAGCCAATCATGCTATTTTGGAATGTGGTGTTTGTCTTTTCAAATCAATGCACTGACCATGAAGGAAGATTTCACTTGCCTCGGTTCCTTGTTTGTAGAAATGAAGAGGCAAAATAATGAGACTGGATAGCTGCTTATGTTGTTATGTGTAAACGACAGGCTATCTACCAGTTCCATCGATGCTGGGATGCATGACCTTATATAGTGTTATCTTCCAGTTCGGCCTTCGTGCCAATCTGCCTCACATGGTTAGGTGGATGATCGCTTCCCTGAGTTGTTTAGGGAAAATGTTTGGCACATTGGTTAGGAAGCCAACTGGGACCCATGATTTATTTGGCCAAATGTGTCAGGCCTGGAGGCTGTGAAACGGTTGTCAATTGAAACTTACAAGTATTGGCGCAAACATAATTTACTCACTAAGCTTAGTACTGACTTGTGTTGATAACTTCTAGTTCAGTTTGGATCATTTAAACCAATTCAAGAGTTTACAAGTTCCAACAGAGATCCTTCAGTCTACTCTCAAATGAGAGACATGAAGATATCCTGTCTCATATATGTGCCAAATTGCTGACAAGACCATCTTTCTCAAATTTTCCTTAAATGGGATCATGGGCTTTGAATAGTTATCCTTTGCTTTCAACAGCTGGGGAACAAATGCGGAATGTATTTCCACCAGATCCATATTATGGCGAGGAAATACTCCACGCGCTTATTACTTTGTAATTAATCAATTTCTTTTTCAGAAGTGTTATGCTGTATGGTACTATTACATTTTTTATTTTTTTTAGAAATGGGGGTGTGAATCCCCGGCCTCTACATTAAACTGATGCACATAGCCATCCGCATTTCATTTAGAATAATATGGATAACGAGGCAACCCAATTCATAAGTTTATATCTACTCAACCCACTCCAAATTAATTGATGTTCGTGTTCCAGTTTTGTCCTAAATAAAATTTCAATATATTTCTATATCAGTGATCAGGCTATGGTAAGTTGGTAACACATAAACTGGTTGTCACTTTACCCACATGAGGTATTTGGCTTTCATAAACCAATTTGCATTCCTAGTAGTTATCTATGATTGTTTTCTTCAATCTGAACAAAGTAACAATCAGAAGCAAACAAATGCTGCCTCTTTACCTTCAACTGCTGTAAATCATCCAACGAAAATAGATTACCAATGCTGTAGAACAGAGCAAAACACCACAATGAGACCGTCACATCTAATCCAAGAGAGGCAGGGAAAATAAATACTTAATCAAAGCATGCATTTCTTCATTTCCAACGCAATGAAATAGCATGGAACACGTGACCAGACACAGGGCAAGAGAACACAACAGAACAGGATACCGTTGCGGCGTTGCCAAATAACAAGATAACGAGGCTAAACCCAAATAGAACGCAAATATCCGGACATAACAAGCAGCAGATATTACAGAAGTAACAGAAGGGGCAAAATTAGCAAAACATGCAGGCTCAGATGATAACTGCAATTGCATCTCATTTCAGCATCATGTAACGTATGACCAGGTCACCGAAGAGAGCAGATGACACCGAAGGTGCCATCTCTCATATCAACACCACCAACCGAAGACACGAACAGCTACTACCACTACGAATTCCAGGGACCATAATCCATGTACTGTCATTTAGAGAAGTTATTAACAGGAAAAGGATTCTGAAAATTCTCATAGATGCCTGAAGAAGCGTTCTCGTTGTCCACTAGATATCTCAGGAGAGCTGCTAGTGAAAAGAAGCACTTGCACAGCAACGACCCAACAAATATAAATGAAAGAAGGCAAAACTGATATGCATCATGGAAGAGGCTGGTGATATCAGAGGCAATGTCCTCCTGCTCAGTGCCACATTCACCCGGCGATGGTTTCAGCAGAGTTGGAATCCCTTTCATCTCATTCTCTTCCTGCCTGGAAGTTTATTCCCAGAGGTCTTGCTGCTTGTCAAGTGTTTGCTGTTGGCAATGAGAATTCAGGGTGTCCTCAATCTACCTGACATGAGAGCAGTCTCTGCAGCATCACAGATGGTACTACATACCACCTAAGTCCATGTGTTAAACCTGTAAGAGATCTTTGCAAAGAAACCCAACTCTCCAGAGGTTGCTATTGAAGATAACACAACAGTTGACAAGTGAAAGGAGGAGAGATTATGTTATGGTGAGGTGTACAGCGATGGTTAGCAAAATCTGAGGAACACAAAAATGCAGAGAACCAAGATCTGTCGCCTCTTAAACTCCAGCCAATCCACATCAAGCAATCCAGTGAATGAAATCAAAACCATGGCCGAAGAACATGCAAAAGGGAAATTTAACACTAAATTTGACAGCGATGAATGGCAAAAGAGCATGTGAAAGGGAAATCTGGAACTAAAACTCACAGCACTGAACCACGCGTTGTTCAATCCCATAACACCAACAGATGAGAACACAGAAAAAATAGACTATGCATCAGACTGACACCAGATTTAGGATACCAACATTTCCATTTCATTTCAGCGTGCAGCTACTACATATGACAGGGATACCGAAGAGGCCAGACGAGACATCATATCAACACCACACACACGCCGCTACAAGCAGGCACGACCAGCAGCGACCCAAAGAAACCTAGGCCCTCTCACCACGGATGCGTCGCGCGAGCTGGATGTCCTTGGGCATGATGGTGACGCGCTTGGCGTGGATGGCGCAGAGGTTGGTGTCCTCGAAGAGGCCGACGAGGTACGCCTCGGCGGCCTCCTGGAGCGCGGACACGGCGGAGCTCTGGAAGCGAAGGTCGGTCTTGAAGTCCTGCGCGATCTCCCTAACGAGGCGCTGGAAGGGGAGCTTGCGGATGAGCAGCTCGGTGCTCTTCTGGTACTTGCGGATCTCGCGGAGCGCGACGGTGCCGGGCCTGAAGCGGTGCGGCTTCTTCACGCCGCCGGTGGCCGGGGCCGACTTGCGCGCTGCCTTGGTCGCCAGCTGCTTCCTCGGGCCTTGCCGCCGGTGGACTTGCGCGCCGTCTGCTTCGTGCGGGCCATCGGGTTGGTGGGGAGGAGGGCTGGGTTTGGGGTTTGGTTGCGCCGCCGCCGGTGTGGGGATTGGGATTTGGTGGAGTGGGATGGGGGCGGTGGCGGGTTTAAATAGCGGAGGAGGGTTGGCGCGGGATGGGAAATTTTTGGCGAGAAGAGGCGGGAGGTGGGAGATGGAGTTTGGAGCGTTGGTTTGGTGGAGAATTGACGGGTGCGATTTCCCTTGGGGTTGAGCGCGCGGAGCGATCCGTGGGCTGGGGGAATGCTGTGATGTGATTGGCTGAGTGTGTTGTCGAGCGGATTCATGGGCGGGGTGTTCCCGGTTGTGCTTTGGCTGCCGCGTCCTGGCCTCCTGGGTGGGCCAGAGGAGATGAAGGCGGATGACAGGATGGAATATCCATCGTCCGTGGTGGATGACATTGGGGTCCGAATAAAATAGGGAAAATCCCACTGGACTTCCTCCGTTCACAATTTTTATGAATGTTGATCAAATATATAAGAAAAATATCAAGAAAATGATATAAATTTAATATTATTATAATCGTTTAAAATCTATTTACATATTACATGCATTTTATATAATATATGTTGATATTTTTCATATATACTTTGTCACGCTTTTAAAAATAGTATTAGTATTCTGGTTTTTTATTATTTGGTTCACAAGCCTCGAACTTCATTTGCGTTTTATTGGCATGTTTTTTGTTGAAATATGTTATCTGCTAATGTTCCGTAGACCCATGTTATTTGTGTGTGGTGGACAATTACCTTATTATGTTATGTTAATGGATATGTAGTGCTTGGTTACACCAATATGGTTATGTTTATGTTCTCCATGCATATATTCTTTATCCTATGTCATGTTTTATATTTTTGCTAGCCATGCTTGTTATTTATTTTATCTCACACTAGCATTGGGTTGCAAAGTGCTCACTTTGTCACATATCATGCCTTTTCATTACTCGTGATTTCTAAAGATATAGGGGGAGCTTTCCATTAACCCAATTGTGTGCACTTTGCATTCAGACACAAAGTTCTTTATGGTGCACAAATTTAGAGAGAGCCTTTTCTATATCTCTTAGAAATCTATGCATATCATAATATCCTTGTGACCTCTAATTATGGTTTTCATCGCTCACAAAAATTGGAAAGATTAAAAAGACAATCTTTTCCCTAAGTGGGTTTTGGTGACGTTGACACTAAATTAGGGGACTAATGATACCTACAAGTTTCATGCTCGAGTTTTATTCCAAATTGATGATATGGAGCCGTGGAAGGAGACACCCCCACCCCACCCATTTCAAAAGAGTAAAATGTTGGCGATAAAGCTTCAAATTTATCTTTACTTGAGTTATTCTAGGTATGCCTCACTATTAAGATTTTTTTTTAATGAGCTTGATGGGTTGAACTCAAATTATATACGTCATGTCCTCATGTTTTCACAAAAATAAGTGAAAGGCATATTTTCTCCCAAATGATGCCTCCGTCATGATTTCCCCCTCCGCAAGGTGCCAAAACAGAACTCCAACCTTGTACTAGGGTTTTCCGTGATGACGGCGACTCGGTATCTTCTTTTACAAAAAATTTCGTCCCTAAACTTTTTAGGGTTGAAGTGAATTTATAGGCGAAGAACCCTCGAGAGGCGGGTCCGAGGCCCTCGCACGGTGGGGCCCGTGACCAGGCTTGTAGGCCATGACCCTTGGCCGTGTGGGACCTGTGGGTCCCCCTAGAGCTCATCTTTGGTCGTCGGTTTTCTTTCTAACAATAAAAATCTCCGCAAATTGGCGTCATTTTCCGACGATATTTCCTTAACAAAATTTCTGAAATACAAAAACAACTGAAAACAGAAACTGGCACTTGGCATCTTGTTAATAGGTTAGTCGAAGAAATTTCCATAAAAATGATATTTAATCATAATAAAACATGTAGCAATAATATAAAAGTAGCATAAAACAATAAAAAAATATAGATACGTTTTGGATGTATCAAACACCTCCCAAATTGTACACTCACTTCTCTGTTTTGTCCATTTTCACTCTTCTTTATATTTGACACTCGATGATTCAAATCTATTGCAAGATAATTTTTAACACATAAATTAATTAGACAACAATTAATAAATGAAGATAACATAGCTCATGCAACAATTAAAATCAAAATTTGGATAATACTAAATGTAGATAAAATATCCATCACAACACATGAACATAACAACTATTACGGAGTAGTTTATTTGACGAATCCACATGTCAACTAGAGATGCAAGTGGGATCCTACCAAAGTTCCACCTACAGTTCATTTTGTGATTTCTAGTACTAAATTTCGGCCACTTATAATTGGGACCTTGGCGGGATCCCACTTGACACGTTAATGTCAACTAGATTATATTGGAGTTGCTCTCTGTCGTGTCCACGAACACCGGGAATCCAGAGACCCCCTTTAGAGATTCGGTATAGGGGCACTAGGAGGATCTTGTGAGCATGAGAACGATCCATAAAGTAAAGCACACAAGCAGTTTACCCAGGATCAACCCGCTGTTGAAGCGTAAACCCTATTCCCACTTGTCTAAAAAGTTGGTGGCAGTGGTTGTTTCCGGCCTACAAAGTGTGTACCCGGGGAACGTCAGATCTGAGGCTAGAGGAGGAAGAAGGGTGCAGCGAGGCCAGATCCCATCTAGACGCGTCCCTCTTCCTCTTTGGCTTGCGTCTCAATATGATCTCATATGGTCTCAGCCTGCCATGGTGCTCTTTTTATGGTGCAAGGGATAACACAATGGCATGGTGCTAGTTGTCCAACCACAAAACGCCTGCAGCCCGAGAAAACCCAAAAGGTGATGGAGATTGGTGGGTGGAAGGTGTTTCCGCATGTCTTGCTTGCCTGCCCTCTGTCAGGATAAGGCCAAAGTTCCACAGCTTTAGCCAAAAGGCGGCAGCGCTGTCACGTGATCATGCGGGCTTGGACCGAGGAGGCATAGAAGCGTCTCAGCGTAGATCATGCACCACAAATGTGGGTCTTGCTTCCAATCGCTGAGCCTTGTCATACTACGATGATGTCACTCCGAGATCATGTCATGCTTAAGAAAGAGTTGGGCGTGTTGGAGATATGCCCTAGAGACAATAATAATTTAGTTATAATTTATCTCCAAGTTTATTATTAATGTTTATATCTTTATGCTATAACTGTATTGGGCACTTGAATAGCAAATACAACGTGTTCAAGAGGAAAACCTCCAATACAGGTGTAGAGATACGAACAAGTAAAAGCGTTCCTGGTCTTGTCTCTAAGACTAGCCTATCTTGTTGTTTGATGATCATGTTTTCCTGATCATGGACTTTGTATAAGTCACACAACTATAGGAGTTTATTGTCGGAATGACAATAGTACTGAACCGACCCATTGTATGATCTTGCTAAGAGACTAATCGTCAACGATGAAGGTTGCAATTGATCATATGTTTAATTTTCATTAGCTGTATTCCTTTGCTATGAGAATATCTGGTGACCGCTTATTCGACACTCATGCTTTGATTGTCACCTAACGTCTGGCCGTAACTAGGGACCATAACGGTGACTTTTGGGCGTGGACAAGAATAATGTATTGGAACAGAGATTATTAAAGAATGACACTTACTCCTCCAGACGATGAAGAGATACATCCTCTAGGCCATCTCAGTATTATTATTGTCACCCAATCGTCTAGCCAGACACAGCGCGATTAATCACGGGACAATAAAATATGGAATGGGAAAAGAGAATGATATTGGTACGAGAATTATATGTGTTATGATCAAAGGGTTTGATCACACTAGAGCACATTGTCTCAATCTCGAGATATCATTGATATCGTGTACTTAAGGGGATTAGCATAATTTGTAACACACAGGTTCTGTCGTTCACTCATGAACACACGGAGCCAGTACGGCCGTCTAGGTCCCAATGCTGGTTATTGTCTGGTAAGTTCTCGGACATGTCTTTGTGTTTACCGAACCTTTCGGGTCACACACTTAAGCTGTGAGTCAATCTTTTATTGAGAGAATAAAGTTGTAGTTTTGTGGTTATGAGAAGTGGTCGGAGTCACTCCGATGTCACAGGAACAACTCCGGAGTGATTCGGAGAAGTTCCGGTAAAGTTATCATGAGAGGGAAATAATGCCGGTATAGGGCCGAATTTCCTATGAGAGAAATATGGCGAACATGAGATGTTCCGGGATGCCGGGAAGTGTTTCTGACATTAGTGGATAGTGTCGATGACTTTATCTATAGAGTATATTTGGTTCCGAAAGAGTTTCGGAGGTTTTCCATGAAGGGGGGAAGTGCCAGAGGAAGAAGGGGGGAGCCCCAGGGGCCGAACCACACCTAGTGTGGGTCGGCCGGCTGGGCCCCACCCTCCTGTCCGGCGCACCAACTCCTCCCCCTCTCTTTCCTTGTTTGATTTGGAGATTTAAAAGAGTTCGAATTGGAAAAGGAAAGAACAAAGGAAATTGGCAAAAAGGAAAAGGAAGGGGGGAGTCCTTGTTGGACAAGGACTCCCCAACCGACTTGGAGGAGGGGTGCAGCCGGCCTCCCTAGGGCTGGCGCACCAAGGGAGGGCTTTGCCCCTCCCCCAAGCACCTCCT
This sequence comes from Poa pratensis, assembly GCA_947311845.1. Lineage (NCBI taxonomy): Eukaryota > Viridiplantae > Streptophyta > Magnoliopsida > Poales > Poaceae > Poa > Poa pratensis. The sequence goes on along the minus strand of CAMZMU010000096.1, from coordinate 64,678,872 downwards.
CCCCTCTCCCCCTTATATACTCCCCCTCTCCCCATGGAGAGAACAATACAATTGACCTGCACAAGTTTCTCTCTCTAGATAATGTGCAATTAGACTTTGATCTAACTCTCTCTAGTAGATCTCATGTGTTGAGAATTAGATCTCTCTAGTCTCATATAGCTCTAATCAAGTTCGATTAGATCTACCACCAAATCTACGTCGAAAGGCAGTCTCTCTTCATCGGTGCTAGTAGCTCTAGGCGGCGAACGTGCTCGGCGGATTGACGTGGCGTACGTGTGGATACTGTTAGAGCGGGGCTGCGCAAGTAGTTCCTCGACGACGCACCGACAAACAATCTCACCTCCCGGTGTGGACGTGAGATTCTTCATCAGGCTTCACCGACATCTACTTCGACAAACACAAGATTTTCCGCAACGGTGTTTGTAAGTATTCTAGATCTAGCATTATGTGGTGCAGCATATCTTCATAGAATAGATCTTGGCGGCAAGGTTACGATTTTTTTAAAAGTTTTACCCGCAACCCAGTAGAGCGAGCAAAATGTCAATCATAATCACCAATGGCGGAGCTATGTAGCAGTCATGGGGCCGCCGCGCCCCCACCCCATGATTTTTTTGGGGTAAAAATCAGTATATTTTGGCTCATTTTTGTCCCAAAACAGTGATATTTAGCCTATCCCCCCCCCCCCCCCCCCCCCCAATTCTGCCCAAACAAGTCGCTGTGGCCCATTTGCCCCCATGAGCTCGGCCCAAGCACCGCCACTGATAATCACATCTATCCATTCTCTTCAAATAATGCAACAATCGATCACAAAAAGAATCCAGAGTACCGAACATCTTTTGTGCGGAGGAGAGCGAGGTGGGGCTCGAGGCCTTGGTGGAGCTACGGCCAACGAATCCGAGCACTGATGACGTGGATCGCACGTTCGTTGGGAGACCCCAAAAGGAAGGTATGAAGCAGTGTAGCAGCAGTTTCCCTCAGTATGAAACCAAGGTTTAATCAACCAGTAGGAGCAAGAAATCACTTCTGAAGGTTGTTGTGGCGCCGTTTACTCGATCACCAACGTGAATCTGCACACAACACAATCAAACTACTTTGCCCCAACGAAACAGTGAGGTTGTCAATCTCACCGGCTTGCTGAAAACAAAGGATTAAACGTATGGTGTGGAAAACAGTAGTAAATTGCAGAGAATGAAAAGGAACAATGTTTGCAGTTGGTTGTATTATCAGTGTAAAAGAATGGACCGGGGTCCACAGTTCACTAGTGGTGTCTCTCCATAAAAGATAACTAACATGCTGGTGAACAAATTACAGCTGGGCAATTGACAAAATATTGAGCGCATGACAATGCATATATATGACATGATGATTACTATGATATTCATGTGGGCATTACGACAAAATACATAGACCGTTATCCAACAGCGTCTATGACTAATAATCCACCGCCAGGTTGTCATCCGAGTTCCCCGTTGGTATTAAGTTGCAAGCAACGGATAATTGCATTAAGTAATGTGCGTAATGTAAACAAATGCATTAGACCTAACGGCGCACCCTTAAGCTAAGCATCGGTTATTTTATCCCTAGTGGCAACAGCACATCCACAATCTTAGAAGTTATTGTCACTCTCCCAGATTACCGGAGGCATGAACCCACTATCTAGCATAAATACTCACTCTTGGAGTTACAAGCATCTACTTGGCCAAAGCATCTACTAGTAACGGAAAGCATGCAAGATCATAAATAACATATAAGATAGATTGATAATCAACTTGACATAGTATTCAATATTCATCGGATCCCAGCAAACACAACATGTAGCATTACAATAAGATGATCTTGATCATGATAGGCAGCTCACAAGATCTAAACATGATAGCATAAAGTGGAGAGACAACCATCTAGCTACTGCCATGGACCCGTAGTCCAAGGATGAACTACTCACGCATCACTCCGGAGGCAGGCATGGTGATGTAGAGCCCTCCGGTGATGATTCCCCTCTCCGGCAGGGTGCCGGGAAGAGCTTCTGAACCCTCCCGAGCTAGGGTTGACGGCGGCGGCGTCTCTGGAACTTTTCGTGGATAATGGCTCGGGTATTTAGGGTTTTCGCGTCGGGAGAATAAATAGGCGAAAGGGCGGCGGCTGGAGAGCCCGTGGGGCCCACACCACCCCACGGCGCGGCCCATGGTGTGGCTGCCTCGTGGCTCCCCCCGTCTCTCCTTTGGACTCCGTGTCGTGTTGGAAAAATAGGAGGTTCTGTCCAAGTTTCGTCCAATTCCGAGAATATTTCCAGACTAGCTTTTCTGGAATACAAAAACAGCAGAAAACAGGAACTGGCACTGTGGCATCTTGTTAATAGGTTAGTCCCAGAAAATGCATAAAAATGCTATGAAGTGTATATAAAACATGTAACAATTGGTATAATATCAACATGGAACATCAGAAATTATAGATACGTTTGAGACGTATCAAGCATCCCCAAGCTTAGTTCTACTCGTCCTCGAGTAGGTAAAACGATAAAAACAAAATAATTTCTGAGGTGACATGCTACAATCATAATCTTGATCAAATAGTATTGTAAAGCACATGTTATGAATGAAGTGATCCAGGTCAATGGTCTATAGTTTGCTAGCAAGTAGATAATGAGCAAACAACTGAATCATATAAGCAAAAACTTTTCATGAATAGTACTTTCGAGACAAGCATCAAAGAGTTTTGCATAAGAGTTAACTCATAAAGCAATAGATTCTAAGTAAAAGGTATTTAACCAACACAAAGGAAGATTTAAGCTTCAGCAATTGCTTTCAACTTTCAACATATATATCTCATGGATATTTGTCAACACAAAGCAATATAATAAGTGCAATATACAAGCATATAAAAATTGTTGCACCAAAGTTGACACTAGTGTTTGCTTCTAAGATAGAAAGAAGTAGGAAAACTGACTCAACATAAAAGTAAAAGAAAGGCCCTTCGCAGAGGGAAGCAGGGATTAAATCATGTGCTAGAGCTTTTTAAGTTTTTGAAATCATATAGAGAGTAAAAATAAGTTTTGAGGTGTTTGTTAATTGTCAACGAATCAGAAAATGGAAAGTACAATATGACCCCTGCCAACCAGACTTTTAAGAGCGGCTCCCATGAAGGACGTTATTTCTACCAGCAAGGCAGATCATCCCTCTTTCTCTTTTGTTTACACATGCAGATATTTCACTGTTTGTCATTGCTTGACTGATAAATCAGGGCAAAAATGTGAAGAGAATTAAGCGGTTAAAGTTGTAATTAATTGGGACTGGGCACCCCATTTGCCAGCTCTTTTTGCAAAATTAATGGATAAGCGGATGTATATGCCGCTAGTCCGGTGGTAAAGTCTGTTTGACAGTTGACATAAAGACATCCACCCCGTCCTCATGAGCTTGGTAAACATTGACACAAAAAGGAGTAATAATTTTGAATAGTTTAAAGGTAGCACATGAAAAATTTACTTGGAATGGCAAGGAAATACCACATATAGGTAGTTATGGTGGACACAGATGGCATGGATTTTGGCTCAAGGTTTTGGATGCACGAGAAGCATTCCCTCTCAGTACAGAGTTTAGGCTAGCAAGGTTATTTGAAGCAAACACAGGATATCAACCGACACAGCAAGACTTATATGAAAACATATTGCAAGCATTATAAGACTCTACACTGTCTTCCTTGTTAACCAAACCCTTTTACTAGAAAATATCTAGACCTTAGAGATACCAATCATGCAAACCAAATTTCAACGAGCTTTACGGTAGTTCTTCATTAATAGGTTTTAACTACATGATACAAAAGCTTAAACATGAACTACTTGATAACTCAAAACAATTGACAAGTATCAAATTATCCAATACAGTGATCTACAAGAATATGTAAGCTTTTTCCATTATACCATCTACCACATGCAACATTTTCTGTTCCAACCAAACACCAATCAATTTATTTCAACATAAACTCTCCAAACAATTATAAGTGAAGCAAGAGAGTACTTTCTTTAAAAGAACTAACAGCTCTGAATAAGAGATGCATGCAAAACAGGAGCTAAAAGCATAGCAATAGCTAGATAAGAATACTCAACAAGTATAAGTGAAGAATAGGAGTATTCATATGAAAAAGCGGAGCGTGTCTCTCTCCCAATCAAGAATGCTGGGTCCAATCAAGTTGACCATAAAAAAAAAAATACTGAAAATAAAAGCACACAGACGCTCCAAGTAAAGCACATATGATGTGAAAGAATTAAAATATAGTTTCACTAGAGATGACCTGATAAGTTGCTGATGAAGAAGGGGATGCCTTGGGCATCCCCAAGCTTAGACGCTTGAGTCTTCTTGAAATATGCTGGGGTGATCCATGGGAGCATCCCCAAGCTTAAGCTCTTCACTCTTCTTGATCACATTATATCATCCTTCTCTCTTGACCCTTGAAAACTTCCGCCACACCAAACTCAAGTAATTCTCATTAGAGGGTTAGTGCACAATCAAAAACTCACATGTTCTATAAGGACACAAACATGACCGTTACTTTTAACATTACTACTGCCACTGATGTTATGTGAAGCTCTTCACCCTAAAAAAGAATTCCACTCAACACTAGTAAAAGAGAGAATGCGAAAAATAAAAGACAGAATCTGTCTAAACAGAACAGTCCGCAAAGACGAATTTTTTCGAGGCACTTACGTTGCTCAGATCGAAAAACTTTAAACTAACGAAAGATGCGTACATATCTGAGGATCACGCACAAAAATTTCAGATTTAAATAATTTTTCTGTGATTTTACAGAAGTAAAACGGTGAACAGCAGAAATCTGTTCCTGCGCAGAAATCCAAATCTAGCATCATCTTCCTATTAGAGGCAATACTTGGCACAACAATGCGATAAAATAAAGATACAAAGGAATTGTTACAGAAGTAAACAACTCCTTGACTAAAAACTGAAAACAAAAGATAATGGGTTGCCTCCCAAAAGCGCTTTCTTTAATGCCTTTTAGCTAGGCTTGAAGATTTTAATGATGCTCTCATAAGAATAAGAGTTGAAAAACAAAGAGAGCATCAAGAGGCAAATATCAAACACATTTAAGTCTAACCCACTTCTATGCAAAGGAATCTTGTAACAAAATAAATTATTGAAGCATAAAGCAACTAGCATAGAAAGATGAAACAAATAAACTTCAAAACTTTCAACATAAAGAGAGGTATTTTAGTGACTTGAAAACTTTTACAACCATATTTTCCTCTCTCATAATAACTTTCAGTAGCATCATGAACAAACTCAACAATATAACTATCACATAAAGCATGCTTTTCATGATCTACAAACACATAATTTTTATTAAGCTCAAAAACAGTGGGGTCATTAAACCCACTTTTGACAATAGTAGTATAATAAATATCATTAGGCAATATAGGACCATCATCAAGAGCATTATCATATAAACATTAGGGAGCACATTTTTACTTTCTGCAATTTCCTTTTCTTGAGTCAAGGAGTTGTTACTTCAAATTTATCAAAAGGAGATATTTCAATAGAATCATGACATTCAACAATATAGCATTTCTCCTCCTTAGGTAGGCATGGAGGGTAATCATATAATGTAAGAGTTAAAGAGTTACTATCATTAGAAGGTAGATCCTCCTTTTGTTCATCACTCTCTTCCTCTTTTTCATCAATGAGCTTTCAGTTTCAGCAGTTTCTTCTCCCACAGGTTCCTGAAAGGTAGCAAGTTGTTCTGGAGAATAAGTTTTCTCAAGAAATTCAGTGATATAAGGATTATCATTGTAATATTCAAGGCAATAACCAAGTATAGCAAAATTTTCAGATTTATAAGGAGAATCATCATCGTGAATATAACCAGCAATTTCATAGGCACCTTAAAAACAAAAATTCTTCAGTTTGTTCAAGATTACCAAAGTCATAGTTTCCTTTAGCATAAGCAGCCAAGGTTTCATTATCATTATAATCACATTGGAAAGGGAGGTGTTTATGCCTTCTACAACATAATGATTCATTAAAGCAGTAGGATTCATCATAAGTAGAGCACAAGTTCTTAGCAAAATAATTCAATTACTTATTTGTTTCCATAAATGTACCCCTTTTTTAGAAAAGCGGTATTCCTTATAATAATTTTGTTGATCATCAGTGAACCCACTTAGCCAACACGATTTTGTTTCAAGAGAGAAACCATTGATATCAAGTAAACAACTAGACATAATAACAAACCGAAATAAACTAGATGCAGAAAACTATTTTTTTGTGTTTTTGATTAAAAGCAAACAAGATAAAATAAAATAAACTAAGCAAGACAAAAACAAAGTAAAGAGATTGGAAGCGTGAGACTCCCCTTGCAGAAATCCTCTTGCTCCCCGGCAACGGCGCCAGAAAAAGTTGCTTGATGACGTGGATCACACGTTCGTTGGGAGACCCCAAGAGGAAGGTATGAAGCAGTGTAGCAGCAGTTTCCCTCAGTATGAAACCAAGGTTTAATCGACCAGTAGGAGCAAGAAATCACTTCTGAAGGTTGTTGGTGGCGCGTTTACTCGATCACCAACGTGGAATCTGCACACAACACAATCAAACTACTTTGCCCCAACGAAACAGTGAGGTTGTCAATCTCACCGGCTTGCTGAAAACAAAGGATTAAACGTATGGTGTGGAAAACAGTAGTAAATTGCAGAGAATGAAAAGGAACAATATTTGCAGTTGGTTGTATTATCAGTGTAAAAGAATGGACCGGGGTCCACAGTTCACTAGTGGTGTCTCTCCATAAAAGATAACTAACATGCTGGGTGAACAAATTACAGCTGGGCAATTGACAAAATATTGAGCGCATGACAATGCATATATATGACATGATGATTACTATGATATTCATGTGGGCATTACGAAAAATACATAGACCGTTATCCAACAGCGTCTATGACTAATAATCCACCGCCAGGTTGTCATCCGAGTTCCCCGTTGGTATTTTTTATAGATAAAAGGCAGATGCCCAACTTTGAGTTAACAAAGCCAGCGAGGTTCAATACGGATACAATGCTGTGGCGTACAGCTTAGCCAAATGAAACAAGTGTTGCGGCATACAGCTTAGCCAACATAAAGGGAAGCCAAAGAACTACAGGTAGAAGAAGTAGACCATCCAGTCCTGCTCGGAAGACAAGCCGAGTGTAGCTCCCTAGGCTTTGCGACCAGCCATCTTGCGCCCACCTTGTCCAGATGCTTGAGAGGAGGGATCCATGCCTGCATAAAAATCATGGATTTGTATATGATGTCAGCTGGGTGATTAACACACTTTTGCTCGATAGTAAGTTTGTTTCTCACAGTCCAAAGCGCCCAAGCTTGGGCTAGAAAAACAAGCCAAATAAGTCTGCGAGCCCTACCCGAAAAGTTGTTCAAAATAGCAAAGAATTGTGCAAAATTCTGCGGGCACCAGTCACACCCTAGAGTCTGACGAAGGACCGCCCACATAAAAACAGCAGGTGAGCAGCGAAAGAACATATGAGCGTCATCCTCAACTTCCCCGCACAAGGCACACTTGCCATCGGAAGGCCCCTGCCTTGTGGCAAGCTGTGAGCCAGACGGTAAACGGTCAAGGATAAGTTGCCAGGAGAAAATTCTAATTTTGAGAGGGATCCTGGCCTTCCAAACTTCTTGGAAGTGAGCCACCGACGCACCTGCGTCAACTTTCTATAGATGGAATTGACAGAGAAGGCGCCCGTCGTCTCCAAAGTCCAAGAGATCCTATCATGCTCATCAACCAGGTTGACCGTGTTGATAACCTCAACTAGCTCAATCCATTGGTTAAAACCTGCCTCGTCTAGTGATCTTCTAAAACGACATTCACCATTAACCGCTCGAGCAACTGAAATAGACTCGTCCTCGCACACACTGAAGAGACGAGGAAACCGATGGCACAAAGGGCCCTCCCCAGTCCGCCAGTCCCTCCAAAACTGTGTTTTCTGCCCATTGCGAACCGCATGTCTAGCGCCAAGTTTGAAAAGGTGCTTAATCTTGTGGAGGCTTTTCCAGAACTGCGACCCCCCTCGGTCCGAGCTCGTGAAAATGTCTCCAGACGGCGTGTACTTGGCACGGATGATAAGTGCCTAGATAAAGTTATCCATTTGATATATTTTCCATATCCACTTGAGCATCAGGGCAACATTCATTTGTCGGGAGTTCAGCAGGCCAAGGCCTCCACAATCTTTAGGTCTACACATAGCTGGCCAGTTAACCATATGATATTTCCTCTTGGTACCCGCTCCTTCCCAAAAGAAGGGCATGAACCCCTTCCCCAAGAAGAAACAGTCCCATGGCAAACATAGGCAAACTGGCAAGGCAGGAATTGGATAAAACTAGTCTACCCCCTGAGGAAAGGAACCTACCAATCCAGGGTTCGACTCTGTCCGCAAGCTTCTGAATTAGGAAGGCCCATTGTTCCGCTGTGAGTTTCTTGTCTGAAATCGGCAGCCCAAGGTAGATAAAGGGGAAGGAGCCGAGTTTGCAGTTCAACTGCCGAGCTACACTGATACACTCTTTGGGTTGCTGGTCTAAAACAAAGACCTCACTCTTGTGGTAATTTATTTTCAGTCCCGACATGTTTTCAAAACACATAAGCAGGAATTTAAGGTTAGCAAAGTCCAGGGCATTGTTCTGAATCAGAATGATGGTATCATCCGCGTACTGGAGGTGAGTGATTCCCCCTAGAACCAGATGCGGTACAACCCCGTGAATATGCCCAGCCGAGTTTGAGGCAGACAGCATAGCAGATAGACCCTCAGCAATGAAATTAAACAACAGAGGCGATAGGGGTCCCCTTGGCGCACCCGCGCTTGTTGCGAAATAAAGGGCCAATTTCTCCGTTAATGGAGATAGCGGTTTGCCCCCCAGAAACCAGCTGAAAGATCCGATGAACAAAGCCGGCCTCGAAACCTTTTCTACGGAGCACCTCAACCAAGAAGTCTCAATTGACCCTATCGTACGTTTTTTCGAAGTCTAGTTTGAGCAAGATGCCCCCGTTGGTATTAAGTTGCAAGCAAGGGATAATCGCATTAAGTATTATGCGTAATGTAAACAAATGCATTAGACCTAACGGCGCACCCTTAAGCTAAGCATCGGTTATTTTATCCCTAGTGGCAACAGCACATCCACAATCTTAGAAGTTATTGTCACTCTCCCAGATTACCGGAGGCATGAACCCACTATCTAGCATAAATACTCACTCTTGGAGTTACAAGCATCTACTTGGCCAAAGCATCTACTAGTAACGGAAAGCATGCAAGATCATAAATAACATATAAGATAGATTGATAATCAACTTGACATAGTATTCAATATTCATCGGATTCCAGCAAACACAACATGTAGCATTACAATAAGATGATCTTGATCATGATAGGCAGCTCACAAGATCTAAACATGATAGCATAAAGTGGAAAGACAACCATCTAGTTACTGCTATGGACCCGTAGTCTAAGGATGAACTACTCACGCATCACTCCGGAGGCAGGCATGGTGATGTAGAGCCCTCCGGTGATGATTTCCCTCTCCGCAGGGTGCCGGGAAGAGCTTCTGAACCCTCCCGAGCTAGGGTTGACGGCGGCGGCGTCTCTAGAACTTTTCGTGGATAATGGCTCGGGTATTTAGGGTTTTCTCGTCGGGAGGAATAAATAGGCGAAAGGGCGGCGACTGGAGACGCCCGTGGGGCCCACACCACCCCACGACACGGCAGGGGGGCCGCGCGGCCCCATGGCGTGGCTGCCTCGTGGCTCCCCTCCGTCTCTCCTTTGGACTCCGTGTACATGCTGGAAAAATAGGAGGTTATGTCTAAGTTTTGTCCAATTTCGAGAATATTTCCAGACTAGGTTTTCTGGAATACAAATACAGCAGTAAACATGAACTGGCACTGTGGCATCTTATTAATAGGTTAGTTCCAGAAAATGCATAAAAATGCTATGAAGTGTATATAAAATATGTAACAATTGATATAATATCAACATGAAACATCAGAAATTATAGATACGTTTGAGACGTATCAAGCACTTGCGGTTGGAGACCAAGCTAGAGCATGCATGTTACTTACTATGTAATTATTTTGTGCTGATGTATGAGTGGACATGTACATTAGGGATCACATAAGAGTTGTAAATTTGTAATTGCTCATGTATAGCGACGAAGCCAAGAAATACACATAATGGGTGGGGGCTAGGAAAAAATTGGCGGGAAAATGACGCCAAAAAATGATAAAATGTTTGTTGAGTGCGTTAGGGGACACTCCGACAATGCTAGCGTCGTCCCCCTTATATATGTCATCCGTGGGCCCGTGGCTACCCAGAACACATGTGTCAGCTTCTTTCCCGAGTGTCTCATACTCCGTACCATCTTTGTTGAGTGCCCCTCTTTGCTGAGTGCTATGTATGTATCCTCTTTTCCTGCACACGACATATAGCTGACTTTGTCCAGTGCCCGATAGAAGACACTCGTCAAATAGCTCGATGCTCGGCAAACAGCCGGATTCCGCTAGTGATTTCAACTCCAATTGCGGATCGCTTCTTTTGGTACCGATTAGGCTGGCTGCCCCGAGGCACCTCTCTCTACCGCTGGGTGTGTTTTCGTGTGTGATATTGGGAGACAGTCTGATCAAGTGAGTAAGTGACCATGATCTCATCTCACGTTCTAAGACTTCATCCCGAATCATGCTTGTACAAGTTGTACTGATCGACCCACCCCATGAAGAATATGTTCACTCAGGACATTCACTCTCTCTGGCTATACACGAGATCCGAGTTGTAAATGTACCCTGCAGTATATGCCAAGTCACAATCTGCTATGTACATAAATCCGTATATTGAAATGAATCAATCAACTTCGAGTCTGAGCTTGCACCTTGCTTTCAACGCCCAGAAGGGCATAAAATCATATGATTCGCACGCAAATATTTACACTGCAACTTAACAACATACTGTATAATGGAAAAATGAATTAGAAATTTAGAATACAAACAAGCAAAACCATTTGTTGCACCGATGGTGTCTCGGCATCTCACTGTATCTGTAAAGGTCCACCAAGATCCAATCTGTTCAAGGGCTCATGAACTTCTCCAGTGACTGATTCAACTGGGAGTTGTCCCAACGTCTCCTTTAGCTTATCCAAAGCAGCCTTTGCGGCACGGTTCTGAGCTATCTCCTTCTTTTGACCATAAATCGCGCTCCCAACCAACTCACCGTCGACCAACACATCTACCTTCAAATCCTTATCCCATCCATCTTTCATGATTTTCAGGCCTCGACGAGTCTTTTGGCAAAACTCTAAAAGTTCGCTTACCGGATGCTTGCCTAATGTCTCAGGACTAATTAATGGATCGGACAATTTTCGGAAAACCTGTTATAAGAGAGCAATATTATATTCCCAATATAAGAGTGAGGAAACAAAAAGGAAATAGTTGAGAATTCTGAGAGGGACATTTACCCGCCAAACAACTTCTTGATTGAAGTTGGAGTCAAGGTATATGGCACCAATAAGAGATTCCACGATGTCTGATAGCACTTTTGGAGCATCCAATAGTCCATTCGAGTGGTATTGATAATCACATAATTCTTTTGCAAAATCATCAATCTGTAAACACCAAAGCAAAAGGGGCATCTCATCAATCATATGCAACGTTGTAATATGTCCACGTCTTAATTCTCTTACTTCAAAAATACCGCTTCTTCGTTCTTCTCTTCATGTGTAACTAACATACGTTAGCGACAAAACAAAATACAAGAAAGGCTACAAGAATGAAAATGATGTGTAACACAAGAAGTGAGTGTCGTTACTAGTAATGTATAGTACAAACTGTAGTGCATAAACAACTTGACTTTGGCATAGCGCCGCCGTTGTTTGCTAGGCCGAGCCCTCAACTTTGGACTTTTCATGCAAACAACATTACCAGTGACAATATATTCCTAATTAACAAAATATGCATTCTGATTGCTAAAAACATCTTTAGACAAAATCTATATTACAAAGAAGCACATTCCATATGAGAAGAAATACTAAACTAATGGATCAGAAATTTTCACAAGGAGGCTAGTGACAAGGCAGAAGTAAGGAACAAAATGAGGTCGAGTCCAAACGGCACATTTGTGCTTTTGTTGTCCCCTTAAGAACTACTCTCTTCGTTCCTAAATGTAAGATGTTTTATCTATTTCACATGTTGACTAGACGTGGACTGGAGTGAACAAATACACTAACGTGTCTGGATACATGTAGATACGTGTGAATCTGTAAAAAGGCTAAAACATCTCACATTTCGGAACGGAGGGAGTACATCCATTTCATCAGAAACCAAATAATATCAAACAGAAAAGTTTGAATACCAATTTCCACCTTATTGCAAAGTATAGCACTCCAAATGGGCAGTTCGTACATCTAGAACTGTGCATGACAATTGACTCGCATGGAGGTGATGAAATGCATATTTGGGAAAATAATTGACAACCTATCCATGGGAAATTAGGAATAAAATGTGTTTTTAAATAATAAATTAATGGAGCAGCAGTAACAAAAAAACATTTTCTCATATATATCAATGTAAGTCATCGACTCAAAGTAACCATCAGAAAATACTAGGCAAGGTGGAGAGATTTCTATATGTTTACCATAGAATCAAAACGGCTTATGCTGTGAGCCTTTGACTACCTTCCTGAAACAACCACCGTTTGAAAATATACAAACCAGAAAAAAAAATCAATTTGAGGTTTTCCCGGCCTTAATCCAAACTAAAGCAATCCAAATGAACAGTTAAGAAACTTTAGAATTGTATGCCCCAGTTGACATGTATGGCAGGGAATAGAACTTTTTTTAAAAATTGTTCAGGGAATAGAACTTGGAAAAAGGTTATCACATTGGAGAACTTTTCACTGTGGAAATGGTGCTTTGATGATTTTGCTAAGAATAGCGACGATTTGATTTGATCAGGGCACAAACAAGAGATGACCAGGCTCGGCGAAGAATAAAAACAAACTGCAGAATTTGATATCTTTGTTGGTTGCGCGCCTCAGGGCAAAGTAAGGGGTAAGCACTACACTATCTGTACATTTGAGAACTGAACCTCTAAAGCAGGAAATCCAGAGAAAGGAGGTACCATTAGAGAACCTGTTACTGGGATAAACATGCTCTTAAACGTTGGTAGGCTAGACCAGATACTAAAACAGGAACTCACAGACAAGACAAGGGGGATCATACCCTTGGGCGCAGGTGCCGCAGGAAGAGAATACTACTAAATATCCATAAAAAGGTGTCACACCTTTTAATTTGAGACCAATGTTGAGCTCACGAGGACCACTCCATGAGAATACGTTGTGCTACTACCTTCGTACGCCTAGCACACCAATATTATTGGAGTGAGATTCTACCAAGGCTACACAAGGTGGCCAATAGTTGTTGTAAGAAAAAACAAGGTGACCAAGAGTGTGCAGACAGGGGAACAGGAGATTTCAGCAAGACGAAACGAAAGGGCCCACTCAGTCAAAAGCCAAATGAACAGTAGTATAGACACATGAATGCCAAACGACGCTGCACGTAGCAGAGCAGCTAGACTGCTAGAGCTAGAAACTAGAAAGGGAATAGCAGCAAGCAGTAAAGAGTGACCTGTCCGTCGAGCTGCGGCGCCTTGTGGCGGAGGAAACGGTGGATGCCGTGGTCGACGGCGACGCGCGCGAGCTTCTCCTTGTCGACGTTGGCGGCGCGGAGGCGCGTGAGCGGGCCCGGCGGGAGGTCCCGGTAGGCGAGGAAGACCTCGCGGGACATGAGGCAGGTGAGGACGCCGTCGCCGAGGTACTCGAGGCGCTCGTAGTTGGCCTCGCCGGGGCGGTAGGGGTAGTAGAAGGAGCCGTGCGTGAGCGCCTGCCCCACCAGTGCCTTGTCCGCGAACTCGTATCCGAGGAGCGCCTCCACGGCCGCCACGTCCGCGGCGCTCATCGGCGGCACGAACCCCGGCGGCGCGTCCTCGCGCGGGTACAGCTGCTCCCTCCGCATCGCGTCCTCGTCGGCGGCTGGCGGTGGCGACGGCGTGAACTCCATGACGCCCGATCGGTCGGGGCAAGCAGGCGGGTTATAGAGGGGCGCCGGCGCGCGGAGCGGGTTCTGGGAGGTTCCGGAGTGGCGGAAAAGGGGAAACGCGCGCGGCACGGGAGCGGGCGGGGAGGATGTCTTAATTGCGGACGGAGCCGGATTGGTTGGACGCTGCTGGGATCGATGGCGACGACGACTTTGTGGTGGCTGCTTGGCGTGCGGAGGAAACCGGGCTGGGCTGCTTTTTGATTAATGCTGCTGTATGCGTTGGTTGGATATGGCCATATGGGTCAGAGGCGGCCTGGACGGGAAAGGGTCAAATGATTTTTGTAACGATGATGACGTGCTTCGGCCTATGTTGGCGTTGGGGGATCCGGTTGAACGGGTGTTGCCAGCGCATCGCGTCGGTGCAGAAAAGTGTGATGATGCATGAGTGACATTCACCATTTGTCGCTCTTAGAGTGGCTCTGGAACATCTGAATTTTTGTCCGGCACCATCTAAATTGTGTCCGTTTTGGTGCCGGACACAGCGGCACTCTCCAAATGACCCGTATCTAAACGGCGTGGCTTACTGTACTCGTACGGCTCATTTAACACCAGATTAGCATCACGCTTACTCTCATGATAACACAAGTATTAATGGTCTACCACATCTAATCTAGCTACCAACATAGAGAAGGTACCTGGCAATCACAAGCCAATGGAGATGCTCTCGCGTCTCAAAACATTTTTCTTTTGAGAAAAAACACAACAACTAACGATAGAAAAAAAACATTTAATTACTAGTTCAGGACTAGACTGAAATAATCGACCGTTCAAGACAAGACCCGACCAACGCCCTAGAATAAACACTGTAAGATCATTTCAAACCGGACCCCTTCCCCCTATATGTTCGACGGACAGCCCATACACTGCACAAGAAAGAAAACTGACATCTAACAGACCCTCCTAGGCCAAACGTCCGAACTGTCTGACACCTCTCATAGTCAGCCCACATGTGGAGTCAAAAATAGGGCTGCTAGGACGTGCCCGGACAGGAGCCGCGACCTAATCTGAAGCGTTTTCTCTCGCCTATGGCGATTAAAGGGCGACCTAGGTTTTGAGGCCGTTGCCGCCGCCGGCGGCTGCATGTCCCAGGTGCTTCTCTAGGCAACTGGTTTTTTTTTGTCCCCGATAAGGGTTTCTGTCCTCCCACAGATTCGTTCTGGTGGTGAGTTTCCAAGGTAGTGGTCCGATCTTGACAAAGATCTGATTTGTTTGTGGAGGAGCCGGGGGTGTGATCGTTTTGGTTCTCGTTTGCTTGAAAGTTCCGATCTGGGATAGCAGCCGAGAGCAATGAATGTTCTGTGTTTGAATTGTCGAGGCTGCGGGCAGCTTGAGACAGTGCACGAAATATGCAGTCTTATTAAACTGCATCGCCCATCCCTAGTCTTTTTGTCGGAGACAAAATTGTCTGATAAGAAGGCCCAGGATTTGAGATATCGGTTTGGTTTTCGCCACGCTTTTGGGGTGAAGAGCGAGAGGTTAAGTGGAGGACTTGTCCTTTTCTGGAACGACGATTCATCAGTTTCGTTGAAGTCATTCAGTAAAACACACATTGATGTACTGATTACAAATGAAAACACCGGTGATGGAGATTGGAGATTCACTGGTTTTTATGGCGATCCGATGAGATCAAGGAGGAAGATGAGCTGGGAGTTGCTGAAATTTCTACGAGCAGAATATGATAAACCTTGGCTTTGCGCAGGTGATTTTAACGAGATCCTGCATACTGGTGAGCAGTTTGGGGGTCATGCTCGAGAGGAGTGGAAGATGGAAGGCTTTCGCGACGTGGTAGATGAATGCAACTTTGATGATCTTGGATATATTGGCCTCCCATACACGTGGGATAATAGGCAGCAAGGATCCGACAATATCAAAGTGCGGTTGGATCGTGCTTTGGGAGATGATAGATTCCAAGAACTGTTTGACAACACTTCTGTACGACATGTTCAGACAACGCAGTCTGATCATTGTGGCCTCATTGTGTCTCTTCAGAGATCGGCTTGGTTGAATGTAGAGACAAGTGCCAAGCCATTCAGATACGAAAATGCTTGGGCTCGTCATGAGAGATATGAGCAAGTTGTAACAGAAAGTTGGATCCCGCCGGATGGGACGCTGGAGTCAGTGCATGCAGCCTTGGGTGGTGTGAGATCATCCCTGACGAGCTGGAGCCGAGAGGAATTTGGCTCGGTATATAAACAACTCAAGAGTCTGCGTGAAAGGCTGGAGCGAGTTCGATCAAATTCGCTAGGTTTGGGACCGTCTCGAACCGAGAAAACGCTGATGAGAAGGATCTCTGAACTTATGTCCAGAGAGGAATCCATGGCCAGGCAACGATCGCGGTCAGTGTGGTTAGCAGAAGGTGACCGCAACACCGCGTATTTCCATGCTAAGGCTAGAGAAAGGCACCGTACAAACAAGATAAAATCTCTGAAAAAAGAAGATGGCAGCATTGTGACCACGCAAGAAGGAATGGAGCAGCTTGCGGCTGCTTTCTATAAAAACCTTTTCACGTCACAGGAAGATACCCAGCCTGAGCTGGTGACGGATTGGGTTCCAAGGAAAATAACGGATGAAATGAACGTCAGTCTGTGTGCTCCCGTGACAGACATGGAAATTGAGCAAGCTTTGTTTATGATGCACCCGCACAAGTCGCCAGGACCGGATGGGTTCACGGCGGGGTTTTTTGTGAAACATTGGAGCCTGTTGAAAGGAAGGGTTTGTGCGGCAGTAAAGAATTTTCTGCTCGGAGGAGAGATGTCGGAGGTTGTCAACAGTACGGTACTGGTCTTGATCCCTAAAGTCAAATCACCACAGGAGCTAACACAGTACCGTCCTATTGCACTTTGTAACGTGTTATATAAGATTGTTTCTAAGGTTCTTGCACTGCGCCTTAGACCAATTCTTGAAGAAGTGATCTCTGAGGAACAAAGTGCCTTCGTGCCGGGGCGCTTGATCACTGATAACGTGGTGACGGCTTTTGAATGTATACACTACCTGAAGAAGAAGAAGGGGAAGTCAGGGGCTTGTGCTATTAAACTCGATATGGCAAAAGCATATGATCGCGTTGAGTGGTCATACCTTCGGGCGATTATGGAGAAATTAGGCTTTGCAGAAGCTTGGATAAACACCATTATGAGGTGCGTGGAATCTGTTTCCTTTTCGGTAAGGGTAAATGGAGTTTTTTCGGAGGAGTTCAAACCTACCAGGGGCATCCGTCAAGGAGACCCTATTTCGCCGTATTTGTTCCTACTTTGTGCAGAAGGTTTTAGCAGCTTGCTAAGATTGCGAGGACCACAATATCTCAGGAGAGGGGTGCGGGTGGGGATCCATGCTCCATGGATCTCGCACCTCCTCTTCGCAGATGATTGCCTAATTTTTTCTGCTGCTTCGGAGGAGGGTGCTCGCAGGCTACAGCAAATCCTTGAGCTATACAGACGCGGTTCTGGCCAGCTAGTGAACTTGGGTAAATCTGCAGTTTTCTTCAGTAAGAACTGCACCGAAGAAATGAAAGAAGTTGTCCACTCCAACTCTGGAATCACGACGGAGGCACTAGGTGAGAAATATCTTGGGCTGCCAACTTCATTGGGCCGTTCAACGGACTCCCAATTTGAACATATTATGAGTCAGATTAAGAAACTTGTGAATGGAGGTGCAGCTCGGTTTTTGAGCAGTGCAGGAAGGGAAGTTTTCATAAAAGTTGTTTGTCAATCTATCCCCACATATTCTATGAGCTGCTTCAAGCTCTCTAAGAAATTTTGCAAGAAGCTGACAAGTGTGGTGGCTCGGTTTTGGTGGGGTGGCGATGAGAAAAGGAAAAAGATGCACTGGAAGAAGTGGGAAGACATAGCGATCCCTAAGGGAGAGGGGGGCATGGGCTTCCGTGATTTCGCTATGTTTAATCAAGCAATGCTCGCAAAACATGGGTGGCGTCTGATTACGTCCCCCAACTCTTTATGTGCAAGGGTCCTTAAGGGAAAATATTTCCACGATCGATATTTCATGGAGGCAAGAAGGAAAAGGGGTGCTTCGCATACCTGGCGAGCAATCCTGCATGGCCGGGAGGCCCTGCAAATGGGTCTCATCAAGAGGGTCGGTGATGGCTCTACGATTGATGTGTGGAACGATCCCTGGATACCTGAAAACTACAGCTCAAAACCATTGGTGAGAAAACCGGATGCTGTGATCACAAAGGTGGAGGAGGTGATCGATCACCATCATGGGGTCTGGAACATGCAGAAACTAGAAAGGAATTTTGTCCAAGCTGATATAAACACAATTTGTCGGTTACCTATTGGCTACACGGCAGAAGACACATGGGCGTGGAAGTTTGAGAAAACGGGAAACTTTACCGTCCGATCTGCATATAGGGCCCTCAGTAGCCAGAAACGGAATGCCGATGTTCATATGGACTCGTCGCGTGGAGTGGGCGAGAATTGGAAGAATCTTTGGGGTCTCCAGGTTCCACCCAAGGTTCGGAATTTCTGGTGGCGGGTAATTAAAAAATTTGTACCCTGCCGCGCTGTTTTAAAGGATCGACACATTGAACCAATTTCCTTTTGCGAGGACTGTGGGCGAGATGAAACCATTGCGCATGCTCTGTTTGAGTGCAATTGGGCTCAGCTATTCTGGAAGGAGGTCAAGAATTTAACGCATATCAAGCTCCCAGTTTTTCGTTCAGATGACTGGCCTATCGACCTAGTCGCAGGTAAAATGGTTCCAACACAAGACATTGCTGTAATCTTATGTGGATGCTGGGCGGTATGGATTGAAAGAAACAACAGGCGTCATGGTGAAGTTGCTAGAACTGTGGTTTCTTCGGTACGGTGGGCAGTGGACATGGCTCATGACCTAGCTTTTATGGGAGGATCCAAAAAGAAGACGCTCCCTAAAAAACGGGTGGCCTGGCGACCACCAGATGAAGGCGTAATCAAGATAAATGTGGATGCAGGTTATGGGGAACATAGTGGACAAGGATCGACGGGCGCGGTCGTGAGAGATCACTCGGGTGCTCTCATCCGAGCTCAGGCCATATGGTATGAGCATGCTCACAGCGCCAGAATGATGGAGGCTCTAGCCATTCGTGATGGTATTCAGCTGGCAGCTAACCTTGGCCACCGAAATATAATTCTGGAGTCTGATGCTGAGGCGGTGATCAAACTGGTGAATTCTCATGATTATGATAGAGCTGATCTGGCACCGATGTGCCAGGAAATTTCAGAGATTAGTAAGAGCTTTATAAGCTTCACGCTAGTGCATGTTGGGCGAGAAGCAAACGAGGCTGCCCATCGATGTGCTAGGCAGGCTAGTGAGGATAGAAGGAGATGTATTTGGGTAAACGTTATGCCTAGTTTCCTTCAGAGTTGTATCCATATCAACTGTAATCCTCCTGGTTAATATATAAAGGTTTTGAGTCGCAAAAAAAAAAAAAAAAGGACGTGCCCGGACACGTCCATCACGTCGGATCCACCCCAAATCATCTAAATCGGACCAAACCCTTGTGTAACCTACCATCTTTCCCACTTCTGCCCTCTCCCTGGCCTAACTCCGCCACTCCTTGCCTAGCTCCGCCGCCGTCCGCACTCCCATCTCACCTTTCCCAATTAGATTTCTGCCTGAGAAGAGTTCCATGGCCGCAACATTTCACCGCATTTCTGCCGAGCATTTCCACGACCCCCGCCCCTTTCGTGGCCCGCCGATTCTCTCCCATAGTTTTTCCGAACGCCCTATTGGTGATTTTGTCCTACCAACACACATTCCACACGACGCCTCTATGGTACAAGCC
Source organism: Poa pratensis (assembly GCA_947311845.1). Taxonomy (NCBI): domain Eukaryota; kingdom Viridiplantae; phylum Streptophyta; class Magnoliopsida; order Poales; family Poaceae; genus Poa; species Poa pratensis. Next base: position 64,658,979 of record CAMZMU010000096.1, on the reverse strand, counting down.
GCAGTCGCCGTCGCTGCCCCAATCTCTCCCACCGCCGCAACATGGCTTGCTGGGACACCAACGAAGATGAGGTTTCCCTCTCAGGCAATGAGAACAACACCTCCTCCGGTCCCGATGAGTATGATTTTTAGGGTTTGATCAAATTTTGCTTTTAATCCGAAACAATGCAATGGGATTTAATTTGGTTTTGTTATCATCTACTCCCCCCCCCCCCCCCCTTCCAAAAATATAAGAGGCCCTTTAATTTCGCTGGTCAACGGTGTTCAATTTTGACCATGATTTGTACTTATAATATGTCAATAAAATTATCATAAAAATATATGAAATTAAAGAATTTTGCAAGACGAATCCAACGGTACTATTAATAGATTCTCAGTCTATATATTTTATAATATATTAGTGGTCAAAGTTAAGCATCAAAGACCAGCATAAAAATAGCACGCCTTATATTTTAAAACAGAGGGAGTAGTATTCAATATGTAATTGCAATGTTCCAGGGTGTGAAAACCGAGTTGAATCATTGTCTCAAGGCAAAATATTTATTTTGGAAGATTTGAACTTCACAATCCATGAAAAAAATATTAAAAAAAGCTAGAGCTAACTCAAGAGACAAACCTGAGGATGGAGCAAGCAATGGAAAAGATTGACGAGAAGGAGATGGTAGAAGAAGAGAATAATAGAATTGAAAATTTTAGTATGAAAATGGAGTTGCATATTGCCAATATCGTCAATTATTATAAGATAAAGAAGGACACAACTCGGTTGCGAGCACTATAATCTTGTCAATCCATGGAGACTTAGCACGTCCAAGCTGAACATTGTCTTTCCCTGAAAAGCTGTAAACCCAGCGCCACCAAAACAATATACATATGCGCGAGGGAGCAACGAGACACTCGGGCCATTTGTTATCAGCAATATATCGAAAGGGAAAAAAGGTTTATTCGGGCTGAGCAAATTCAAGGGCAGTGCAGGAATCAGGATCTCTGAAGAGATGGTTTAGAGCTTTTTTTTCTTTGACATGTTTCACCGGCCCAGAAGTGTGACGCGGTCCTTATGGATCACTCGAGCTAGGTTGAAATCAAAGAGCTCACATCGAATCGGCATCTCCATCTCATAGAACGGGTTCTTCAAAGCAAAATCTGTGTACAGCTCGTAGATCGCTCTCAGCAAAATTTCCATATTCTGAGCGCCTGTTTTGCATACAACGAAAAACTTTGTCCCTGAAGAAGCCAATCAGTCAGAGAGATCAGCCATCGGAGAGCCCTAAATGCAAACTCTACAAGGATCGGGTTGAAAAAAAAATGCATAGAACGAGATAGATTATCAAAAAACAGAACCCTTTCTGCCGAAAGGGTCCATAACTACATACACACTCCATCCCAAAATATAAGGTCCTTATAAGTTTGATCATGATTGTACTTATAATATGTCCATAAAATTAGTATTATGATATATGAATTGAAAGAAATTTTCAACACGAATCTAACAGTACCATTTATACATTTTCAATCTATATAATTTAGTATATATTAGTGGTCAAAGTTGACCAACAAAGACCAGCACAAAAGTAGCACGACTTATATTTTGGGACGGAGGGACTAATAGAGAAACACCTCACTTCTCAGTTCCTACAAGCAGGCGCAGTTTAGAGTCAATGAACACAGCTAATCCAGCATCCAGCACCGTGATTATTAATTATTCAAGTGCCAAAGTGATAGACTGATAGTACATGGTCGAGGCACCAATGATATTCCGTGCACCTTCAGCTATGCAGTTAGAGCATCTCTAGCAAATGCCCTAGATTTTGGTCCTCCAAAAGTGGAATAGAGACTCCTCTGAATTTTTTTGGGACAGATTTACAGGTCCAAAAGACTGAAAAGTCAGACGCACTAAACTTGGGCCTCTAAAATCTTTCCGGATGTGTGGGTCTCAATTGTTAGAGGGCCTCTACCCCCAACGCTGCTCGCCCGTGCGGAGCATCGTGGGCCCCCCCTCCCCCACCGATTTGGCCAGGACGAGCTTGACTGTGTTCGACGCAATACCTGAGAGGTAGTTTTGGATCGATTTTGTGGACTTAAGTCCTATATGGGCAATAGTTTCCCAAAGATCTTTTTGAGCATCAGTGGCAGCTGTATGGGGCAATAGTTTTGGGGTGCTTGTTTATTTTTTTCATGTTTCATTTGGATCATTTGTTGTATTGCATCTTATTTCATGTTTGAACTTGAAAACTTGAAACTATGGATTTTAAATGCTGTTGAATTGTGTAATGTTGAAACGTGAAAAGTTTGAACTATAGTTTATATGCATATACATAGGAGAAATAGAAGGAATAAAAATATATATAGAGGTTGTAGTATAGGGAATCGGAAAAAATACAGGGCTCAATATCCTCTAAAATGGTTTTCCCTTTTTATGGAATCTCCTAGAGTTGCGCTAAGTCAAGAAATAAACCATGGGGGACCAGATATGGGGAACACTGGAGCTCACATAGGCCAAGAGACGAGAACAAGGAGATGGAAGCCAAAGGCTAAATATTAAGTTTTTTTATTCCTATCCTAAACCACGTAACCGAACATAGGATTGGCTATAGATTTTATATCCAACCCAAAAACCACTGCACACCTGACTCTCTCATAAACCTATCCCAGTAAAACCCATTTATCCTAACGGCATCCAATGATCTAGCAACAAAATGGCTACGAAGTGGAAGGCATCATGAAGCCCGTGGTAGATCCCCTATGATCCACAAATCTGACATATCCCACTAGGACTAGGATCAACAACCGAATGAAATTAGATTGCATCAATTTGGAACATATCAGACGAGTTCACCAACTCAAACATACCGAAACCAACTATAGCATGCAGAGAGGATTTTTCAAGCAAGTTAGTGAATGTTGAGCACCAAGCAAATGAATGATAATCTAATGCGTTGCAAGAATGTGATTGCTGGATAGCAACTAAAATAATAACATAGAATAAAAATTCAATCACGTGAGTCAACTTATTAGAATTTTGTGTTCAAAACGTAACCTTAACACATATAAGGAGTAACATCTAGAGAACACTATGAATTTTCTGTACTTCATGATTCCACTAAAATGGAATCCTCTCCAACTCAAAACTGAAACCACCTATAGCTTGCAGAGCGGATTTCTCAAGCAAGTTACATGAAACATGGGAGAAATGAATACCTGTGAGAGGTTGGAAGCAATGGAGGTCGAAGTTGTGGGCTTGTAGGAGGTCAATGCCATTACAGCCAGGGGTAGGAGATAGCTGCTGCGAGATAGCATGCATCGAATGCCAGAGACTGGCTAACCGTACTGTCATTGGTGTCCATTCTCCCTGCTGAGCCATAGTCCTGAAGAGATGTGCAGGTTGTTCAGACTCCTCTCTAGAAGGTAGAAGAGGAACATGAGTACAGGAAGATACCTTGTAGTGTATAAGGCCACCAGACTTGTTGATGATGAAAAGGCTGTAAATTGCCACAGTTGTCATACTGACACAAGAAGGCGGAGTTGAGAAGAGGGCAACTAGTAGAAAAACTTATCCTTGTACAGATAGTTTAAAAGCTCGTCAATTATTCAGAATGAACTAATTTCGAAACAGATCTCTTTGTAATTTGGAGATCAAAAGTTGATATAGAAATTATGCAAAAAAATGTGAACTCACTGCCTTCTAGTGAAATTGCTTAGTTCCTTTGCTAGTACTAAAGATCATAAGAGGTCACCCGCCCCCTAGTTTTCCAGTACATTAATTTGCCATTCTGCATTGAAATGCTCAACCAGTCCTTCAATTTCAGGGCCATCCATTTAAGTTGGCCATTAAGTAGCAAATGCTGTGTTTCTGATCTAATCATCTCTTATTTCCCTATAAAAGAAATCTGTGGTGCTTAAGCTACATTCCCTATGGTCTACTTAGTGTTCTCACATGTTAACAGAAACAAGTACATTCTCGCTTTCATGTCTAAATTACTTGAAAGATATCTCAACCTTATATTGCTAATCTTTGATAAGGGTGCGGAGGTGAGAAGCACGAGACAGATGGAAGTCTCTTGTCTATGTTTTACTTTTCTTCTTTTCTCAGTATACCCATTATTCACATCTTCTTCACCTCACCCGTTTATGCACAAGCATACCAGCATGTTTAGCTCCAGGCAAGCCAATTCTATAGGGACAATCTGTAGCATGAATCTTCAGAGGTGACATCAGGAGGAGGGTTTCACTGCCTCAAAGAAAGGACCTCAGGTTGAAGGAGCATTGTGCATTGGAGCATGCCACACAGAGAAGATTGCAGAAGCATCAAACAGGATATCAGTAAAACAGCTAGGAACCTTCAGGTGGTGGTGTTTTTTCTTTTCTTTCGTACAGTTGTTTCCAACCCAGCTTGCAGAAATCAAATAAGGGAGTGACTGATTTCAACAATCAAGCAGAAAATCGGGTTTATAAAACTGTACACGTGTTTCGTTTTTTCAGAGTTTCAGAACTGAAATACGAAAGAAGCTAATTTCAACCAACTGCATGGTGTCCTAATCAACTGCACCATCGAAATAAATCATCATTAGAACTGATGGGTGCTCTGTTTCTTATGTTAATGTTCTCTGCATCAGTAGTAACTGAAAGACATAAAACTGTTTTACAGAAAGGATCCTAAGCGGCCTAAGCTTGTAGATGAAACTAGTTCGAACAGACATGACTTTGCGCAGGTTCTTTCATAATCTCCAGCACTTATATACTGCACTTATTATGCTCCAGTTTGTGCATCCAACTCTCAGAGACACTAGATCTTTGAGTCTGATGCGTTCTATTCACCCCTGAGAATTAAAAAATGATGGTAAAAAAGGGGACGTTCCAGTTTCAGTCTTCAGATCCAATTCAAGATGCATTCCAGTGTTGAACACAGCACAGGCAAGAACAATTCCAATGCATCTCAATGAAGGACATGTCCAATGCACTAAATCAGTACAAAAAACTACATCACCAAATGTGACTAACAGAGCAGAGAAGGACGCAAAACATCCAAGAACCCACTCGGCCCTACCTGTTATTTTTCTGGTGATCCAAATTCCAGCGGTAGTACCGCTGGGATAAGCGGTACTACCGCTCGAGCGCTACCGCCCCAGCTGCCGTCGCCGCTACCGCCAGAATGACCTTCTGACGCCCTTGTCCGGTACCATGTGGTACCGCTGGCGGTACCGCCGCAAGTACCGCTGAGGTGGGAGAGCAGAACCAGCCCGCACCAGCGGTACTACCGCCCAACCCAGCGGTAGTACCGCCGACGCGGGGATGCTTCCAGGTCGGACTGCAGCCGATCCAGGGTTTCTTGCATCTAGGGTTTGATGTCTCCATATATACATCTTGTAAGCCGCCGTTTTGGGGTAAGCCAGATCTTGTAAACCCACGGCGTTTGTAATCACACCCGATATAGTGAAGTGTTGCTGGCTGGCGCCCGTGGTTTTTTCTCCTCCATTGTTGGGAGGGGTTTTCCACGTTAAATCTCGTGTCCCCTGCAGTGTTTTCTTATCGTTCTTCGTTATTGTTCATCTCGTACTTATAACAAGTGGTATCAGAGCCCGTGTTTGATCTAGGGTTTTGCGAGATGTCGTCATTGAAGTTCGATCTACCGCAGCTGGACTACACCACGAGATTTGCTCTGTGGCAAGTGAAGATGAGGGCGATTCTCGCCCAATCTTCAGATCTGGATGAAGCGATCGATGCTTTCGGCGGGAAGGCAAAGGAGACTTGGACCGATCCGGAGAAGCGGAAAGACCGTAAGGCTTTATCGTTGATTCAACTCCATCTGTCCAATAATATTCTGCAGGAAGTGCTGCAGGAGAAAACCACCGCCGAGTTATGGGACAAACTAGAGGAGATCTGTTTGTCCAAGGATCTCACGGGCAGATTGCACGTGAAGATGAAGTTGTTCTCACACAAGCTGCAAGAGGGAGGTTCGGTAATGGATCACCTATCCTCCTGGAAAGAGATTGTTTCTGATTTGCAGTCTATAGAAGTTAAGTATGAGGATGAGGATTTAGGTCTTCTTCTTTTATGCTCGCTGCCTAATTCTTTCAGTAATTTTCGTGACACCATATTGTTGAGCCGTGACAAACTAACTCTTGCTGAAGTTTATGAGGCTCTCCAGCAAAGGGAGAAGATGAAATCTATGGTGCAGGCTGAAAGTTCGTCCTCCAAGGCGGAGGCATTACAGGTCCGTGGGAGGCCTGAGCAGCGAGACAACTACCACTACAACAACAACAGAGATAAGAGTAGGACCGACAGAGGTCGCTCAAAGTCCAAGGGACGTGACAAGTTCTGCAGGTATTGTAAGAAATCCAACCACACCATTGATGATTGTTGGAAGCTGCAGAACAAGGAGAAAAGAAACGGAACTTACCAACAGAAAAATAATGATGGTAATGGTAAGGTTGCCGTAGCCTCTGGTAAGGGTGAGGCTTCTGTTGTTGCTGGTAGTGATAGTTCTGATGGAGATTGCTTAGCTGTTTTTGCTGCATGTGTTTCACGTGATGATGAATGGATTCTTGATACTGCATGTTCGTTTCATATTTGCTGTAACAAGGATTGGTTCAGTTCTTATGAGTCTGTGCAGACTGGAGATTTTGTGCGTGTGGGCAATGACAACCAGTGCAACATTGCTGGCATTGGATCTGTTCAGATCAAGACCCATGATGGGATGACACGCACGTTGACAGGAGTGAAGCACATACCCTCCATGGCGAGGAATTTGATCTCTCTCAGTACCCTTGATTGTGACGGGTACAAGTACAAAGGTGGGAACAAACTTCTGAAGGTATCATCGGGTTCTCTCATTGTTATGATTGGTGATATGAATTCTGCGAAATTATATGTCCTTAGAGGTAGCACTTTGCCTGGTATTGCTGCTGCTGTTAGTTCTGATGAATGTAAGACTAACCTTTGGCATAAGCGTCTTGGACATATGAGTGAGCTTGGCATGGCAGAATTGGCGAAGAGAGAGCTGATTGATGGTTGCAACTTGAGTAAGTTTGAGTTCTGTGAGCACTGCATTTTTGGTAAGCATAAAAGAGTTAAATTCAATGCTTCCGTTCATACCACCAAAGGCATTTTAGATTATGTGCATGCTGATGTTTGGGGTCCGTCCCGTAGAACTTCTAATGGTGGTGCAAATTACATGCTTACTATTATTGATGATTACTCAAGGAAAGTGTGGCCATATTTTCTGAAACATAAATCTGATGTTTTTGCTGCTTTTAAGAAGTGGAAAGTTATGGTAGAAACACAAACTGAAAGGAAGGTTAAAATACTCCGTACTGACAATGGTATGGAATTTTGTTCCAATGAATTTGATGAGTTTTGCAGCAACGATGGCATGGTAAGACATCACACCATACCGTACACCCCTCAGCAGAATGGCGTGGCTGAACGCATGAACAGGACCATTATTTCGAGGGCTCGCTGCATGTTGTCTAATGCAAAGATGCATAGGCGTTTTTGGGCTGAAGCAGCCTCCACCGCATGTTATCTCATCAACAGGTCACCTTCCATTCCACTTGATAAGAAAACTCCCATTGAGGTATGGTCTGGTACTCCAGCTGATTATTCTGAGTTGAGAGTTTTTGGTTGCACTGCTTATGCTCACGTTGATAATGGAAGTTGGAGCCAAGGGCTGTTAAGTGCATCTTCCTTGGTTATGGTTCAGGAGTTAAGGCATATAAATTGTGGAACCCTGAAACTAAGAAAGTTTTGTTAAGCAGGAATGTCGTTTTTAATGAGGCTGTTATGTATTATGATAGTCCTTCCACTGATATTTCTGATGCTATTGATTCTCCTAATGTTTCTGATGATGAGCAACAGAGAGTTGGCGTGCAGGTGGAGCACGCTAAGGAGAACGAAATTGTGGTTCCTGAAAATAATGATGATGTTGATGTTCCACCTTCACCGCCTATTGTTCAGCAACAAGCACGGTCTATTGCCACTGGCCGTTCTAGGAGAAATACTGTGCCTCCTAATCGTTTAATTGAAGAGTGTGATATTGTTCATTATGCTTTGAGTTGTGCTGAACAGGTGGAGCAAGATGCTGAACCAGCTACGTACACTGAAGCCATTGCTTCGGTTGATAAAGAGAAGTGGCTAGGTGCGATGCAAGAAGAGATGCAATCGCTTGAAAAGAATGGCACATGGGATGTTGTGCACTTGCCTAAACAAAAGAAGGCTGTCCGCTGCAAGTGGATATTTAAGAGAAAGGAAGGTTTGTCTTCTGTTGAGCCTCCAAGGTTTAAGGCAAGGTTAGTAGCAAAAGGTTTCAGTCAAATTCCAGGTGTTGATTATACTGATGTATTCTCCCCAGTTGTGAAGCATAGTTCTATTCGTGCTTTCTTTGGTATTGTTGCTATGCATGATCTTGAGCTTGAGCAGTTAGATGTTAAGACTGCGTTTTTGCATGGCGAGTTGGAGGAGGAGATATACATGGACCAACCTGAAGGTTTTGTTGTGCCTGGTAAGGAGGATCTTGTTTGCAAGTTGAAGAGGTCCCTTTATGGTCTGAAACAGTCACCACGACAGTGGTATAAAAGGTTTGATTCATTTATGCTTGCACATGGTTTTATGAGATCTCAGTATGATAGCTGTGTGTACATGAAGTTTGTTGATGGATCGCCTATTTATTTGCTGCTATATGTTGATGATATGTTGATTGCTGCCAAGAGCATGAAAGAGATCACTACTTTAAAGGCACAATTAAGTAGTGAGTTTGAGATGAAGGATCTTGGTCCTGCTAAGAAAATACTAGGCATGGAAATTAAGAGGGACAGAAAGTCTAGTTTGCTATTTCTTAGTCAAGAAAAATACATTGAGAAAGTTCTTCATCGTTTTAATATGCATGATGCAAAGTTTGTTAGTACACCTATTGCCTCTCACTTCAAGTTGTCAGCTTTGCAATGTCCTACTTCTGATGATGATATTGAGTACATGTCTCGAGTTCCTTATTCTAGTGCTGTTGGTTCCTTGATGTATGCCATGGTTTGTTCTCGTCCTGATCTGTCATATGCTATGAGTTTGGTCAGTCGTTACATGGCTAATCCTGGTAAAGAACATTGGAAAGCTGTTCAGTGGATTTTCAGGTACCTGCGCGGCACATCTAAAGCTTGCTTGAAGTTTGGCAGGATTGGTGAGGGACTCGTAGGCTATGTGGATTCAGATTATGCTGCCGACTTGGATAAGAGGAGGTCCCTCACAGGTTATGTATTTACTGTTGGTGGTTGTGCTGTTAGCTGGAAGGCTAGTTTGCAGGATGTTCCCGCACAATCTACTACTGAGGCTGAGTACATGGCTATTAGTGAAGCATGTAAAGAAGCTGTTTGGTTGAAAGGTTTGTTTGCTGAGCTTTGTGGAGATGATTCTTGCGTTCAGTTATTTAGTGACAGTCAAAGTGCTATTTATCTTACTAAAGATCAGATGTTCCATGAGAGGACAAAGCACATTGATATTAAGTATCACTATGTTCGCCATGTGATTGGAGAAGGTAAACTGAAGGTATGCAAGATTAGTACTCATGATAATCCTGCTGATATGATGACAAAGCCTGTTCCTGTGTCCAAGTTTGAGCTTTGCTCGAGCTTGGTTGGTATAACTGTTTAGCCCAAGAGGCTAGTTGGCGCCAGCAAGTGTTTTCTTTGTTGATTCAGGTGATTGTTGAAGTTCATGCTACAAGATGGAATTTGTCTCAAGGTGGAGTGTTATTTTTCTGGTGATCCAAATTCCAGCGGTAGTACCGCTGGGATAAGCGGTACTACCGCTCGAGCGCTACCGCCCAGCTGCCGTCGCCGCTACCGCCAGAATGACCTTCTGACGCCCTTGTCCGGTACCATGTGGTACCGCTGGCGGTACCGCCGCAAGTACCGCTGAGGTGGGAGAGCAGAACCAGCCCGCACCAGCGGTACTACCGCCCAACCCAGCGGTAGTACCGCCGACGCGGGGATGCTTCCAGGTCGGACTGCAGCCGATCCAGGGTTTCTTGCATCTAGGGTTTGATGTCTCCATATATACATCTTGTAAGCCGCCGTTTTGGGGTAAGCCAGATCTTGTAAACCCACGGCGTTTGTAATCACACCCCGATATAGTGAAGTGTTGCTGGCTGGCGCCCGTGGTTTTTTCTCCTCCATTGTTGGGAGGGGTTTTCCACGTTAAATCTCGTGTCCCCTGCAGTGTTTTCTTATCGTTCTTCGTTATTGTTCATCTCGTACTTATAACACTACCGGCGTCAAATCGCATCTGGTCCATGGAACCCACATCAAGTCGAGGCAGACAAGTGCACACGGCGGCAGCCATGGAGGCGCGGGGGCGGCCAAGAAATTTTCAAACCCTAATCTTGGACGTCTTAAAAGGAGAGGGGAAGGACGATGATGAGGAGGAGCTGCTCACCGGAGAGGGGCCGCCGACGAAGGAGACCACCAACGGAGAAGATATCAGGTATGTACAACTCTTACTTCAGAAGTTCAGATCCCAGTGCCGTTTCCTTGTTGGGCTTTATAAATCGCGGAGCGGCCGGAACACGTGGGCTGGGTGTTTGGTACAAGACGCAGGCCGCTTGTGTGCTGCAAGCTCCTTCCACAGGCGTGTCCTACGGGAGAGACAGGATGTATTTTTATTTTTCATTCTCAAAAAGGGGGTGTTTTTTTTCGATGATTTTAATTCCGAATAAAAAAGTGAACTATTTTAAACCGAGAGTTTAAATTTTGATTAATTTTACGGTTGAGATCTTTGTATCGAACACTTCAAAAGTAGATAACATGTTAATAACTCGCATGGACATTCTTCTAACAGACAAAATAAGCACTGAAAACAGTCATAATAAAGGAACAAACATCGCCATTATCAGACCTAGAAATCCAAACCAGTTAAATCTGGCTGGCGACCAAGCTTTTGCAGACGACAAAGGTAACTGCATTCATGGTTTAATCCCAAGGCACTACACTCCATGCTACTTCACTACAAAAACACGTTTGAGCCTGCAACATAAGTACCTAAGTGTCAAACCTATCGCCATTTGCAGTGGCTATATTAACAGTTCACACTTGTCTGAGCGACGAGGCTGTTGCAGTTTTCATCTCTTCTGCAAATTCCTAAACCGATCCTTGTCTTCCTGATGCTCATATCCTAATATCAATCAAGTTATCTTGCACAGAGATGACTCTAAGTAAGTGAATTATTAGCTTTGCAAATGCTAACGTCAACAGCAGTTGCTGCAGATCTGCTCGGTTCGCTGATCGACCAATTGAGAACCTTGTAGATAAGAGTAAGCCACTGTCATAACAAGGGACCATTCAAACATTGCCCCAGTATGCTCGATCTGAACCATACATAGTCAATCGGGCAGTCCACACGTCCAACATGAGTTCAGCTCTATATCTGGAAGGAGATGATTTCACAATCAGGAGATGTCACTGTGTACTGTAGCTGGGATGTCATGCTTTACTTGTGAGAACTTGCTCCAGGCCAGAGTTCATAGTACGGACAAAGCTTTCCACCGAACTTGCCCTGCGCTGGGGAAGCTTGACTTGTATGGTGGTTCCAATCTGTGAAGGTGATAGATACATTAATATGTTAAATGTGTGATGTCTAATTACAGACTGTGTTTATATCAAAAAAAAAAAAATTACAGACTGTGTTGGCATGTGTATATCGCCTGACATAGGCAAGCTTCAGTACAAGTGTTGGGCCATGGACAACAAAATATCGCTGGTTGTCAGGACTAAGTTAACAGCGTCGAATCTTTTAGGCAATAAATTAGCTACTGCCCGTCTCAGTGGGGAGAAGGATGCCCTTAGATGAGATATTCATCAATGTAGAACGTTACAGTTAGCTCTATGTATAACTGTGTTGGTTACATCTATTTTTATGTTGTCGTAGTAGACACATTTAGAACTTTCGGATACCCTTGAAAGTCGACGATTTTTTCTTATGGCATCTTTTTATAGGGGTTATTTTGACCAAAGATACATTAGGTAAGAGGAATTGGAATGGTAGCAAGCTTTCTTGATTGTCATTATGCATTGTCCGTCCATCAGCCACACCACACCATACCACAGGACACCACTCTCTCTCCATCCCTCCCTCCCCTCCCTCCCTCCCGTCAAAGCCATGGCCGTCAAGTCACGCCACTCCATTATGGTCCGCCGCTGCCAATGCGTCCCTGGTCATGCCCAAGGAGCTCACCAAACTGTAGAACCAGCAGCGGTGAATCGGCGTGCAAGACAAAAGAAAGCGGAGGAGGCGAAGGCCGCTGCCGCTGCCCTAGCCGCATCCACCCTCCTGCATGCCCAAGTCACCACCCGAGCCACCGCCGAAGCTCTGGCCACGCAACAAGCTCTTCTCCCGCTGAAGCCCCCAAGCAGCGGCGAGCCAAGTTTGGGATGCTCCCTTGGAGTTGCCCGTTTGGAGCTAAACTAGTTCATATGCAAAATAGGCCGAAATTATTAGAGCTAAACTAGTTCATCTGCAAAATAGGACAAAATGAAGAAAAACGGGCCAAACGGACATGGGGAGGGGACGGACAAATTCCGGACACAATTTGGGGAGCACCGTTGGAGTTGCCCTAGTACCCTGTGTTGGTCCATTTCTAATGCCTGATTACTCGATGTGTTGGTGCCTTGTTGCTTTTACTTTTTTGGCTCTATTTTGAGGGCTTCTTTGGATTATAGGATTCTAAAACCAAGGAAATAGGAAAAATAGAGGTTTCGGAAGCATGACATCTCCGATCCTATGGAATGTCAAACCATAGGAATTGGCAACGGAAGTGCCTTTGGCTACACCGTAGGAATAGTACAGGAAGTCCAAGCATTAAAATATTAATATTTTCGAGTTTGGGACTCAAAACACCTAACGCAGCTAGACGCGAAGCGACGCGTGGTGTGTTTGCCCACAGTGACAGCGAGGTTGTTTTTGGCGCGAACGTCGCGCGAGCTCCTTCTTTTCGTGCCAGGAAGTTTTCCGAGAGGTTTGACCTAATGTCAAAATTCCTCTGGAATCAGTACCGTGGGGAGCCAATCCTCAGGAATTTGATTGACTCAATCCTGTGAACAAAACATGTTCCATAGGAAACATTCCTAAGGATTCAAATCCCGTGAAAATCCTGTGATCCAAAGGAGGCCTGAGATTTCGTTGAACCTGAACCTTGTAATAATTGGCTGTGTGCACCCTCCGATGCAGAGGCCGGGAGAGTTTCGCTTCCAGACATGTGTATATAACAGTAAATCATTTACAAGGTCTAGGGTTCAATTTGATATATAACCAAGTTGTGTGCATTTTTATTAACCATTTTGTACTTTAAGGTGAAACAATAGTCAGCGGGGCATTTAATTGTAGTCCGCATATCAAACAGAGTGATCTCCATATTGCAAACAAATAAGGGTTTGCACTAGGCGATCCTGTGTTATTACTATCCAAATTATCAAGCCATAACATGGTTCAAACAGAAAAATCTTAGTTGGTGAAAAATGTTTTTACTTCACGTAAAGCTAGCACAAAATATTATACTGTACATACCTCGTTTTCTTCACCAGTGTTTCCAACTTGCTATAAACATTGGCAATGATAGCCCATATTCGGAGAATATCTATTACTTGGACTGTCACAGTAATTACTGTTGACAGCCTAAATTCTCAAGATTCGAACCAACTTGTATACCTGAAAATATGTGTTCTTTTAAGAAATGCATATTTGTTGTAAATGCCGGTAGTCTTTCTCATCTACCTACCTGAGCACTTCTAGATGCTAATGCCAATTCCAAGGAGTTGCGACAGCCATCAACTCTACAAGAAAGTTATATTGCTTAGGTTAGATGCCTAATACAGACTACAACCAGAGAGAACAAGGATAGATTATCCATGTGCTGCATGTAATACCTTTTGTCACTGGTCTTTTTCATATACTGACTACTCTTGAGCTCCCCACGGCCACCATATTTTGTTTCATCCGTGTTTAGGATAAGCTGGTTAAGTATTGAAAAAGGAATAAAAAGTTAAATAAGAGTACTAGGTCTTACAACTCAACCCTGTACACTGAAGCATGAGGGCTAGTAGCAGTATGAATTAGTAGGTTTGGAATAAAATGCTTCCTTAACTGAATAAATGGTGGTATTCAAGATAAAATGAGAGATATTGTAACATCTTATACAGGACATCTAAGATCGAAACAGCTAAAGCTTTGACATTAGCAAGTATGTGCATCAAACTGAGATTCTAAGCATTTCATCTGCAAAGCAAACTGAGATTCTAAGTATTTTATTATTTGATTTCTTTTGTGGGCCATTTTTTGAAATGTTAATCTCACCATAACGTTCTAATATGTAGTGGTAGCTCCACTATATCCGTGCGCTACATGATAAAGTGTTCTCCCAATTTCGTGACTTTCGTCACTTTGTGGTATAGCACTTGTTTAGAAACAATTCAAGTTATTTTTCAATTAAGATGGAGATGACATAGAGGTTTAATTGAACAAACATTTTCAAGTTGATTTTTTTTCTTTTTTTTTCCGAGAAAATGCAAATGACACTTGCGTTTCTTTTCATTGAAAAGGCAGAGTGTGATGATACAGGCCTCCTACGAGGCAGAGTGCATGATATTATATTGAATTAGTGAACGTCCCAGGTCTGTGGGATGATAGCCCTAAGCCCTAGAGCACGGCAGCCTCGTCTCTGATCTTCGTCGTCAGTGCTTACACGGACGGCCAGGCTCTGTCGAAGACGCAGTCATTGCGGTGTTTCCAGAGCATCCAGGGGACGAGGAGGGTTGCAGATTGCAGCCCTTTATAAATTGGCTTGGGTGTTCCCTGTCTCGCCGACCGCCACCAATCGTTCAGCGTTGCCTCATTGTCAGGTGGCCGTCAGGAAAGCCGAGCCAGGACAAGATCTCATACCAAACCTGCTTGGAGAATGGGCAGGCCAACAGTAGGTGGTGCATAGTCTCCGGCGCCTGGTCGCAGAGGGGGCAGCGTGGAGGTGCTGGAGTCCGCGGCGAGCGAGCCGATCAGCTGCCCAACACTGATCGAGATGGGCGAGCCAGTGAAAGAACCTGACCTGCGGCGGCGCCCAGCATTTCCAAATCATCTTCTAGGAGCCGCAAGTGATGGAGCCCTGGGAGGTGGCAAGGTAGGCAGATTGGGCGGAATAGGCGCCGCTCGTGGTCCACTTCCAGTTCATGCAATCGGGTTCAGCAGATAGCGCGTCATGCTCAATTCTGCACCATAGTAGGAGGTATTGGCCCAGTTCTGGTATGCCGATGGTGCCGTGGATGTCTCTTGCCCAGCGGTGCACCTGCAACCCATCCGCGACGGTCCGAAGCTTGCTCCGGCGTTGGGGGATGCAGGCATAGAGTAGGGGCGCAATTTTGCTGACAGATTTTCCGTCGATCCAGCGGTCTTACGTCCACTCAGTCCATCTCCGATCACCATCCTGGTGGAGGCGAAGAAGAGGGCTCGCTCGTCCGCGGAAAATTGTAGGTCGAGGCCACTCCATGATCTGCCCGTGTCCGTGCAGCTGAACCAGAGACATCGCATGTGCAGTGCAAGGCTGGTGCGCTCCAGGTCATGGATTCCAAGGCCGCCAAGCGAAATTGGCCGGCAGACGCGTCGCCATGCAACGAGGCAGTTGCCACCATTAGCCTCAGCGCGGCCTGCCCATAAGAATCCTCTTTGGATCTTTTCCAGAAGCTTGAGAAATTTCTTTGGCGGCCGAGGACAAGCAGTTGGTGGATGGGGATCGCGCTGAGCACGGCTTTCACAAATGCAAGGTGGCCAACCTTGTTCATCAGGTGCGCCTTCCAAGCTGGATGCATTCCTACAGCTCTATATTTTCTTTTGCGAAACACAGTATAGATGCAGACGCTCACATACACGCGCATACACCCGCCCCTATGAACACACGCACGCACACCCTACCCCTATGAGCACCTCCGAGATACTGAGCCGGCGGATCAAGTCTTGAGATTGACGAAGTCACCACGGGCACCTCGCTGTCGACTGGAACGTCGCCTCCCACTGAAGAATACTCCACCTAAATGAGAAACACCAGCGTCAAACGTGGGGTTTGAACTCTGGTGGGCGGGTGTACAATCACGCTCCTAACCATCCAACCACAGGTTGGTTCTCATCAGTTCTATCGACCACGGGTTGCAGTTGGGCTGCCGTGGGTCGCCTGATTGTGAGTGAGATGCCCAGATATGTGAGGGGCAGTTCCACCACAGGGCAGCCTAGCAGTTCCACGCTGGGCGCAGACTCGTCCGGATCGCAGCGTAGTAGGGTAGCCGAGCTCTTCTGGTAGTTCACGAGCAGGCTGGAGGCGCGTCCAAACAGTTGGAGCATGCCTTTCAAAGCTAGGACGTCCTTCGGTGTGGGGTGGCAGAAAATGTGTCAGCCATTCATGGATATGTACAATTTCAAGTGCTGTACTAATTTAAGATATATGTATTAAATTGAATGATTTCATGTTACTCCCTCCGTCCAGGATTATAAGTCCCCTAACTAAACGCACCGACCAAGGCCTAATTCTACTGGTCTGCTCGATCGAGGCTTATCCTTCCGTTTCCACCAATAAACGAGAGAGAGGAGGCTGCGGCTGGGAGAGATTTTAGGAGTAATTAGGCACGGTTTGTTAGGGAAATTAATGCTTATCGGCCTTATTTGGAGAGAGTTTTGGGACAAATAGATTTTCGTTAGGGACCTATAATCCTGGACATCCTGGACGGAGGGAGTAGATATTATTAAATACTTAAAATAAATGATGATTATTTTGCTCACACTAACAGAACTAGTGATTTGTATGCACAGCTTACTTGATATTCCCCAGCTTCATCCACACCAACACGATATAGTTCATAGGAGATTTCTGGATTGAAATTAAATACAAAAAGGAAAGGCCCCCTCGTGAAAGATATCACCTGCCAGAATGAATAAATATGATTTATACAGTATGTTTGAGCTGTTATTGACTGCAAGACTTCCATACCATGCTTGTATCATCGCAATGATGAACATTGAGTGAACCTCTCTTTGTTATCCTTTCATTTTCATCCAAGCTCATTACATCCTGGGATAAAATTCTGAGTTAGTAAGATTAATCTCTTGGAGTGTAAGATCAACACCTGAATGATCTGAAACAACTTTTGAAGAAACATCGGAAGTTCCATGCAGATTTGCAGGATTCTAAATGATAGTAGTTTTGGGTTACTGTGACTAGCACAGGTGAAGTGAAAATGTGATGCTTCACATTTCTAACTTATGCAATAGAATATTATCCTGAACATAATAGCCAATATTACAAATCGCAATAATTTTTCTGTGTCAATAAATAAGACTAGTACGCAACATCCAGAATGTAATAACTAGTGCAGTTTATTAACATGAATAAAAATAATATCAAGCTAGGTAACCTCTCTATAAGAACTATAATACACACGGTCGAAAATCTCCCAGCCCCCATACTTGACTGGTAAACAAACTCGTAGCACCTATTTTGTGTTTCATGCTAGCTTAACGTGAAGAGCTAACCCAGAGTACTAGACATTTAAAATTACTTCAAATATGGTTAACCCACATATGGGCCACAGAGTCACCTACACATGGGTCAACCCATGTAAATACCCTCCAGTAGGTCCCCAGGTTCACCATAGTTAAAAGTGGATAAAAGTATCCTACTAGTATATTGAGCAAAATAGTGAAAGATCTTTATTTTCAACCAACACAGGACAAGAATTACTTATGTGATTAAGTCCAAGCTGATCTTACTAGCATTATTTGGCCAAAATAATGAAAAAAAATGCACTTCTGAACACTCCATTGTCTGGAATAAAGTGTTTTAACTATCAATAAACAAACATTGGTTGCATTTGCATTCACAAGTATATTGACATGTAAGATTTGAAATGCATTTTGAGAAAACAGTTCCATACCTTGTCAAAACTGAAAACATGTTTGTGAACACCCTTGTCCAATAGTTCCCATTTCCGGCAAGCTAGGTGGAAGGAGTGGTCATTGCTTGACATAGGAAACTCGACTCTCTGAAGTCAATTAACAAATAACTTAAAAGCTATAGTGCAAATTGAGTACCATAAACTGGAACAAGTTCAAAATTTGGGAAGAAATAAAGGTTGTCAAATTCTAAAACCATGTAACTAGCTCACCTTTGGATGTGCAAATTCATTACCCATGAAATTCAGATATGCACCTCCACTCGTTGTAAATGTAATTAGTTTGATTATCTGAAACACGTTGAAAAATATTGGAAGTGGCAGGAAGTAACTGTTAGTACTTTAACAACTTGCCAGTAAAGGCTTTTACTAGAAACACCATGAATGTAAAGATCCCTCAGCTAGCTTTAGCTGCAACTGGTTTTGAGTCTTTCACATAAAGATGATAATATAGCAGAGGGTCCTTCCAGTTGAACTCTATAAAAAGAGTACAAGCCCCAGCAGTATACTCCCATGTACTAGTGAACATGGTTGAATCCAGCTGAGCTACTTATCACTAGTCTAGAAAGTGATTAGGAGATGATCATACTAAAGTTTGCTGGCAAGGTAGTCAGGTAGACCCATTACATTTTATAAATTTATATCATCTGTGACTAATTCCCTCCCCTTGATCTATGCATGTAAGCCTTGTTGGAAACAAACATATCAAGCATGGATCCATGGAAATTCACTCTATAGGTCGCTTATAAGGCTAATTAAAGAAGCGATCCAATTATGGGTAAGTACACAGTCAGAAGCTAGGAACAAAGTCATACCTTGAGCAATGAGGAAGCCCTGATGATCGAATCATCATCCACTGACCCACTAGAGCACATCCCTTTATTAAGAATTATCTCAGCAAAAGACTTCCGCCCTGATATTGACTGTCAAAATATCATATGTGAGAATCCCGTCACAAAGTCAGTCAACAATAGCTCCACCGAAAACAAGACGACGATGTCCTTCTATGGCCCTTCCTAGGAGGGGGTCATGCGAGGCATTTCCCATCGCCACAGGTTCGATGGTCCATCATCCATAGGCAGTTGCTCAGGACTAGGAAGTCATACTTTTTGCCATATATATAGGAATCTAAATGTTCAAGGCGAGTTAGGAAAGGAATGGTTGAGGTAGGGAAGAGTAGATTGAGTAAGCGGGCTCTATATTTGATTGCAAATTTGTAAGAGGATTGAATTATCAACAAAGGGCAAGCCAGGATTATAATCTAGTCTATTTACCATCCCTGTTATTGCCACGTGAGCAGATTCCCCAGTATCAAGAGCTCCTAAGCTCCTCTCAGCTACCGGTTAGCAGTTACAGTCTAAATCCTAAGCCCATAACACCTACAGGTGTAATGTATGGTAGGATGATCTGGTGAAGATGCACAAGAGAGCATTTGAACAGACTCTGAGACGGAAAGAGCGTAAAACGCAATATACAAGAACAAAAAAAAAACCAGTAGTTATGTGCCGGAAGTTCTCAATCTTAAAAATAAGAACAAGAATATAATTTGTCCCATATTTCTAAGCACGATATAATTGGTGAGATGAAAAAAATGTATGCAAACCTGGTTATGATTTTCAACATAAGATAGCATATTATGATTGCTGCCTATCAAAACTTTCATAATCTGCAAAATGATCCAAGGTAGTCATTAGACATGAAATATGATACTTTTATTCTACACGGGGCCACATAAGATGATGGCATGTGAAACTCTAGATGGTACGCAAACCTTATTCATGCCCCATTCTCGCTCAGGAACATTTTCTAGATGCCAGAGCCACATTTCTGTAATAGAAAGATTGGCCCAGTAGTCGAATCCTAATCCACCTTGGGTGGTTGGTTCACATAACCCAGGATAATATGTTGCCTACAAATGATATAAAAAATGAACAGAAGCACTGGTTGTATCAACGAATATCAGTTGCCGGTATTTGCAAATAGCCAAATATCATCCATTGTCTAGTGGGGTAAGAAGAGTTATGCAGAAACTGTGGCTTGTTTTCTGTTTAGCTCTCTGTTAGACAAGACTCGATATAAGAATAAGTTACTACTAATTAGTACTCCCTCCGTTTTTTAATATAAGATGTTTTACCATTTGTCCACATGCACATGCATACAAATGTATGTAGACACATTCTAGTGTGCATGTTCACTCATTTTAGTGTGCATGTAGACAACATGTAGAACACCTAAAACATCTTATATTAAAAAACGGAGGGAGTACTTACTATCTCTGAATAGGTTAGATCCAAGTTCAGCATGGGTAAACTATCCCCTCAGTTGCACACTGTAAGGCGCACATGCATTCCAAGATTCAAATTTGACCAAGAATTATGCTAATAAAAAATTAAAAAGTGGGTCATGTGTGATGTGACACAGAAGCATGTTTCAGTGAAGGAGGAGTAGTGATGAAGGTTTCGTAAAAGGAAACAGGAAAGCATTAGTGAGCTGACCTATGTACAAGTTCTGAGTCAACCCCCAGATCTGTACTCCTTGCCATGTGGGTCATGTGACACAGAAGTGATATGATTTGAAAATACTTTTGAACACGAGTCGAGTGATATGATTTTATATCCAATAAGCCACATTTTATTAGTATGATTGTTGGTCAAATTAAATCATGGGATGCATGGGGTCTCATATTTTGCAACAGATGGAGTTATGTCAGTAACAAACTGCATGCCTAAAACACTAACTATTTCACATTAACAAAAATTTACAGGAAGGGCAACTAATACAGCAGCAACTTACATCCTCCGCTATTGTTATAATATCTGGATGGAGTTCATGTAACATCTCATTTGCTAGAATTAGATATATCAGTGCATCCTTGTCAACATATTGATTACAGTACCTACATTTAACATTGAAATGAGCATAAAGAGACCAGGCAAAGGTCACAAGTATATTACATAAACAACAGCGAGTATTGGATGAAGACATAGAGGAGACGTTCAAAAGAGCATGAAAATTAGAACATTAAAAAGCAGTGGCAGTTTTTTACTGCACGAAATGACTCCAACCCTATCAAAAAGATATGCATTCATTGACCAACAACGCACCTTCCCTTTGACTTACATCAATGTTGTGCATCAATACAGTATTGGTACGTGGTTTGTTTTTTTAGAATGTTTAGCCGTAAACAAGCATATCTGCAACTCCTGGATGGGGAATTAGCAAAGGGATGCAACTCATCCTTAGCAAACTGTTAATTACCAACAAATATGCTCAAGCTTTTCTGTTCTGTGTTCTTTCTACATGGCTATTTTTGGTTTCAAGATTGTAGCCAAACACCCAAAAAAAAGGTATCGATCAATGTTCTTCAAATTCAGTTCTACAAGTTTGACATGCTGAGAATTAACTATCATATTATATTTAACCTAGCCATAACTCTTGATCATTACACCAAGAGTTGTCAGCATCGAGATCCATGGATTGGCAAGATTGTCCATGACAGGAACTGAGTCTAGGTTGGTGGGAGGTGTGAGCATACACCCCTTATCGCGAGGTTTCGATCCGAGAATTTGAGCCCCTTTCTTCTTTAAAGAGAATATAACTGCATCCTGGTAGGTATCTGTGACTTGAAATATTATACTAATAATTACAGCCTTATTTTAATTGTTCAAAGGCCTGCCCCGGATGGAAGATCGACAGAGGTTGGATAGTTTTTGCCCCTGGTACCCCGTGAACGGATGCTGGGGAGTCTTGGAGCCTACCGGGAAGTTACTTCCCGGGCAATCTGCCTCCATGACCCGGGTACCATGACAGGTTAAAAATAAGGCTCAACGAGATGAAGCCAGCCCGGCACTAGTCAAGACACAGCATGTGCGCATCCGTTCTTGGACAGGAAAAAGACTGCCATTCCTTGGCGTTATCTCGGGCAAAGGCAGGCAAGACGAGGAGGAGGCCCCTTCTACCCACCAACCCCGTCACCTTTTTGTGGACTCTAGGCAGCAACCCTAGAGGGCAGCTAGCTTTGCCACTGTGGTATCCCCTTGTACTATAAAAGGAGGACCAAGGCCACCGGTGAGAGGAGAGATCATCTTGAGCCACAAGCTAGCGGAGGAGCCCCAGATCAGATCTGGATTTAATCTCCCTTTTCTAGCCTTAGATCTCCTGTTACCCGGGAACACATCCTTCTAGCCTGGAAACGCATATCACCACCATCAATCCAAACAAGTAGGAGTAGGCTGTTACGCTTTACAGCGGCCTGAACCTGGGTAAACTGCTTGTGTGTTCTACTTTCTTCATCGCTCGCTTACTCGCCAAGATCCTCGTAGCGCCCCTCTGCCGATCTCTAAAAGGGGGTCTTCTGACTCCCGGTGTTCGTGACCTTGGACACGACAAATGCGGCGCCAGCCTCCTCCGCTCCCCCCGGCTTTAAAACGGCGTCCAGCGCGCCTCCCCTCTCCACACAAACTTACCTCATTCGATCCAATAGATGGATAGATAAGCTTATACCATTCCATTCAATAGGGAACATTTCAGTAAAATATAATACAAGAAAGGCAGATAATGTTAATCGTAACCAGTAGATAACACTTACTCTTCTATGTCACCAGTAAATGTAGAAAAACCATTGTGAGTATATAACATAGAAGAGAGGGAGTGAAAGTGGAATCCATCGATCTGGTATTCAGTTACCCACCTAACAAGTAAGAGATCCATAAGTACCTAGGTAGATGGCAAACAGAAGAACAAAGAATAGAGAAGGATAGAGCTTTCACTGTTTTACCAATTTAAATTAGACAACAAGAAGTGCAGAACGTCAACATCATCGTATTTGAACATTCTGGTACCCCAGAACTTGTGATGCCCTCGTTTTCCTGACAATTATGCATAACAACATTTTGAAGTAGCTAAGAAGCACACAAGAACCTCGGACAAAAAATGAAATGGAGTTTGCAAGATATGCAAGGTGCACATGTGAGAATAGTTACTAATATGACATTGTAATTAATGTCTTCCAAGTATGTTATTACTTATTACCATGATTCCTCATGAACACAAACTGAAATTTATGAACTTAAAAAACTTAAGTTGTATTACCGCTGTGGAAGTAACAATCGTTTGAGCCATCAAAAAGGGATAAGCCAACCATTTCTTCAGCCGATGCATAGGAGTGGACAATATCAATAAGAACCAGTAACCCAAGGCCTGAGCAAACAAGGGATGAGCAAAAAGAAAAGATGATATGTTAATCAGTGTTTCTCTCGTTCCTAACATTGTATTGTAAAAAAAAGTACTATGTAATCTCAAAACTTGCAAGAGATGTCACTTAAGTTCCAAACTTACATGCACAAGGAAACATAATGGATGTAAAATACTAAGAAGCACGATGTGGTATGGGGGTGTTTTGTGTATTCTCCTCTCCTACATTTGGTTTTGTTCTTAAGACTAAATCCTGCCATTTTTTATAGAGACAAAGTGTGCCTGTCACAAGTAACACAAATGGTACCATACGTTGAGCTAATGTGCACATTATATCTTCACTTTTCAGTCCTCCTCTATAATTATGTGATGCCTCTTTTATCCTTTATACCTCGTCATTAATCAAATGAACACTATAAAAATATATGGTATTAGGCCCGGCTTGTTGTGTATATGTTTTGCATGCGCATGTTCAGAATAGATTGTGACGGTTATGAGAGCAAGAGAATAATAATGATCCTGAGAAACAGACCGTGTGCCTCATCTACTAGTTTCTTGAAGTCCTCTGGGGTACCAAATCTGCTACTGACTGCAAAATAATTTGTGACCTGCAGTTACAATGCACTTGATCTCACACAACTATAGTTTAACAGAACCTTCCAAAAAGAGACCAACAGAAAAAAAATACCACAATGGAGTTATCATTGATATCGTCTATAACAAAATGGAGTAAGAATTAAGATTATAGCACCTGCTAATAACTCTTCCAATGATAAATTCGTCATTTGCAATTAGTTTAACATTATAAATTACTCCAGCATGACGAAATATTCGTTACTTGGTATATCCTCAAACTCAGAGGAAAGCTAGCTACATACTCAAACATTAGGCAACTTTATAGTTTATGTAGTAGTTTCTTTACACTGCTAAAGAACATAATCAAACTATTTGGTATCTCGGATAAATGTCTAATCAATCAACCATTACTGAGTGAGATTCATGGCTGTTCACCATGGGCTGTCTCAACACATTGCAAGTTAGAAATTAGAGGTTCAGAAAGCACATCTTCTCAATTAAAAAATGACGGTATCATGGTCAATTCTGGATGAATAAAGAAAAGGCCTCAAACGTTCAACTCAAACTACGAACCACCGTGTCATTTTTATTCTGCATGACAGCCTAACATTGCTAATAAGCAAATTAACTGATTTTAAATAATATACTATTATATCATCAGAGTTTTCACCTTATAGCCAATGGAGGAGTAATCCTTGTGCTCCACGACTCCAATTATTTGAACAGCATTATATCCAGCGTCTTTTATGTGAGGTAGGACCTAATGTAGACAAAGTTAGAGGAGTGAAGATACCCCTAAAACGGACAAAAACAAGGACTGGAAAATACGTTGGATGTGAACTCCTGAAACGATGATATTTTCTGCTCGGATCCACTTATTCCAACATGACATTCATATATCCTAAGTGAACCTTTGACTCTCGGTCGTCCATATCTCCATTTGTAAATTTCTTCTGGAGGAGGCTCCCAATGTACTGCAAAGGATTGCATCCCTTCGGCATCTACCAAAAAAAGAAGTTTGAAGACATTTAACCAGCATCAGAGAATTATGCATAGAAGAACTAAAACAGCATGTTAGACAAGTAAGATCATGTTAACAAGCTAATCCAAATAAATGTTATTCTGAAGCAAGCATTAACACCAGATGAAAACCTATACCATAGAGATAGGGAGGATGTCGGCTCCATTATAATGTCGGTATGTCATAATGCCCCTCTGCGAGCCCCATGAAAGTAATCATTAATGAGTTTAATGTTCACTAGGCCTCTCAACCACGCAGGTCCCAAGACAGATGTCCATGTTTCTACAACCCATATCCCACCTCCTCCAACGGCGCGCAAAAAGGAAGAAAACGAAAGGAGGGGAAAAGAACCTTAAATAATAATCTAGATTCTCTCTTTTCTCTCAAAGAGTATTTCTTTCTGGCTAGCACCGCATGGTCTTTTGTCCTTCTGAACCAACTATGAAGCAAAAGGTTATGACCTAACAACCAATCAAGGACTTAGCTACATGTGCAGTGTTATTGTATATGATTTTGGTGATAGATTAATAAATCTTGCAATATGATGAGAAGCAGTAATAATGGAGCCTCCTCATTGCAGAGATAAGTGGGGTTTAACCTGGAAGAACATAAGTTGCCCAAGCAGGCACACGTTCTAATGCACCATCAGGAGTATTAAAATAAACCCTGTACTTGTCTTTATGAGAAATTGCTGGAACATATTTCTCTATCCAGGCTTTTCTTCCTTTCCTCATTTCAACCCAGTAAGCAAGGGGAGCTGCCTTTGTTTGAAACTTTTCAAATGATGCTCGATCAGTTACAACATTGAAAATGTCAAACTCCTGCCCAGTATCAATGATATCGTAGGAAGGAGACGAACTGGACTGCCCATCCTTCTGGGTGGCTTTCCAGTTGTTATATCTGGTTTCAGCATCAGGTATTTCACCTAGCTCCTCTTCTGTCTGCGGACTATTGGGGCCAAACATCTGCTCGTATAACTTTGCAATTGTCTCCAACTGCGACTTACGTGACTTAACTTCTCCAGGTTCCCAATACTCTTCATTCATTCTACGGATTAAATCTTCAACATCAACACCATTGTCACCTTTATCATAATCATCCACGTAATTGTACTCCTGGAAAAAGTATTCATCTGGTTCTTGCCCTTCTCTGAGCTTATCTTCAAGTATGACAAACCAATAGCCGAAATCATCATGTCCCAAATGACCTTCTCGTGCACAGTTTTCAGTTGCCGACCACTGATTAAAATCACCAACCAGAGAACAATACCGAGCACCTACATGACAATTCTCCTTTAATATTAAATGCAACGAAAGTTTAGTTTAATGCGTAAGCACAAATAGTATATCAAAGAGGCTGCAATAATACCCAAAAGTATACTAGTTACGATCACACAGAAGCATCTCAACATTCAAGTAAAATGACAAGTTCAAAGTGGCTTATATTACATGTTCTGGTTGGAAATAAAAACAAGGTGCATAACGGAAATAACAGAGTTATAACAGCGAAGAACCATAGGTACAAACAAAATGGGTTATTACTTTAATGAGAATTTAAGTTGTCTACGAGAACATAAAAACCAGGAGATTGCATTTTAAAGATATTCTATTCCATTGATTTAACGGTGAATGCATATTCCTTGCAGAATTTTAGACAATCCAAATACATATGGGATATGTGGGGGCCCTTGTGTTTTGAAGCTGATTGAGCAGGTCTAACTGCTTGAAAGATCAACGCCGCAAACTTCGCTAGACATACCGTTTAACTTTACCATCTCCCAAACCCATGAATCAAGATTCTATTTGAAATTATCATAACTGACTACATAGCAGAACCTAGCAGTAATACAAACTTTGTCCCAAAAAATGATCAATACCTGGTGCCCAGTCCATGAAATCCACACGATGCTGCCGATGGCGGTGCATTCCCATTAACTCAAACCTACCAGAAAAGCACAAACAGGCCAGCATCACCCGACCAAAGATTAGGAGCCGAATTAAAACACCGAATCAACAAGATGGTAGTTAGCAGACTTACCCAGAGGACCCCTCTTTCAGATCAATAAAACGAGAGCACACCTCCCATCTGCGGTCCTTCAAAGCCTTGTGCCTGACAATGACAATCCAATGAGCAAACAAACAAGCTATTGCGCATTTACCTACTAGCGAGCGCCTGAAAGCTAAACAGCCTATTTGCTTATCATTTGCGTCAAAAGTTCTGAACCAACTCCCTCCTCCGGTGTTCACGGTGAGAGAACAGGTTGGATGTGAGCACTAAAACCACATCCATGGATCAATTTGAACAAATTTAAGTTTGATAACGAGTCTGGGCCGGGAGTTTGCGGGGAGGTGACTTATGCCCATTCACCCTCCCATACGAGACGGTCGGCAAACGTACCTCTCGCGGAGGAACTGGGCGAACGCGCGGTCGGAGACGCCGGTCTTGGCGAGGAAGCCGACGGGGTCCACGGCACTGCCACTGCCGCGGCCGGGCCGCTGCTTCTGCTGGCGAGGCCTGGGCGAGCGCTCGCGAGGGCCGGAGGAGGACGAGGGGGAGGAGGAGCAGCGGCAGGTCTGGCGGCGGAGGAGGCGGGGGCCACGGCAGCTGGTCAGGAGGTGCGCGCGGCCAGCCAGAGGCGAGCGGCAGCAGCGGACGGCGAGGAGCGGAGGAGGGGGTTGTGGGGCTAGGAGGAACGGAGGGCAAGACGCCATTTCGAGGGGTTTTGCTGTAGGTGCGCCGGCGGGAGGAGCGGGGGTGGAGGAGGCGAGGCGAGGCGAGGCGGAGCGGAGCGGGGGGTTTTGGGGAGGGATAAGCTTCGCACTTTGGCTTTTTCCCTCCTGTTTTCCGGAAATTGCAGATACAGTCATGCAGAGCTTGATTTCTTTTCCCTTTTTTGTGTTTTTTTCCCGTATAAATCTTGTAACAACGCCGTCTTCATGCTCCAATGCACATACTTGAGAGAAATTTTACCGCCACACAAGCGCCACAACCTTCAATACAGCTTACTCCACTATTTCATACGCAAATATAAAACACTAAGAATCCACTTAATCATCGGAATCCAAATTGGAGGCCTCATTGATTTGCGGGATTTAGAAACGCATGGACAGGAAAATTACACGATCGCAAGTCTACCACTTTGGTTTGTTTTACTGCGTAGGGTTCCTT
Organism: Poa pratensis; assembly: GCA_947311845.1. Lineage (NCBI taxonomy): Eukaryota > Viridiplantae > Streptophyta > Magnoliopsida > Poales > Poaceae > Poa > Poa pratensis. The sequence goes on along the minus strand of CAMZMU010000096.1, from coordinate 64,631,065 downwards.
CATTTTCTTCAACGACTGTGGATGTAATTTTTTCTATGAAATGAAATATAGTGCAGTGACTAGGTGCAGATTTTCCTCACAGAGTGGGACTGCGCGACAGATGCATGTGTCGCACGGAGGGTGTGTGTTCCGTGTGTCTATCCTTGGTTTAGGTGAATTTTAGGTCTGCTTTTCCTATTATTTCCGCTTTTGTGTTTTTCTTTTTTCCTTGTTATTTAGTAGAGAAATTATTGTGATACACTAGTAAAATAATGAAATTTGGGCTACAACTAAGTACTAACACAACCATGCAAATTGATCTATATTTTTTATCTGAATATACAAAATAGGAAAAACCCCACGAGCATGCCCTTCCACGAAGTTCTCTCCTACAAAGCGACAAGTAGCATGTGGAAAGACACCCACGAGAAGAGCAACCCCCACCATGTGCCACTAGTCACACGAATAAGGGACTCAAAAAGTTACATCCTATGAGGGTACCCTTTTCTAATCAAACACATGGTAGCAGACTTACCCAGAGGACCCCTCTTTCAGATCAATAAACCGAGAGCACACGTCCCATCTGCGGTCCTTCAAAGCCTTGTGCCTGACAATGACAGTCCAGTGAACAAGAAAACAAACAAGCTATTGCGCATTTACCCACTAGCGAACACTTGAAAGCTAAACAGCCTGTTATGTTCGGTTATGTTGCATCTTTGTTTATTAGTCTGGTTAGTTAGATCTTATTTATTCATTTATATTCTCTTCTCTCTGTTCTCTCTCTAGCAAATGAAGAAAACAGGTGACTAGCACTACAGAGGGAGGAGCTCACCAGATTCAGGCAACAAATGACTTCCTTTTCTAATAGACTAGATGAATGTCCATGCGTTGCTACGGATCCCTCATGTTTTTTCAATTTTCTCGTCACACATAATCTTTGTGCAGGGTATGTGAATTTTATAAACACCTCTAGAATGTGTGACACAAAGTTTCACATAAATTTATTCATATACGTGATCTACAAAAAAAAAAGACAAGTGAGGATAAAGGCAATCCGTGATCTACCACAAATTTGTTATTTTTGTGTAGCCAAAAATTCCAAAAACAATCCGTGAAATTTGCAGATAGTTAGATCAGTGTATGCATACATTAAATTTGTGGGTCTTCCCAATTAATTAGCACAATGGCTACTCTTCAAATGGGCCAACAAACCCTCCAGGCTACAGTAATCAGAAGAGGGAAATGTATGCTTGTCCCGAGCGTTTCTTTGTCTTCTCTTCTTCGAGTGAGTCAGAACAGTCAGTGATGAAGCTAGGAAACAATAATGCATGGAGCATGTCTATTTATTTAGAAAAAATCCAATGTAAACTCAAGAGGATGTTTGTTACGTATTGAAAACCAATTCTTCTCCAGATTTTTTCTCTGGTCGCTAGGGCACATGATAGTGAATATTCTGAGGCATTAATTAGTGACTGGTATTTTCAGTTGAAACACAAATAGTACACCAGCCAGACTTTTCACAATTCTCATCCTCACAGAACACGAATTCCATATTGTAATTTGGAAGTAATATCATGCAGGATATCTTGGTGAAAGTAGTCACTGCCCAATATCCTCTAAGAATACATTTGGATAAGCATAAAATCCACAGATATGCCTACGAGAATCTGCAACAGAAATAAACAAAGCAAACAGATTCCGTGAGGGAACCAAACACCCACACGCAGACACAATATCCAATGTGCAACGACAACCAAAAATACATAACTGCATGGCTAGATAGACCAGATTTGAGGACACTGAATTTGGCCGAGCTTGAGAAGGTAAACGAGTAACTCATTAACTTGGCTCATTAAGCTCGGTCAGTAGTAGATCTCATATTAAAACTTGGCTCGGCTTCTTAGTCGCCAGCAACCAGTTTGTCTTTCGGCCTGCAAGTTTCCCGTAATATTTTTAGGTCGCAAATTTCAGATATCTAATATTATGCAAAGCAACATTTGAAAGGTCGATCTGGATACTACTTTTATCATTGTAGAAATATTTCTATACATGAGAAAATTCTTCTACTAATACAATTGTTGAATCTAATATATTCTTTAAGCTGTTAGATGTGTATAGCACTGTTAAACAAAAGGCATAACAGGTTCGAAACCACAGCTAGAAAAATATTGGAAACTCATAAATCTACACTATAGCTTATTCATATATATAGTCATATCAGAAGTGCACCACCTGTCCGCGATGCTAAATGAAGTCACATATACACCATCTTGATTCGAAAAATTACGTGCTGGAATTAAACTTCTGTCAAAAGAGATATTTGATAGCTCACAGTTTACCTATATGGAGTGGATGAGGTGGCATTTACAGAAGATCATTGTGACACAGATGTGCGCCCCGCACCCGGAATTGTCTCAGCGTTGAGCATGTTGTTCTCATGTCTTCCAGTGAATACATCTCATGTTCTCTTGCTTGGGGGAATGCAGGAATGTACACTTTAAGCATCAAATAAGATGCCAAAGAAATCACAAACCAAGATGATTTAGCTAATAACCAAGCTGGCTACAGCGCGAGATTAATGGCTGCAAAAGTAAAAGTTCCCCAAATTATTTCTTGGATTTCGCCAAGATGAGTCAGAGCCCAAGCTTCTACGAGGAACTCAATGTCTTATGTTACTACTTAAACTTAACTGAACCAAAATCATGACAGATCCAAGATAGGTACAACCGATCTTCATTAGGTAGTGGTTGCATGATCAATACTTCATATTACATAACAGCTAAATCAAAGAAAAATCTAGTCTCTATAATAGAATATGATCCTGCAATGATGAATCTAATGGAGGTATAACAAATCACTATATACTACAAGGAGCATGAATTTGCAGGACGTTGAGTTGGTAAGAAAAAGCATGCCCACAATTAGTACGATATTGTGTTTATCTTATTCAGTGCTAAAATTTTGCTAGAATGACGTGTTCCAGTTTGAATCATCATTGAGCAATTGTCTTTCCCTTCCTCTCTTGAGAGAAGTGCTAGAAAGATTGACTCGGCCAATTTATCATTTCATTGTTCATGAACATTATTCAAAACAATTCATCTTCACCATACAGAATACTTGTCTCCGAATTGATCTTATCGTGGTGTAGGAGGCCTATTTTGATAATATCTTAGGGGCATTTTCTCAAACATCTTGTGAGACGCTTAGATCCATCCTTATGGGCAATTGGGCATAGAGCTAACATCGTGAAATTAATGACAGATACCCAACCACATTCATTAGAGCAGGAAACTGTACGGGGACTGGATTTGTGAAGAGGAATTGCTTTATTACCTTTGTGAAGAGGAATTATCTCAATCCGGTGCACAGTCGGTGGCCGACTTGACCAGATCCCATATGGGCAGCTCCAGGACATTTGCCTTCACCTCCTAATCGTTCCCATTCATGTGCCTCAATTAAGCAAATCTATTGGATAGAAGAGATGTAGAAGCACAAACCCTTGTAATGGTACGTCATGACGTTTCTAAAAAATTCCATGGAGATTGGAGAGAGACGGCGTGGAACTACACGGGAGGAGCCGTCTTGGAAGGGGAGACACCAATGGCAAATCGACCCTCCGGGAGCGCCGGCATCGGCGACTCCTCGCCGTCTACACCACCACGGCCCCTGGCCTCCTCTCCGCGCCAGGCGACCAGCCGCCGTCGCCCTGCACCAGCACGACCAACCATGGGCGCATCATCATGCCCACCACCGATTTCCTTCACCACGCCGCCCGCTCCCCTCCAGCCGCCGTCGGGATCGCGAGAGGAAAACGCAGCCTGATTGGGGATTGGCAGGGAGAAGGAAAAGGCACGATTTTTGGGGGAGATCGCGAGAGGAAGGCGCTATTTCGGGAGTATTGCAGGGAGCAGTATAGGAGCAAGTAATTGATTTGTTTATTCCTTGATTGATGCGTTATTTGGCAGGTAATTGATTTGTTTTATTTGGGCCGGCACACAATTGGTCCGCGGAGGGCAGAATCGGGAGGCAGAAAAATTCTGCCATGGGTTACACCATCACCAACTCCCATTTAATAGTAAAGATTTTGTAGCAACGAATGCCACACTACACGGGCAATGAATGCCTACAAGCTTGGCAACCTATGCCTGCTGAAGCTACACCACGGCAACAAATGCTGGCAAACCTTAGTAACCTATGCTTGCCCTCAGCAACCTATTTTAGGACCTTGGATTGCTCTATTGTTTTCATACATATGGGGTGTCTCTCTTTATATAGAGGTTTTAGGTCAGTGCTATAGTAACCGATCTAGACATTTTACCTTGTCACTAGAATTTTTTTAACCAAAAGGGATTTTATAGAACACATGTCATTTTATACTTGTGTAATAAGGATCTTATTTTGGTGCCATTGTAGAAGAAAAACAAGAGAGGATGTGCAGATGATCCGTACTTGCTGGTAAATGACTAACCAGTTCAGTTTGGTCATTTTTTTCTTTCTGTTTTTACCTTCTTGCAACGTGCAGATGATCGAGCTCATAACAAGGAATATTTCACACACAACATCTAGACAAGTACGGATGATCGAGCTCGTCATTAGACTCGTAAGTGAATGATCATTTAATTTGCTTATGTTTTTTCTGTTTTTACCTTCTTGCATTGATGGGTTTGTGGATAACGGTTTGACACTTGTTATTCACAGTACATAGTATCTGCTCTCTCTTAGAGCAATATCTGCAAGTGGCGTCGGTGATCCAGCTCGAAGAAGGACAAGGAAGTTTCTTCCATGTCCTTTCGAAGACGTGATTGAAGGGTGGGATAAGTGATTTTTTTTACAAAATTCCTAGATCGCCAACCCTCTGAACCTAGCTTTCGTCGCAGAGACAAAGACGTAACCAAGAAAACATCTTTTGTGTATCTTTCACATTTACTTTTGTCACAATGTATGTATAAGAAATGTGAAATTAATAAAACAAGAAGAAGATTTGCTACTAAATGTGCTTGTTCTTCATATTTGCATGTGTCACAGATGGTGCAAAGCCAAATTGTAAACGTGTGCGATTGTTTGTAAAACACACACGACTGACAATAGGCTAAAATGTGTGCGATGATTTCATAAACATACACGACTGACTTCATTAAAACGTGTGCGAGTACAAGCAAAATACGCGACTGAATCGCAGAGATCGTGTGTGATCATGTGCAGCATCGCACACGATTTAGTAAAACGACCCGTCTGTGATAATGAAACAATCGCACACAGTTATTTTGCCCGTGTGCGATGTTCCATGCCATCGCCTACCTATGGATAGCGACGGAGTTATAAATCGTGTGCGATGGCTGATTTCGACCGTGTGGGATTGTACGATCTGTACTAGTAACCTTTTGATAGCTTTATGCCAATATATACGGTTGGGTGAAAAGAAATATGCATGCCCTGCCTTAAACTGGACATACATATACATAAGCCTACCTAGCTGAATGACTGGTCTCAGTTTCTACATATCTCTGTCATATCTAATGCATGGTATGATTCATCTAGATCCAGTGATACAACCTGGTCGGCCGGAGAGTGGCAATGGCTTGTGCTTGGCGAGAGGAGAGGGCCTTGGTAAATCGTGATGACGTACATGGACGGATGGATCTCCTGGGCAGCAGTAGAGCGACAATTGCTTGGTAAAATCACTTCGCATACGGAGCAAAATCACATGAACATACACGGGATTGGCCCATCGTCAATGATTCCGGCGACAACGCGGTGGTCGCCGGATAGGATTTGGGCCTGCAAGTGCAAGTCGCGCACGCAATGGAGGGCAGCGCGGACATTTGGGCAGCTGTTGTGGATGCTGTCGTGGTCGTCGTGCAGGCCTTCTCGCAGAAAGTGCGTATGGTGGACCTCGTCGGACACCGGTACCGCGGTCAGAAATACTCGTTTCAGAACTGAGATTTGGCAAGCACGATTGGGTTGGGGCGGTGCGTTTCCTGACGTCGATGGCGACTTGGAAGGTGAAAGGACGTGGTGAGCAGGCTGAGCAGCGACGGATGGCATCGAGTGGGGCAGACGAAGGAGTTGAGGCACACCTCCTGTCTGGCGGAGGCGGGGTATACTACTCTGAGGAGTGGAACTGAATTTGCTTTGCAAATCACATACGGAGTAGTTCAGTTTGCTTGTTAAGGTGCTACTAGATGGAACGAAAGATTTCAGTCAGTTTTCTTGACCAGAAGAGGATCAATCTCATGGCGGTGTGTGCATGCGTGCGCCGGACGCGAATTTTCTGTTAGGAGCGCTTTTTTTCGATAAAGGGAGTTTTATTACTTAAGATGTTTAAGCATTACACCCAGACTCTGCATAACTAAAATGCACACAGCCGTATCAAGTCTGAAGTACTGAAAAAATAAAAAGCCGAATTACATATCATAATGAGAAATTGTAAAGACGCCTATGGTGGTGGAGGGCCGATCCGCAAATTATGCTGCCATCCATGTCGGGATAAAAAGTCTCTCGCCGTATCCTCTAGTCTTGTACATACCTCCATAAACAGGTCTCGATGCCCCACATGTTGCAACTGAGACCACGAACGGAGTGTAGCAGTAGTCCGGTAAATTACCTGCATAAGAGAGCAATTTTTATCGTTAAACACCTTGTCATTTCTAAATAGCCAAAGCGACCATATTACGGCCAGCGCTGCCACCCTAATAAGTTGTTTGAATCTATTATCCACTCCATTCAGCCAATTGCCAAAAATATTAGCAATGCTTTTTGGTGGGTAAATAGTAGAACCTATTTGGATTATAGACCATATAGAGCTAGCCAGTTGGCACTCGAAGAATAGGTGCTTTATCGTCTCGTCTTTGTGACAGAAGACACACTGTCTACTTCCATGCCAATTGCGTTTCGCAAGGTTGTCTTTTGTAAGAATAACTCCTCGACGAAGATACCACGCAAAAACTTTGTTTTTAGTGGAATTTTCATCTTCCAGATTTTTTTATTATTGTCGACCGGCACATCTGGTTGGATGAGTGCTGTATACATGGAGTCCACAGAGAATTTACCGCAAGTGCGCAAATTCCATCGAAACTCGTCGGTCCCTTGTGTCAAATTGACAGTGGCTAGTCGCTGTTGCAACTCGTGCCACGCTGCCAGCCTGGGACCAACAAGATCTCTTCGGAACGTCACAATTGGATGGTTATTAACCAACACTTGAGCAAGCGTGTCGCTCTTATGACGTCCTTGGACTATTCCATATAACGCTGGATATTGATCTCGGAGTGGGGTAGTACCCAACCATGTATCCTCCCAAAACCTTATTTCTGACCCATCCTTAATGGAGAAGGATCCATACGGAAAGAAGAATTTCTTCGTTGCCATTAGGCCAGCCCAAAAATGCGAATCACCTGATTTCCAAGAAACCTGTGACAGCGCGCTTGAGCCTACATATTTCCTCCTAAGAAGAGTTTGCCACATCCCATCTTCGGTCAAAGCTTAAATAGCCATTTACCAAGGAGGGCTCTATTCTTGACCTGCAGGTCATGAATCCCAAGACCGCCATGGTCTTTAGGTCGGCACACTACATCCCATTTTGCCAGCCGGTATTTCTTTTTTTCATTATCCCCTTGCCAAAAGAATCTGGATCGAAAGTAATCCAATCGATGTAAGACTCCCTTTGGTAATTGGAAGAAGGATATCATATACAACACCATATTAGTTAGTACTGAATTTATGAGCACCAACCTTCCACCCAAGGACAATAATTTTCCTTTCCAGCCACTCAATCTTTTTTGTAGTCTCTCCTCAACATGTTTCCATTGAGCTATCGTTAGCCTCCTAAAGTGAATTGGGATGCCAAGATAGTTAATTGGAAACTGACCAAGCCCGCAGCCGAATAGCTCAGCATATTGGGTTGCGTCCTCCTGAGCGTCACCAAAACAAAACACTTCACTTTTATGGAAATTAATTTTTAGACCGGAAAGTTGCTCGAACGCTGATAATATTAATTTCAGGTTTCTTGCCTTTTCCATGTCATGTTCCATAAAAAGAATTGTATCGTCCGCGTATTGTAGAATGGATAATCCGCCATCCACTAGATGCGGTACCACTCCGACAATTTGCCCATAAGAATTGTTAGGAGCGCTTAAAGAGGGCAAAACATTTTTTTTCTTTCAAAACACCGTACAAACACAAACGCTCACATATTAATATACACACGCATACACTCATCACATGAATGCACGCACGCATACCCTATCCATGAGTGCTAGCTCTAAGTTGACGAGGGAATATCTCCCCGGCAACAGTGCCAGAAACTATGCTTGTACGTCACACGTCAGTTGGGAACCCCAAGAGGAAGGTATGATGAGTGCAGCAGCAAGTTTTCCCTCAGTATGAAACCAAGGTTTATCGAACCAGTAGGAAAACGAGGTTGCTTCGAAGGTGTTGGTGAAGGAGTGTAGTGCGGCGCAACACCAGGGATTCCGGTGCCAACGTGGAACCTGCACAACACAATCAAATTATTTTGCCCCAACTTAACAGTGAGGTTGTCAATCTCACCGGCTTGCTGAAAACAAAGGGTTAAACGTATCGTATGGAAGATGATGTTTGTTTGCATAAAACAGTAGAGAACAATGATTGCAGTAGATTGTATTTCAGATGTAAAAGAATGGACCGGGGTCCACAGTTCACTAGTGGTGTCTCTCCAATAAGATAACTAACATGCTGGGTAAACAAATTACAGCTGAGCAATTGACAATTGATAAGTGCATATAACATGCATGTGCGAGTTGTGGTGTCTACTATGAGATTCATTTGGGCATTACGACAAAGTACATAGACCGCTATCCAGCATGCATCTATGCCTAAATAGTCCACCTTCCGGTTAACATCCGTACCCCTTCCAGTATTAAGTTGCAAGCAACAGACAATTGCATTAAGTAATGTGCGTAATGTAAACAATACATTCATCCTTGAATAAAGCATTGTTGTTTTACCCCTAGTGGCAACAACACATCTACAACCTTAGAACTTGCTGTCACTATCCCAGGTTAAATAGAGGTTGAACCCAACTATCATGCATAAATACCCTCTCTTGGAGTCACAAGTATTCACTTGGCCAATGCTTCAACAAGTAACGGAGAGTATGCAAGATCACAAATGACATAGACATGATAATATAATATTCAGCTCCACATAGGTATCAATATAAGTCAGATCCCAGCAAACACAACATGTAGCATTACAATAAGATGATCTTGATCATGATAGGCAGCTCACAAGATCTAAACATGATGGCACAAGTGGAGAAGATAACCATCTAGCTACTGCTATGGACCCATAGTCCAAGGATGAACTACTCACGCATCACTCCGGAGGCGGGCATGGCGATGTAGAGCCCTCCGGTGATGATCCCCCTCTCCGGCAGGGTGCCGGGAAGAGCTTCAGAACCCCCCGAGTTAGGGTTGACGACGGCGGCGGCAGCGAATATGTTCTGGATGAAAGGCTCGGTGTTTTAGGGTTTTCACGTCTCGGGGAATAAATAGGCGAAGGGGCGATGTCGGCGGACCCCCGAGGGGCCCAAACCACAGGCTGGCGCGGCAGAAGGTGGGGCCGCGCCGCCAGGTGGTTTGGCCACCTCGTGGCTCCCCTTCGTCTCTCCTTCGGACTCCGTGTACGTGTTAGAAAAATAGGGACTTGGCCTTTTGTTTCGTGCAATTCCGAGAATATTTCCAGAAGTAACTTTCTGAAACCAAAAACAGCAGAAAACATGGAACTGGCACTGTGGCATCTTGTTAATAGGTTAGTCCCAGAAAATGCATAAAAGTGATATGAAGTGTATATAAAACATGTAGCAAATGGTATAATATAAGCATGGAACAACAGAAATTATGGATACGTTGGAGACGTATCAAGCATCCCCAAGCTTAGTTCTACTCGTCCTCGAGTAGGTAAAACGATAACAACAAATAATTTCTGAGGAGACATGCTTTCACACAATCTTGATCAATATATTGCAAGGCTCATGTCATGAATGAAGTGACTCAAAGCAATGGTCTATAGTTTGCTAACAAATAGATAAAGAGTAAACAATGAATCATATAAGCAAAAACTTTTCATGAATAGTACTTTCAAGACAAGCATCAAAAAGTTTTGCATAAGAGGTAACTCATAAAGCAATAGATTCAAAGTAAAAGGCATTGAAGCAACACAAAGGATGATAAAGTTTCAGCAATTGCTTTCAACTTGTAACATGTATATCTCATGGATAGTTGTCAACATAAAGCAATATAACAAGTGCAATAAGTAAACATGTAAGAATCAATGCACACAAAGTTGACACAAGTGTTTGCTTCTAAGATAGAAAGGAGTAGGTAAACTGACTCAACAATAAAGTAAAAGATAGGCCCTTCGCAGAGGGAAGCAGGGATTAAATCATGTGCTAGAGCTTTTTAAGTTTTCGAAAGCATATAGAGAGCACAAAATAAGTATTTGAGAGGTGTTTGTTGTTGTCAACGAATGGTAGTGGGCACTCTAACCCCCTTGTCAACCAGACTTTCAAGAGCGGCTCCCATGAAGGACGTTATCTCTACCAGCAAGGTAGATCATCCCTCTTCTCTTTTGTTTACACATGTATTTTAGTTTTTTTTTATAGTTGACACTCCTCCCAACCTTTTGCTTACACAAGCCATGGCTAACCGAATCCTCGGGTGCCTTCCAACATTCACATACCATGGAGGAGTGTCTATTTGCAAATTAAGTTGCTTGCTGATAAATCAGGGCAAAACATGTGAAGAGAATTATTAATGAAAGTTGTAATTAATTGGGGCTGGGCACCCCGTTGCCAGCTCTTTTTGCAAATTATTGGATAAGCGGATGTATATGCCACTAGTCCATTGGTGAAAGTCTGTCAGAAGTAAATGACAAGATTGAAAGATAAAACACCACATACTTCCTCATGAGCTATAAAACATTGACACAAATAAGGAGTAATAAAGTTTTGAATAGTTTAAAGGTAGCACATGAAATATTTACTTGGAATGGCAGGAAATACCACATAGTAGGTAGGTATGGTGGACACAAATGGCATGGGTTTTGGCTCAAGTTTTGGATGCACGAGAAGCATTCCCTCTCAGTACAGATGTAGCGGACCTGCACTTAGAAAATGGCAAGATCCCTGTGTATAGTGCAAACCACTGGATCGATTCATTTGCACACACAGTTTACGATGAATATCACAACAGAGTATCAATTATTACATGCGGATCCAGTACTTAGGAAAATATTCATTACAAATTGCATAACACGAAGCTAGCTTTGAAAGAGTAAAGCAGCGAAAATAAAAGTAGCAGTGAGTCTCCATCATCTTCATGTGCCACAGGCGAAAACATGTTGGTTGCAGACTCGAAACCCTTAACGAAACTCACTCGTCGCCAGAACAATCTGCAACAAATAAAATTTTGCAACAGAGTGGGTCAGATACCATTAAAAATGGATCTGGCAAGTGACACTTTGTGGACACTTAATGGAATAACTCTATAGCCTATATGCATATTTGGCTGGTGGAGTTCAAGGCTATTTTGCATAAAAGCTAATTTTGCGTAACACTTTGTAAAACATTTTCTTCAAATGCTCGAGACAATATGGCATGAAATCCATAGTCTCGTCTACCCTTGTTTACCCATCAAGTTTTACTTAGAGAAATAAGATGTTGGGAGCCTCCGTTGCCATCCTTGATCAGCTGCTTCAATTGTCCGTAACCGGGACACGGCTAAATACTTAGTTTTAAACTCTGCAGAGGTTGTGCACTTTCACCATTAGACCCAACAAACCCAAACTATCCTCAAGCACTCAAATTGTGCTAAGGAAAAGGAGAGAGTTGAGACGAGACTTTTCAGAAGCATTTTCCCATCCCATGCCGGCTTGACCCGTTCCACCTACATCCTCTACATCTGCTTGTCAAGCCGGGAGGAGTCCACGCAACTTAATCCATCTAGCCGGAGCCCATTTGACTAATGACTGCACGGTAAGCAACTTCACTTAGAGAAACTTTGGTCCCTTTAATCCTGGGTGGCAATCCACAAGTGAATAAACACTCAACTCTGTCAGCCTTGCAAGCCCAAATCCACCCAGGTGATAAATTAACTTAGTAGAATTTAAGCTTTGAATCTTATATTTACTAATTGGAGGCACCATACGAGGCTCCACGTTAATCCTAGAAAACACCTAATGGTAACCATTAGATTATAATAGTGTGGCTAAGATTCGATAGTAGAAAGGAGTTCTATTCCTGTACGTGTTGCGCCTTTTCCGTGAAGTCGTACAGGATTTATCTCATCGTTTAAACAGCCGTACGTGATATCACAACGGGATGTCGAAAAGCCAGGCCTATGTTTCCAATTCCATGACGGCGCATGCGTGGTATGCCTTGCTCCGGCTGCCGTTGCGGCGTTGCGTCCAGTACAACGACGTATGGAGATTTGAGGCGCAAACTAAACCAGCAGCAGCGAGTTTGGTCTTGATCATTCAAGCAACATACTAGCCAACTATGCATGGCTGTCCACTATGAAGTAGGATCCCCGTACGTGGTGCTTCAGCTCTGACGCTTCTCCGGCCCAACTCTCAGTTTTGGTCATCATGTATATTAATCACATGAATTGCTCTTTGTACCAAAAGAATGGATGGAATTAGTGCCTGCGGTCAATTGGATAACTCCATCGTTGGGATAGTTGCCTTCTCAACTGAGATTAGACTCTGCTCCTTCTTAGTATTGTTCCGCGCGACGAGCACCGGCATGTCGGCATGCAGCGTGACTTCAATTTTCCTGTCCTTCCCAATCTGCTAGGTCAAGTAATCCGGCCGACGGCCTTTTGAAAATATCCGTGCCGATCTCACACGGAGGCGGCGAGTAGTCCGGCCTCCAAAGTTTTCCTGTAGTTACATGCCTCCGTGTGTGGCAGCAGCGGCCAAGCGTGCTCGATCGATGTGTGAACAGTCCCTCTGATGTCAGGTACGCACGGCACTTTTTTTCTAATTAGATCGATATAGGCTGCTCACACGCCAGATTCTTCTACCCACGGTGTATAATGTTGGACGATTCAATTGCATCCATGGTAGGGACCTAGCTAGCTTAATCTAGCCCGGTGATCCATTTTTCACCACTGAATGTATACATGCTCACGCTTGCTTTTATCCCCGAGCTGTCATATTTTCTTTACTAAACTTCTAATAAGATATAACCATGTTATTTGTGATTTTCTTACAAATCACTGTTCTTTTTTATGTTTTTTGAAGAGGCAGCAGAGAACGGGCTGGAGAAAGCCCATGGCTTCATCGGTTCTAAGTTGAGTTCTTGGTCTCTCTCATGTCAGATGAAATAAGATATAACCATGTTATTTGTGATTTTCTTACAAATCACTGTTCTTTTTATGTTTTTGAAGAGGCAGCAGAGAACGAGCTGGAGAAAGCCCATGGCTTCATCGGTTCTAAGTTGAGTTCTTGGTCTCTCGCATGTCAGATGAAATATCTTAGTATTTTTCTTGCCGCCGCAAAGTATTCATTAATATGTTGTTCATTTGGTTCTCTCAAAACCTTTTTTGTTCTGCAATTCTGGTGATAAGAAAAGTGCATGCTGATTAATTCTCTTATATTTTATCACTTGAAATATCTACAGTTATGTTAACCGATCTGATGTTGCACGGACAACATGGGAATATGACCCAAATGGATGTGTTAGTCTCTTTTTTGCTGATCGGGAGGACATATGTTTGCTTGATTTGGTGTTCATGTTGTCCATCCACAAATAGAGCCGGCCAACATGGGTTACTGTTATAGTGGAAGGCATCAAGATTAAAATGGGTCAGTTTGAGTCGTTCATGCGATTTTATATTGAAAACTAGCCTGGCGTTGAAATCTGGACAAACTGGGTATGTACACACCATTCTAGCCAACTAGAAAGTATCCAGTCCTCTACATGGAATTTAGTTCCATGTTAAGATTGCACATGCGCTGTGTGCATCTCCACGATGCAGAGGCCGGGCTTTGCTCCTTTTCTAATAAAAATCTATGGGAAATTAAAATTGGTTGTGGACTCCGGATCAGCAGTAAAATAGTTAAATAGGACATGAACCGGCTTAGTTACAACACGTACGTGTTGCGTTTAGTCAAAGTTAGATCTCTGTTTCCATCTTTAGATTGACATTGCTACATGGGAAGAATGGAAAATGGCCGTACATAAACCTGAGACCGATGCTAATCAATTATGCTTCTCTGATATATAGATTTACCAAAATTATATCCTGAATATTTTTCCTTTTTCAAATAATATTTAACTCATATAAAATGTAGAAATACACACATTCATGATGTAGCACTTAAGTGGCATGAAATAAAAAATGACATTGTTATTCTTAAATTTCACTATTTGGGAGGTTTTGAACACATATTTTCCCAGTTCGACTAATCTAAGAAAATAATCAAAATTGTTACAATAATTTCTTAAAAAGCGCATGTTTTTAAATATTTATTATAATATAATTCATATTATTTCTACCATTCTAATTGAGGTCCGTGCGAATGCGCGGGTTGATGACTAGTAAAACAAATTTGCATAGCATCAATAATTCTACTAAGTTATCAATAGGATTCTAGACACAACTAGTGTAAAGGAGATAGTAGTTTCAGCATAGCAATACTATCCTACACATGCATATAAAGAAATACACTAAGTCATGCATAGAAAATACTTAGGAAATTTATGGGGGTGTGCCACTTGCCTTGGCAAACAGGAGTGTAGTAGTAGCAGTTGCAACCACTTTCGTCTCTCTCCGGAATTTCTAACAAATCAAACAAACCACAAATAAACATACAATCATAATGCATCACTTAAAAAAATTATGATATGCATGAGATGCAGGAAGACACAATAATTATGGTATGAAAGACATGCAAAACAAAATAAGGATAACACATAATACTTAATCCAAAAAGGCTAAGGCAAGGTCAAGGCTAAGCAAACATAACATTGCTAAAACAACAACTTGAAAAGTTGTAAGGCTATCAAGCCTTCACATGTTTGATCTTCAAAATATCTTCAACTCCTTTGTAGCTTCATTGATCTTCAATTAGCACTCTAGGAACTTAGTCTTAACACCAAGGACTTGGAGTATGTCCAAGGTGAGACAAAAATTAGAAAGAAAGAAGATAGTAGTTGGTCTTCCAGGAATCTTCTCCTTGCTTCCTTGTAGCTTTCCTTGATGTGATAACTTCATTGCAATTTGTAGACTTGATGGTTCTGCAGACTTGCTGATCTTGGTATCACCAGGGTTGGTCTTGAATATAACTTAGTCACTATGAAGTCTAGGAGAAGAAGGAAGAAAAGAAGAGAGAGGAAAAGAAAGACTTAGAAAAATGTAGGTGGTTGGTCTTCGTGAACTTCCCCTTGATTTTCTTCTAAGTACCTTGACTTCTTGGAGATGCTTCTGGAGTTTTGTTTTTCTTGGCTAAGTCCTTCATTGGTCCTCTAACTTCATGTTGAATTCTCCAAGGATAACCATGCAAACTTTTTCCACTAATTTCTAACTTAGTGGTTTTTGACTAGGAGGGTTAAAAGGGCTAACAAGCATCACCTCCAAAATTCTAAGGAGGAAAGTCATGTAAGAAATGCAAAATATTTCTAAGGACTAGAGATGCATGCCATGCCATGAAAATTACTCTAAGGAAAGCAAGGCAAGTAAGATGTTCCAAAAATAACTAAGGACCAAAGAGGTCAAACAATAAGCTCAAATAATTTCTAAGGAAAAGTATACAAAACATAGTTGCCAAATTTTCTAAGGAAAATACTTTAGAACAATAGTTGATAAAATTTCTAAGGACCAACACTTATCAATGCTAAATTTTTCTAAGGAAAGATTTAGCAATTTTAAGAAGTTGAAATTTTTCTAAGGAAATAGTGTTGTCAAAATAATTATCAAATATTTTCTAAGGAGGAAAATTACTTTGTTTGGAGAGGCAAAATATTTCTAAGTACTTTTTGTAACTAAAGTGATCAGAATATAACTAAGTCATTTTATTAATCGAATATATGAAGAAAAATAATTTTAATCAATTTTAATTATTAAAATAACACCTTAAAAGCATTTAATCAATATTAATTACAAAAATCATAGAAAATACTTTTACAAAAATAGTAGAGTATTCCTACGGCCAAGTATTAATTAAACAAAGTTAAAGCAATTGGATTTGCCCAAAAATCAATTTTTAAATTTAAGTTAAGTCAAATTTACTTAAACAACCATTTTTAAAATTGGACCAAAATAAGTTTGACAAAACATAAAACTAATTATGCCAAAAGTTTCTACGTGTCATAAGCTTTCCAGAAAGATAAAGTTTGCAAAAATTGGCCGAGCCAACAAAAAGTAGTGATAGATCTAATCTACAAGGACCTATCTGCAAAACCGCCAATTAAAAAGAAAACAGGGAAATTCTTCTCCACGCTGGCGCTGACGAGGCATTGATCGCTGACGGGGCGCTGACTGGGCTGCTGACGGAGATGCTGACTGGGCGTCGACGTGGCGGCCTCTGATTTGCCGGTACCGATTCGTGGATGGGTCTAATCCTACGCGTTCATTACGGATCGGACGGCTCTGGGTCGTTGACCATTACCTGGCGGTGGGAGGCTGCCGGAGATGGAGGTCGCGGTGGTCGGCGGCTCGGAACTCGTGCGCGGCGTTGCTCCGGTGGTCCTACGGGCTGGAAAAGATGACGCCGAGGTGCGGCACGTCGAGGGGAAGGCGATGGAGGTCACGGCGTCGACTCTTGCGTCCTGGAGAGGCGATACGACGCCGACGATGGCGCGGCGCCTCTGGCGATCTACGGCGACCAAGCTCAGCTCAAATCCCTGCACAAAAAATTCAACAGAAGGCTCAGAGAGATGCGCCTGGCCATGGGGACTCGAAGGGGACTAACAAGGGGCGAAGGAAACTTTCTACGTCGCCGGAATCTTCCTCAAACGGCGGCGGCAACGACGGAACGGCGAGCTCGAGTGTGGGCAGCCTGGGGCACTGAAGCTAAGGTTTTTGGGGCAAAAGACTGCGGGTCCGGTGGGTTTTTATAGGCGAGAGATACGAGCGTATCTCGTAGTAAATCAAACGGATTTTGATCCGAATTTTGCTAGGGTTCGGTGTTCTTTGCGTGCGCGAGAGGTTAGGGACGGTGGCGTCATCGATGACGTTATCCTGGGGGTGGCCCACCTGGCTGTGAGAGAGAGGGGAGAGAGGCCGGGTTGGGCTGGAGCTGGGCTGGGTGCTGTGGATAGCTGCTAGGCGCTGCGCGTGCGCGGTAGTTAGTAGTTGGGCTTGGCCCATTTAGCTAGGCTTCACATTTTTTTTCCAGAAAACGTTTTTCTTTTCTGTTTTATTCAAAATCAACTAACTTTTGAATTTTAAATCCAAAACAATTCAAACCACTTTCAATAATTTTGTAAAAACAAACTCTTTGATTTACAGCCTTTAAATACCATTTTCCAAAACATTTTATTATCTAAATTTTCTGAAATGTGTTTAAATGAATATTGGACACTTAATGTCATTTGAAATCTATAGGGTTTTATAAATTCCTTTAGAACTTAAATTTTAAAACCAAAGCAAAATATGAGTAATATGATTTATATCCCTCAATAAAATAATCTTATAAAAACTCAAACAGTTTTAAAAAAGGTTTGATAAATCAAAATGAATTCAGAACTCATTTTAGAATCCAAATAATTATTTTGTTTCAAAAGCAAAACAATGCAAGATGATGATGAATGCATGCATGAATTTTCTTTTCAAAGCAAAATACATAATAGTTTTCAAAAGTTTTAAATTTTTCTGATTTTTCAACTTTTTGAAAAACTTGGGATGTTACAACAGAGTTTAGGCTAGCAAGGTTGTTTGAAGCAAACACAAGTATAAACCGGTACAGCAAGAATCACATAAAAACATATTGCAAGTATTATAAGACTCTACACTGTCTTCCTTGTTGCTCAAACATTTTACCAGAAAATATCTAGACCTTAGAGAGAACAAATATGCATCCCAAGTCTCAACAAGCTCTACGGTAGTTCTCCACTACTAGGATTTAACTACATGATGCAAGAGCTTAAACATGATCTACTTGAGAGCTCAAAACAATTGCAAAGTATCAAATCGAAACAAGACAATGATCTACAAGAATGCATATGTCTTTTCCAATACCAACTACTACATGTAGCATTTTCTTTCTTCCAAACAAACACCAATCAATTTATTTAAACATAAACTCTCCAAATGATAATATAATGCAGCAAGAGAGTATTTATAAACAAGTGCTAACAGCTCGAAGAGATGCATGAAAAACAGGAGCTAAAATCACTGCAGTAGCTAGTTAAGAATACTCAACAAATATAAGTGAAAACATGAGTATTCACATGAAAAAGCGGAGCGTGTCTCTCTCCCACACAAGGATTGCTAGGATCCGAATTTATTCAAACAAAAACGAAAATAAAAACACACAGACGCTCCAAGTAAAGCGCATAAGATGTGAAAGAATTAAAATATAGTTTCACTAGAGATGACCTGATAAGTTTGTTGATGAAGAAGGGGATGCCTTGGGCATCCCCAAGCTTAGACGCTTGAGTCTCTCTGAATATGGTTGGGATGAACCACGGGGGCATCCCAAGCTTAGGCTTTTCACTCTTCTTGATCACATAATATCACCCTTCTCGCTTGATCCTTGAAAACTTCCTTCACACCAAACTCAAGACAGTTCTCATTAGAGGGTTAGTGCATAATCAAAAATTCTCATATTCTGTAATGATACAATCAATCCCAAAGCTTCTGGACATTAGCTACAGCTACCAATGCTTTGTGGAGCAAAGAAATCCACACAAACACAGTAAAAGAGCGAATGCAAAACAAAAGGCAGAATCTGTCAAAAACAGAACAGTCTGGAATGACGAATTTTTTCGAGGCACTTAAGTTGCTCAGATGGATCTGGCCTAAAATAATGAAAGTTGCGTACATATCTCAGGAATATGCGTGATTTTTTCAGAATTTTTTGAATTTTCTACAGGGAGATAAGCTCAAATCCGTGACAGCTAAAAATCTGTCACTGCGCAGAAATCCAAATCTTGCATCAACTTTCAATATAGAACTTTACTTGGCACAACATTGCGATAAAATAAAGATACAAAGGAGTTGCTACAGAAGTAACAAAATTCCTTGACTCAAAGAAAACAAAAATAACAGCAAATAAAAAACGATGGGTTGTCTCCATAAGCGCTTTTCTTTAACGCCTTTCAGCTAGGCGCAGAAAGTGAAAATCAAGTGTCAAAAAGTGGAGGAGCATTGACATCAATACCAAGGGCCATGCGCCTACCTATCTTACCCTTAGACTTACTCTTTGGTTTGGGGAATACATGGCCGCACCTTGGTGTGGAGGTAAGATTCAGAGTGCCTTTTCCCACATCTATGGTTGCTCCCATTAATTTGAGCAGAGATCTTCCAAGTGTAATTTGTCCTGTCCCTGCACATTCAATAACAAGATAATCAGTGGACACCGTTCTCCCAAGAAAGGTTGTAAACACACCCTCAGCTATCCCCTCGGGAAATATAACAGAGTTATCAGTAAGAATTATTCCTTCTCCTCCTTCAGCAAGTCCCCAAAGATTCAAAGTTTCATAAATGCTTTTAGGCATAAGGCAAAACTCAGACATAATATCACAACGAGCATAAAAGGTTTCACCACAAATAGCAACCTTTACCGTAGGGACCCACATCGAAGGTTCAAAATTTGTTGGAACATAGTCAAAATATTCCCGAATTTGATTATAGCCGTCCTTTAAACAAGATATATGTGTCTCAAGAGTGTTTAATCTAGCATGGATGCTAACAAGGGCCGAATCAAATTTATTAGTTGAGCTAGAAGTTGCAATCAACTTTTTTATGGCATTAAAAGCTTGATCCCCATCACAGTGAAGGAAATCTCCTCCCACAATAGCATCTAAAGCATATCTATAACAAAGGGCTAGACCAAAGTAGAAGCTAGTGAGAAGCAAACTTAAAGTCATTTTAGGATCAGTTTTACCAAAGGAATCATTAATTCTAGACCAAGCTTCTTTAAAATTCTCCTCACTCCCTTGTTTAAAAGTGAAGATCAATTCCTCAGGTGACATAGCAACAGGCATGGAACAAGACATGATGGTGACAAGAGACAAAACAAAACCGAAATAAACAAGTAACTAATTTTTTTGTGTTTTTTGATAAAGAGAGCAAACAAGACTAAATAAAAATAAACTAAGCAAGACAAATAACAAAGTAAAGAGATTGGGTGTGAGAGACTCCCCTTGCAGAAGCAATTCGGTTTTCCCTGGCAACGGCGCCAGAAAACGTGTTGCTAGCTCTAAGTTGACGAGGGAATATCTCCCCGGCAACAGTGCCAGAAACAATGCTTGTACGTCACACGTCAGTTGGGAACCCCAAGAGGAAGGTATGATGAGTGCAGCAGCAAGTTTTCCCTCAGTATGAAACCAAGGTTTATCGAACCAGTAGAAAACGAGGTTGCTTCGAAGGTGTTGGTGAAGGAGTGTAGTGCGGCGCAACACCAGGGATTCCGGTGCCAACGTGGAACCTGCACAACACAATCAAATTACTTTGCCCCAACTTAACAGTGAGGTTGTCAATCTCACCGGCTTGCTGAAAACAAAGGGTTAAACGTATCGTATGGAAGATGATGTTTGTTTGCATAAAACAGTAGAGAACAATGATTGCAGTAGATTGTATTTCAGATGTAAAAGAATGGACCGGGGTCCACAGTTCACTAGTGGTGTCTCTCCAATAAGATAACTAACATGCTGGGTAAACAAATTACAGCTGGGCAATTGACAATTGATAAGTGCATATAACATGCATGTGTGAGCTGTGGTGTCTACTATGAGATTCATTTGGGCATTACGACAAAGTACATAGACCGCTATCCAGCATGCATCTATGCCTAAATAGTCCACTTTCCGGTTAACATCCGTACCCCTTCCAGTATTAAGTTGCAAGCAACAGACAATTGCATTAAGTAATGTGCGTAATGTAAACAATACATTCATCCTTGAATAAAGCATTGCTGTTTTACCCCTAGTGGCAACAACACATCTACAACCTTAGAACTTGCTGTCACTATCCCAGGTTAAATAGAGGTTGAACCCAACTATCATGCATAAATACCCCCTCTTGGAGTCACAAGTATTCACTTGGCCAAGGCTTCAACAAGTAACGGAGAGCATGCAAGATCACAAATGACATAGACATGATAATATAATATTCAGCTCCACATAGGTATCAATATAAGTCAGATCCTAGCAAACACAACATGTAGCATTACAATAAGATGATCTTGATCATGATAGGCAGCTCACAAGATCTAAACATGATGGCACAAGTGGAGAAGATAACCATCTAGCTACTGCTATGGACCCATAGTCCAAGGATGAACTACTCACGCATCACTCCGGATGCGGGCATGGCGATGTAGAGCCCTCCGGTGATGATTCCCCTCTCTGGCAGGGTGCCGGGAAGAGCTTCAGAACCCCCCGAGTTAGGGTTGACGACGGCGGCGGCAGCGAATATGTTCTGGATGAAAGGCTCGGTGTTTTAGGGTTTTCACGTCTCGGGGAATAAATAGGCGAAGGGGCGATGTCGGCGGACCCCCGAGGGGCCCAAACCACAGGCTGGCGCGGTGGGGCCCACTGCCGCGCCGCCAGGTGGTTTGGCCACCTCGTGGCGAGTCTTCGTCTCTCCTTCGGACTCCGTGTACGTGTTGGAAAAATAGGGACTTGGCCTTTTGTTTCGTGCAATTCCGAGAATATTTCCAGAAGTAACTTCCTGAAACCAAAAACAGCAGAAAACAGGGAACTGGCACTGTGGCATCTTGTTAATAGGTTAGTCCCAGAAAATGCATAAAAGTGATATGAAGTGTATATAAAACATGTAGCAAATGGTATAATATAAGCATGGAACAGCAGAAACTATGGATACGTTGGAGACGTATCAATGAGTACCTACGAAACACTAAACCGACGTATCAGGTATTGAGATTAACGATGTCAAATATGAGATTTGAACTCTGTTGGGCTGAGAGCATTTATACGGCACCCTATACTGCTAGGCAGAGGGACCAGTATCAAACATCTCACCGTTGATTTGTAAGGGTACTATAGATATTTTCCGTTTCAGAAAAATTAAGGATAGAAGCATTTTTCTTTACTTTGCCGATGGGCCAAGATTTTAGCTCATTTGTACGGACCTTTTTCACTTACCCTCACCATGTCTCCCGTGACCGCCCTGTGCATCACCAACATACTCGCTGCCGCATTTGTCTGCTGGCGCGGTACCGCCGTCACCCTATTGCTCCGAACGAGTTTAACCTAGGCTGTCCCGCGCTCCCTCGGGGGGGGGGGGGGGGGGGGAGAGGGGGGGGGGGGGGGGGGGGGTGGGGGGTCATAAGTGGATCACCATCACACGCACGTCAACATCGTCCTCATACTTTAACCTTTGCCGCTAAATTATCTGTTGTCCATGAAGTGAAGTGCAAATAGTAGTGGGATTCAATGAGTCGTGCTTCATTGATGTTTATATTTTTTTCATGGTCCGAACACGAGTGGTTATAATAAGAAACGAAACAAATATCCAAGCAGTTATCAACTAAACGAACGTCGGTCTACTACCACGGTGGAGGAATGAGATGCGGGATTCCGGAGGAAAAGAAGGCTGCCTCGTAGACGAAAATGAGGCGATGTGGCGGCGGCCATCGGATTTGTAATCCACGAGCACAACAGAGGAAGGGTGGGCGGGCAAGCGACAGTATCGTCCGGAACACTATCAGACGGATGCGTGCGGGGACGAGCGATCAGGCGTCGATCCGTCAGGGGTGGGGGGAGGGGCTGAACCGTGATCTTCCAAAAATACCCTCAGAGCACGTATACTGGTGGACAAACAACGAGGAGCGGCTTATATTGCTGGTGCAGTTCGATCATTATAGATATAGATCGGTAAGAACCTTTGGATCTCCTCGGATGGAGGGCCAATATTTG
The DNA here is from genome assembly GCA_947311845.1 of Poa pratensis. NCBI lineage: Eukaryota > Viridiplantae > Streptophyta > Magnoliopsida > Poales > Poaceae > Poa > Poa pratensis. Next base: position 64,608,003 of record CAMZMU010000096.1, on the reverse strand, counting down.
TTACTGGTTACCGTAAAAGAGCTCTTGGATGGCGGTACCACCATCCTAACTCCTAGCCATCCAACCACATGTTGATTTTCAAAACTAACAACGGGTTTTCGCTGTGATTTTCTCTTCGGCTAGTTCATGGCGATGACATGCCAACCATCACAAATTTTCACCTTAATAAAATGATCTGGATCATGATTTCGAAAAAGATAAAAACGTAAAATTAATTTTATCAATGTTTTAGCAACTTTTGGATCTAAAAATAAATCAAACTTCCAGAAGAGTGAATTGTTCTCCTTACGGAAGCACAAGAAATGGTTGATCAGTAGGACGAATTGTTTGGCTGTAAGGAAGAGCAATTTTATATCCAGCATTTGAATATTCCGCTACATTATCGAAGACTGACGAGCGCCAAATGGAAACTGGTCGAACATCGCTTCCAAACGAGGCTAAGAAGCTGGAAAGGAAAAATAATATCTTTGGGTGGAAGATTAGTCTTCATAAACTTGGTACTAAGTAGTACTCCCTCCGTTCCATATTAGTTGAGTCACATATATGTAGGTACAGATGTGTCTAACACTTAAACGCGTCTAGATGCGTCCGTATCTACGTATATGTGAGTCAACTAATATGGAACAGAGGGAGTATGATATTGTATATGATTTCTTTATTCCAGTTACCCAAGGGAGTTTTACATAAATTGGATTTATTTTGGTCAATTTTTTTTTGCAAGGTGATAGCGGAAAAAGAAGTCGCGGCTGAATCGCTTGGATATGGTTTGTCGACCTAAAGATCCGGGAGGGCCAGGTGTTCATGACCTTCAGGTTAGAAACACAACTCTGCTAGGCAAAATGCTACCTAAGCTTCTTGCCGAAGATCGTGTTTGGCAAACTCTTCTAAAAATGAAGTACATGGGCTCAAAATGCCTTGTCACATGCTTATTGGAAAATATGTGATTCTCATTTTTGGCTTGTTCTTGTGGCGATGAAGAAACATTTCTTTCGCTTTGCATATTTTCCATTAAGATTAGATTCGGGAAGGACAAGTGGTTAGGAAACACCATACTCCGGGAACAATATCCATCTTTATATATTCTCCGTCACAATAGTGATACAACCGTTATGATTTTGGAGACATCTCCACCTAATGTTACCTATCCATCTAGACGAGAGATTCCATCAGTCCGAGACTTGCGGTGTGGAATGCTCTATTAGGGCGACTGGCTAAGGTCCAGTAATCGCAAGGGTCTGATGTATTCCGTTGGAATTTACATGACAATGAAAAATTCTCGATATATCCAATGTGTAGAGCACTTGTTCATCAAGATATGTCAGTAAGTGATAATAATAAAATTAGAAAACGAAGATTCCAGTTAAAATAACTTTTTGGATGGTATCTTCACAAAGGGATAATCTTACTAAAGACAACCTTGTAAATCAGATGGCAAGGAAACAAAAAAGTATCTTTCTCATCGTGATGTGACAATAAAAGTCTTGTTCTTCCAATATTCGTTTGCCCGCTCTATATGGTGAGCCATCCAACTAGGGTCAAACTTATACTGCCACGTAATGTTGCAAATATATTTGGCTACTTGCTGTTACGTGGTATCGACCACAAGTTTAGAGTTCTTCTCAGGGTGGGAGCGGTTGCCATAATATGGTCGTTTGACTATGTAGAAATGATAAGATTTTTAATGATAAAATTTTCTCTTATGCATGTAATCTACCGTTGAACATATTGGATTCGTTCATGGACGGTCTCTACAACACGTGGAGTTTCGAGACCCATGTAGAGAGGTGTCTGCTCGGTAGAAAAATACGGTGAGGGGTATTTTTTATCCCAAGTGGGTGGCAGCGTAATTTTTGGATTGGACATACATTTCCATAGATGTTCTATGGGCCATCTCTTTGATTTTTGTACTTCGCCTTGTTTACCATTTTTATGTTTACATTGTTTTGGCTGTATGCATGGTAAGGGCGGGTGTAATACTTCACATCGTCGCGAATCAATGAGTAATAAAGTTGAGCTTTATTGAATAAATAAATAAATGGAGTAGTAAAGATACATGAACTTCTCTCGTGATACCATGAGTAATAAAATTGACCTTTATTAATTAAATAAATAAACGGAATACTCCTAAAGATACATGATCCTCTCGCAATACCATGCGTAATAATAAATTTCGTGCAAAAAACAAACAAACAAATGGAGTAGTAAAGATACATGAACCTGACGTCCAATACGTGGGTTCACACACAAAATCGATCATTAGCACACACTTCTTAATAGTAGATGCAGCATATAACGGAAATCACTTTCTTCTCCGGCCTTAGTTGGCCCTCCTGCAGTTCGACCTGACCTCCGTCTGCGTCCCGGACGGCCGCAGGTTGCCCATCTTGATCATGGCCGTCTTGAAGTCGGAGAAGAACAAGGCCTGGTTGTCTTTGTACATCCTCACAAGCCCGTCCTCCGAGCCGCCGTTGAAGAGCTCCTGGTCCGAGTGCAGCAGCCCGTTCTTCCCGATCAGGTTGGTGTAGTAGGAGTTGTCGAACGTGTCAGCGGTCTTCACGTCGAAGGGAGCGGGGTTGCTGTCGCCTCCCGATCGCGGGCATGTCTTCTGTCGCTGCCCCGCGAAGATGGTGTTGATGTTATTCTTGCTGTAGATGCGGCTGCGAAAGTTCTTGCACTGCGCGCGCCCGATGGTGTGCGCGCCGCAGAGCGCCGTCATGTCCCGCGGCGAGAGTTTCTTCTTGGCGAAGTTGGACTTGAGCGTGGCGAGGTTGGAGGTGAAGTCCGGGAGGTCGCCGGTTGTGCTGCCCGTGCGCGAGTCCTTGCGCCCAAGCAGCACGTCCCACTTGGGACCTCCGACCTGCATGAGACGGTTCCACCGGAGAGTCAGCCATGCATGCATGACTAGGAGTAGTAGTACGCGTATAAGTACAGAACGAGAAGCGGTATTTTTCACGGGTAATAAGCGGCTCAGCGCGAACTAACCAGGTTGACTCCATCACGGGCGGCGAGCGCGAGGATGTCGGCACATGAGACGGTGCGATTGCCGCAGGCCTTATTGACCTGGGTCTTGATGGCGTCGATCACCTCGTACCCACGGACCGAGAGGTTCGGTGGGGCGGACTTCTCGCCTCCCTTATCGAGCAGAATCGAGGCGTCACACCCCTGCCGATATCAGATAAACAGAAGCGTCAGTTGCAAGCACGTAGCAATCAAAAGCAAAAGCAATGGTCGACTACATTCAGTAGCACAGCAGTACATGGAAACAAAGCTAGTTATACGGCTACTTACATTGACGAAGCAGTCGTGGAAGAAGAGGCGAAGAATGGAGGCGGCCATCCGCGGCTCCTTCCTCACGGCCGAAACCATCACTGACCGCACGATGGTGTTAAGGTTGGGGCAATTCTTGGAGTAGACGTTGGTCGACACCTGCGCGTTGGCCGCGCCAGCGAGGACAGACAGGACGACGGCGAGGCCAACGAAGGCCGACCTGGTGAAGACGGCCATTGTACTTCTCGGCTTAATTGGCTCGAGATCGATCGAGGAGAGAGCGCTACACAACTCTGTCAGCTCGATGAGGAGAGATGCATATGGAGGCATCCAATATATAGGAGAGTAAATTGCAAAACCCACCACATAGTGCTCTGCTCGATCGAGCTCCGGAACAACGCTAACTGCTAGGTTAGTAGCTAGCATGAACCTGCATGAGCTGGCTCGCGGTTGGGGTCATGCACGCACGACATACAAAGTTCTTAGCCAAACGCAGCTGAATTTAGTTGACCCATGGGCAGAGCCAGACTAGTACATGGTGTACAAATTGTTATTTCCAGCACCCCATTATTTTTGGCAAAAACATTGTGTACCTGTGTACAGTTCACATACCTATAAAACGGTTGTTCCAAATAAATTTGTACAAGGTTGAGTAAAATTGTGATTTTAGGGAATATATGTACACCCATTATTCATATGTGGGCTCCGCCACTGAGTTGACCCATTATTCATATGTGGGCATGCCAAGCTACATGTTGCTAACGGAGTAAACGAAAACTATTTTTGAACGATTTTAAAAATAAACGAAAAAGGCCGGTGAACGAAATTGATTTTAAAAAGTGAACCAAAAAAAGTTTATGAGCGGAAAATATTTTTGAACGATTTTTAAAAGTTAACAGAAAAAACTCTACGAACGGAAATTATTTTTGAATGATTTTTAAAATATGAATAATTTTGAGATATGAACATTTTTCAAAAATGAAAATTTGAGCAAAAGTTTAGAATAATATCTAAAAAAAGAGAGAAAAAGAAACAGCCAAAAAAAGAAAAACAAAAAAGAAAAATATTTGAAAAAATGAACATAAAATGGCGGTGAACGCAAACTATTTTTGAACAATTTTAAAGGTGAAAGGAAAAGGCCAGCGAACGATTTTTTTTGGAATAATTTAAAAAATGAAGAGAATAACGGTGAACGAAAACTATTTTTGAACGATTTTAAAATTGAATAGAAAAGGCCGATGAACGAAATTAATTTTTGAACGATTTTAAAAAGTGAACAGAAAAAAGTCTATGTAAGAAAATTATTTTTGAACGATTTTTAAAAAGTGAACATAAAAAACTCTATGAACGGAAATTCGTTTAGAACGATTATTAAAAAGAGAACAGAAAAAACTCTATGAACGGAAATTATTTTTGAAATATGTACAAAGTTCAAATCTGAACAATTTTCAAATATGATTTTTTCACATCTGAACATTTTTTAAATTTGAACATTTTTCAAAAATGAAAATTTAAACAAAAAACTAAAATAATATCTAAAAAGAAAACAGAAAAGAAGAAAGAAAAAAGAAACAACCAAAAAAAAGCAAAAAAGAAATATGAACAATTTGAATAAATAAACATAAAATGGCGATGAACGAAAGCTATTTTTGAACGATTTTAAAAGTGAACAGAAAAGGCCGGTGAAGGAAAACTACTTTTGAACGATTTTAAAAAATAATAGAAAATGACGTTGAACGAAACTATTTTTGAACGATTTTAAAAGTGAACAAAAAAGGTCGGTGAACGAATTTATTTTTGAACGATTTTAAAAAGTGAACAGAAAGAAGTCTATGAACAAAAATTATTTTTGAACGATTTTTAAGAAGTGAACAAAAACTCTATTAACGAAAATTGTTTTTGAACGGTTTTTGAAATATGAATTTTTTTTAGATATGAATATTTTCAAATCTGAACATTTTTTATATATGAACAATTTTCAAATCTGAACATTTTTTAAATTTCAATATTTTGAAGAAATTAAATTTAAAATAATATCTAAAAAGAAAACAGAAAAGGAAAAGAAACAACCAAAACAAGAAAAATGAAAAAGAGACCGGAAAATAAGAAAGAAAAAAACCGCCAAAAGAAAACGAAAAAAAGAGAAGCAGGTGCACTACTGGGCCGACTGAAAGGATCGGTATGACACCTAGAGGGGGGGGGGGGGTGAATAGGTGCTACTCCAATTTTAGTCTTTTTCAATTTAGGCTTGACACAAAAGGTAAATTCTCTAGATATGCAACTACGGTGAATTTACCTATATGACAAGCTAGCAACTAAGCACGATATAATAAGGCGGTAAACAAGGATAGAGGTAACCGAAGTCAAAGCACGCGGAGACACGGATGTAATCCCGAGTTCCTCCTTTTTAGGGGAGTACGTCTCGTTGGAGAGGTGTGAACCAACACAATGGTTCAACGGCCACAAAGGCCTCACCCTCTTCTCCGGTGAACCGCACCACAAAGGTTTGGTTCACTTCAACTATCGGAAACCTTCGAGGCGGAGTCCGGAGCCTTTACAACAACGACTTGGGGCACAACCCACAAAGGATTGGGGGCTCCCAAACAGCTACAATCTGTCACAAAGACAATCAAGTGAGTACAATAGGGGGCTAGGTTTTCCTAGTGGAAACCCTAGCTAATGGTCCCTCAAGTGAATGAGGGGGAAATGACAAACGGCTCGGTGAAGATGTAGATCGGGGCCTTCTCCTTCAATCCTCCAAAGATCAACGAGTTTGGGTGGAGGGATTGGGAGTCTAGTGATTCTTGAGCTTGCAACAATGGGGATCTTGAATTCTGGGCGAGCTACTCAGCTGGAGGTAGGTGGAGGGGTATTTATACCCCTCCAGAAATTCTAGCCGTTGCCCTCAGTTTGACACAGTTTTCACTTAGGCCGGAAGTTCCGGTTGGGCCGGAAGTTCCGGCCATCCGGAACTTCCGGGCAAACCTCCGGTCGACCACAGTACCCTTTTTCTTCGAAAAAAGTCGGCCGGAAGTTTTAGGCCGGAACTTCCGCCCTTGGGCCGGAACTTCCGGTCCAATCCGGAACTTCCGGCCAGTATAAAACCTGAGCATTTCCACAAGCATAAAACTTCTTTGTTTGTGAACTTTGAACCTGTCACAAGCTTAACATACTGTTAAACACGGCTTTTGTTGTCATAATCACCAAAACAAGATTACGGGCAAGTTTGCCCTTTCAATCTCCCCCTTTTTGGTGGATGATGACAACAAAAGAAAAAGATTTGCAACATATAGACGGGCTCCCCCTAAGCATGTGCATAACTTGAAAAGATGCATTTGAATACAATATGCACATAACTTAGGATCAACACTCCCCCTATATTTTACAAGTCAAGCAAGTAAACAAGTAGACATAGAAACACAACTTGCACAAACAAGATACAAGACATAGAGGATACACAACATAGTCTTTACATAAATAAGTTCACAAAAGGTTCCACATGTCTTACCACATGCATAAGATAGGAGGTTCAACAAAGGCGACAAATACAAATAACCGGAGCACAAAACATAACGGAAACAAATAAAAGACGAGACTTTGTGCTCCACCCATGCAAATCCCGCAACCTAGGAGATAGACTTCTCCCCCTTTGGCATCAAGACACCAAAAAGGGAAAAGAAAGCGAATCTAACGTCCCTCACTCATCATCCGACGAGTCCGTCGCAAGCTCCGCATCATCCGGCACATGAGTAGTCCACTGAACTGTCGCGTTGTTCCAATGCTTGTATGGAAGGTGTGGAGGAGGAGGAGGAGGACAGTTGGGGACCTTGAGATGCTGCATCATCATGTAATCATTCATAAGACCACGGTGCCTCTCCACTGACGCGTGAAAGTTCTCTTTGTGAATGCAAACATTCATCCTTAATATCTTGTCAAGTGCACGCTGAGCCCATGTGCGTTGCTTGGGTTGACCGGGCTTCTTCACTCTTGGATCACTTGGGATATGAGACCCACTAGCTCCATCATCGGTGGCCATAGGACCTTTATCCTTGTTGAGATTGAGATGAGCAGCCTTCTTGTGCATCAAAACAGGCTTATGAATAATGTCGCAGCCGAGGGCTGCATCGGGGTTAAGCACATCATGATCTCCAAAAGGGAACTTGGACTTGATGAGCCTCATAATGTAAGGAGCATATGGAGGCACTTTCCTTCCTATCACGGCATCATATATCTCATGAAAAATGAAGTCCATCACATCAATAGGAAAGGCATTCGCTTGGGATCATCTTCCATGAAAACAGTGTGAGCATAGACCATGAGATTGACAAGACCACCACGGATTTCATTGTTGTTGCCTCCACTTGGAGCAATAGTGTGACGGAACATGCGAAGCAAGATGTCATAAACGGGAAGGAGTCCCGTTGTGCTGCCAATCACTCCATCATCAGCATATAGGTCACTCATCTCATTCTTATCATAAGCAGCCCCTTGAATGTGCATGCGTTCACCGGAAGCCCTGGTGCAGCTAGCAAACCCATACCGGTGGCCATCATGCTCAAGAGCATCAGCAAAGTCATGAAAGTTGGCGGAGAGCTTGTGATTGCCGCACATCCAAGTCATACCACGGGCAGGAGTCTTGTCAAACACCACAGTGGAATAGAACTGATGAATCATGTGGATGTTGTAGTCGGACTGAATCTCCATCAGAGGACGCAAACCAAGAGCCTCCACCACAGCTACAGCCCCACCAAAGTATGCTTGTTGCTTCTCCAAGTGTTCAAAATCAATGGGCTGCATAGGGCACACCTTGTGCTTGCCAAGCTTGCAATATACCTCCTTGTACAGCACCTCTTGCTCAACATGATAGAAGCAAGAGTCCAAATCAGGGTCGCGCTCGCCTTCATTGGTGAAGGCTAAGCGCCAAGGAATGAAGTCCCTTTGATGCTTAGGAACAACAGGCACGGGTGCTTTTTTCTTCTTCTTTGACATAGGTTTCTTCGACACAGGGGCAGCAGCAGTCTCACCACGAACAAGATCATCCTCTCCTCCACTAGTGGGACGGGACCGGGAAGCGGTACGCTTGGCAACAGCTCGACGGACACGAGAGCCACTAGGTGCTGAGAACAGATAGAAGATAGCATAAGATAAGTGCTCAAGTCAGATGATAAAAGAAACAAGAAACAAGTGGATTGAATGTTAGCATTTTTCCTGTTTCAGGGCGGAAGTTCCGGTCGCAGCGGAAGTTCCGGCCAAGCCGGAAGTTCCGGTTTGCACGGCTGCGAGAGGAACAAGAACCTCAAACAAAAAATTGCTAACAAAAATCAAATCGTTTCTAGTATATGTTAGGGCAAGCCTAGAGGATTGTTTTCACCAAAGGAATTCAAGTAAAAGGCTCTTTTCTACTAGGTTAAACGAAAAGTGCATCTCGTCCTAGATGTGAAATAGAGGAAAGTACCGGCATCCATGGTGAAAACCGCTTGGAGGAACGGGATCCCCTCGTCGAGGAGATGCAGATCCGACCGGAAGCCGGAGGAATCCGCGGCGGGAAGGCCGCGGTGGAGATGGGGTGGTGGGGGAGTTCCTGGGCGAGGAGAGAGAGAGCACGGGCGCGGGGGTGGAAGAACTGCTCGGGAAGAAGCAGTCCACCCCGCGGCCTGGCATAAAAGCGCCCAGAAAACTTAACCCGGAAGTTCCGTCTCAGCCGGAAGTTCCGGGCAAAGTTCCGGCAAAACCTCCGGGCAAAAACAGAACAGTTTTAGCCCGGGGACTTAGCCGAAATTTTGACTGAAACTTTCGGCGCGGAGGTTCCGAACCAGATACGAAAATTCCGAGGTACCCCCACTACCACAAACTCCGGAAAGGCAACAAATGACTTGAGCAAGAGTTTTAGCATGTTTTTATGGAAGGAGCAATGCATGGCTTGGGATAGAAATAGTCACTGGAGATGGTACTTCACACTCAAACTTGGTAAGAGGCACAAAAAAACATTTAAAGAAGCATCATTTGAGTGTGTTTTCCATAAAGACCAACGGATAGGCAAAAAGGCCATAAAGCTCCAAAAGATCAAACTTCACAAAGAAGATGGCGGTGGCCTAAGCCACCATGTATGAGTGTATGTGGTGTGACACCGCGAAGATATATCTTGGGTTCACCGCCACTACTCGTCATTTAAGCTCACAATTCATAAAATGAACAATATAGAGACAAAATGAGTTCTTACTATCGGCATAATGGGGGGAGGGATAGTCCAATGGATTAGGACCGCACTCCCCCTATGTCCATGCCTACACCTAAACCAAACATATAGCTAAGATATAGGTGTGTATGCAAGATATTCAAGCGACGCTCCCCGAATCGATGATATTTAGCTCATGCCTCAAATAAGTGAACCTTGCTTCATCAAGTGGCTTCGTGAACATATCGGCAAGTTGGATCTTCGTGGGAATATAGCCAAGCTCAATGTCACCCCGGTGATGTGATCACGGATGAAGTGATAGCGAATCTCAATATGCTTCGTTCTTGAGTGCTCCACCGGGTTGTGGCCAATCTTGATAGCACTTTCATTGTCACATAAAAGAGGCACTTTGTCACAATGGACACCGTATTCCTTTAAAGTTTGCCTCATCCACAACAATTGAGTGCAACAACTAGCGGCCGCCACATACTCGGCTTCGGTGGTGGAGAGAGATATGCAATTTTGCTTCTTAGAAGACCAACTCACCAAGGACCTACCAAGGAATTGGCAAGCCCCGGAAGTTGATTTCCTATCATCCTTGCAACCGGCCCAATCCGAATCCGTGTAACCGGCAAGAGAGAAAGTTGAGCCTTTAGGATACCACAAACCAAACCTTGGGGTATGAACCAAATATCGAAAGATTCGAAGAACCGCCGTTTGGTGGCTTTCTTTGGGAGCCGCTTGGTACCTTGCACACACTCCTACACTCAACACAATATCGGGTCTAGATGCACAAAGATAAAGCAAAGAACCAATCATAGAACGATAGAGCTTTTGATCAACATCCTTATCTTTACCCTTTGGATTAAGTTCAAGATGACACTTGGTGTCCATAGGAAACTTCTTCTCTTTAGCATTTTGCATCTTGAACCTCTTGAGCATGTCTTGGATATATTTGGCTTGAGAGATGAAGGTCCCTCCACTCAATTGCTTGATCTCAAAACCAAGGAAGTACTTCAACTCTCCCATCATGGACATCTCGAACCTATCGGTCATAAGCTTTGAAAATTCATCATTAAAAGCTTTGTTAGAAGAGCCAAATATGATATCATCAACATAAAGTTGGCATATGAAAAGCTCCCCTTTAACCCTCTTGGTAAAAAGAGTGGGATCGATTTGCCCCACTTCAAAGCCACGGTCTACCAATAGCTCTCTTAGGTGCTCATACCAAGCACGAGGTGCTTGTTTGAGACCATAGAGCGCCTTATCAAGTTTGTAGACATGGTTAGGGAAGTGTGGGTCCTCAAATCCCGGAGGTTGCTTAACATATACCAACTCCTTTAAAGGACCATTAAGAAAGGCACTTTTCACATCCATTTGTTGCAACTTGAAATTATGATGTGATGCATATGCAAGAAGGATACGGATGGACTCAAGGCGAGCCACGGGAGCATAGGTCTCTCCAAAATCAATGCCTTCAACTTGAGAGTACCCTTGAGCTACCAATCTTGCCTTGTTCCTCACAACCATTCCATGCTCATCTTGCTTGTTCTTGAATATCCACTTGGTGCCTATAACATTGAGGCAATCTTTTGGCTTCTCCACTAGATTCCACACTTTGTTGCGCTTGAAGTTATTGAGCTCTTCATGCATGGCTTCCAACCAATCCGGATCTTCAAGAGCTTCAAAGACTTTCTTTGGTTCCACCATAGAGATGTGGGCTTGATGTTCATTGAAATTTGCCAATTGTTTTCTTGTGGTGACCTTGTTCTTGACATCACAATGATATTTCTAGATGAAGACTCTTTCTTCTCCAATCCTTTTTGACTCTTGCTATACGACGGGTTTCGATATCCTCATTGATGCGAGGAATTTCGCTTGATCATCTTGATCATTTGAGTCCCCGTCTTGACCGGATGTTGACCTTGATCATCTTGAAGCATCTTCAACAAAGGAAGGAGAGGGTTGATCTTGGTCATGACCTTGGCTAGCATCAATAATAGGAGAACTTGGTTCTTGCATAGCAACTTGGTCAACTTGAGGAGGGTCTTGAACTTGTTCTTGGGTAGGTGCATCATTTGCTTCCATAGAAGGTGCAACTTCAACTTGTGATGATGGAGTCTCCACATGAGTGGAGCTAGGACTTGCTTGAGGAGGCTCATGATGGATTTCAATGGGGCGATGGAAACCAACCCCCATTCTTCTTATTGCATCTTGAGGTTCCTCATTATCTACATCACAAACATGAAATTGCGCCACTTGGGAGCCGTCATTCTCATCGAACCTCACATCACAAGATTCTATGACTTTCCCAACGGTCTTGTCATAGACTCTATAGGTGTGAGATTCGGCACCGTAACCAACAAAAACACCCTCTAAAGCTTTAGATTCAAATTTAGACAAACGAACACTTTTGTTCTTATAGAAACACTTACAACCAAAACTCGGTAGTAGGAGACATTGGGCTTGTTGCCGGTGAGCATCTCATAAGATGTAAACTTCTTGCCAACACGAAAGAATAACCGGTTAGATGAGTGACACGCCGTGGAGATAGCCTCGGCCCATAAGAATAGCGGAGACTTAAACTCCGCCAACATAGACCTTGCCATATCCATGAGAGTCCGGTTCTTCCTTTCGGCTACACCATTTTGTTGAGGGGTATATGCAGCGGAATATTGATGACGAATCCCCTCTTCACTAAGAAACTCATTTAAGGTGTAGTTCTTGAACTCGGAGCCATTATCACTCCTAATGACCAAAATAGGGACATTGTATTGGCGTTGAACAATATTGGAAAAGTCGATGACGGTTTGTTGGGTTTCATCCTTCGTCTTGAAGAAATAAACCCAAGTAAATCTTGAATAGTCATCAACAATCACCAAACAATATTTCTTCCCACCAAGACTAGGTTGAGGCACGGCACCAAAGAGATCAACATGAAGAAGTTCCAAAATCCTTTGATGAAATAATGGTCTTGCCCGGATGGGGAGAATCATGCATCTTTCCTTCAACACAAGCCCTACAAAGACGATCTCTAGAAAAAGAAACATCCTCTTTTAGTCCAAGAATGTGGCCACCCTTGTGAAGACTTTGCAAAGTTCTCATGTTGACATGGGACAAGCGGCGATGCCACAACCACCCCACGTCGGCCTTTCCGAATAGGCATATTGCTTGAGTGTTGGTAGACCCCGAAAAGTCTACCACAAACAACTCATTTTCAACATACCCAACGAACATGACCTTTAGAGTCTTGCTCCTCAAGAGTACCACCATATCAATAGTAAAATGGACATCAAAGTTCATCTTATTAAGAGCACGAACGGACATAAGATTGTAACCTAGAGACTCAACAAGCATGACATTTACAAGGGTGATATCCCTTGCAACTACCACCTTGCCGAGACTCTTTACCTCGGCCTTTGACTTGTCACCATAAGAGACGGATGAGTTATTTAGATTTGGTCTCAACTCCGTCATAATCTCCTTGCTTCCGGTCATATGACTAGTGCATCCACTATCAACCACCCATTTCGATCCACCGGAAGCATAGTCCTACAAGAAATCATTGCTTGGATTTAGGTACCCATTTCTCAATGGGTCCTCTTTGGTTAGCAACAAGGGTCTTAGGAACCCAAATAGAGTAATCAATGTAACCATCATATGGACCAACATATTGAGCATAAACATCCCCATAATAATCAACATAAAGAATATAGTTGGGGTTGTTATGCCCCGCAAAGTCACTACGAGTGGTCTTGCCCCTTGTGGCACTACCACCGCAATGGAAGTCTTGGCTTGTGCGGGCTTGGTCTTGATCTTCTTGTTGTTGCCCACTTTCTTCTTGGGCTCGGCTACATAACCAAGACCCTCCTTCCCTTTGTGTGGTTTTTGCTCAAATAAGTAAGCAATACCCTTATCTTTACCTTTGGGAATAGAGGTCTTGGCACTAACATTTTCTTCAATAACATTTTCATGAACACGAGGAAGAATAGATATGCTAGTTGAGCTAGATTTAGAAAGTTGAGTTTGAAGTTGCTCATGAGACTTGACTAAAAGGGAGTGAGTTGTTTCCAAGGCCTTGTGAGCCTTGTCAAGCTTCTCCATATCCTCAAGAAGTCTAGCATTAGCAACCCCAAGTTCAACTTTCTCCTTTTTAAGCACTTTATATTTAGCAAAGACATGATCTCTATCCTTAATGATTTTATTAATGATATCATCATTTTTAGCATCAAGAGATCAAGTCTTTCCTCAAGAGAACATCTTTCTTCACTCTCTTCATCAAGAGAGGCATTCAAGGATGCTACGGAAGCATTCAAAGAGGCAATGGTGAGAGAATCCTCTCTCTCAATCTTACTCTTTTCTTGAAGAAGTTCTTCGGCCGCACATAGTTGTCTCATGAGAGACTCAACATGTTCCTTAGCTTCACCTTGCAAGTTAGTCATGAAAGTATCGAAAGCAACAAGTTCTTTCTTAATCACAAGACTAGATTGATCACTCATTTCATGCATAGTCTTGGGAGAAGGAGATGATACCTCGGTGACATTAGCCATGAGGCAACGAGCGTTGTTGGTGGAGAAGTTCTCATTGGGGGATTCAAAGAGAGAAGATGATGAAGTTGATACAATAGCCAATGCGGCTACCTCTTTAGTAGGTGCATCTTCATCTTCGGAATCACTTGTGGCATATTCTTCTTGTGCCACCAACACAATTCTTGGTGCCTTCTTGAAGAAAGGCTTCCTTGGTCTTGCGGGCTTCTTTTGGATCAACTTGAATGGTCCTTGGGGATGAGCTTCCCACCATTTTGCTCTCGGTTCTCATAAGGACACTCTCTTATGTAGTGGTTCTTGTCATGACAATTGTAGCACGTCTTCCACTTTGAGGCTAGCTCTTTCTTCCCACTTGAGTTGTTCTCTTTATCAACCTTGGCTTTAGCTTTTGCCGGGTCTTGCCAAAACTCTCTTGTGGCAAGAGCTATATGACCATTTAGAGCCGGTTCAAGATCATTTGGAGCAATGTTGCTTGGGCACGCTTCAACCTCATCAAGACATACCACCTTGGCCTTCAAAGCAAGTGAGGGGCCTTGTTTCATCCCCATGGCCCTAGCACGGTTATCTTCGGCATTCTTGGTGGCAACCTTGGAGGCTTGCACTTCTTGCATAACTTCATTGGATGTCATTTCGTTGTAGTTGTGTCTTCCTTGAATGGCCTTCACTCGATGGGCTCGAAGGCAAGAGAGCATTCACATACTTCCTCTTGACATAAGCATCATCCACATAGGTTGCCCCCACATCAAAGAAGGCCTTTGCAAGAGTCTTGAGTCTTCCATACATGTCTTCATGATCTCATTGTCAAACATGTAGAAGCCTTCGGCATCATTGCTCAAAGACTCATATCGGTTTCTCTTCATGCTTTCATTCCCAAGAAATGCAACCTCAAGACAATTCCAAGCTTCTTTGGCGGTGGTGGCATTGAGAACATAATGCTTGTCACTTTCACCACTGAAAGTTCAATCATATGGAGTGCGGAGGCATTGAGTTGCTTTTCGGCAAATTCTCTTCTTGTCACATTGCTTGGATCCGCAACCTTGTACCATCTTCAATGATCCTCCAAAGCTCGATAGAGGCACTGTTAATATGAGATTTCATTGAGCGTTGCCAACTAGCAAAGCTAATGCATTAAGCTTAGGTGGAGGACCAATGGGGTTTATGCGGGTGGTGATAGGTGGGTCGATAGGGTACCATCCCGGAACGTTATGGTACTCTTCCTTCCCATCTTCATGCTTGGTAGGAGGTGGAGGAGTTGGTTTAGATCCGGAGGTGGTTTCCACCCCTTCTCATTTTTCTTTTTACCCTCCTCGGAATCACCTTCATCGGAGTTAGAGATGCCCTCTAGTGGGATGGTTTCCGAAACCTTGGCATTTGTGAGTTTCATGAGCATGTCACGCAACTCATCAAATTTGACATTCATGTCATTCATGGACGATGTCAATGTTGTTTCCAACTTTGATATCGGCCATGGATGCCATGGTCTCTTGGCCTTGGCAAGATCGGCCTCATCCTCACTTTGTGTCATACTTCTCTTAGGCGGTTAAGCCCAAAACAAGAGAGCCTAGCTCTGATACCAATTGAAAGGATCGGTATGACACCTAGAGGGGGGGGGGTGAATAGGTGCTACTCCAATTTTAGTCTTTTTCAATTTAGGCTTGACACAAAAGGTAAATTCTCTAGATATGCAACTACGGTGAATTTACCTATATGACAAGCTAGCAACTAAGCACGATATAATAAGGCGGTAAACAAGGATAGAGGTAACCGAAGTCAAAGCACGCGGAGACACGGATGTAATCCCGAGTTCCTCCTTTTTAGGGGAGTACGTCTCGTTGGAGAGGTGTGAACCAACACAATGGTTCAACGGCCACAAAGGCCTCACCCTCTTCTCCGGTGAACCGCACCACAAAGGTTTGGTTCACTTCAACTATCGGAAACCTTCGAGGCGGAGTCCGGAGCCTTTACAACAACGATTTGGGGCACAACCCACAAAGGATTGGGGGCTCCCAAACAGCTACAATCTGTCACAAAGACAATCAAGTGAGTACAATAGGGGGCTAGGTTTTCCTAGTGGAAACCCTAGCTAATGGTCCCTCAAGTGAATGAGGGGGAAATGACAAACGGCTCGGTGAAGATGTAGATCGGGGCCTTCTCCTTCAATCCTCCAAAGATCAACGAGTTTGGGTGGAGGGATTGGGAGATCTAGTGATTCTTGAGCTTGCAACAATGGGGATCTTGAATTCTGGGCGAGCTACTCAGCTGGAGGTAGGTGGAGGGGTATTTATACCCCTCCAGAAATTCTAGCCGTTGCCCTCAGTTTGACACAGTTTTCACTTAGGCCGGAAGTTCCGGTTGGGCCGGAAGTTCCGGCCATCCGGAACTTCCGGCAAACCTCCGGGCAAACCTCCGGCGACCACAGTACCCTTTTCTTCGAAAAAAGTCGGCCGGAAGTTTTAGGCCGGAACTTCCGCCCTTGGGCCGGAACTTCCGGTCCAATCCGGAACTTCCGGCCAGTATGAAACCTGAGCATTTCCACAAGCATAAAACTTCTTTGTTTGTGAACTTTGAACCTGTCACAAGCTTAACATACTGTTAAACACGGCTTTTGTTGTCATAATCACCAAAACAAGATTACGGGCAAGTTTGCCCTTTCACCGACCCATAAGCAACCAGGGGGGGGGGGGGGGGACCAGGTGTGCGTAGCGCATTGCCCTCCGACCTGGTCGTCAAATAGGATTTGCCGACTACTATGATTTGATTGAAAGATTTAGATGTGTCGTCCGAGACAAGGCCTAGCAGGCCCATCAATTGTAGCGCAGTTGTAATTCTCTTCACTCGTTTACGAACAAACGTAGACCAGACGCCGCAACCTCATTGATGAAGTGCGCCGTCACCCGACCGGCCGCCGCGGCCTCATTGACAAAGCGCACTGCCACCCGATCGGCCGCAGTCACCACCCCGACCACGCATACACTGACGACGCAGTTGAATCCCCTCTTGGCTCTCCACTCCACCATACACGTCGACCGAAGCAACGTCAAACGGAACGTTGGAGGTGGACGCACCAAGGCCAGATGGCAGACCGACTTGGACGCCGACGGTCGTCCTTAAACAGGTAGCATACACGTTTTCCAGTTTTGTCAATTAGCATATGTGTTACATAAACTTCCGAGATCTTCCTGTACATGTTCTTGTTCAAAGCACATGTTAAATCTGACTTCTTAGTTTCGCTAAGCGCAACCGATTTCTTTTTTTTTGTTTTCAAAACAAAACTTCAGTAGCATATATACTGATTACAATTCTCTGTCTTTACTCCTTAGTCTGCTTGGTACTGAACTCTAAGAACAGAAGCCAACTTTGGAAGCAATTTGCATAACAAACGTACTCCCTCCGTTCCCAAATAGGTGACTTATAAATTGAGTTAAAAGTCAACGTTTTCTAATTTTGACCAAGTATATATACAAAAATATGAAGATTTACAATATCAAATCAATATGAATATTCACCGTAAGATATATTTTCATGATATATTTATTTCACATTGTAATTAATTGTTGATATACTTATAATTTGGTCAAACATAGAAATTGTTGACTTTTTAAGTAAGTTTATACGCCACCTAAATAAGGACGGAGGGTGTACTACTCTGACAAAACTAGCAATTCCAACGCGATACGAAACAGTCGAAACATACAGTAATTCGAACGTGCACCACTCATAAACCTTTTTTAGCACGAAGCAGGACAAGGGATGCAGCAGAACGTGCACGACGTTAATCATTCTATAATGTCGAAACGAAGCACGACAATGGAAGCAGTCTCTTTTGTAGAGAGAAACAACGGAAGCAGTCGAACCAGCTTCCAGTAACGGAAGCAGTTTCTCCCAGCGGACCAAAGTGGGCCGAGCCCAATTTCGTCAAGGGATAAGCGGAATAGAAGTTTCTTCCGCGTTACGCGTGACCTAGGACTGTAGCTGAAGAGTCATTTTTATGCAGCCTTAAGTTAATTGTTTTGCTTTGCAGTCGCATTGCTTTTTCTGTCAAATTTTTCGTCGAATCAGTATGGAAAATATTAATGTCATTTTTCTCTTTAAACCAGGTGCTTGGTGATCTGAGGAATTTCTGGTTTAGCCATACAACTGCTTAGTAACTTAGTAGATCAAGGTGTGTGCTAATAGCTAGCTAGCTTCAGCTTTAGAGCGATGTATGACTGCTCGGAGATAAGAGGATGAGAAGAAGCTGTGGTTACTGTAGAGTAACAGAGTTAAAACCTTCGGGCGTCTTTCCCATCTTGTTTGCGTCGTTGTGGAGTTTCGACCTGGTCCGACGCGTGCTGTCCGATAATCTCTGGGTAAAAACCCAAGCTCCGTCGGGAGCGAACGATGGTGACGGACGCATCACTACCTTCTTGGAGTCGTTGTCTTGGATATTGGCCCGCGGTGCGGTTGGTTCGCAACAGCTGGCGTTGGGTTTGTGTGGCCGGGGAGGTGGATCCCGGGCGGCGGCCTCAGAGGACGTTGGTGGACGTCGTGGCGGCGGCCTCGGTCTCCCATGCTACGACGGTCCTAGGAGGCAGGGTCGTTGTCTTGCGTGAGTTTGGGTGGCGACCTGGGGCTGCGCGGGCAGTGGGTTCGTCGACCCGGCTGGATCGCCTTCGGACAATGTGAAGGTTGATCTGGTTGCTACGCCGGGGCGACAACCCTGGTTTTAGCGCGGCATTCAAGGTCTACGGGCAGTCGACTTGGCGACTATGTGCAGCATTGCGGCTCATGTGCGACTTTGGTGTAGTGGCGGCCCCGGAGACGAGGGTGTGTGTTTGTGGTGTTTTGTGGACTTGCGTCGTGTGGGCGGCGGGTCTCCTCGCTTGTGCGATATTTCGGTCCCGTTTTTCTTATAAACCGGGCATTGTACAGTTTGTATGGTTTTGAACCCGGTGTCCAGTATAAACTGGTTCATCTCTTTTATCTATATGAGCGGTGGATATCGACCACCTTAAACTAAAAAAAAAAGAACTGAAAGTGATTTTGGAGCACGGGTTCCATGGAGCCCTTTTTTGAATTTTCTAAATCGACATTTAAAGTTTCAAATATTTCTAAAAAATCCAAGATGTTTACAATGCCGAATTCGACAATTATGCAAATTTTCAACCCGAAATAGTTTGTATTCTAGCCTAAAAAAAAGAAAAATCCTGACAAATCGGAAAATTTCAAATTTTGCAAGGTTTACATTGTAGATCCAGAAATTTGTCATTTTTTTACAAACCAAAATAAATAATATTAAGCATTGATATTCTGCACACCGGTACAAATAGTTTTTAGATAAAAGCCAATAATGCCCAGCTTTGAATTAACAAAGCTCAAGGTTTTACACGGCTAGAGATTACAGGTGCTGAGGAAATCAGCTTACAAAAGAACGGAACAACAAGCAAACAGAAAATAAACAAGACACGCCGCTTGAAACGGTCTAGGATCTTGTAAGCCGCAACAATCGCTGACCGGAGGAGTCTCTAAAATGAAGCATCTGCGCCGCCGAAGAAATCATGTCCACATCTGCAACCTGGAGTCATACCAGTCGTCGGTGTGCCATCCGTCTCCACGTCCGAAGAGGGCCCCTGCCCTCTCGCTCGGATCGAAGAGCGCCGCACCGTCGGAGTTGGAGAAGCTCACCCTTGAGCATAGATGGCAAGGAGACAACATGGCAGCAGAGGGAGAACAGGAACACGACCAACTCACCGAAACATACGCCAAGACAAGAAGCACTGCTTGTGCACGACCCACCACAGAACGTAACCAGTAGACACTAGGCTTCCAAGACGACGCCTCCAGGGAGGAAACGGCACAAAAGCGTCGCCGCCGTCTGGTCCAAGGTGGACCGAGATTTTCATCCGAAGCCTGCGGACATAGTAGCACGCAACCCCAACGACGCCCCCAAGGAGGAGCACGACGCTCGAAAGCGTCGCCGTCGCCGGTCTGGCAACACCGGGCAAGGAATTAACCTAGGAACTTGAACTACTGTCCGACAAAGTCATCTCGGCGACGCGAGTGAAGGGTAGATCAAGCGAGACACCAACGGAAGAAAGCAAAGAGCTTTCGACCACGATTGACCCACGACGCAAACCTCACCGTCCACACGGTCAAGGAAGCCATCCAGCACCTAGCGTTGCGGAGCTCGCCGCCAAGCCCCCGCAACTCCCACCACTCAGGGCCGCCGCCCCGACGTACCAGAATCATCAACCTCAACCGCCGCCCAAAAGAGAGGCAGTCCACCACCGCGAAGCCAGCCACCCCAGCAACCGCAGACGGCGCTCCTCCAGGCACCCTGCCCAAACCATCCCCGCACAAGCACCGAGAGACTACGGTAAAAGCCCAGGCAGCCGAAACCCTAGATCTGAAGATCTCACCCTAAGGAACCAAACGCGCTTGAGAGGACGGCAGATCTGGCGATGGCACCAACGCCGGCCAACCAGCCAGCTCGTGGTGGTTGCTCCCCGCTCCCTAGCAGGGGACGACGTGGCAGAGCCAGGCCGGACGGATCTGGGCATCCCAACCCAGCCCGTGCAGCACTACTCAGGCCACCGGCAGCCGGAGCTCGCGACGGCACACCCTTGTGCCGCCGGTGCCACCACGCCTTGGAGGCGTTGGTCTTCCCGAACGGCCGCGCGGCGCCGGAACCCACCGCAGGTCAGCGCAACAGCGAGTGGGGAGGAAGGGAACGGAGCAGGGCTTGGAGGAGGAGGCAGGAGAGAGGGCCCGCCGCCGCCGCGGGACCGGTACAAATAGTCATGTTGTACTGCCAGGATTTTTTTCACATTTTTTCAAAACTTAAAAATGTGCTTTTCGAATTTTTCAAAAAAACGAGTCCGTGGAGGTCTCCTCCACTAAATCACCGCACTCCAAGCTAGTAATCTGAGGTACAAAGGTTGTGGAAAAAAAAAAAAACAGCAAACCTGTGCTTCTGTTGTGAGAGCTCAAGGTGTGCCGTCACAGTGAACATGCACGGGATTGGCCCATCGTCCGCACCGAAGAGGACTTGGGCCTGGCCGGCGGTGTAGTAGTGCCGTGCAGGCCACGCAATGGAGGGCAGCAGCGACCACGTCGTCGACAGCTCATACATTTGGGCAGCTGTGTCGTGGATGCTGCCATGGTCGTCGTGCAGGCCTTCTCGGAAAAAGCGGTGGGTGGCATGTACGTGGGAGGTATGTGGGCATCGGATATGCGCGGAGAAGGATCGCAAAAAGCCACGGGAGAAGGATCTCCAAAAATCCTACCTTAACCTTCAAAAAAAAAAAAATCTGGGGCTACCAGCAGGTCGCCAGGGGCAGGCGAGATGGCTCCGCCGTCGGGCTTCCGCCAGACCCACGCTCATCCACTCCGTCAGCAAAGAGTCGTCAAACCACCGCGAACTTGACGAGGGAACCTCTCGAAGAGCCCTTGGCGCGGAGGACATCGGTACCGCGGTCATGCTACGGAGTATGGCGGTGATTCAGCGTTTCAGAACTAAGATTTGGCAAGCACGCTTGGGGCGGTGCGTGTCCTGACGTCGGCGGCGACTTGGAAGGTGAAAGGACGCGGTGAGCAGCGATGGAGGTGCACCGATGGCATCGAACGGAGCAGACGAAGGTGTTTGAGGCACAGCTCCTGGCTGGCGAAGGCGCGGGTGTACAGTACAACTCAGAGAGGAGCGGAATTGAATTTGCTTTCCAAAACATATACAGTACTGAACTACTAGTTCAGTTTGCTAGTTAAGGTGCTACGTAGATGGAACGAAAGATTTCAGTCTGTTTTCCCAAGTGTGATGCCAGAAGCCCAGAAGAGGATAGATCCCCTGGCAGTGCGTGCGTCGGACGCGAATTTTCTGTTTGAAGCAGCTTAGCTAGGGCAAAACTAACAACGGATTGTCGCCGCGATTTTCTCTTGAGTTAGTTCAGGGGGACGACGTGCCAACAATCACAAATTGCACCCGCAAAAATAATAATCTCAAATTGCACCTTAATAAATGGAGTAGTAGATTCCTCAAAAAATAAATGGAGTAGTAAAGATACATGAACCTGACCAATACGTGGGTCGAAGAAGACATCGATCATTAGCACACCTCTTACATGCAGTATATAATAACGGGAATCGCTTCCTTCTCCTTAGTTGGGGATCCTGCAGTTCAACCGGACCTCCGTCTGCGTCCCGGACGGCAGCAGGTTGCCCATCTTCACCATGGCCAACTTGAAGTCGGTGAAGAACCTGGTCTGGTCGCTTTTGTACGTCCTCACCAAATTGCTAATCACCAGCGCGTCCAGCTTCAAGCCGCCGCTGAAGAGCTCCTGGTCCGAGTGCAGCAGCCCTTGCTTCACGACCAGGTTCCGTAGTAGGCGTTGTCGAACACGTCGGCAGTCTGCACGTCGAAGTTCGCGAGGAGGGTAGCGTTGACCGTACCCTTCCGCGGGCACGTCGCCCTCAGCTGATCCCTGAATTTGTCCTCGATGTTCTTATCGTTGTAGATGTGGTCGCGATAGTTCTTGCACTGCGCGCGCCCGATGGTGTGCGCGCCGGAGAGCGCCGTCAAGTCCTGCAGCAAGAGGTTCTTTACGGCGAACTTGGAGATGAGCGTTGCGAGGCTGGACCCGGGGCCCGGGAGGTCGCCGGTTGTGCCCGGGCTGGCCGTGCGCGAGTCCTGGCGCCCAAGCGACACGTCTCAGGTGGGACCTCCGACCTGCATGAAGCGAGAAGCGGTATTTTTCAGGGTCAGCGCCCGTTGAAGCCATGGCGCGCGTGCGGGACTGTGCTGGTTACTAACCAGGTTGACTCCATCACGGGCGGCGAGCGCGAGGATGTCGGCACATGAGACGGTGCGATCGCCAAACACCCCACATCTGTTGTACCTGCATGGATGTCAGCTATCCTATTTACTCCATCCGTCCCAAAATAAGTGTCTCAAGTTTGCATAAAAGTGGATGTATCTATACATGTTTTATGACTAGATACGTTCACTTTTTGACAAATCTAAGACATTTATTTCTGGACGGAGGGAGTACATTTTTGCTCCGTATTTGGGAAACATTCTTCCGTACAGCTGAAGCTGACAACCCAGCACGTCCCTCGTCTTTGTCGACCGTGGAATCCCAGGAGACCAGTCCCTTATACGCGTTAAACTGGGGAGGAGCAACGTTTAAACTACTTTGTTCTCTAATCTAACATAACCATACTTCAATTCAAAATAAAATGTATACGAAAAATATTTGCATCGACGAGTAGATCCCATTCCCATACTCAATTTTGAGTTTAGTTGACTGTAGATTCTAAATTTTGAACCGATGTTCAGAACGTATCTAGATGAATTTTATCAAATACGTCGCACTCGGTTGACCTTTGGAAATATCAAATATTCTTTGCAAGAGGAATTTTGATATGCGGTGAAGATATCCACAATTGAGAACAAGGACAACCGGTGATTTTTTACAGACCACTATCGGAAAGAGGTGATTTGAAAGTGGCGACCAAATTTGTCCGGTTACATATAATATCGCTTGGGGATATCTTCGTCGATCTTAAATATCATTGTAATCCATGGTACCGATTGAATATATCCGGTTATCCATAGTACCTCGTAAGGATATCTTCGTCAAATTTGTCCGGTTTCCTATAATACCGGTCGGGGATATCTTCGTCGATCTTAAATATCATGGTTATCCATGGTACCGATTGAATATATCCGGTTATCCATAGTACCTCGTAAGGATATCTTCATCAAATTTGTTCGGTTTCCTATAATACCGGTTGGGGATATCTTCGCCGATCTTAAATATCATGGTTATCCATGGTACCGATTGAATATATCGGGTTATCCATAGTAACTCGTAAATATATCTTCATTAAAATTGTCCGGTTACATATAATACCAGCTGGGGATATCTTCGTCTATCATAAACATCATGGTTATCCATAGTACGGATTGAACATATCCGGTTGTCTATAGTACCTCGTAAGGATTTTTCGTCAATTACACTAGCCGCAATCTACACACATACATATTATCGGAACGGAAAAATTACAACATGAAAGTTGTGCGAAATGTTGATATAACCTTGCTCCTCAAAATATATTTCAAACGGCCAACTGAGCGCGGCGAATTTGTCAAAAAAAGACTTAAAAAGTTCTAAACATCGGTTCAAAATTGAGAATTTACACTCAACGAAACTCAAAACCGAGTACGGGAATGGAACCTACTTGTCGACGCCCATATTTTTCATATACATTTTATTTTGAATCGATGTATGGTTATATAAATTAGAGACTAAGTGGAATTTAAACATTTGTTGTGGGATTCTACGTTAAAGATGTTCTCCAAATTTTAATCCTTTAAATGGTCTGGTCCCCTTGGATTCCACATGCGATGGAGACTGGAGAGAGGCACGGACATATTCGTTTCTGTAGGCACAGGGGTGTCAGACATAGGGGTCAAACCCCAGTTGAGGTGGGCCTGGGGGCGTTGATCCCCTTGCTGGGTTGAACGCGCCAGATAGCACTCACGTCTTGCCGCGTTGTAAAGCGACTTTTCCCCTTATTGACCTGGGTCTTGATGGCGTCGATCACCTCGTACCCACGGACCGATTTGTTCGGGTCGGCGGTCTGCTCGCCTCCCTCAGTGAGCAGAATCGAGCCGTCACACCCCTGCCGATATCAGATAAACACAAACGCCAGTTGCCAGCACGTAGCAATCAAAGAGCAAAACCAATGATCGACTACATTTAGTAGCACAGCAGTACAGAGAAACAGAACTAGTACTATGGTTTGCTTACATTGACGAAGCAGTCTTGGAAGAAGAGGCGAAGAATGGAGGCGGCCATCCGCGGATCCTTCTTCACATCCGAAACCATCACTGACTGCACGATGTTGCTAAGGTTGCGGCAAGACGTGGAGTAGAAATCGCTCGACAGCTCGGCGTTGGCCGGGCCAGCAAGGACAGAGAGGACGACGGCGAGGCCAACGAAGGCCAACCTGCAGGTGAAGACGGCCATCGTACTTCTCGTATTAATTAGCTCGAGATCGAGGAGAGAACACTACACAACTATCTTGTGAGCTCGATGAGGCGAGATGCATATGGCGGCATCCAATATATAGTAGTCAAAAAGTTGACGTGTCACTGTAACTAATGATGAGAGAGGGATAATCGTATCATAAGTAAGTAGATACCATAACATAAGGTGTTCCAATACACAATGAGTGTATAAACATAATAAATGCATATTACATGATAATATATGTTACTATCCACTAAGTAGTAACATATACTAGAATCATGTGCATACTAGTGTATGTTACTTCCCAGTGTGAGTAGTCTAATCTCCCAAGAAATACAAGTATATCCAATACAATAGTGACACGTCTTCTACAAGGTGGATCCCACTAATCTCTCTTCCCATGTGAGTGTGTTTTCATTTTTTTTTTCCTTATGCATATATGTTTTGATTTTTTTCTTTGTGCATACGCTTTTACATTTTTTGACACGTTCCTACCTATCACTTGTATTTATATGTTTATGATTAGTCAAACTTTTTAAATTTTGACTAACATTATGAAAATATATATAAATATTTACCACAATAAATCAATATCACCAGATGCTTATTTCAGTATGTATGTAGTCCATATTAAAATATCTTAAGCATCTTATATTATGGAAGAGAGTGAGTACTAATTTAATATTATAAATATTGGTAGAATTTTTCTAAAGTTGGTGAAATTTCAAAAAGTTTGTCTATGCACAAAATCTACAAGTACACTTATGACGGAGGGAATATGTACACATTGAAAAATTGGAACATAACAATCGCATTACATGCTCTCCGTAGGTGGTTCATTGGTAAACATGTGAATTATTGGAGACGGGTTAGCTTCTTGATTAGACGTAGATAGGAATAAACCCTTCTAATTTATTGGAGGTGATCTCCTTATTAGTTGTTCCTCAATATATAGTGCCCGAGATGATTGTTGGGTCGAATAATCCTTCATTGTCCTCATATCATGCTTTTGCTAACACTAGCTATGGCATAAACTCTACGGTTGTCGGTTCCTTCCTTTGTGGCCCTTAAATTGGTGTTTGCATTACATGCATCCTCTTCATAGATATCTACTTCATATGAGATTGAGCTTAACCCGGAGGCACTATCATTTAAAGGATGCAGGAACCTCATAGAGCTGAACTGGCTAGGTAACCGTCAAAGAAATTCTTTCTTGGAAAGAGAATAAATAAGACAATCAGGCCGCCTCAATGGAGGGCTTGACGTGGACTTTGACTTTGAACAAAGAAAGAGTTCATCTTGGTATAACGAAGTGCCCATGGAGCAGGTTCATGACGTCCAAGGTGTTTGATATGACTAAAAAATATTCAAGGCCATCCAAAAGGGATTAGCCACGCTTTAAGATATTACTAATGTTTGGTTCCTAGTAGCAACGCTTTAAGACGTCTTTTTACGGTGTCTTTTACTAATTCTATAAGAGGGAGTAGTATGGTTTACGATTCAGATGTGCCGTCCTAGATTAGGCCCAGGCAGGCGCATCAACTGTAGCGCAATTGTACAAACTCCGTTTGTTAAAGTAAGGCATATATTCTTCGTCAAACTTCAATATAGTGTAACTTTGACCGATTTTATTGATAAAAATATGAACAATTCGAATATAAAATCAACATCACAATTGACTTACCATAGAATATATTTTCATTGTAAACTTATCAATTTTATAAATGTTTATATTTTTGTCTATAATATTTGTCAAAGTTAGACTATGCTGATTTGAATAAAAAATATATGTCTTACTTTAAGAAATGGAGGTAGTAATTCTCTTCACCCGTTGACGAACAAGCATAGACCCGACGACGCTGCCTCATTGAAGAAGCGCGCCGTCACCTGACCGGTCGCCGTGGCTTCACTATCGAAGCGCGCCGTCACCCGATTGGCCGCCACCTCACACACACAACCACCGACGACGCCGTCGAATCCCCTCTCGGCTCTTCACTCCACCCTGCACGTCGACGGAGGCGACTGTTAATCGATATGCTCGGGCTGCAATTGCACGCCTCGATGTGTTCTATTGATCAGTATATATACACGGATTACAAACTTGTATTACAAGCAATCTAGGTTGGTTTTTTGACATTTTTCATGGAAATGTCAAAGAAACGACTTTTTGATCCACATGTAAACAACCTGTTTTTTTACATTGAAGCACATGGATACTACTCTAACAAGGAGCTAGTCGTGCATAGGTGTTCGTCAGAGGGAACAAAAAGGAGAAAACTGGCCAATATATTACACTTTGTTTTAGACAGCTGGTGCTTCGGTCTCGGCTAGATGATATGTGGAGACTACGCTTTCTTTTACATCGTTCTCTTCAGACTACTGTTTGTTCATTGTAACGTATGCTTGTGAGCTTGCTCTCTTCTTGCCATCATTTCCTGAGCGTGTTGTGCTTTCCGCTCCGTATCCCTTTGAGACAAGAGGCCGTAGCCCAGCGTTAAATTAATGACGGCAATGGCGAAAGATACAAAGTGCTGAACCAGTTTAAAAACACCTCTACACACACAAACAAAGGATCAAGCTAAAGGCTTGTACAAGAAAACAGTGATAGCAGAGCTACACGGAAGCTAGGTCGATGGTAACACGAGGAAGACAACAGATACAACTTGAAGAGCCGAAGACGCCGACGAGGTTGGACCTTCGCGTGACCGGGCAGCGCCGCCCGGACAAGTCTTTGTCGACAAAGGGACCCCTATCCCAGACCGACAGCGGACGCCGACGTCGATGGACTGGAGCTCACCCTAGAGCTCGAGCCGAAGCACCAACGGACGCTACATCATGCCTCGAAGGGCTGAAACCAAACAGGAGACTCGGGCTGCCAAACAACACTGCCACTGCCACCACACCACCTTCCGAAGAGAACACACCATGGACTCCAAAGGCGGTGCCTTCAAGAAGGACACGGCACCGAAGTTCCGCCACCGCCCGATCCAGAGGGATCTAAGGTTTTCACCGGGAGCCTCGTGAGGAAATAGGGAAGGGCCGTGACGACGCCTTCAAGAAGGAAACGGCGCTGATGCATGTAAAATGCATACATGAACTTTACATTTTATTACTTGATATTCCAACTTATTTGCAACTTATATGATGTTATATTCATGTTTTATAATGATTTCGGGGATTTTCTAAACAATCCCCCCTCTTTTGGTTCTAACTCTGTTTTCCAGAAAACGTCTTTTTTAGGGTTTCGGACTTTCCGGGAGCTTCGGGACTCCAAAAAGGGCAAGGCCAAAGAGCACGGTTCAGAATTTTCGAGACGAACGCAATGGGCCTAAAATGAAGACCAGCAGCCCAGCCAGCTGGAAACTAGAGGGTCCCACGTGGTCAGATTCCCTGGCCGCGTGGGACCACCTCTTTTCCCCCTCGTGGCTCCGATGCCGTCCGTTTTCATCTCCGTGGCTTCGTCTTGACCTAAAACCAACTATAAAAAGAGTCCCCGAGGAGTTTCGCGAGGAGGCGGCGGAGAAACACGAAACACACGAAACAGAAGACAGAAGGCTGCCGCCGGAGAAGATCGGAGGGG
Source organism: Poa pratensis (assembly GCA_947311845.1). Taxonomy (NCBI): domain Eukaryota; kingdom Viridiplantae; phylum Streptophyta; class Magnoliopsida; order Poales; family Poaceae; genus Poa; species Poa pratensis. Next base: position 64,579,425 of record CAMZMU010000096.1, on the reverse strand, counting down.
GGAAACGCTGCCGGAATCACCTCCGGTAGGCTCCTCCATCCCCCTCCGGAGTCTCCATCAACACCAACGTCAAGACCTGCACCATCTCCATCACCATCTTCGTGATCCACTTCATCCCCCTCATAGTTTGAGATTGTTGAACCCTAGCTATTGTTTAAGTGCTATTCTACCTGTGTATGATTAGTTACTTGTCATTGTTTTGTGGTGAGACTATAATTTCAGATTGTGTTGTATCATTTATACCACTGAATCATATCATGTCTTCACGTTGTGAGTAGTTCTCTCATGTTCCTGGGGGCATAGGATGGATTGGCAATGATCTATATATAACATGTGTTGGTATTTTGTCTAGTGTTTATCTTTTTATGTAATTCTATGATGGTGTTGTGCGAACGTCGACTGCACATCACTTCACCTAGATGGGCTCATAGGAGAACACCGTAGTGTAATGAATTGAGGGAGACTTGGGAGGACATGTAAACCTGAGACCGAGTCATGAAGTTACATTATGAGGGTATTAGTATCGGGGACCTTAGAGTGTAATGCTATGGTGGGACTTTATGTCTTAATAAATCTTGTGCAGTCATTTACTTGGCCACATGATCCATCATAAGGGGTTTAGTATATTTATTTAGCTATACCTAATAATGGCTCCGTCCGAAGAAGATTAAAACTTGACAAAATGCTACCTTGTTGTTCTAGAAATATTTATGCCATGAAATCTAGGTAGCCCCTGGGAACGTTCTCCACTTATAAGAAACACACACTTGAGCTTGTCCTCTTGCTGCATAGAGGATTGGGCTTTTCTCTCTTTGAGAGCTTTCACCTGCTACTATTTATCTGCTGCATTTTTACTTTATTGCAAACTCTACACCAAAAACCCAAAAACACTTGCATCATTTAATCATTTTAGTTTGTCTAGTGCATAGATAATAAGGGAAGTGACACTCTTATTTGAGAGGATAAATAACTTATACCTTCTACTCCTCGTGGGATCGATACTATACTTACACATTGAAGATTTCAACGATCCCCTATACTTGTGGGTATCAAGACATTTTC
>CAMZMU010000096.1:64357530-64578350 GCA_947311845.1 Poa pratensis | reverse complement strand
TGCGATTGCCGCAGGCCTTATTGACCTGTGTCTTGATGGCGTCGATCACCTCGTACCCACGGACCGAGAGGTTCGGTGGGGCGGACTTCTCGCCTCCCTTATCGAGCAGAATCGAGGCGTCACACCCCTGCCGATATCAGATAAACAGAAGCGTCAGTTGCAAGCACGTAGCAATCAAAAGCAAAAGCAATGGTCGACTACATTCAGTAGCACAGCAGTACATGGAAACAAAGCTAGTTATACGGCTACTTACATTGCGAAGCAGTCGGGAAGAAGAGGCGAAGAATGGAGGCGGCCATCCGCGGCTCCTTCCTCACGGCCGAAACCATCACTGACCGCACGATGGTGTTAAGGTTGGGCAATTCTTGGAGTAGACGTTGGTCGACACCTGCGCGTTGGCCGCGCCAGCGAGGACAGACAGGACGACGGCGAGGCCAACGAAGGCCGACCTGGTGAAGACGGCCATTGTACTTCTCGGCTTAATTGGCTCGAGATCGATCGAGGAGAGAGCGCTACACAACTCTGTCAGCTCGATGAGGAGAGATGCATATGGAGGCATCCAATATATAGAGAGAGTAAATTGCAAAACCCACCACATAGTGCTCTGCTCGATCGAGCTCCGGAACAACGCTAACTGCTAGGTTAGTAGCTAGCATGAACCTGCATGAGCTGGCTCGCGGTTGGGGTCATGCACGCACGACATACAAAGTTCTTAGCCAAACGCAGCTGAATTTAGTTGACCCATGGGCAGAGCCAGACTAGTACATGGTGTACAAATTGTTATTTCCAGCACCCCATTATTTTTGGCAAAAACATTGTGTACCTGTGTACAGTTCACATACCTATAAAACGGTTGTTCCAAATAAATTTGTACAAGGTTGAGTAAAATTGTGATTTTAGGGAATATATGTACACCCATTATTCATATGTGGGCTCCGCCACTGAGTTGACCCATTATTCATATGTGGGCATGCCAAGCTACATGTTGCTAACGGAGTAAACGAAAACTATTTTTGAACGATTTTAAAAATAAACGAAAAGGCCGGTGAACGAAATTGATTTTAAAAAGTGAACCAAAAAAAGTTTATGAGCGGAAAATATTTTTGAACGATTTTTAAAAGTTAACAGAAAAAACTACGAACGGAAATTATTTTTGAATGATTTTTAAAATATGAATAATTTTGAGATATGAACATTTTTCAAAAATGAAAATTTGAGCAAAAGTTTAGAATAATATCTAAAAAAAGAGAGAAAAAGAAACAGCCAAAAAAAGAAAAACAAAAAAGAAAAATATTTGAAAAAATGAACATAAAATGGCGGTGAACGCAAACTATTTTTGAACAATTTTAAAGGTGAAAGGAAAAGGCCAGCGAACGATTTTTTTTGGAATAATTTAAAAAATGAAGAGAATAACGGTGAACGAAAACTATTTTTGAACGATTTTAAAATTGAATAGAAAAGGCCGATGAACGAAATTAATTTTTGAACGATTTTAAAAAGTGAACAGAAAAAAGTCTATGTAAGAAAATTATTTTTGAACGATTTTTAAAAAGTGAACATAAAAAACTCTATGAACGGAAATTCGTTTAGAACGATTATTAAAAAGAGAACAGAAAAAACTCTATGAACGGAAATTTTTTTGAAATATGTACAAAGTTCAAATCTGAACAATTTTCAAATATGATTTTTTCACATCTGAACATTTTTTAAATTTGAACATTTTTCAAAAATGAAAATTTAAACAAAAAACTAAAATAATATCTAAAAAGAAAACAGAAAAGAAGAAAGAAAAAAGAAACAACCAAAAAAAAGCAAAAAAGAAATATGAACAATTTGAATAAATAAACATAAAATGGCGATGAACGAAAGCTATTTTTGAACGATTTTAAAAGTGAACAGAAAAGGCCGGTGAAGGAAAACTACTTTTGAACGATTTAAAAAATAATAGAAAATGACGTTGAACGAAACTATTTTTGAACGATTTTAAAAGTGAACAAAAAAGGTCGGTGAACGAATTTATTTTTGAACGATTTTAAAAGTGAACAGAAAGAAGTCTATGAACAAAAATTATTTTTGAACGATTTTTAAGAAGTGAACAAAAACTCTATTAACGAAAATTGTTTTTGAACGGTTTTTGAAATATGAATTTTTTTTAGATATGAATATTTTCAAATCTGAACATTTTTTATATATGAACAATTTTCAAATCTGAACATTTTTTAAATTTCAATATTTTGAAGAAATTAAATTTAAAATAATATCTAAAAAGAAAACAGAAAAGGAAAAGAAACAACCAAAACAAGAAAAATGAAAAAGAGACCGGAAAATAAGAAAGAAAAAAACCGCCAAAAGAAAACGAAAAAAAGAGAAGCAGGTGCACTACTGGGCCGACTGAAAGGATCGGTATGACACCTAGAGGGGGGGGGGGGGTGAATAGGTGCTACTCCAATTTTAGTCTTTTTCAATTTAGGCTTGACACAAAAGGTAAATTCTCTAGATATGCAACTACGGTGAATTTACCTATATGACAAGCTAGCAACTAAGCACGATATAATAAGGCGGTAAACAAGGATAGAGGTAACCGAAGTCAAAGCACGCGGAGACACGGATGTAATCCCGAGTTCCTCCTTTTTAGGGGAGTACGTCTCGTTGGAGAGGTGTGAACCAACACAATGGTTCAACGGCCACAAAGGCCTCACCCTCTTCTCCGGTGAACCGCACCACAAAGGTTTGGTTCACTTCAACTATCGGAAACCTTCGAGGCGGAGTCCGGAGCCTTTACAACAACGACTTGGGGCACAACCCACAAAGGATTGGGGGCTCCCAAACAGCTACAATCTGTCACAAAGACAATCAAGTGAGTACAATAGGGGGCTAGGTTTTCCTAGTGGAAACCCTAGCTAATGGTCCCTCAAGTGAATGAGGGGGAAATGACAAACGGCTCGGTGAAGATGTAGATCGGGGCCTTCTCCTTCAATCCTCCAAAGATCAACAGTTTGGGTGGAGGGATTGGGAGATCTAGTGATTCTTGAGCTTGCAACAATGGGGATCTTGAATTCTGGGCGAGCTACTCAGCTGGAGGTAGGTGGAGGGGTATTTATACCCCTCCAGAAATTCTAGCCGTTGCCCTCAGTTTGACACAGTTTTCACTTAGGCCGGAAGTTCCGGTTGGGCCGGAAGTTCCGGCCAGCCGGAACTTCCGGGCAAACCTCCGGTCGACCACAGTACCCTTTTTCTTCGAAAAAAGTCGGCCGGAAGTTTTAGGCCGGAACTTCCGCCCTTGGGCCGGAACTTCCGGCCAATCCGGAACTTCCGGCCAGTATAAAACCTGAGCATTTCCACAAGCATAAAACTTCTTTGTTTGTGAACTTTGAACCTGTCACAAGCTTAACATATGTTAAACACGGCTTTTGTTGTCATAATCACCAAAACAAGATTACGGGCAAGTTTGCCCTTTCAATCTCCCCCTTTTTGGTGGATGATGACAACAAAAGAAAAAGATTTGCAACATATAGACGGGCTCCCCCTAAGCATGTGCATAACTTGAAAAGATGCATTTGAATACAATATGCACATAACTTAGGATCAACACTCCCCCTATATTTTACAAGTCAAGCAAGTAAACAAGTAGACATAGAAACACAACTTGCACAAACAAGATACAAGACATAGAGGAACACAACATAGTCTTTACATAAATAAGTTCACAAAAGGTTCCACATGTCTTACCACATGCATAAGATAGGAGGTTCAACAAAGGCGACAAATACAAATAACCGGAGCACAAAACATAACGGAAACAAATAAAAGACGAGACTTTGTGCTCCACCCATGCAAATCCCGCAACCTAGGAGATAGACTTCTCCCCCTTTGGCATCAAGACACCAAAAAGGGAAAAGAAAGCGAATCTAACGTCCCTCACTCATCATCCGACGAGTCCGTCGCAAGCTCCGCATCATCCGGCACATGAGTAGTCCACTGAACTGTCGCGTTGTTCCAATGCTTGTATGGAAGGTGTGGAGGAGGAGGAGGAGGACAGTTGGGGACCTTGAGATGCTGCATCATCATGTAATCATTCATAAGACCACGGTGCCTCTCCACTGACGCGTGAAAGTTCTCTTTGTGAATGCAAACATTCATCCTTAATATCTTGTCAAGTGCACGCTGAGCCCATGTGCGTTGCTTGGGTTGACCGGGCTTCTTCACTCTTGGATCACTTGGGATATGAGACCCACTAGCTCCATCATCGGTGGCCATAGGACCTTTATCCTTGTTGAGATTGAGATGAGCAGCCTTCTTGTGCATCAAAACAGGCTTATGAATAATGTCGCAGCCGAGGGCTGCATCGGGGTTAAGCACATCATGATCTCCAAAAGGGAACTTGGACTTGATGAGCCTCATAATGTAAGGAGCATATGGAGGCACTTTCCTTCCTATCACGGCATCATATATCTCATGAAAAATGAAGTCCATCACATCAATAGGAAAGGCATTCGCTTGGGATCATCTTCCATGAAAACTGTGAGCATAGACCATGAGATTGACAAGACCACCACGGATTTCATTGTTGTTGCCTCCACTTGGAGCAATAGTGTGGGAACATGCGAAGCAAGATGTCATAAACGGGAAGGAGTCCCGTTGTGCTGCCAATCACTCCATCATCAGCATATAGGTCACTCATCTCATTCTTATCATAAGCAGCCCCTTGAATGTGCATGCGTTCACCGGAAGCCCTGGTGCAGCTAGCAAACCCATACCGGTGGCCATCATGCTCAAGAGCATCAGCAAAGTCATGAAAGTTGGCGGAGAGCTTGTGATTGCCGCACATCCAAGTCATACCACGGGCAGGAGTCTTGTCAAACACCACAGTGGAATAGAACTGATGAATCATGTGGATGTTGTAGTCGGACTGAATCTCCATCAGAGGACGCAAACCAAGAGCCTCCACCACAGCTACAGCCCCACCAAAGTATGCTTGTTGCTTCTCCAAGTGTTCAAAATCAATGGGCTGCATAGGGCACACCTTGTGCTTGCCAAGCTTGCAATATACCTCCTTGTACAGCACCTCTTGCTCAACATGATAGAAGCAAGAGTCCAAATCAGGGTCACGCTCGCCTTCATTGGTGAAGGCTAAGCGCCAAGGAATGAAGTCCCTTTGATGCTTAGGAACAACAGGCACGGGTGCTTTTTTCTTCTTCTTTGACATAGGTTTCTTCGACACAGGGGCAGCAGCAGTCTCACCACGAACAAGATCATCCTCTCCTCCACTAGTGGGACGGGACGGGAAGCGGTACGCTTGGCAACAGCTCGACGGACACGAGAGCCACTAGGTGCTGAGAACAGATAGAAGATAGCATAAGATAAGTGCTCAAGTCAGATGATAAAAGAAACAAGAAACAAGTGGATTGAATGTTAGCATTTTTCCTGTTTCAGGGCGGAAGTTCCGGTCGCAGCGGAAGTTCCGGCCAAGCCGGAAGTTCCGGTTTGCACGGCTGCGAGAGGAACAAGAACCTCAAACAAAAAATTGCTAACAAAAATCAAATCGTTTCTAGTATATGTTAGGGCAAGCCTAGAGGATTGTTTTCACCAAAGGAATTCAAGTAAAAGGCTCTATTTCTACTAGGTTAAACGAAAAGTGCATCTCGTCCTAGATGTGAAATAGAGGAAAGTACCGGCATCCATGGTGAAAACCGCTTGGAGGAACGGGATCCCCTCGTCGAGGAGATGCAGATCCGACCGGAAGCCGGAGGAATCCGCGGCGGGAAGGCCGCGGTGGAGATGGGGTGGTGGGGGAGTTCCTGGGCGAGGAGAGAGAGAGCACGGGCGCGGGGGTGGAAGAACTGCTCGGGAAGAAGCAGTCCACCCCGCGGCCTGGCATAAAAGCGCCCAGAAAACTTAACCCGGAAGTTCCGTCTCAGCCGGAAGTTCCGGGCAAAGTTCCGGCAAAACCTCCGGGCAAAAACAGAACAGTTTTAGCCCGGGGACTTAGCCGAAATTTTGACTGAAACTTTCGGGCGCCGGAGGTTCCGAACCAGATACGAAAATTCCGAGGTACCCCCACTACCACAAACTCCGGAAAGGCAACAAATGACTTGAGCAAGAGTTTTAGCATGTTTTTAAGGAAGGAGCAAAGCATGGCTTGGGATAGAAATAGTCACTGGAGATGGTACTTCACACTCAAACTTGGTAAGAGGCACAAAAAAACATTTAAAGAAGCATCATTTGAGTGTGTTTTCCATAAAGACCAACGGATAGGCAAAAAGGCCATAAAGCTCCAAAAGATCAAATCTTCACAAAGAAGATGGCGGTGGCCTAAGCCACCATGTATGAGTGTATGTGGTGTGACACCGCGAAGATATATCTTGGGTTCACCGCCACTACTCGTCATTTAAGCTCACAATTCATAAAATGAACAATATAGAGACAAAATGAGTTCTTACTATCGGCATAATGGGGGGAGGGATAGTCCAATGGATTAGGACCGCACTCCCCCTATGTCCATGCCTACACCTAAACCAAACATATAGCTAAGATATAGGTGTGTATGCAAGATATTCAAGCGACGCTCCCCGAATCGATGATATTTAGCTCATGCCTCAAATAAGTGAACCTTGCTTCATCAAGTGGCTTCGTGAACATATCGGCAAGTTGGATCTTCGTGGGAATATAGCCAAGCTCAATGTCACCCCGGATGATGTGATCACGGATGAAGTGATAGCGAATCTCAATATGCTTCGTTCTTGAGTGCTCCACCGGGTTGTGGCCAATCTTGATAGCACTTTCATTGTCACATAAAAGAGGCACTTTGTCACAATGGACACCGTATTCCTTTAAAGTTTGCCTCATCCACAACAATTGAGTGCAACAACTAGCGGCCGCCACATACTCGGCTTCGGTGGTGGAGAGAGATATGCAATTTTGCTTCTTAGAAGACCAACTCACCAAGGACCTACCAAGGAATTGGCAAGCCCCGGAAGTTGATTTCCTATCATCCTTGCAACCGGCCCAATCCGAATCCGTGTAACCGGCAAGAGAGAAGTTGAGCCTTTAGGATACCACAAACCAAACCTTGGGGTATGAACCAAATATCGAAAGATTCGAAGAACCGCCGTTTGGTGGCTTTCTTTGGGAGCCGCTTGGTACCTTGCACACACTCCTACACTCAACACAATATCGGGTCTAGATGCACAAAGATAAAGCAAAGAACCAATCATAGAACGATAGAGCTTTTGATCAACATCCTTATCTTTACCCTTTGGATTAAGTTCAAGATGACACTTGGTGTCCATAGGAAACTTCTTCTCTTTAGCATTTTGCATCTTGAACCTCTTGAGCATGTCTTGGATATATTTGGCTTGAGAGATGAAGGTCCCTCCACTCAATTGCTTGATCTCAAAACCAAGGAAGTACTTCAACTCTCCCATCATGGACATCTCGAACCTATCGGTCATAAGCTTTGAAAATTCATCATTAAAAGCTTTGTTAGAAGAGCCAAATATGATATCATCAACATAAAGTTGGCATATGAAAAGCTCCCCTTTAACCCTCTTGGTAAAAAGAGTGGGATCGATTTGCCCCACTTCAAAGCCACGGTCTACCAATAGCTCTCTTAGGTGCTCATACCAAGCACGAGGTGCTTGTTTGAGACCATAGAGCGCCTTATCAAGTTTGTAGACATGGTTAGGGAAGTGTGGATCCTCAAATCCCGGAGGTTGCTTAACATATACCAACTCCTTTAAAGGACCATTAAGAAAGGCACTTTTCACATCCATTTGTTGCAACTTGAAATTATGATGTGATGCATATGCAAGAAGGATACGGATGGACTCAAGGCGAGCCACGGGAGCATAGGTCTCTCCAAAATCAATGCCTTCAACTTGAGAGTACCCTTGAGCTACCAATCTTGCCTTGTTCCTCACAACCATTCCATGCTCATCTTGCTTGTTCTTGAATATCCACTTGGTGCCTATAACATTGAGGCAATCTTTTGGCTTCTCCACTAGATTCCACACTTTGTTGCGCTTGAAGTTATTGAGCTCTTCATGCATGGCTTCCAACCAATCCGGATCTTCAAGAGCTTCAAAGACTTTCTTTGGTTCCACCATAGAGATGTGGCTTGATGTTCATTGAAATTTGCCAATTGTTTTCTTGTGGTGACCTTGTTCTTGACATTAACAATGATATTATCTAGATGAAGACTCTTTCTTCTCCAATCCTTTTTGACTCTTGCTATACGACGGGTTTCGATATCCTCATTGATGCGAGGAATTTCGCTTGATCATCTTGATCATTTGAGTCCCCGTCTTGACCGTGTTGACCTTGATCATCTTGAAGCACTTCTTCAACAAAGGAAGGAGAGGGTTGATCTTGGTCTTGACCTTGGCTAGTCAAAATAGGAGAACTTGGTTCTTGAATAGCAACTTGGTCAACTTGAGGAGGGCTTGAACTTGTTCTTGGGTAGGTGCATCATTTGCTTCCATAGAAGGTGCAACTTCAACTTGTGATGATGGAGTCTCCACTTGAGTGGAGCTAGGACTTGCTTGAGGAGGCTCATGATGGATTTCAATGGGGCGATGGAAACCAACCCCCATTCTTCTTATTGCATCTTGAGGTTCCTCATTATCTACATCACAAACATGAAATTGCGCCACTTGGGAGCCGTCATTCTCATCGAACCTCACATCACAAGATTCTATGACTTTCCCAACGGTCTTGTCATAGACTCTATAGGTGTGAGATTCGGCACCGTACCAACAAAAACACCCTCTAAAGCTTTAGATTCAAATTTAGACAAACGAACACTTTTGTTCTTATAGAAACACTTACAACCAAAACTCGGTAGTAGGAGACATTGGGCTTGTTGCCGGTGAGCATCTCATAAGATGTAAACTTCTTGCCAACACGAAAGAATAACCGGTTAGATGAGTGACACGCCGTGGAGATAGCCTCGGCCCATAAGAATAGCGGAGACTTAAACTCCGCCAACATAGACCTTGCCATATCCATGAGAGTCCGGTTCTTCCTTTCGGCTACACCATTTTGTTGAGGGGTATATGCAGCGGAATATTGATGACGAATCCCCTCTTCACTAAGAAACTCATTTAAGGTGTAGTTCTTGAACTCGGAGCCATTATCACTCCTAATGACCAAAATAGGGACATTGTATTGGCGTTGAACAATATTGGAAAAGTCGATGACGGTTTGTTGGGTTTCATCCTTCGTCTTGAAGAAATAAACCCAAGTAAATCTTGAATAGTCATCAACAATCACCAAACAATATTTCTTCCCACCAAGACTAGGTTGAGGCACGGCACCAAAGAGATCAACATGAAGAAGTTCCAAAATCCTCTTTGATGAAATGATGGTCTTGCTTGGATGGGGAGAATCATGCATCTTTCCTTCAACACAAGCCCTACAAAGACGATCTCTAGAAAAAGAAACATCCTCTTTTAGTCCAAGAATGTGGCCACCCTTGTGAAGACTTTGCAAAGTTCTCATGTTGACATGGGACAAGCGGCGATGCCACAACCACCCCACGTCGGCCTTTCCGAATAGGCATATTGCTTGAGTGTTGGTAGACCCCGAAAAGTCTACCACAAACAACTCATTTTCAACATACCCAACGAACATGACCTTTAGAGTCTTGCTCCTCAAGAGTACCACCATATCAATAGTAAAATGGACATCAAAGTTCATCTTATTAAGAGCACGAACGGACATAAGATTGTAACCTAGAGACTCAACAAGCATGACATTTACAAGGGTGATATCCCTTGCAACTACCACCTTGCCGAGACTCTTTACCTCGGCTTTGACTTGTCACCATAAGAGACGGATGAGTTATTTAGATTTGGTCTCAACTCCGTCATAATCTCCTTGCTTCCGGTCATATGACTAGTGCATCCACTATCAACCACCCATTTCGATCCACCGGAAGCATAGTCCTACAAGAAATCATTGCTTGGATTTAGGTACCCATTTCTCAATGGGTCCTCTTTGGTTAGCAACAAGGGTCTTAGGAACCCAAATAGAGTAATCAATGTAACCATCATATGGACCAACATATTGAGCATAAACATCCCCATAATAATCAACATAAAGAATATAGTTGGGGTTGTTATGCCCCGCAAAGTCACTACGAGTGGTCTTGCCCCTTGTGGCACTACCACCGCAATGGAAGTCTTGGCTTGTGCGGGCTTGGTCTTGATCTTCTTGTTGTTGCCCACTTTCTTCTTGGGCTCGGCTACATAACCAAGACCCTCCTTCCCTTTGTGTGGTTTTTGCTCAAATAAGTAAGCAATACCCTTATCTTTACCTTTGGGAATAGAGGTCTTGGCACTAACATTTTCTTCAATAACATTTTCATGAACACGAGGAAGAATAGATATGCTAGTTGAGCTAGATTTAGAAAGTTGAGTTTGAAGTTGCTCATGAGACTTGACTAAAAGGGAGTGAGTTGTTTCCAAGGCCTTGTGAGCCTTGTCAAGCTTCTCCATATCCTCAAGAAGTCTAGCATTAGCAACCCCAAGTTCAACTTTCTCCTTTTTAAGCACTTTATATTTAGCAAAGACATGATCTCTATCCTTAATGATTTTATTAATGATATCATCATTTTTAGCATCAAGAGATCAAGTCTTTCCTCAAGAGAACATCTTTCTTCACTCTCTTCATCAAGAGAGGCATTCAAGGATGCTACGGAAGCATTCAAAGAGGCAATGGTGAGAGAATCCTCTCTCTCAATCTTACTCTTTTCTTGAAGAAGTTCTTCGGCCGCACATAGTTGTCTCATGAGAGACTCAACATGTTCCTTAGCTTCACCTTGCAAGTTAGTCATGAAAGTATCGAAGCAACAAGTTCTTCTTAATCACAAGACTAGATTGATCACTCATTTCATGCATAGTCTTGGGAGAAGGAGATGATACCTCGGTGACATTAGCCATGAGGCAACGAGCGTTGTTGGTGGAGAAGTTCTCATTGGGGGATTCAAAGAGAGAAGATGATGAAGTTGATACAATAGCCAATGCGGCTACCTCTTTAGTAGGTGCATCTTCATCTTCGGAATCACTTGTGGCATATTCTTCTTGTGCCACCAACACAATTCTTGGTGCCTTCTTGAAGAAAGGCTTCCTTGGTCTTGCGGGCTTCTTTTGGATCAACTTGATGGTCCTTGGGGATGAGCTTCCCACCATTTTGCTCTCGGTTCTCATAAGGACACTCTCTTATGTAGTGGTTCTTGTCATGACAATTGTAGCACGTCTTCCACTTTGAGGCTAGCTCTTTCTTCCCACTTGAGTTGTTCTCTTTATCAACCTTGGCTTTAGCTTTTGCCGGGTCTTGCCAAAACTCTCTTGTGGCAAGAGCTATATGACCATTTAGAGCCGGTTCAAGATCATTTGGAGCAATGTTGCTTGGGCACGCTTCAACCTCATCAAGACATACCACCTTGGCCTTCAAAGCAAGTGAGGGGCCTTGTTTCATCCCCATGGCCCTAGCACGGTTATCTTCGGCATTCTTGGTGGCAACCTTGGAGGCTTGCACTTCTTGCATAACTTCATTGGATGTCATTTCGTTGTAGTTGTGTCTTCCTTGAATGGCCTTCACTCGATGGGCTCGAAGGCAAGAGAGCATTCACATACTTCCTCTTGACAAGCATCATCCACATAGGTTGCCCCCACATCAAAGAAGGCCTTTGCAAGAGTCTTGAGTCTTCCATACATGTCTTCATGATTCTCATTGTCAAACATGTAGAAGCCTTCGGCATCATTGCTCAAAGACTCATATCGGTTTCTCTTCATGCTTTCATTCCCAAGAAATGCAACCTCAAGACAATTCCAAGCTTCTTTGGCGGTGGTGGCATTGAGAACATAATGCTTGTCACTTTCACTCACTGAAAGTTCAATCATATGGAGTGCGGAGGCATTGAGTTGCTTTTCGGCAAATTCTCTTCTTGTCACATTGCTTGGATCCGCAACCTTGTACCCATCTTCAATGATCCTCCAAAGCTCGATAGAGGCACTGTTAATATGAGATTTCATTGAGCGTTGCCAACTAGCAAAGCTAATGCATTAAGCTTAGGTGGAGGACCAATGGGGTTTATGCGGGTGGTGATAGGTGGGTCGATAGGGTACCATCCCGGAACGTTATGGTACTCTTCCTTCCCATCTTCATGCTTGGTAGGAGGTGGAGGAGTTGGTTTAGATCCGGAGGTGGTTTCCACCCCTTCTCATTTTTCTTTTTACCCTCCTCGGAATCACCTTCATCGGAGTTAGAGATGCCCTCTAGTGGGATGGTTTCCGAAACCTTGGCATTTGTGAGTTTCATGAGCATGTCACGCAACTCATCAAATTTGACATTCATGTCATTCATGGACGATGTCAATGTTGTTTCCAACTTTGATATCGGCCATGGATGCCATGGTCTCTTTGGCCTTGGCAAGATCGGCCTCATCCTCACTTTGTGTCATACTTCTCTTAGGCGGTTAAGCCCAAAACAAGAGAGCCTATGCTCTGATACCAATTGAAAGGATCGGTATGACACCTAGAGGGGGGGGGTGAATAGGTGCTACTCCAATTTTAGTCTTTTTCAATTTAGGCTTGACACAAAAGGTAAATTCTCTAGATATGCAACTACGGTGAATTTACCTATATGACAAGCTAGCAACTAAGCACGATATAATAAGGCGGTAAACAAGGATAGAGGTAACCGAAGTCAAAGCACGCGGAGACACGGATGTAATCCCGAGTTCCTCCTTTTTAGGGGAGTACGTCTCGTTGGAGAGGTGTGAACCAACACAATGGTTCAACGGCCACAAAGGCCTCACCCTCTTCTCCGGTGAACCGCACCACAAAGGTTTGGTTCACTTCAACTATCGGAAACCTTCGAGGCGGAGTCCGGAGCCTTTACAACAACGATTTGGGGCACAACCCACAAAGGATTGGGGGCTCCCAAACAGCTACAATCTGTCACAAAGACAATCAAGTGAGTACAATAGGGGGCTAGGTTTTCCTAGTGGAAACCCTAGCTAATGGTCCCTCAAGTGAATGAGGGGGAAATGACAAACGGCTCGGTGAAGATGTAGATCGGGGCCTTCTCCTTCAATCCTCCAAAGATCAACGAGTTTGGGTGGAGGGATTGGGAGATCTAGTGATTCTTGAGCTTGCAACAATGGGGATCTTGAATTCTGGGCGAGCTACTCAGCTGGAGGTAGGTGGAGGGGTATTTATACCCCTCCAGAAATTCTAGCCGTTGCCCTCAGTTTGACACAGTTTTCACTTAGGCCGGAAGTTCCGGTTGGGCCGGAAGTTCCGGCCATCCGGAACTTCCAGGCAAACCTCCGGGCAAACCTCCGGCGACCACAGTACCCTTTTCTTCGAAAAAAGTCGGCCGGAAGTTTTAGGCCGGAACTTCCGCCCTTGGGCCGGAACTTCCGGTCCAATCCGGAACTTCCGCCAGTATGAAACCTGAGCATTTCCACAAGCATAAAACTTCTTTGTTTGTGAACTTTGAACCTGTCACAAGCTTAACATACTGTTAAACACGGCTTTTGTTGTCATAATCACCAAAACAAGATTACGGGCAAGTTTGCCCTTTCACCGACCCATAAGCAACCAGGGGGGGGGGGGGGGGACCAGGTGTGCGTAGCGCATTGCCCTCCGACCTGGTCGTCAAATAGGATTTGCCGACTACTATGATTTGATTGAAAGATTTAGATGTGTCGTCCGAGACAAGGCCTAGCAGGCCCATCAATTGTAGCGCAGTTGTAATTCTCTTCACTCGTTTACGAACAAACGTAGACCAGACGCCGCAACCTCATTGATGAAGTGCGCCGTCACCCGACCGGCCGCCGCGGCCTCATTGACAAAGCGCACTGCCACCCGATCGGCCGCAGTCACCACCCCGACCACGCATACACTGACGACGCAGTTGAATCCCCTCTTGGCTCTCCACTCCACCATACACGTCGACCGAAGCAACGTCAAACGGAACGTTGGAGGTGGACGCACCAAGGCCAGATGGCAGACCGACTTGGACGCCGACGGTCGTCCTTAAACAGGTAGCATACACGTTTTCCAGTTTTGTCAATTAGCATATGTGTTACATAAACTTCCGAGATCTTCCTGTACATGTTCTTGTTCAAAGCACATGTTAAATCTGACTTCTTAGTTTCGCTAGCGCAACCGATTTCTTTTTTTTTGTTTTCAAAACAAAACTTCAGTAGCATATATACTGATTACAATTCTCTGTCTTTACTCCTTAGTCTGCTTGGTACTGAACTCTAAGAACAGAAGCCAACTTTGGAAGCAATTTGCATAACAAACGTACTCCCTCCGTTCCCAAATAGGTGACTTATAAATTGAGTTAAAAGTCAACGTTTTCTAATTTTGACCAAGTATATATACAAAAATATGAAGATTTACAATATCAAATCAATATGAATATTCACCGTAAGATATATTTTCATGATATATTTATTTCACATTGTAATTAATTGTTGATATACTTATAATTTGGTCAAACATAGAAATTGTTGACTTTTTAAGTAAGTTTATACGCCACCTAAATAAGGACGGAGGGTGTACTACTCTGACAAAACTAGCAATTCCAACGCGATACGAAACAGTCGAAACATACAGTAATTCGAACGTGCACCACTCATAAACCTTTTTTAGCACGAAGCAGGACAAGGGATGCAGCAGAACGTGCACGACGTTAATCATTCTATAATGTCGAAACGAAGCACGACAATGGAAGCAGTCTCTTTTGTAGAGAGAAACAACGGAAGCAGTCGAACCAGCTTCCCAGTAACGGAAGCAGTTTCTCCCAGCGGACCAAAGTGGGCCGAGCCCAATTTCGTCAAGGGATAAGCGGAATAGAAGTTTCTTCCGCGTTACGCGTGACCTAGGACTGTAGCTGAAGAGTCATTTTTATGCAGCCTTAAGTTAATTGTTTTGCTTTGCAGTCGCATTGCTTTTTCTGTCAAATTTTTCGTCGAATCAGTATGGAAAATATTAATGTCATTTTTCTCTTTAAACCAGGTGCTTGGTGATCTGAGGAATTTCTGGTTTAGCCATACAACTGCTTAGTAACTTAGTAGATCAAGGTGTGTGCTAATAGCTAGCTAGCTTCAGCTTTAGAGCGATGTATGACTGCTCGGAGATAAGAGGATGAGAAGAAGCTGTGGTTACTGTAGAGTAACAGAGTTAAAACCTTCGGGCGTCTTTCCCATCTTGTTTGCGTCGTTGTGGAGTTTCGACCTGGTCCGACGCGTGCTGTCCGATAATCTCTGGGTAAAAACCCAAGCTCCGTCGGGAGCGAACGATGGTGACGGACGCATCACTACCTTCTTGGAGTCGTTGTCTTGGATATTGGCCCGCGGTGCGGTTGGTTCGCAACAGCTGGCGTTGGGTTTGTGTGGCCGGGGAGGTGGATCCCGGGCGGCGGCCTCAGAGGACGTTGGTGGACGTCGTGGCGGCGGCCTCGGTCTCCCATGCTACGACGGTCCTAGGAGGCAGGGTCGTTGTCTTGCGTGAGTTTGGGTGGCGACCTGGGGCTGCGCGGGCAGTGGGTTCGTCGACCCGGCTGGATCGCCTTCGGACAATGTGAAGGTTGATCTGGTTGCTACGCCGGGGCGACAACCCTGGTTTTAGCGCGGCATTCAAGGTCTACGGGCAGTCGACTTGGCGACTATGTGCAGCATTGCGGCTCATGTGCGACTTTGGTGTAGTGGCGGCCCCGGAGACGAGGGTGTGTGTTTGTGGTGTTTTGTGGACTTGCGTCGTGTGGGCGGCGGGTCTCCTCGCTTGTGCGATATTTCGGTCCCGTTTTTCTTATAAACCGGGCATTGTACAGTTTGTATGGTTTTGAACCCGGTGTCCAGTATAAACTGGTTCATCTCTTTTATCTATATGAGCGGTGGATATCGACCACCTTAAACTAAAAAAAAAAGAACTGAAAGTGATTTTGGAGCACGGGTTCCATGGAGCCCTTTTTTGAATTTTCTAAATCGACATTTAAAGTTTCAAATATTTCTAAAAAATCCAAGATGTTTACAATGCCGAATTCGACAATTATGCAAATTTTCAACCCGAAATAGTTTGTATTCTAGCCTAAAAAAAAGAAAAATCCTGACAAATCGGAAAATTTCAAATTTTGCAAGGTTTACATTGTAGATCCAGAAATTTGTCATTTTTTTACAAACCAAAATAAATAATATTAAGCATTGATATTCTGCACACCGGTACAAATAGTTTTTAGATAAAAGCCAATAATGCCCAGCTTTGAATTAACAAAGCTCAAGGTTTTACACGGCTAGAGATTACAGGTGCTGAGGAAATCAGCTTACAAAAGAACGGAACAACAAGCAAACAGAAAATAAACAAGACACGCCGCTTGAAACGGTCTAGGATCTTGTAAGCCGCAACAATCGCTGACCGGAGGAGTCTCTAAAATGAAGCATCTGCGCCGCCGAAGAAATCATGTCCACATCTGCAACCTGGAGTCATACCAGTCGTCGGTGTGCCATCCGTCTCCACGTCCGAAGAGGGCCCCTGCCCTCTCGCTCGGATCGAAGAGCGCCGCACCGTCGGAGTTGGAGAAGCTCACCCTTGAGCATAGATGGCAAGGAGACAACATGGCAGCAGAGGGAGAACAGGAACACGACCAACTCACCGAAACATACGCCAAGACAAGAAGCACTGCTTGTGCACGACCCACCACAGAACGTAACCAGTAGACACTAGGCTTCCAAGACGACGCCTCCAGGGAGGAAACGGCACAAAAGCGTCGCCGCCGTCTGGTCCAAGGTGGACCGAGATTTTCATCCGAAGCCTGCGGACATAGTAGCACGCAACCCCAACGACGCCCCCAAGGAGGAGCACGACGCTCGAAAGCGTCGCCGTCGCCGGTCTGGCAACACCGGGCAAGGAATTAACCTAGGAACTTGAACTACTGTCCGACAAAGTCATCTCGGCGACGCGAGTGAAGGGTAGATCAAGCGAGACACCAACGGAAGAAAGCAAAGAGCTTTCGACCACGATTGACCCACGACGCAAACCTCACCGTCCACACGGTCAAGGAAGCCATCCAGCACCTAGCGTTGCGGAGCTCGCCGCCAAGCCCCCGCAACTCCCACCACTCAGGGCCGCCGCCCCGACGTACCAGAATCATCAACCTCAACCGCCGCCCAAAAGAGAGGCAGTCCACCACCGCGAAGCCAGCCACCCCAGCAACCGCAGACGGCGCTCCTCCAGGCACCCTGCCCAAACCATCCCCGCACAAGCACCGAGAGACTACGGTAAAAGCCCAGGCAGCCGAAACCCTAGATCTGAAGATCTCACCCTAAGGAACCAAACGCGCTTGAGAGGACGGCAGATCTGGCGATGGCACCAACGCCGGCCAACCAGCCAGCTCGTGGTGGTTGCTCCCCCGCTCCCTAGCAGGGGACGACGTGGCAGAGCCAGGCCGGACGGATCTGGGCATCCCAACCCAGCCCGTGCAGCACTACTCAGGCCACCGGCAGCCGGAGCTCGCGACGGCACACCCTTGTGCCGCCGGTGCCACCACGCCTTGGAGGCGTTGGTCTTCCCGAACGGCCGCGCGGCGCCGGAACCCACCGCAGGTCAGCGCAACAGCGAGTGGGGAGGAAGGGAACGGAGCAGGGCTTGGAGGAGGAGGCAGGAGAGAGGGCCCGCCGCCGCCGCGGGACCGGTACAAATAGTCATGTTGTACTGCCAGGATTTTTTTCACATTTTTTCAAAACTTAAAAATGTGCTTTTCGAATTTTTCAAAAAAACGAGTCCGTGGAGGTCTCCTCCACTAAATCACCGCACTCCAAGCTAGTAATCTGAGGTACAAAGGTTGTGGAAAAAAAAAAAAACAGCAAACCTGTGCTTCTGTTGTGAGAGCTCAAGGTGTGCCGTCACAGTGAACATGCACGGGATTGGCCCATCGTCCGCACCGAAGAGGACTTGGGCCTGGCCGGCGGTGTAGTAGTGCCGTGCAGGCCACGCAATGGAGGGCAGCAGCGACCACGTCGTCGACAGCTCATACATTTGGGCAGCTGTGTCGTGGATGCTGCCATGGTCGTCGTGCAGGCCTTCTCGGAAAAAGCGGTGGGTGGCATGTACGTGGGAGGTATGTGGGCATCGGATATGCGCGGAGAAGGATCGCAAAAAGCCACGGGAGAAGGATCTCCAAAAATCCTACCTTAACCTTCAAAAAAAAAAAAATCTGGGGCTACCAGCAGGTCGCCAGGGGCAGGCGAGATGGCTCCGCCGTCGGGCTTCCGCCAGACCCACGCTCATCCACTCCGTCAGCAAAGAGTCGTCAAACCACCGCGAACTTGACGAGGGAACCTCTCGAAGAGCCCTTGGCGCGGAGGACATCGGTACCGCGGTCATGCTACGGAGTATGGCGGTGATTCAGCGTTTCAGAACTAAGATTTGGCAAGCACGCTTGGGGCGGTGCGTGTCCTGACGTCGGCGGCGACTTGGAAGGTGAAAGGACGCGGTGAGCAGCGATGGAGGTGCACCGATGGCATCGAACGGAGCAGACGAAGGTGTTTGAGGCACAGCTCCTGGCTGGCGAAGGCGCGGGTGTACAGTACAACTCAGAGAGGAGCGGAATTGAATTTGCTTTCCAAAACATATACAGTACTGAACTACTAGTTCAGTTTGCTAGTTAAGGTGCTACGTAGATGGAACGAAAGATTTCAGTCTGTTTTCCCAAGTGTGATGCCAGAAGCCCAGAAGAGGATAGATCCCCTGGCAGTGCGTGCGTCGGACGCGAATTTTCTGTTTGAAGCAGCTTAGCTAGGGCAAAACTAACAACGGATTGTCGCCGCGATTTTCTCTTGAGTTAGTTCAGGGGGACGACGTGCCAACAATCACAAATTGCACCCGCAAAAATAATAATCTCAAATTGCACCTTAATAAATGGAGTAGTAGATTCCTCAAAAAATAAATGGAGTAGTAAAGATACATGAACCTGACCAATACGTGGGTCGAAGAAGACATCGATCATTAGCACACCTCTTACATGCAGTATATAATAACGGGAATCGCTTCCTTCTCCTTAGTTGGGGATCCTGCAGTTCAACCGGACCTCCGTCTGCGTCCCGGACGGCAGCAGGTTGCCCATCTTCACCATGGCCAACTTGAAGTCGGTGAAGAACCTGGTCTGGTCGCTTTTGTACGTCCTCACCAAATTGCTAATCACCAGCGCGTCCAGCTTCAAGCCGCCGCTGAAGAGCTCCTGGTCCGAGTGCAGCAGCCCTTGCTTCACGACCAGGTTCCGTAGTAGGCGTTGTCGAACACGTCGGCAGTCTGCACGTCGAAGTTCGCGAGGAGGGTAGCGTTGACCGTACCCTTCCGCGGGCACGTCGCCCTCAGCTGATCCCTGAATTTGTCCTCGATGTTCTTATCGTTGTAGATGTGGTCGCGATAGTTCTTGCACTGCGCGCGCCCGATGGTGTGCGCGCCGGAGAGCGCCGTCAAGTCCTGCAGCAAGAGGTTCTTTACGGCGAACTTGGAGATGAGCGTTGCGAGGCTGGACCCGGGGCCCGGGAGGTCGCCGGTTGTGCCCGGGCTGGCCGTGCGCGAGTCCTGGCGCCCAAGCGACACGTCTCAGGTGGGACCTCCGACCTGCATGAAGCGAGAAGCGGTATTTTTCAGGGTCAGCGCCCGTTGAAGCCATGGCGCGCGTGCGGGACTGTGCTGGTTACTAACCAGGTTGACTCCATCACGGGCGGCGAGCGCGAGGATGTCGGCACATGAGACGGTGCGATCGCCAAACACCCCACATCTGTTGTACCTGCATGGATGTCAGCTATCCTATTTACTCCATCCGTCCCAAAATAAGTGTCTCAAGTTTGCATAAAAGTGGATGTATCTATACATGTTTTATGACTAGATACGTTCACTTTTTGACAAATCTAAGACATTTATTTCTGGACGGAGGGAGTACATTTTTGCTCCGTATTTGGGAAACATTCTTCCGTACAGCTGAAGCTGACAACCCAGCACGTCCCTCGTCTTTGTCGACCGTGGAATCCCAGGAGACCAGTCCCTTATACGCGTTAAACTGGGGAGGAGCAACGTTTAAACTACTTTGTTCTCTAATCTAACATAACCATACTTCAATTCAAAATAAAATGTATACGAAAAATATTTGCATCGACGAGTAGATCCCATTCCCATACTCAATTTTGAGTTTAGTTGACTGTAGATTCTAAATTTTGAACCGATGTTCAGAACGTATCTAGATGAATTTTATCAAATACGTCGCACTCGGTTGACCTTTGGAAATATCAAATATTCTTTGCAAGAGGAATTTTGATATGCGGTGAAGATATCCACAATTGAGAACAAGGACAACCGGTGATTTTTTACAGACCACTATCGGAAAGAGGTGATTTGAAAGTGGCGACCAAATTTGTCCGGTTACATATAATATCGCTTGGGGATATCTTCGTCGATCTTAAATATCATTGTAATCCATGGTACCGATTGAATATATCCGGTTATCCATAGTACCTCGTAAGGATATCTTCGTCAAATTTGTCCGGTTTCCTATAATACCGGTCGGGGATATCTTCGTCGATCTTAAATATCATGGTTATCCATGGTACCGATTGAATATATCCGGTTATCCATAGTACCTCGTAAGGATATCTTCATCAAATTTGTTCGGTTTCCTATAATACCGGTTGGGGATATCTTCGCCGATCTTAAATATCATGGTTATCCATGGTACCGATTGAATATATCGGGTTATCCATAGTAACTCGTAAATATATCTTCATTAAAATTGTCCGGTTACATATAATACCAGCTGGGGATATCTTCGTCTATCATAAACATCATGGTTATCCATAGTACGGATTGAACATATCCGGTTGTCTATAGTACCTCGTAAGGATTTTTCGTCAATTACACTAGCCGCAATCTACACACATACATATATTATCGGAACGGAAAAATTACAACATGAAAGTTGTGCGAAATGTTGATATAACCTTGCTCCTCAAAATATATTTCAAACGGCCAACTGAGCGCGGCGAATTTGTCAAAAAAAGACTTAAAAAGTTCTAAACATCGGTTCAAAATTGAGAATTTACACTCAACGAAACTCAAAACCGAGTACGGGAATGGAACCTACTTGTCGACGCCCATATTTTTCATATACATTTTATTTTGAATCGATGTATGGTTATATAAATTAGAGACTAAGTGGAATTTAAACATTTGTTGTGGGATTCTACGTTAAAGATGTTCTCCAAATTTTAATCCTTTAAATGGTCTGGTCCCCTTGGATTCCACATGCGATGGAGACTGGAGAGAGGCACGGACATATTCGTTTCTGTAGGCACAGGGGTGTCAGACATAGGGGTCAAACCCCAGTTGAGGTGGGCCTGGGGGCGTTGATCCCCTTGCTGGGTTGAACGCGCCAGATAGCACTCACGTCTTGCCGCGTTGTAAAGCGACTTTTCCCCTTATTGACCTGGGTCTTGATGGCGTCGATCACCTCGTACCCACGGACCGATTTGTTCGGGTCGGCGGTCTGCTCGCCTCCCTCAGTGAGCAGAATCGAGCCGTCACACCCCTGCCGATATCAGATAAACACAAACGCCAGTTGCCAGCACGTAGCAATCAAAGAGCAAAACCAATGATCGACTACATTTAGTAGCACAGCAGTACAGAGAAACAGAACTAGTACTATGGTTTGCTTACATTGACGAAGCAGTCTTGGAAGAAGAGGCGAAGAATGGAGGCGGCCATCCGCGGATCCTTCTTCACATCCGAAACCATCACTGACTGCACGATGTTGCTAAGGTTGCGGCAAGACGTGGAGTAGAAATCGCTCGACAGCTCGGCGTTGGCCGGCCAGCAAGGACAGAGAGGACGACGGCGAGGCCAACGAAGGCCAACCTGCAGGTGAAGACGGCCATCGTACTTCTCGTATTAATTAGCTCGAGATCGAGGAGAGAACACTACACAACTATCTTGTGAGCTCGATGAGGCGAGATGCATATGGCGGCATCCAATATATAGTAGTCAAAAAGTTGACGTGTCACTGTAACTAATGATGAGAGAGGGATAATCGTATCATAAGTAAGTAGATACCATAACATAAGGTGTTCCAATACACAATGAGTGTATAAACATAATAAATGCATATTACATGATAATATATGTTACTATCCACTAAGTAGTAACATATACTAGAATCATGTGCATACTAGTGTATGTTACTTCCCAGTGTGAGTAGTCTAATCTCCCAAGAAATACAAGTATATCCAATACAATAGTGACACGTCTTCTACAAGGTGGATCCCACTAATCTCTCTTCCCATGTGAGTGTGTTTTCATTTTTTTTTTCCTTATGCATATATGTTTTGATTTTTTTCTTTGTGCATACGCTTTTACATTTTTGACACGTTCCTACCTATCACTTGTATTTATATGTTTATGATTAGTCAAACTTTTTAAATTTTGACTAACATTATGAAAATATATATAAATATTTACCACAATAAATCAATATCACCAGATGCTTATTTCAGTATGTATGTAGTCCATATTAAAATATCTTAAGCATCTTATATTATGGAAGAGAGTGAGTACTAATTTAATATTATAAATATTGGTAGAATTTTTCTAAAGTTGGTGAAATTTCAAAAAGTTTGTCTATGCACAAAATCTACAAGTACACTTATGACGGAGGGAATATGTACACATTGAAAAATTGGAACATAACAATCGCATTACATGCTCTCCGTAGGTGGTTCATTGGTAAACATGTGAATTATTGGAGACGGGTTAGCTTCTTGATTAGACGTAGATAGGAATAAACCCTTCTAATTTATTGGAGGTGATCTCCTTATTAGTTGTTCCTCAATATATAGTGCCCGAGATGATTGTTGGGTCGAATAATCCTTCATTGTCCTCATATCATGCTTTTGCTAACACTAGCTATGGCATAAACTCTACGGTTGTCGGTTCCTTCCTTTGTGGCCCTTAAATTGGTGTTTGCATTACATGCATCCTCTTCATAGATATCTACTTCATATGAGATTGAGCTTAACCCGGAGGCACTATCATTTAAAGGATGCAGGAACCTCATAGAGCTGAACTGGCTAGGTAACCGTCAAAGAAATTCTTTCTTGGAAAGAGAATAAATAAGACAATCAGGCCGCCTCAATGGAGGGCTTGACGTGGACTTTGACTTTGAACAAAGAAAGAGTTCATCTTGGTATAACGAAGTGCCCATGGAGCAGGTTCATGACGTCCAAGGTGTTTGATATGACTAAAAAATATTCAAGGCCATCCAAAAGGGATTAGCCACGCTTTAAGATATTACTAATGTTTGGTTCCTAGTAGCAACGCTTTAAGACGTCTTTTTACGGTGTCTTTTACTAATTCTATAAGAGGGAGTAGTATGGTTTACGATTCAGATGTGCCGTCCTAGATTAGGCCCAGGCAGGCGCATCAACTGTAGCGCAATTGTACAAACTCCGTTTGTTAAAGTAAGGCATATATTCTTCGTCAAACTTCAATATAGTGTAACTTTGACCGATTTTATTGATAAAAATATGAACAATTCGAATATAAAATCAACATCACAATTGACTTACCATAGAATATATTTTCATTGTAAACTTATCAATTTTATAAATGTTTATATTTTTGTCTATAATATTTGTCAAAGTTAGACTATGCTGATTTGAATAAAAAATATATGTCTTACTTTAAGAAATGGAGGTAGTAATTCTCTTCACCCGTTGACGAACAAGCATAGACCCGACGACGCTGCCTCATTGAAGAAGCGCGCCGTCACCTGACCGGTCGCCGTGGCTTCACTATCGAAGCGCGCCGTCACCCGATTGGCCGCCACCTCACACACACAACCACCGACGACGCCGTCGAATCCCCTCTCGGCTCTTCACTCCACCCTGCACGTCGACGGAGGCGACTGTTAATCGATATGCTCGGGCTGCAATTGCACGCCTCGATGTGTTCTATTGATCAGTATATATACACGGATTACAAACTTGTATTACAAGCAATCTAGGTTGGTTTTTTTGACATTTTTCATGGAAATGTCAAAGAAACGACTTTTTGATCCACATGTAAACAACCTGTTTTTTTACATTGAAGCACATGGATACTACTCTAACAAGGAGCTAGTCGTGCATAGGTGTTCGTCAGAGGGAACAAAAAGGAGAAAACTGGCCAATATATTACACTTTGTTTTAGACAGCTGGTGCTTCGGTCTCGGCTAGATGATATGTGGAGACTACGCTTTCTTTTACATCGTTCTCTTCAGACTACTGTTTGTTCATTGTAACGTATGCTTGTGAGCTTGCTCTCTTCTTGCCATCATTTCCTGAGCGTGTTGTGCTTTCCGCTCCGTATCCCTTTGAGACAAGAGGCCGTAGCCCAGCGTTAAATTAATGACGGCAATGGCGAAAGATACAAAGTGCTGAACCAGTTTAAAAACACCTCTACACACACAAACAAAGGATCAAGCTAAAGGCTTGTACAAGAAAACAGTGATAGCAGAGCTACACGGAAGCTAGGTCGATGGTAACACGAGGAAGACAACAGATACAACTTGAAGAGCCGAAGACGCCGACGAGGTTGGACCTTCGCGTGACCGGGCAGCGCCGCCCGGACAAGTCTTTGTCGACAAAGGGACCCCTATCCCAGACCGACAGCGGACGCCGACGTCGATGGACTGGAGCTCACCCTAGAGCTCGAGCCGAAGCACCAACGGACGCTACATCATGCCTCGAAGGGCTGAAACCAAACAGGAGACTCGGGCTGCCAAACAACACTGCCACTGCCACCACACCACCTTCCGAAGAGAACACACCATGGACTCCAAAGGCGGTGCCTTCAAGAAGGACACGGCACCGAAGTTCCGCCACCGCCCGATCCAGAGGGATCTAAGGTTTTCACCGGGAGCCTCGTGAGGAAATAGGGAAGGGCCGTGACGACGCCTTCAAGAAGGAAACGGCGCTGATGCATGTAAAATGCATACATGAACTTTATATTTTATTACTTGATATTCCAACTTATTTGCAACTTGTATGATGTTATATTCATGTTTTATAATGATTTCGGGGATTTTCTAAACAATCCCCCCTCTTTTGGTTCTAACTCTGTTTTCCAGAAAACGTCTTTTTTAGGGTTTCGGACTTTCCGGGAGCTTCGGGACTCCAAAAAGGGCAAGGCCAAAGAGCACGGTTCAGAATTTTCGAGACGAACGCAATGGGCCTAAAATGAAGACCAGCAGCCCAGCCAGCTGGAAACTAGAGGGTCCCACGTGGTCAGATTCCCTGGCCGCGTGGGACCACCTCTTTTCCCCCTCGTGGCTCCGATGCCGTCCGTTTTCATCTCCGTGGCTTCGTCTTGACCTAAAACCAACTATAAAAAGAGTCCCCGAGGAGTTTCGCGAGGAGGCGGCGGAGAAACACGAAACACACGAAACAGAAGACAGAAGGCTGCCGCCGGAGAAGATCGGAGGGGGGAAACGCTGCCGGAATCACCTCCGGTAGGCTCCTCCATCCCCCCTCCGGAGTCTCCATCAACACCAACGTCAAGACCTGCACCATCTCCATCACCATCTTCGTGATCCACTTCATCCCCCTCATAGTTTGAGATTGTTGAACCCTAGCTATTGTTTAAGTGCTATTCTACCTGTGTATGATTAGTTACTTGTCATTGTTTTGTGGTGAGACTATAATTTCAGATTGTGTTGTATCATTTATACCACTGAATCATATCATGTCTTCACGTTGTGAGTAGTTCTCTCATGTTCCTGGGGGCATAGGATGGATTGGCAATGATCTATATATAACATGTGTTGGTATTTTGTCTAGTGTTTATCTTTTTATGTAATTCTATGATGGTGTTGTGCGAACGTCGACTGCACATCACTTCACCTAGATGGGCTCATAGGAGAACACCGTAGTGTAATGAATTGAGGGAGACTTGGGAGGACATGTAAACCTGAGACCGAGTCATGAAGTTACATTATGAGGGTATTAGTATCGGGGACCTTAGAGTGTAATGCTATGGTGGGACTTTATGTCTTAATAAATCTTGTGCAGTCATTTACTTGGCCACATGATCCATCATAAGGGGTTTAGTATATTTATTTAGCTATACCTAATAATGGCTCCGTCCGAAGAAGATTAAAACTTGACAAAATGCTACCTTGTTGTTCTAGAAATATTTATGCCATGAAATCTAGGTAGCCCCTGGGAACGTTCTCCACTTATAAGAAACACACACTTGAGCTTGTCCTCTTGCTGCATAGAGGATTGGGCTTTTCTCTCTTTGAGAGCTTTCACCTGCTACTATTTATCTGCTGCATTTTTACTTTATTGCAAACTCTACACCAAAAACCCAAAAACACTTGCATCATTTAATCATTTTAGTTTGTCTAGTGCATAGATAATAAGGGAAGTGACACTCTTATTTGAGAGGATAAATAACTTATACCTTCTACTCCTCGTGGGATCGATACTATACTTACACATTGAAGATTTCAACGATCCCCTATACTTGTGGGTATCAAGACATTTTCTGGCGCCGTTGCCGGGGAGTGTAGCGCTTAAGTTTTTATTCTTGTTTGCACTAGATTTTTATTTTCAGTTTTGCATATACTCTAGTTTACTTTCAGTTTTGCATTTAGTTTAGTTTTACCTTCAGTTATATATATCGAAAACACAAAAAAATTAGAAAATGGAAAATACCAAAAAAAACTCGTGTTTTGGGCATAAGTATGGATATAAAAGATGCTTTGTTTAGACACTTGAATGCTGCTAAGATTGCCAAGGAATATAGAGAATCAAAGGAAGGGAAAATACTAAAAGGTTTCATGATGGAATTAAATTATATTGCTAAGGAGTTGCTTTTACACCATGATGTAACTTGTATTTTTTGCTCTGAACAAAAAGATAAACATTTTGAATTTCAATGTAGGTTCCATGAAGAATGTGTTATTGCATCTTACCATACTGGTGATTATGCTTATTTAGGAATGGAACAAGTAGAGGAATTTGTTACTTTCAAGGCAGCCTATGAATTATACACCTTCATTGATGAAAATAAAACTTGCCCTATAGCTAATAAATTTGAAAGAGAGATAGATTTTATTCTTGAATATTGCGTAGACAACTTCTCTCAAAATATTTATGCTGTTAAATATAATGAGGCTCCCCAAGAGAGCACTGATGTTTTGCAGGAAGAAGATGATGAAAACATAAGCTTGGAAGAGGAAGAATGTGAAGAAGAGGATAAAACCTAAGCTTGGGGATGCCCGTGCAACCCCAAGAAGATGATGAAATGATGAACAACTAGAGAATGAAGAAAGAAACTCCACCTTCACCACCTATGGATGAGGGTAACACTCAAAATTTTGTTGATGATAAACTTTGCTTTTATGATTCTGATGATGAGGAGGACTATCAACCTATGCCTAATGAGAACATTATTGATAATAATTTTAAAAATGATGAGGAGTATGGTTTGGACATGTTTTATGATAGTACTCTAGATGATGATCCTCCATGTTTAGAACTTACTACTTCATGTGAGGATAAAAATGACATACTTGCTGTTGGTGAAAATACTCTTACTTATGAGAGTCCTACTTTATTTCTGAACTCTCCCATTCACACCGTGGAGGAGAAGCTTTTATGGGTTGAAAAGTACTTATGTGGGCTGAAATTATCTTACACTAATAATCATTTCACCCATAACCATCATGTTTATGGTGCTTCTTGCAATTATTTTGAGAGAGGAAAACACACTAATAGCTCACATAATAGTTTTAATAATCCTCTATATGTTCCTAAGTTTGCAAAGTTGCACCAATCTAATAGTTCTTTTATCAAATTTGCTTCCACTACTTGTAACTATTATGAGAGAGGAAGAAAGACTTGTCTTTATGTTTCTATGTTATTTAAAATGCAACCTACTGATCACCACATGCATTGGTTACCACAAAATTGCTGCTATTTATTCATATATAAAATGCCAATGCATAGGAAGTGGGTTAGACTTAAAAGTTAATGGTTTAATGTTTTGTGGTGTGCTCCTTATGCTTTCATTTCCTATTCAGTTTGGGCACACCTTTATATCATGAAAACATGTGAAACAACTTTACCTACTGTTATCTAATTGCTAGTTTAAGATTTTCACTTTATATAAAATTTGGGAAAGTAAATGAGAAGGATGAGTAATGGAGATGTTGGGGTCGACCTTGAACATGTGTTGTTCATGCCAATGGAACCATTGCAAAGTCTCTATCATTAAAACTTTTCCCAAAGCTAAAACCAAATAAAAAGAGTGTTTATGTTGTATATATTTGCTTCTTCTTTTGCCTTTGTGCTAAATCAAAAACAACAAAAATATTTTCTTTCTTCCTTGTTTGTTTCTCTTGAATTCTTTCTTGGTTCTTTTTGCTTCTTTTTGATTTTTATCTTCAGTTTCAGTTTTGGTTTTTGAGTCAAGGTGCTTGTTTACTACTGTAACATCACCTTTGTATCTTATTTTTCATCTTTATGGCAAGAATAACCTCTTTTGAGAGGTGGGATCAGACAATAGTGATTTGCTGTCCAGAAAACAGATTCCTTAGCTTCACTGCGGAAAATGTTAAAAATCACAGAAAAGGAATTTTGACCTGAAATTTTACGACAGCAATCTTCAGTTATTATTACGCATTTCATTAGTTAAAAGTTTTCTGATTTGAGCAACGTAAGTGACTCTGAAAATTCACTCTTTACGGGCTGTCCAGTTTTTGACAGATTCTGTCTTTATTTTGCATTAGCCTCATTACTTGTGTTTTGTGTGGTTCTTTTGATCAATGAACAATACACAACCATAGTAACAATAGTTAATGTTTAGAATCAAATCATGATATGTCTTTGCTGTACCTATGTGGATTTAATTTATGGAGACACTAACCCCTCTAATCAAGTTTTATGATGAGTTTTGTGTGAAGAGAATTGTCAAGTGGAAGAGTTGAGGGTGATGAACAAAGATCAAGAGGGACAAACACTCAAGCTTGGGGATGTTACCCCTAGGCTCACCCTACATGTATCAAATAAGTACAAGAACTCAAGCTTGGGGATGCCAAGCCACCTCACTCCAACCATCTTGATACCAAGTAAGTAAGCCTAGCTATATGGCTATAAAGAAAGCGCTTTACGGGAGGCAACCCGGTTGTTTTATTTTTGATTTTCTTTGTGTCCTCTTGCTGTAACAAGAGACTTAGTTTTTAGTTTTGTTTCTGGAATTTTTAATAAAGTGCCAAGTTTTACCCGTTTTGGTTTGAAAAAGTTGCTATTTGTATTCGGAGATTTTATTCCAGCACGAATCTGTGCACGGTATGATTTTTCATTTCTATTCTGTAACTCCGAATGAGCTGATATTTTAACTGTAGTTGCAACTTTTCATCCTCTGTAATCATGAATTTTTTCAGAATTTTTCGACATATTTAAGTAGGGTAGAAAAATGCGTTTTGCTGCTGCTGTTTTTCTGGACAGATTCTGTCCCATTTTGTTTGATGCATTCTTTGAACTTTTAACTTGAATCTTTTTTATCCAATTGAGTTTATAAGTAGGCATACAACATTATACACTTTCTGGACATTCATATGAATTTTTGTTTAAGGATTTTATGCAGCAAGCAATTCATTTGTCTATCACTACTAATGTCACCCCACAGAAAAGAAATGGGAGAAACGGTGTTTTGAAGTTTTTTCACAGGGATTAGAGGAGATGCACCAAGAGCTATCCAAGGATGGTGAAGACCATAAGCTTGGGGATGTGAAGACAACCCCACTGGACCAACACACTCTCGGTTTGCACACGTCTAACTTCTGTTTTTCGATCAATGCACTTTATCGCATAAACTTGGAGCGTCTTTTATTTGCTTTTTGGTTTGATTTTTTATTTTCTTGAGACCACCACTTTTCATTTATATATGAGAGAGCTACTGGAAAATTGGGTTGAATTATTTGGATGCTATTAAAAATATTGGGATAGGGATGTTTGAGTTGATTCAAAAAGATACATATAGTTGCATGATTCATGTGCTTTTTAATGAGTATTAATTTGCAAGTGTTTTATCAAGAGCTATCTTTTATTCATGTTTCGATGCTGAATGTTACTTTACTTTGTTTAACATGGATTGATTAGTTCTATGGACACTTATGCATGCATTTAGACGGTCAACTTTCTCCCTCTTGCTAGCCCAAAAATTCCAACAAGTAAAAACTTGTTTTCCAACACCTTCAACCAAAGTTTTTCTAGTGAGTCCACCATATCTACCTATTAGCTTTATGCTATTCCGAGTATGTTTATCATGTTATATTGTATTATCTATACTTCTGAATTAAAATGCTTATGTTATTGATTGTTATGGGAAAAGTTGGTTAAAAAGCTCTCACGAACTTGATGCACACTTTACTTTTATTGCACTTAATAAGCATGAACCATTGTGATTAAAATTATGAAGTTGTGGGCTTGACAATAGTTTTGGTTGGGAGTTAGCCCATATGTGCTGTCACATGGCAAGCTTTCAACATTGCACTTATTTATATTTAGTTGATGTCATGTACTTTTGTTTATGGATGCCTATCATGGGTGAAATGAATGTGGATACTTAGTAAGTTCAAAGAGTTTGTATAAATGGTTAGAGAAATGCCTGGGCCGCTAATCTAAGCCATGCATCATTCATGGTGGAAATTTACAGCATAACCATAATGTTCATTCAGTGATGCACCTCATAATAAAAAGCTATACCCATAGTAAATAAAAGAGTGCTGAGATTGTTCATTGTCTGTTTGTCTTGTTGTTTTGACATGGGCTTGTTCATGTCAAGGGGCAAGAGGTACCCCAGTGCAGTTCTTGATGATACTATTATTACTTGCAATGACCTTTATTTGAATTTACTTTGTGGACCAAAGTGAGTAACACATGGTGTAGGTACTTGTATTCAAGGGACATGAGACATTCAACCAATACATTGTCAAGCACACCACTCATATTTGCTTTCACTTTAAACATTAATCATTCAAGATGCTATGATAGGGGTAATGAGAGCTCCACACCAATGACTACCACATTGCAAGCATTAACTTAAGTAGAAGTGTTTGGAAGTTAGATGAAACTTATTCATGCTTTACCTCTACTTATTTATATATCTTTCCAATGTGTCCACCTTTTATATTCAGATTTGCAAGAATACTCTATGACCATTATAGGATGTTTTTACTTTTCATTATGCATACATTTGGACCATAGTACTTTCTTCTATGTTACACTTTGTGAATTATCATTGAACATCCTTACATTGAATATTTGATATCACTTCATAATCTATCTTGTATATTGCTACTCCTTTGAAGAATGAATCATTTGACTCTATGTAGCAATAATAATCATCTTTGATATCCATTGATAGTATTAAAATGCAAAGTCCATGTTAGTTTTATCACCTTCATACTCGAGGACGAGTATTGGTTAAGCTTGGGGATGTTGATGCATGTAAAATGCATACATGAACTTTACATTTTATTACTTGATATTCCAACTTATTTGCAACTTATATGATGTTATATTCATGTTTTATAATGATTTCGGGGATTTTCTAAACAATCCCCCCTCTTTTGGTTCTAACTCTGTTTTCCAGAAAACGTCTTTTTTAGGGTTTCGGACTTTCCGGGAGCTTCGGGACTCCAAAAAGGGCAAGGCCAAAGAGCACGGTTCAGAATTTTCGAGACGAACGCAATGGGCCTAAAATGAAGACCAGCAGCCCAGCCAGCTGGAAACTAGAGGGTCCCACGCGGTCAGATTCCCTGGCCGCGTGGGACCACCTCTTTTCCCCCTCGTGGCTCCGATGCCGTCCGTTTTCGTCTCCGTGGCTTCGTCTTGACCTAAAACCAACTATAAAAAGAGTCCCCCGAGGAGTTTCGCGAGGAGGCGGCGGAGAAACACGAAACACACGAAACAGAAGACAGAAGGCTGCCGCCGGAGAAGATCGGAGGGGGGAAACGCTGCCGGAATCACCTCCGGTAGGCTCCTCCATCCCCCCTCCGGAGTCTCCATCAACACCAACGTCAAGACCTGCACCATCTCCATCACCATCTTCGTGATCCACTTCATCCCCCTCATAGTTTGAGATTGTTGAACCCTAGCTATTGTTTAAGTGCTATTCTACCTGTGTATGATTAGTTACTTGTCATTGTTTTGTGGTGAGACTATAATTTCAGATTGTGTTGTATCATTTATACCACTGAATCATATCATGTCTTCACGTTGTGAGTAGTTCTCTCATGTTCCTGGGGGCATAGGATGGATTGGCAATGATCTATATATAACATGTGTTGGTATTTTGTCTAGTGTTTATCTTTTTATGTAATTCTATGATGGTGTTGTGCGAACGTCGACTGCACATCACTTCACCTAGATGGGCTCATAGGAGAACACCGTAGTGTAATGAATTGAGGGAGACTTGGGAGGACATGTAAACCTGAGACCGAGTCATGAAGTTACATTATGAGGGTATTAGTATCGGGGACCTTAGAGTGTAATGCTATGGTGGGACTTTATGTCTTAATAAATCTTGTGCAGTCATTTACTTGGCCACATGATCCATCATAAGGGGTTTAGTATATTTATTTAGCTATACCTAATAATGGCTCCGTCCGAAGAAGATTAAAACTTGACAAAATGCTACCTTGTTGTTCTAGAAATATTTATGCCATGAAATCTAGGTAGCCCCTGGGAACGTTCTCCACTTATAAGAAACACACACTTGAGCTTGTCCTCTTGCTGCATAGAGGATTGGGCTTTTCTCTCTTTGAGAGCTTTCACCTGCTACTATTTATCTGCTGCATTTTTACTTTATTGCAAACTCTACACCAAAAACACAAAAACACTTGCATCATTTAATCATTTTAGTTTGTCTAGTGCATAGATAATAAGGGAAGTGACACTCTTATTTGAGAGGATAAATAACTTATACCTTCTACTCCTCGTGGGATCGATACTATACTTACACATTGAAAATTTCAACGATCCCCTATACTTGTGGGTATCAGGCGCCCATGGGCTTCGCCGCCGTCGGCCAAGGCAACACCAGGCAGATTTTCACCCTGGCACTACTCCCCTTCTTCAACCCGAGTGTGGTCGGCTGCCGAGGTAGCTATCGGACCACTTCCACCATACGTCTCTTCGCCGGACAACCCGCCGCCCACGCGGCAAAGACCGCCAGCCAGCACCAGAGCCGTGACCCCCGCCTCGGCGCCACGACTCCCACCTATCAGGGCCGCCGCCCTGCAACCGAAGGAAGCCCACACACCCATCCATGAGGAAGATGGGCTGCTCGAGCGAGGCCGGCCACCCCAGCCACCGCAACGAGCACAACTCCACGGCCACCTACCCACGTCATCCTTCCGTCGCCCGCACCACGCTCCACCCCGCCAAATGCCCCAGCATGGGAAACCCACCGGCCGGTGAGACAGCCCCGAGTGGGGCGTCCTCGATTGGATCTGGCCGCCAGATCTCGATCTGGCTCAGGGAGCGGGATACCGCCGGGCAGCGCCAAGCACCGGCCCCCAAGCCGTGCTGGATCTCACCCAAGGCCGGGATCTGTCCGCCCAAGGCCCCAACAGCCGGAGGAGCCAAGTCGGGGGCGGAGAGGGCCGGGGTCAGGGAAGGGGAGAGAAGAGAGTAGGGTTGGAGAAGGAAGGGCGGGGAGCCCCGCCGCCGCCGCTGGACGGCCGTCTGCCGCCGACGGCGACGGCGGCGCGGGGAGAGAGCTGGAGGAGGAAGGAGCTAGCTAGGGTTTGGGGTCGCCCACACGGGAGCAACATGGGAGCCGGGGGTCTGAACTGAAAGTCCAATGAATCTGTCTCCGTATCCCTTTTGCTCCGGTGATGCCCGGCTAGTCGACTTGGCGACACAATATTAGGTTGCCCTCAAGACTGACGTGCACACTGAAAGACCCGACGAGCGTGAGGTGCAGTTTGCCATCCTTAACTTCCCCTCCGCCCCGATGTCACCTTCGTCAGATAATGCGCCGGCAAACTTGGACTCTACATTGGCAAGTTGGACCTGGATAGAGTATATAGGGATCTCCGGAGAACCATCAAGGAGAATCCTCTCCTCGATTATGCGGAGCCCTCTTTGCTTGGCGACATAGTCAGCATTCCCAATGTAGCAGCCTCTGCAATTTCAATGGCTAAACCTTCCTGTAGAAGATCAACAAGAAGAGTTAAAAGTATAAGCTAGTAATCTGAGGTACAAAGATTGTGGCTAAAAAACAACAAACTTGTCCTTCTGTTCTGCAAGCTGCAAGGTGTGGTGTCACCGTGAAATTTTCATTTGTGTACTAACTTGTATTTTGGCAGTGGCTCTTCAAAAAACACATCAAGTGCTGTCTTACTCACATGACAAAGTAGTCAAGAAAAAGGCTAAGGGGATAATTTGGAGCAAAAAATAAGAATGTGTACTGTTTATGTCAGATAACTATTAGAAGAATCTGAGTAACGACAACTTGTTGACAGAAATATGC
This sequence comes from Poa pratensis, assembly GCA_947311845.1. NCBI lineage: Eukaryota > Viridiplantae > Streptophyta > Magnoliopsida > Poales > Poaceae > Poa > Poa pratensis. The sequence continues at coordinate 64,543,758 of CAMZMU010000096.1, read as the reverse complement.
TTCATTGGACGGGGAGAGAGCTAGCACAATCCTGGCTCCCGCTCCACTTGCGCCCTTTCCCCGCGCCGTGTTTCTCTTTTTCCGGAATGTTGTCACGCCGCCATTCTCGGTCGAGTGGAACGTGGAGCGCGCGTCCGGCGAGGCCGCAACCAGAGCGCCGCAAACGCCTTGCAAGTTGCAACATCCCTACGCCATCACCCCCGAGATGTTCGGCGGGGCTGGCGGCGCAGCGGGCGCCTTCGCTCTTCGTTGTGTCCAACGGCGGAGACGGCGAAGGGTAGGAATGTCACAACGACGGCGGCGATGTGCAAGGCCGAGTGTCTGCGTGTCGGAGTGGGGGATAGAGATCCAGTGCTTTACTACATCAGGTCCCGCTGCGACTTTACCCCCTCCATCTCCATCCGATTTTAATCCAACGGCTCAGATTTGAGCTCAAAATTTAGAACAATTCGAAAAAATTCCAGCACGTAGTATATGTCTCATTTATATTTTGTGAAAGTTCGGATTGATTTGGATAAACGATTTATTATTAAATCAATTTACCTGTTTTAAACTTAAAAAGCTATTAAGTCATTAACCAGTAATCCAAAGAAGAGGAAACTTTCTCAGAATATATAACAAAATGTGTACTACTTGCTGGATTTTTTCAATTTTTTTAAAAGTTTGAATTTAAGCTAAAATATGAACCGTTGGATTGAAATCGAATGGAGATGGAGGGGGTAAAGTCACAGCGTGCCTTCATGTAGTGAAGTCACTGGATCTTCACTACATCAAGTCACGCTGCGACTTTACCCCCTCCATCTCCATCTGGTTTCAATCTAACGGCTCAGATTTGAGCTCAAAATTTAAAAAAATTAGAAAAATTCAAAAAAATTCCAGCACATAATATATGTCTCATTTGATATTCTGTGAAAGTTTGGATTCATTTGGATAAATGGTTTATGATTAATCAATTTTCCTGTTTTAAACTTAAAAAGTTATTAAGTCATTAACCAGTAATCCAAAGGACACGAAACTTTTTCAGAATATATAACAAAATGTGTACTACTTGCTGGAATTTTTTTCAAATATTTTTAAAAGTTTGAATTTTAAGCTAAAATATGAACAGTTGGTGGACCCCTCCATCTCCATCAGATTTCAATCCAACGGCTCAGATTTGTGCTCAAAATTTAAAAAATTAGAAAAATTCGTAAAATTTCCAGCACGTAGTATATGTCTCATTTTATATTCTGTGAAAGTTTGGATTCATTTGGATAAACGGTTTATTATTAAATCAATTTTCCTGTTTTAAACTTAAAAAGCTATTAAGTCATTAACCAGTAATCCAAAGGAGACGAAACTCTCAGAATATATAGCAAAATGTGTACTACTTGCTGGAATTTTTTCAATTTTTTAAAGTTTGAGTTTTAAGCTAAAATATGGACCGTTGGATTGAAATCGGATGGAGATGGAGGGGGTAAAGTCACAGCGTGCCTTCATGTAGTGAAGTCGCTGGAACTCTATCAAAGATCCAGTGACTTCACTACATCAAGTCACGCTGCGACTTTACCCCCTCCATCTCCATCCGATTTCAATCCAATCGGAGTGGTAACTAGCGTTCTATTTGTGTCTATTTGTGTCGATTCTAAACGACTGCTCTTGGGCTGGGGTCGTCTATCATATTGGGCCGGGGCCCATCTAGGAGCGGTGCCAATTTGGCACTAGTAACTACTCACACTTTCATCACCAGTATAAGTTTTCAGCCTTTGGATTACCGAAATGGATTGACTGTAATTAATTCGGTTTTCCTAATTCTCAATCGATTGAGAAATTGCTTAGTGCTTAGTCGAATCATCCACCCTTCATCCAGTGTGTCGCGATTCGTGCAAACCCTAGACTCCTTCCTCGCGACGACGGCGGCGCCAAGCGAGGAACAACTTAACTTGGGGGGTGCGGGGGTACGGGTTCGCCGGCGCCGGCCGCGGCCGGGTGGATAGCGGTTAAGCCGGCGGTGGCTGCGAGGGAAGCGAGCTCGACGGAGTTGAGGAAGAAGAGATGACGTCAGACGATTGAGAACTAACTTAGTTCTCAGTCGACTGCGCCCTAGGCAGACCCCTAATTAATTTGGGGTAACACAAAAGACCTCTAAACAAATCCTGAACATAATAGATTTTTCTCGCTATGTAGCATTTTCCTCTGAATCGCCATGGAGGTGCTAGAAGAGAGGTGAAGGTCACAATCTATTATATAATTAAAACACAGGACAAACAACGGTTCAGATTTAACATAAAGAAGCGTACGATCCGGATTTGTTTGTACCGAGAAGTAACAAACTATGCCTAATCGTAATGGTTTAGGACACATCCAAACTTGCACAGAAATCCGTGTCACCGTGTGCATATAGGAATCCTCTACTTAATACGTCAATTTATTTTCCTACGATGCTTTTCCATCGCGAGTCGTCCGCTCCGCAGCTTATGCCTTCGCTAATAGTTCTCTCTCGAGTTGTATCGTGATGCAGTACCGAGTCCATCAATTGATTCTTCTCTGCGCCAAGCTTGGATATAGTCGTCCAGGAGCATAGTCGGTTTTGATCCATCAGCTTTTAGGGAGCAGCCGATCCATGTTCCATTACGTACGTCTTCGCTGGCGTGAGTCTCGCTGGTCCTTCACGATGTATTGTCGAAACCAGGTGCACTTCCGATCTCTTGACCCGATTCCAATTTTTCTTTTTAACAAGACCTGATTCCAATGATTCACTTGCATGCCTTCACAATTTTGATTGATTCAGTATAACAAAGAGGTTGCCTTCATCTGACGGCATGCAGCGATCGGCGGAAATTTGTGCCATCACCGGCGCCAAGGTTGTCAGGGTGTATTTGTTTCTCAATGTTGGACGCCGTTTCAGATTCCTGTAGGAGTTAATTCCACGACTTGCTAGCTAGCTTTGTGCTCTCAAGTTCTACTCTTATTTATTTTTCTACGTGGCCTATGAAATTCCAACCCAAGCGATTTCTGTATGTTGTACGGGGAGATGCAACGTGGATTTAGATGAGAAAAAATTATCCGGAGCCCACTAATTCAAATGATTGCTTTATTTGATGGAGAGAACTTTGAGCAATCAGAAGTTACAGTTTGTGAGAATCAAGTTGAGGGATGACATGAGTACATGATATGTATTTGTGCATGCACCGATAAAGTATCTTGACAGTCTATATAAGGTTCCTAATTTATTATGGAAACTAGAAAATTACCTGAGTATAATTTTGTTAGTATGTACATTTAGATTCCAGGATCTGGGATTGACTTGAATTTTCTTTCTGCTGGACAGGCTGGTGTAAAATATAGATCAGAAGAATGGCAAGTTAAGGATTGAGATGGTGTTCTTTCTTCTTGGTTTCTACAATATGCTGATATATATACGTGCAAAACAGTATTTGATCGATTGATAATTATAAATGGTTGATTAGCATAAGAAAAGGAAAAGAGATGAACTCAACAGATATATGGAATATTCTCGGGTTCGCTATATAGCATCAAGAGGAAAATATCCTGAACATTTTCTCAAGGTAATGTCTATTTTTAACCTCAGATTGTTCTCGACATAGACATCTTTACCATGAACTATAGAGAGTATAGGATGAAGTTTTAAAAACTTGGAGATCAGGAATTTTAAGAGCAGCCTATAACCTTTTTTTACGGAAAAGAGCAGCCTATAACTTTATCTTGAGTTGTTAACCTGAACGAAACTTGGATGACAACAAATGCACAAAATACCGGGCACAAAAGAACTTATTTTTTGTCTTCATTAGGCAATTAGTTTTTTATAGTATTTACATTGGATTTGTTGCACACTATAAGAATCATATACATATCTTCTCGGTGTGTGGTTTCGTCCGGCGCAGCCAGCGGCTCCCCATGAGGAGGGTGTGGGCTGGGAGTGCCGGGCGAAACTTTCGACCGCATCGGACGAAATTTGTGTTTGGGCGTCTCAAACGTCTTTGGACAACGCTTTGGACTCAGCGAGCAGAGATGCTCTTACATGTATTCTTTGATGCTCTCTACTCAGCTAACCAATTATCGGTTTGCGTCATCACCTTGCAATATTTGTCCACTTCCAAGTCAGCTCATTGTGCTGATTTGATCAGGAAAAGCCGACACTATGAAACATGACGACTTATAGGTTTGCGTCATCACCTTGCAAAAAACTTTTAGTACACACTCGGTAGAAAAAATCTTCCAGGGCTGTATGTCCGTGCACCCAGTGCAAGTTCTAGGGTACATTTCACTCTATATTTGATCTAATATGATGATAGTGTGGAATATCTTTTTAACCTATAAATATAGTTTTGTTAACCAAATCAATTATATATTAAAAGTATATTACAGTACAAACTACCTGGCAGGAGGTGATCGTGATATTCCACGAGACAAGACGATTTCTCCAACCATCCGACTTGCATTCGTTGGCTTCCATGTTCGGCTTTCAGGTTCCGCGATGGGCAGGATCGTAGGACATCACAGACTCATACACTACCATCATGCTGCCGCATTGACAACACTTAATTAGGTGGTTGTGTCTCACCAGCGGCATACATGACCGGCATTCACTGATTTATTACCACGTATCAATTACAGCAACGATTTGGAGCAATATGCAAGTTGAAGACGTTTGTTCATGGAGTTCAACGTCATATATAATGCCGAAGATTATAACTTACAATCCTGGTGTGTTTAGCAGCTGCAATCAGGTACGTCTAATTTGACTGACCAAAAGGTACGAGCTGTTACACATGATCGTATATCAAGTAGTGGCTACTAGCAGCGTATATATTTGTTTGTGACATATACACGTGTATCTTGATTAAATAGATGAGATATGCGATATATCAAATAGGAACGTACTGAACTTCTCCTTATATAATATACTTGATTAAGAATCAATGAGAATGGTCCTCAACCCGTTGTACAAAAGTTATTTTGCGGAATTCATGGATAGTGCAACTATGAAACTTTTTTTTGTTGCATTACAACTTATGTTCGCTTCGCAGCATGATATTTACAAGTTAGTAATTAGTCAAAAGGCATGGTTTTGTTGTATGTTTTTTACTTTAAGTGATCTGATGTCCCAGTGATATTAAGATGTGAAATTGTGGAAATATAAGATATGTTCCCGTTTTTAACACCTCCGGATGAAGTTGGTTATATTTATTGGAATGCATGAGAGATCAACCAATTCTTCGAGAGGAAACTGTTGGCCTGCAGGTCACTTAAAATGCATGAGTGTTGGGGTACATCTTACAACGCATGTACATGGAAAAAATTGTAGTGTTTAATGATCTCAGCATGTAAGTCCCTATGGCGTTGAGGAGAAGAACCTCTTCCTTTTTGACTCTTGAGGATAAGATCCAATGAATTTACAATCCAGATTACAAGATAGTACAATTTAATGATAAATTAGCGATGTAAAATTTGTTAACTAACAGTTCAATGTTATCTTAGTGCAAATAAATGTCAGTAATCGTGCTTTGTACTTAATCTAGCCGCGCAAATGCGCGGGCCAGTCAGCTAGTTACCAAATAAAACTACAAATGTGGGTTTTGGCAGAAAGAACAGCGCCATAGGTATAAACGATTTGGACCAAATTTGCACCCATATGACAGGTTCAGGCCAATTTTCGAGTTGTTGCACCAATTTACACCCACCGCACAAGCTGTTATATGCCCAATGCTATTATGTAAAAGAAACATGTATACCACCACTAACAAAACAAAAATGTAAAGTCGGCGGTATGCACTGTAAACATAGCTCCCTCTGGTTCATCCGAGTATGTCGCCCTCAAAATGTTGATTGCAGTATGTTCAGCATACCCATCTTATGGATAATAAATCCTTCCGCAAACTGCAAGGAAGATATGGCATGGCAGAAGTAACAAAAATTTCGCTCAACTTTACTCGAACAAAAGCCTGCAATGTGGGCCAAATACTACTCTTATGTCCTCTTTGCAACACGCGTCAAGGCTGCCCATCGGAATTCTTTGCTGTGATCGGCTTAGAAGAATCTATTCTCGTTACTCTGGACGCCGCAGGTGACCACTTTGTTGGATCTCATTTTGCGTATGTACAGCACGAGCCCCCCGATGCCGATCACTGCCGAGATTGAGAACACGACGCTTGCTGCGCGAAGAATGGAACAAAAAAAGGAGGCCGAAGTTAACGAAATAGCTTGTTCGAATTGGAGCAAGTTTGATGCAAGTTTTGAAGATGGCGGTGGTTCTCACCAGCTACAACTCCGGCTGACGCGCCATGCCCTGATACGCCGCCATCTGTACAAAATAACAAAAGATCAGGCCTGTATTCCCCACGGTGGGGATAGTACCAGAACGATGGAGCAGAGAACACGACGGGGCTACCTGCACAGTCCGTGGTGGAGTTCCGGCCGTCGTCGCAGATGCAGACGAAGTCCCTAGTGGCCGGGTCGAAGCCGCAGGTGCCGTTGGCGCCGCGCCGGCGGTCCTGGCAGCGCAGGCAGAGCGTGGTGACGGGGATCTCGAAGTCGACCCGGACGCCGTAGTCCGGCACCTGGTCGTAGGGCGGGAACTTGTCCCCGACGGCGCGCCAGTAGACGGTGGTGTAGGCCTCGCAGTGGCGCAGCATGGTCCGCAGCGACTCCGCCGCGCGGGGCCGGTAGGCGCAGCAGGTCATGTTCCCTTCCTCCAGCGCGTCGCGGCAGCCCGGCAGGTTCCGGCACAGGTAGCCGGCGCTGTCGCACGCGGAGTCGCACCGGTCGGGGTATCGGTCGCAGATAGCCGGGCGGGGCGCCACGATGACGCGGTCCTCGTCGCAGTTGAAGAAGAGGTGGTCGTTCCTCGGGGACAGCGAGAAGCGGGTGCTGGTGTCCAGGCTGAAGGGCGCGGCGTGGATGGAGGTGAAGGGCCGCGCGCACGTCCACATGGACGGGTCCGTCACCACCAGGTGCGGGTCCGCGTAGTCGGCTCCGGTGACCGGGTACGTGCCGGACGGGGTGCGGAGGCGGAGCGTGGTGTTGTCGGCGCAGGTGACCATGCCGCGGTAGTACGGGCTGCCGCAGCCGTCGTCGATGCCGAGCGGGTAGCGCACCGGGACGTCGCCGCAGCTGTCTCGGCAGAGCCCACCGGCGGCGGACGAAGGCCGCGCTGCGATGAGTAGAAGGATCGTCAAGGCATGGAGGTGGAGACGCATCTCCATATCACTGAAGTAGTGGAGTAGCGCAGTGCAATGGCAAGGACAGTGAGAAGAGAACTATACTAGCTTGAGCTTCTTCGATCGCCTGACTAATGGAGAAAAGACTAAAGAGTGATTCATTCATGGTTATCAGATCGCTTGTGGTTAGGCTACTGCTTTTGCGCTTTTGCTTTGAGCCTCGGAGCTTTTACTTTGCTCGGCTCATATTAGTGCCTTCTTTTGTTCAATGCCGGAATCTAATCCCGTGCGCTTGCCTCCTTGGTCGGGTACGTATCACCTAAGCAAGGCATAGCGCGGGATACTTTTCGCAGTTTATAGATTCATCGCAAGTTGAGGAGCATACTAAACGTGTTGACAAATGCAAAAAAAAATATGACACGAAAACGGTGGGGAGCCACCTAATGTGTGTTCTCATAATCTAAGCTACTACAGTACATATTTAAAAACATGTACACATAAATTAAGCTACATATTTACGGAAGGAGATAGCAGAGATATGAAGAAAAAACCAAAGAACTATAAGCTATTTAGTTAAGAATCCAGTTTTTGCATTTTTGAGGGAGAGATAGGATGCCCAATTAACTTCAGATCTCTTCTGAAGAGGATATTTTAGCAAGCCGTGAAAGGAGCGTTATGCTAAAAACTTAATCATTTTTGTGCTTCCAGATATTTCAGGGAACACAAGTAGCTACTTCAAGAAAATATGGCCCCGGAAACACATATTTGGCAGCACCGCAGCAGAGAACATTTGATAAATCAATGTTGGAAAACCAAGTGATGCCTACATGTGTCCAAATCTTCTAGCAAAATAAAATAAAATTAAAGAACAAAATTTCTCTTTTTTCTCTTAGGCTCGTAGAACACATATCACAGATATGTCCGGGTACAGGGCACACAAATAGAGCCTGGGAAAGGGACATGATGTTTTGACTCACGGGTATAGATGAACTCGTTGTGTAAAATGTATTTTTAATGTATTTCAAAATGTTAAAAAATTTCAAACAAAATTTTTGGGTGTTCATATGAAAAATGTCTATCCATACAAAAAAGTTTCGCATCTAAAAGACATTTTGTGTGACCGGTATAAAAAAGAGAAACAAAATGTTGCGTGCAGAGGCATTTTTGAACGCCGAAGATTTGTTTTTTTTACACCGGCCACATAAAAAAAATTCATCCCCATTTTTTTTGTACGAACATAAAATGTTCATATGTACATCCGAAATGTTTGTTTGAAATTTTTTGATATTTTAAAAGTCTTTTTTGAGTAGTGGGCGTAAATGCACCTATGAGCCGGAGTGGATTTCCCCTGGGAAAGAGTTATCCTTCCAAAAAGAGCAAAGCTACCGTACCATTGCCAATCGTGCAGACAATGTGATCTTACTCATACATACAAAAAAGTTATGCTTCATTTCCTCGGTATTCCTCCACTAGTAGAAAACAGCCCTTTCGTCCGGCCCCTTTAGTCCCGGCCGTGGCCTGGGCCGGGACTAAAGGTCCGGCCACGTCGCCCCGAAATCGGCGATGGCGTACGGCCCCTTTCGTCCCGGTTCGTTAGGGCCCATTTGTCCCGGTTTGAGATACAAACCGGGACTAAAGGGGTCTGCGGCCAGGTGCCCCCCCTTTAGTCCTGGTTTGTATCTCAAACCGGGACAAATGGGTTTTAGCCCTATATATATGGCAGCCCCTCTCCCCTCTCTCTTGTTTTTTTCTTGGTGGGAGGTGGTGTGGGTTTGTGCTAGTTTTTTTTTCTTCGTATGCACTAGAGGTGTTCGGTGAAATGCGTGTTAGAGCGATGCCACTTGAGTTCACAAAAGACAAACATGATATGAGGTGCCCGAGCCACACTTAAGCTTCCTCCTCTTTATTTCCACTTGTCCTAAAAGGTTAGCAACTATTTTCTCGTTTAGACCGTGCGGTAATAATTTTAGCATCGTGATTGCGTTTGATATACAGTTGTATGATGCAAATGAGCCATCCATGGATGTACGGTGACCGACGCATAGCTGCTTACAGAGAAGGCGTGCATTCTTTTCGCGATGCGGCCGAGGCGAACAAGCATGGGGGTGGCTTTATGTTTTGTCCATATGTTGAATGTCGGAATGAGAAGGATCACACTTCCTCAAGAGTCATTCAGAGTCACCTGCTTCGGTCCGGTTTCATGTCCGGCTATAATGTTTGGACCAAGCACGGAGAAAGTGGGGTTATGATGGAAGACGGCGATGAAGAAGAGAACGATGATGACAACTACCGATCTATGTTCCCTGAATACGCTGATACCGCAATGGAAGACAATGAAGAAGAAGGTTAGGGTGAAGAACGGGCACCAGATGAGCCCACTGATGATCTTGGTCGGGTCATTTCTGATGCAAGGCGAGGCTGCGACACAGAAAAGGAGAGGTTGCAGTTCGAGCAGATGTTACAGGACCACAACAAATTGTTGTACCCAACTTGTGAAGATGGCCAGAAGAAGCTGGGTAGCACACTGGAATTGCTGAAGTGGAAGACAGAGACCGGTGTGACTGACTCGTCATTTGAAAAGTTGCTGGTACTAATGAAGAAGATGCTTCCAAGAAAGAACGAATTGCCCGCCAGCACGTACGAAGCAAAGAAGCTTGTCTGCCCTCTAGGATTAGACGTGCAGAAGATACATATATGCCCTAATGGCTGCATCCTCTACCGCGGTGCGAAGTACGAGAATATGGATAAATTCCCGGTATGCACTGCATTGCGGTATAAGATCAGAAAAGATGACCCTGGTGATATTGAGGGCGAGTGATGCATGTAAAATGCATACATGAACTTTGCACTTTAATTGCTTATATTCCAATCATATTTGCATCATATAAGGGTTATATCAATGTTTTATCATGATTTTGGGAATACTTCATAGTTTTCCCATTTATTTGGAATTAACCCTGCACAGGCAGAAAACCCTAGCTTTGTATTTTAATGTTTCAGGGACCCAAACGTCAACGAAATCACCTGGAAATTTACGGGCGTCAATATTTGGAAGGAAGAAGGACTACGGAAAAAGGAAGCAAGCAAACGGAGACCCGAGGGCCAAACGGGCCTGGCCCACGCGGCCAGGTACTGTGGCCGCGTGGGACCCACCCGTTTGGGCCTCGTGGCTCCGTTGCCGTCGATCTTCTTTCCACCGCCTTCGTCTTGACATAAAAACGCCTATAAAAAAGGTCCCCGTCGTTCTCTGAAAGGAGCGCCGCAGAAACACAGAAACACCGAAACGAAGATCAGGAGCAGTAGATTGGAGGGGGAAAACTCCGGCGGGGCGCTGCCGGCGTGGTCTCCACCTTCTCCATCGACTTCTCCACCGTCTCCATGATGAAGAGGGAGTAGTCCACCTCTGGACTATGGGTTTGTGGAACTAACTTATGTATCTCTCCTCTCTTGAGCTTCACTAATTAGTACCGTATGAGCTGCTGAACATGATTACGGTCACCTTTGTAACACCTTTGTGGTGGATCTTTATGAGTTAATATATGTTTGAGATTGCAATGTTTGTTTCAGTTATGAGTATAGATGCATATTATGTACCCCGTTCTTGTCTACTTGTTTTGATCAAGCATGTTTATGAGAGCGTGTGAGGGGGAACGTGTGCATTAGTTGGAGTAACGGGGGGTGGCTAGTGCAGTGAACGTGAGAGAAAGTTCTGCGATCCACTTTGGTATCTTTACCTTACTTTGTTACCTCACTAGGGATAAACTAAAATACCATGCTACCGGGGATGTGGGCGTGACCATTGCCACTACTCCATGACTAGATCTAGCATGTTCTTATTTTCACTTCATGTCATGATACTTATTGCTATACTCTGGGTTATCTTAATTACTAAGGTGTTATGATTTAGTTCGCATCTAGTGAAGTATAAGAGAGGTTAATAATCAAAAGATCTCTATGTTAGGACGTGATGCCCATATATCTAAGTAACTTGTTATCAAACCATGTGTTGCAATCTCATATGTTAACTTTGTGTGTTCCATTCTCTACCACTTTATAAAGAGAGAGTGCATTTGTGAAACCCTGAACCCCAGTCCATTTTTAATCATAAGAAACACCTTTCCAACAGCATATACCATTTTTCTATTTTCAGCCATCATTAAATCCGAAAATACAAAAATACTTTTCATCTTGCATACATCATTCAAAAACTCAAAAATATCATTTATCATTGCATCCACCACCATTGCATATTTATTTCTTGTTTGCATTGCATAACTATCCTGATATCATTCTTACACCTTGTGCTTGACAACCACAGGTGAGGTTGAGGACCAAAACATCTAACCTTGTTTTGTAGGTAACCAAAAGAAGGATAAGAAGATAAATCTACCACTTCAGATTCCCCGAGAGTTCGATATTAAACCCTCGAGTCATCCCTCGTGGGGAAAACTGTCTTCCACTATACTATACACTCTACACTTGGAGTCTCAACCTAATCTCGTTTATTTTGTGCAGGCATCAAGACTTGCTCATCGGGTATCAGCGAGCCACCCAGGAAGAGGGTTCTTGCCAAGGTGATGTGGTATGCTCCTATAATACCACGGTTGGAACGTCTGTTCAGAAACAAAGAGCATGCCAAGTTGTTGCGATGGCACATGGAAGACCGTAAGAAAGACGACAAGTTGAGGCACCCCGCTGATGGTCGGCAGTGGAGGAAAATCGAGAGAGAGTTCGGGGACTTTGCAGGTGACGCAAGGAACTTATGGTTTGGTCTAAGAACAGATGGCATGAATCCTTTTGGGGAGCAGAGCTGCAGTCACAGCACCTGGCCCGTGACTCTATGTATCTACAACCTTCCTCCTTGGTTGTGCATGAAGCGGAAGTTCATTATGATGCCAGTGCTCATCCAAGGCCCGAAGCAACCCGGCAACGACATTGATGTGTACCTAAGGCCATTAGTCGATGAACTTTTGCAGTTGTGGGCCAAACCAGGTGTAAGTGTGTGGGATGAGCACAAACAGGAGACATTTGACCTACGAGCGTTGCTTTTCGTAAACATCAATGATTGGCCTGCTCTTAGTAACATTTCAGGACAGACGAACAAGGGATACAATGCATGCACGCACTATTTGGATCAGACAGAAAGTATATATCTGGACAAATGTAGGAAGAATGTGTACCCGTACAATCGTCGTTTTCTTCCGCCCAAGCATCCCTTAAGGAAAAAATGCAAGCATTTCAATGGCAAGGCAGAAACCCGGACGAAGCCTGTCACCCGTACTGGTGCTGAAGTATTTGGTATGGTCAAGGATTTAAAACTAATCTTTGGAAAGGGTCCTGGCAGCCAACCTGTTCCGAATGGCGCTGATAAGCGCGCACCGATGTGGAAGAAGAAATCTATATTTTGGGAGCTACCCTATTGGGAAGTCCATGAGGTCCGCTCCGCAATCGACGTGATGCACCTGACGAAGAATCTTTGCGTGAATATTCTAGGCTTCCTGGGCTTGTATGGGAAGTCAAAAGATACACCGGAAGCACGGGAGGACCAGGAACGTCATAAAGAACGAGACGACATGCATCCAGGGCAGTTTCAAGGGCCTGCCAGCTACGCTCTTACCAAGGAAGAGAAGGAAATCTTTTTTGAAGTCCTTTTCAGTATCAAGGTCCCGACTGGCTTCTCGTCGAATATAAAGGGAATAGTAAATATAAAAGAGAAAGAATTCCAAAACCTAAAGTCTCATGACTGCCACGTGCTTATGACGCAATTGCTTCCGGTTGCATTGAGGGGAATTCTAGCAGAAAGTGTTCGACTTGCCATTGTGAAGGTATGTGCATTCCTCAATGCAATTTCTCATAAGGTAATCGATTAAGAAAGTCTATGAGGGTTACAGATTGATGTGGTCCAATGTCTGGTCAGCTTCGAGTTGTTGTTCCCGCCATCCTTCTTCAATATTATGACGCACCTCCTAGTTCACCTAGTCGAAGAGATTAGAATTCTCGGTCCTGTGTTTCTACACAATATGTTCCCCTTCGAGAGGTTCATGGGAGTCTTAAAGAAACATGTTCGTAACCGTGCTAGGCCAGAAGGAAGCATCTCCAAGGGCTATGGAACAGAGGAGGTCATTGAGTTTTGTGTTGACTTTCTTCCTGACCTTAAGCCGATTGGTGTTCCTGAATCTCGGTATGAGGGGAGGCTGACTGGAAAAGGCACACTAGGAAGGAAAGCAACGGTATATAGGGACGGGCATTCTTTCACTCAAGCACACTACACAGTTCTACACAATTCCACCGTGGTGGCTCCGTATATCGAGAGACACAAGAATATTCTACGCTCCGAAAACCCGGGGAAGGCTGACTCCTGGATTAAAGGGGAACACGAGAAGACTTTCGGGAGTTGGTTGCAGACACATCTCATGAATAACACCATTGTGGGAGATCAGCTGTACTTGTTGGCCAGGTCACCATCTTCGACTATATGTATGATACGTCTCCAACGTATCTATAATTTTTTATGTTCCATGCTTATATTATGTCAATTGCTACATGTTTTATATATACTTTATATCATATTATGGCATTTATTGGACTAACCTATTAACAAGATGCCACAGTGCCAGTTTCTGTTTATTATGTCTGTGTATTGCAGAAAAGGACCGAAAACCAAAGTGCTCGAAAAATCTAGAAAAATTACAGAAATTCTATTTCGCCAGAAGACCCACGGAGCCAGAAGGGCAAGTCCAGGGGAGGCCCACGGCCCCCTCACCATGCCGTCGCACGGCCTGGAGGGGGGTGGCGCCGCCACGTGGTGAGGCCGCCTCGTGCACGCCCTCGCGTTGCCCTTTGGCCTATATATTGCTCCTGCCCCGAAAACCCTAGAGGAATCGACGATCTCCAGAAGAGTTTCGTAGCTCCGCCGCCACCAAAAACCCTAATTCGGGGGACAGAAGTCTCTGTTTCGGCACCCTGCCGGGACGGGGAATTGCCCCCGGAGCCATCTCCATCGACTCCACCGCCATCTTCATCGTCGTTGCTGCCTCCCATGATGAGGAGGGAGTAGTTCTCCCCGAGGCTGGGGGCTCTACCGGTAGCTATGTGGTTTACCTCTCTCTCCCATGGTGTGATTTTTATGTGATCATGAGCATTGCTAGTATCGCTGAATTCATATGTAATGTTTATGCTACTCAAGTGATTTTATCTAGTTTACGGAGTCATTGTGACAACACGGTATCAAGGTGACAGTGTGGGTACTTGTGTGTGACTCTATAAATAATTTAGATATTATCATGGCTTATTCTTTGTGGAATTGTGGTGTTTGTTTACTCAGACTTTGAGGTGTGCTTTTGTAGCCCTACGCATAGTACTCTTGTTTCACCAAGAAGGAGAATAATCCCGAGTAGCACTTACTTGCGTTCAGTTGTGCTAAAATGATGAGAGATAACACTAGTGAAAGTATGATCCCTAGGCCTTGTTTCTAAGCATTGAAACACCGTTTACAACAAGTTCTGCTACATGTTTGCTTGCTGACATTTTTATTTCAGATTGCAATTACTACTTATAATCATCCATATTACTTGTATTTCACTATCTCTTCGCCGAACTAGTGCACCTATACATCTGAGAAGTGTATTAGGTGTGTTGGGGACACAAGAGACTTCTAGTATCTTAATTGCAGGGTTGCTTAAGAGGGATATCTTTGACCTCTATCTCTCTAGTTCGATAAACCTTGGGTGATTCACTTAAGGGAAACTTGCTGTTGTTCTACAAACCTCTGCACTTGGAGGCCCAACACTGTCTACAAGAATAGAAGCGTGCGTAGACATCAATGTACTTTCCAAGGGTACAAGATAAATGAGAATACATTTTACACGACATCCCAAGATAAAAAGAGCACCAACCAAAACAGTGGTATCCGCTTTGATGCAACAGACGACAATGGGCAGAAGGACACATATTATGGGTACATAGAGGAGATATGGGAACTTGACTATGGACCTACTTTTAAGGTCCCTTTGTTTCGGCGCAAATGGGTCAAGCTGACAGGAGGCGGGGTAGATGTAGACCAAAAGTACGGCATGACAACAGTGGATCTCAACAATCTTGCGTACATGGACGAACCATTCATCCTAGCCAACGATGTGGCTCAGGTTTTCTATGTGAATGACATGTCTACCAAAACGAGAAAAAGAAATCAGCAAAAGAATACATCGTCTTATGAGCCAAAGCGCCACATAGTTCTTTCAGGGAAAAGAGACATCGTGGGAGTAGATTACAAGACAGACATGTCAGTAGATTATAATAAGTTTCATGAAATTCCGCCCTTCACAGTGAAAACTGACCCAAGCATCCTGTTAAATGATGAAGATTCTCCATGGCTACGGCGCAGAAGAAAACAGAAACAATAGATAGGGATGTTGGTGATGTGTAATAATGTATTAAACCTTTTATGTAATGCATTCTATGGAATGTATTAAACCTTTATGTAAGGAGCATGTGTAATAATAATGAATGTGTATTTCCAATGTGTATTGTCAAGAAGCTTCAAATCAGCTGCAGTTTTACCAACACAATCTCTGCATTCTCCAAGATCTTTAGCATTTCCAAGTGATGCAGAAAGCGCCACAATCCGATGTTACTGCCATTCTCCAAGATCTTTAGCATCTGAATAGTTCCCAAAACGATCTCTGGATATGAACTGACTCTCAATTGGCAGTTGTTGATTCATAAGGGAGAGGTAGTATTGCAATTCACTGTGGCCAGTTAAGATTATTCCCTCTCCGTGTGTATCATACTTAGTAAGAGGTAGTATTGCATTAGCAAAAAAACAGAAAATGGCAAAATTGTTAATAGTTTGTAGAGTTAGAATAAATATATTATAAAACAGAAAATGGATTTGGAATACTTATTCAAATTCAAGCACTTTTCATGTTGAAAGTTTAGTGAGATTCAAAAATATGCAAAAAATGTTAGTTAATCCATATTTTAATTGAAAATGACAAAATTGTTAATAGTTTGTAGAGTTAGAATAATTATTTTATAAAACAGAAATGGATTTGGAATACTTATTCAAATTCAAGCACTTTTCATGTTAAATTTTTCTCAAATTCATAAGTATGCAAAAACTGTTTCATTCAAATGTTCAAATATTTAAAATTGTGCTAGATTTCAAAAAAAAAGTAAAAATGGTACAGCGCGCGCTATATTTGGCCCAGCCCGCGCAATTTTTTGGCCTTTTGTCCCGGCCCATCTCACCAGCCGGGACTAAAGCCCGTGATGCGCGCAGGAACGCGAAAAGCCCTCCCACCCCTTTAGTCCCGGTGCGTGGCACCAGCCGGGACTAAAGACCCCCCTTTAGTTCCGGTTTGAGCCACGGGCCGGGACTAAAGGTCCCTCCACTACTTAAGCCACGGTTGGAATCCCAATCTGGGACTTAGCCATTTCATCGAAGACGAAGGAGCGCAGAAGCAGAGGAGACACCGTAAGGATGCCAAATCCACCGCGCCCTCGACGTCCGCCGGCCTCCACGCGCCGCCCGAGCCCGCCGGCGCCGCTCTCCTCCACGCGCTCCTCCACGTTCTGTAGCCGCCCGAGGTCGCGAAGCTGGCCGCCGCACGCTCTCCTCTGCCGCCGCGCCCGAGCTCGCACTCGCCGTCGAGGTCCAGACGCCGCCGCCCCGTGCTCGCCACCCCGTGCTCGCGCTCGCCGTCGCGCCCGAGGTCCAGACGCCGCCCGACGCCGGATCGATCGAGTTCCAAACGCCGCCCGACGCCGGATCGAGGTCAGCCCCTCTCCGACGCTGACGCCGTGCTCAGCGCCGCCGCCCCGTGCTCTGCCCCTCCCCGACGCCGACCGAGGTCACCGCTGTCGCCTCCCCGAGGTACTAAGTTACTAACACTAACAATTTTAGTAGTGTTATTACCAACAACAAAATTAGTAGTGTTAGCAATTTTAATTTTAATTTTAGTTTTGTACTGTTATAATTTTAGTTTTGTACTATTAAAAATCAAAGTGTTAGTGTTAGTATAGTGTTATAATTTTAGTTTCAATTTTAGTTTTGTAAGTTCATGTAGTACTGTTATGCAAATTTAGGCTTATTTTAGAATTGGGAAAGATGATCCATTTGCATATTCAGATGATCTATTTGCATATTTTAGAGTATGCAAAAAGATGATCTATATATTTGCATATTTTGTAGTACTGTTTTGCAAAAAAGATGATATATTTGCATATTTAAATATGGAGTAATTGATTTGTAGTAATTTTTAGTAATTGATTTGTAGTGGATATATTGTGACTTAATAGATTTGTAGTAATTTTTTAATTACAAAGTATTGATGATAAGAATTGATACACATTAGATAAGTGACTTGTATTCATTGATTTAGTAATTATTTATAACAATTGATACTCATTTTATTTGATGCATTTTGAAAAAATATTATGTGCATTTTGCAGAAACTATGGATCCACCTAGTCCAATCCGCAGAGACCTAACACAGGAAGAAATTCTCGAGAATATAATCCACGACGCCCCAGGTGCTGATCCAGCCGAATCTCCGTCGTCGTATCTGAACCCCTCCGGGGATGGAATGGAGGTCGACCGAAGTGAGGATGAAGCCGACGGCTCCGATGATGGAGAAGGCGATAGCTCCGATGATGGAGAAGCCGGTGGACCCTTAACGAAGTCCGGCGAGGTATATATATGAAGTTCGGCGATTAGTAGATGCATTACTTGAATTGTATATATATAAATTGACGAATGTTTCTTCTCTTAGGCCTCCACATCGAGCAAATCTTCCAAACGAGGCCCGACCAAAAAGTTGGCCCATCTACGCATTATACATTTGAGGTCATATCCCCTACGGGCGAACCGAAGGAACCCAAGAAGGCTGCCGATGTATTTAAAAAACAATGCGGAGTTCTGGTTAGGGATCACGTCCCGATCACCGTTCGAGACTGGCATAAGCGCAAAGGGGCGAACGATAGTGAGTATGTCGCCGAAAGGTACAAAGAGGGTCTTTGGAATGACCTCATGGCACATTTCACCCTGCCAGAATTTGAGGATCTGCCGACACTGCAAAATTGAGGGCGAAAGTCAAGCAGTGGACTCTTAAGAAGATGGCCGAACTATTCCGGGTGTGGAAGAAAAGATTATGGCAAGACTATCTGAAGAAAAAGACTGCTCCAGTATTCGAAGGCTATCTAGCGAAGCAGGCGAATCACTGGAACGCATTTAAAGTACAAGGAGTCACAAGATGCCAAGGAGATGTCAGTAAAGAACAAGAAAAATGCTGAGAAGAAGAAATATCACCATAAATTGGGGCCAGGGGGCTACGAGACTGCCATGCCAAAGTGGGATAAAAAAGAGCAAGAGCTGCTTGCTAAAGGGATCGAACCAGAATGGATGCGCGAAGAATGGGAATTGAGGGCAAGAAATTGGTTCCTTGCGCATGGGGGTTCATACGACGAAACAACATGGGACCTTGTTTGCAGTGACGGGATTAGGATACCCAGGGAAAATTGGCTTAAAGTGGTGAAAGAAATTAAAGAGGGGAAGTTAAAGTTCCGTCCCGATAGAGAGAAAGACTTGCTGACACTGGTCCTCGGGAATGACGAAAAAGGAGGACGAACACGAGGCCTTGGCCCTAAGTATCCGTGGTGGCTTGGGTTTGCCAAAATATAGAAACTTACAGAAGCCGAGCGAGAGCAAAGCAGCGACAGCAGAGGAGGAGGGAGACAGGTTCAACCAGTTGCTTGCCAGACCACCAGCAGCAGATTGACGAACTTAGAGGAGTAGTGCGCCTGCAAGATCCTGCACTCGATATTACCGCCGGCCCATCTCAGCGGAAAAGCAGCGTGGGTGACTCGGAGGTCCCGGCTGACGATGCACGGCGGATGATAGATGGCGGTCCCGGCTACCCCGTGGATGGAATCAAGGATTCAATATCTTGTGAGCTCCATCAGAAATTGAAGAACATATCCATGAAGGTGGCGGTCGGATATGCTTTACCTTGTCCACCTGACGCACGCTGGCAAGGCGTGAGATTCCAGCTGGCTATGCTAAAGTCGGGGTGGATGAAATCGTATCGGGGTTTCATGATATGGAGCTTGACATCCCTGGACCTGAAGATGAGAGGACACTCGGAGAAGTTGTGGGTGATATCATTCTATGGGACAAAACTACATCAAGTTTCCAGGCTCGGCGCCAAGGACAACACCGCCTCCGAGTCGTCGCAGGTCACCTACACCTCCATCACCTCCAAGAAGCCCACCCCATGACTACGACCACCACAGCGCGAGTCCATCTCGATCTCCGCCGCCGGACTTGGGTCGGCCGTCTTCGCCGCCGCCTTTGCCCGCTAAGGACAATAAGCGGAAGCGTGCTCCGTCGATGAGTACTAACCGACGCAGCAGCCCAAAACGACAAATGTCGCCCCTCCCAAGAGTACCTCATAAGAATCTTCCCATCAGAACTTACGATCGTACTGACGAGCAAATCGCAGCGATCGCAAAGGCCGAAAAAGATGCGCATTTTGCAAAGAAGAAACCCAAGCCCGCCCCGGTATACACCGAGAAGCAAAAAGTGTGGGCACGTGATTTTCTGAACACAAAATCGCAATATGAGTTGCACCATAAGCCAGATGACTATCTACGCACACTTCAGAAGGAAGTGGAGAAGAGCAAATCAAGTAAAAGTGCAAGCGGGAGCAAATCAAGTAAAAGTGCAAGCGGGAAAAGAAGGGACGTTCCCAGCTCGGAGAACAGGCCAAACAATCGATCCCATCCCTCAAGGTGTTATCCGAAGACGTTCCCCAGGTGCTGCAGCAGGATATGGAAGAAGCTGCGAAGTTGGCGGCCGCTATGGGTGTGAGTGTTGCTGAATTGCTAGGTTCCCAAGACGACAAGTTACCCAAGGCTGATGTAGTCCCTACATATGTCCCAGGGAAGCCTTTGGTCAGCAAAGAGAAGTTGAAACAACTGCCAACACAAATGCGGAATTTGCATGAATGGTACTTGAGTGTGGTGGGGGGGGCAGAACAATGATCGTGGCGAAAGTCCCACATGAGTACTTCTTCCGACCCGAAGGTCCATGTTGAGTTTTCAGAACTCTTCCAGTTATACAATTTCGACGCCCTCGACAAAACTCTCATGAGTTGCTATTGTCTGTAAGTTGTTGAATTCATTGTCTACATATAAGTTGTTCAGTTTTTCAGTTGTTCAGTTCATTGCATGTAATTATCCTCATTATATCCTTTTGTACTCTATTATGCAGAATGAAGATCCAATGTAAAAGAAGGATCTATAGTGTTGGGTTCATTGACCCAGATAAAGTACATATATTACGCTAACGACGAAACCCGACGAGACGGCGGAAAACCTTCTAAGGTTTCTAACGGAGCAAAATTTCTGTGACCACATACTGTTTCCTTACAACTTCAGTGAGGGTCTTACTCTGTTGTACACATTCACTTTTGCTTACTCGATGTTAAGTGTAATTGATGAGTTACTGACGTATATATAAACGTGTGCAGGTTCCACTGGATTCTGCTAGACATTCAAGTTGATAAGGGAATAGTTGAAGTCATGGACCATTAAAGAGACACCTGGAAGAGTTCCGCAGCATGCAGGACATGCTCCAGAGGTAATTTTCGCGCTATATCGGTCTCTTTCGTTGATTTCATGAGATATCAGGTAATGAATAACTCATTCATTAATTCATTTTCTTTGCCGGGCAGGGTTTGGAACCTGTTCAAGAGTGTGGTGACGGGTTCTTTAGTGAGAAGCTGACGTTTACTCCGGTCTCGGTAAGTAGTACGAGATATGTCCGCGCATCTCTTTACTTCTAGTTTCAATACAATTATGATGCTAGATTATTATTTTGATTGAATTCTATTCTCGTAAAGTGCGCGAGGCAGCCACCGGACGAATCTATGTGGATACTACGTTTGCGAGTTCATTCGCACGTTTACCACTGAGCACAAAGATTATAGAGTCGACGTAAGCAATATATTCACAACATTATTTTATTACCGTCACTTTTTGTTATCATGATTGATGTTCATATTGATCTTCTTTTCTTATATAGTTCGAGAGAATGCGGGATCAGCTCCTACCAGAGCAACGCGTACTAGAAAATGCAGACGAACTGGCGGGATTTTTATTGAAAGAGATGGTAGACGACACCGGAGAATTTAGTGTGAATAGGCGCTACTGATGATCCCGGCCGTGTAATCGAATAGACGGGCTCTAGTCCCGGTAATTATGATCTCCATGTAACTATCAAAATTGTATATATTTGTATGCTCGATCGTAAGTCAAGTTATCTTATATATGCACGAACGTGTACGGTATGTGGGTAGCGTAGAAATACGAAAACTATTTTGAAGAAAGAAATAAATAAAAGAAAACAAAATGAATTGTCGCGGCACAGATCATTAGTCGCGGCCTATTATATGAGCCGGGACTAAAGGGGTGCCCCAGCGCGCTCCACGGCGGCCACGTGGAGAGCCTTTGGTCCCGGCTGGTAACATGGCCGGGACTAAAGGTTGGGTCTTTAGTCCCGCTTGGCTTGTCCCGGTTGGCCAACCGGAACTAAAGCCCCTCACGGGCCGGGACAATAGGCCCTGTCTCCACTAGTGCTCGTGCATTAAGCTACTAAATACATGTCCCATTGTGCCCTTCGACCCTGAGCCAGACATTGTGGATTTCTCTTTTTTTTTTAAGATCATGTCAAACAGATTATCAAACAGAGCCAACACGCTAATGAGGACTTGTGAACTTACTAAGCCGAAGCGAACGGGCGGAGAGAACAGACGTGCTGCCCGCGGCGAGGCAAGGGCATAGTATATGATCTGTTTATAAAGGATGAAGCTGAATGCGTATGCGTCGACACATGTGTCAAACACTTCATTTATGTACTGCTCAGGCACAGTGTAGTAACCTAAATTACAGAAGAATATACTTACTTTTATCAGTCGAGAATTATTATATGTATGTTTCTCGTTTTGATGGGTTTACTGAAACTGTCGACAAGGGCCTCGTGGTTCACCTGCTTCACCAAGATTCTAAAGTGGGGGCAGAACTTTGCAAAGGGTGCGTCCAAATATAGTATGCAAGCAGTTATGATTCCAAGAGAATGCAACAAGAGAATACCAATTTGCTTCATTTATCTTGCTTTGGCTCTGAAGTCGCAGTGGATGACAGGGTCTGATTAGAATTGATGGGGTCTGGTTAGCACAAATGATGGGCTCCGTAGTCGCACAGGGAGCAACTCTGAAAACATACGTTCAGATGAGCAATTCAGCTATCAATGCTTAATTCAGATGAGGATTCACATACAAGTGCAATTCAGATACCTTGGACGGGCATCGTGTGGTGCGGAGGCGGCGACCTCGCCCGGGAGTGCGGCGTCGTCCTCCTGCGGGCGGTGTCGTTGTCCGGGCAGTGCGGCGGCAGCGTCGTCCTCCCGCGGGTGGTGGTGGCGGCGTCGTCGTCGTCCGGGAAGTGCGGCGGCGTGCGCAGAACGTGCACGGGAGGTGGCGGCGCCTCGTCGTTGTCCGGGCAGTGCAGCGTCGTGTGTGGAGCACTACTACAGAAAAGCCTATCTGTGGCGCACATATTTTGACTATCTGTGCTGCACAGGACGTGCGCCACTGCGGTCGCGCCAATGGTAAGTGCTATCTGTGGCGCAGGCTCGTGCGTCACAGATAACACGACTTATCTGTAGCGCACGGGCCAGTGCGCCACAGTTATGTTTAGGTATGCAGTTTCTGGGCGCCACAAATAACAGCTTTTGTGTGCCCCTATTTTTTTTCTACCGCTCTGTTTTTCATCGTATTTCATATTTGTACATATGTATAAAAGCAGTATCAATACACAACAGTAATAAATAGACAAGTTTAGTCAACTAACATGAATTACATATAATATATCATGATAAAATGGCTCTAGCTAGGTTTAGAAAAATAATTTAGTCAACTAACTAAAATTACATATAATACATCTCGATCGAGTCGCTAGCTAGCAAGATAAGTGTCTCTGGTTCATTCTCTCTTCTTCCGGTTCCAAGCCATGTTGAACTCCTTATCAAAGTTCTTCCAGAAGGTACCTCGTCCCCGCTATCGTCGTCCTGAGACGGAGCCTCACCGTGCGAAGGACCCGCCGACGACAAAATGTCTACATCCTGTGAACCGAACACCTGGCGCTAGTACGCCATCAGATTCGTCTCCTGCTGCAGCTGCTGCCTCACCAACGGGTCGTCATGGGGGCGGATGTTCCGCCGTGCAATCTGCGCCTGAGCCATGCGGTGCTCCCTCTCCATGTTCTTGGTAATCTTTCTAATCCCTGGCGGTGCAAGTTCGTCCACGCGGTGGCGATGCTCGGGGAAGTTGAGCTTCTTTAGTTCACGCTCCTCTCCGTACTCGTGCATGCCGAAGTAGTCGTACGCGCGTGCCGCCTCCTCCTTGGTCGGCCACTGCCCGACCCAGCGCTTAACCCCGCCAATGTGGATCTGGCACCCATACATGATCGTCCCATCGACCCTAGGACTCACCCTTACACATGTATATTTAGACATACCTTCCTGAAAATAAAACACAAGTAGCAAATTATTAAACAGAACATGATAATGCACAAGAATATAACAAAAGTAAACCCATGCACTAGAACGTACAAATTTCAACTAAAAACATATCTTCAATTATGTTAAAAAGTACCAACTTTGGAGGCTTCCTAAATTATCAAATCTTGTTCCTATTAGTTTAAACAGTGACAAAACTTATTTATTTTTTCAATTTTTAAACTAATGGACCCACTGTAAATTAAACCAAAAATAGCAGGTAATCTAAAACCAACCTATTGGAAACAAATGTTTACATAACTGCACAATCATAACCAGTAATCACCACCCTAATATGCTATTGCCTAGTGTCCTTACATCTCTAGCAGATTTTTCTTGTTATTTCACACACTTGGGCAATACTACTGGTAGTAAATTAGTGACTAACGATTGCACATCCAAAGTATGCCGATTTAGCTAGTTCTTGCAATTCATCTAGGATTATTGAATATATGTGTTAGTTTCTACAGGTGGTTGTGGTTATAGTAATTCTACTGGCTCGCAAAATCGCAATGCATCAACAGGAGGGAAAGGTAGAAGATGGAGGAATCGGTCTCACCTTGGTGTTTACTGCGGACGGTGGTGACCAGGTCGACGGCGGAGCAAACCGGGGAGCCCCCGAGCACCACTCGATCAGCTCCGGGAGAGCAGCGGCACGTCCCCCCGCGCGCCCCTCTAGTCCTCTGCTCCGGCTCCCGGCAGCGTGGCGGCGGCGTGGCTACCGATGAAGCCCGCGGCGCCTGTGACTAGGACGGAGAGGCCAAGGCTGCCGGTCCACCTAAGCGGCGCGGGTAGTCGGTGGTGGAGGAGGTAGGGGCACCAGCGGCGCACCGACTAGGGTTCGTTGTGGCAGCCGTGGCTGGGGTTGTAAAGGGGAACGACACAGGAGAGGCCGGGGTAGCGAGGCAGGTGAGGGAGAGGTCGCTGGGGAGGAGCTCGGGGAGGATTAGAGGGTGGAGGCGCAGCTCGGGAGGGAGAGGCGGCCGAGGTTTTGTGGTAGGTGAGTGGATAGGGTTTTTTTTTTCTTTTGCAGGATGAGTGGATAGGGTTAGCTCTGTATACCTGTGGCGCACGGGGTCTGTGCGCCACAGGTAATCTCTCTCCAGTTTTTTACCTGTGGCACACCCAAATAAGTGGGCGCCACAGCTAATCTCTCTCCTCTCGCGCCAAATCTGAGGGGTTTGGGAAAACTTACCTGTGGCGCACCACCATTCCTGTGCGCCACAGGTAAATTTTTGCCTATGGCGCACAGCAATGGTGGTGCACCACAGGTAAGTTTTCCCAGATCTTTTGAGGGAGGAGAGAGATTATCTGTGGCGCACACATAAGTATGTGCGCCACTGATAACATGTCACCTATAAGTTTTTTTTCTACTAGTGAAGTGCGGGGCAGTTTAGGGAAGGATGCATTTTTTTCTTCTCTGCAGTTATCGTTTCGTCGGTGTGCTCCGCCCGCTAAACGCGCCCGCACTCTAAATCGTTGGATTAGGAATTAAACGATCAAGATTCTTTGGATCTGCCACCTCTCTCTTTTTATATTAGTGGTGATGGTGATGGTGATATACTGTATGTTTTTTTTGAGATACCATATTTGATATATCTATGTTGAATAGTCCAAACCGTCCCTTCTCTAATAAAATTACAAAAAAAAACTAGCTGAATGTCGTTCGTTGCCCCACCATTGCCCAAATTTATCTATCTGTGTCTTATTTCACAAATGCAAATATACATTCTTTTGAATTGTGAGTTACACTTCATCACAAGTCATACACCATATGAGAAAGAAAAGGAGGCAAGAATAGATAAACGTACCCCTTCGCACGGAGCTCCCAGGGAAAAAGGCGATCAAGGGTTTCAAGCCTCCTGCCGGCCGCCGCCGATCCACCTTGTCTCCGTTGAAAGTGCATGTGTTGTCCCATGCGTGGTTTTGGTAATTAATGACAATCCTTATGTACTAATGTTTGTATTGAGTTATTCTTGTAGGTTTGTCCATTGGCATCGCTTGAACTCCATGTGTTGGATTCAAGGTTGTATGCCATCAAGATCATTGATTATGATGGACATATTTGATATGATCAAGAAGATGAAAAGATACAAGGTTGATCAAGACTAAGTGCAAAGAGTGGTTACAATTTGATCAACACACAAAGTTAAATGATATACCATGTGGGATCATGTGATCCAATGGTATGGTAAGAAATTGTCCATATAGCTTTGTGAACTAACCCATTATGTGTGCGTGGCATTCCTTTGTCGGGGTTAGGTATCTCTCCATGGGCTTGCATCAAAAGGAAGATTTCTTATAGCTCATGGAGGATGACGTCAAGTGGTGATCGTCATCAAGGTTGTGATGTGCAAGTTCAAGATGGACATCTAGAAGATATCATATGCTTGAATCTTGCAACCCATTTGGAGATAATGGTCAAGTGAAGATGTTCCTAAGAGAGGCACTCCCATCTTGGTGCATGGGGGGGCGTTATGCAAGTCTTCACCAAGTAAAGCGCAATCAAGAAAGGTGGTCCACTTGAAGAGATCAAGATCGTCATTATCTAACTCAAGTGGAATGCGCAAGCCAAAGGTTATCTTTATAGGGTTTCTATTTTACCGGTCTCTTGGTTTAGTGGGAGACCGGGTTATAGGATGGACGGCGTACTATCAAGAGAGGCTCTCAAGTGAGTAACTTGATCGCATCTTTGTGGAGAGCTGAAGCCTTTTGCATACTTGGCATATCATCTTTCTTGGTTCTTATTTGGCTTTTCTCCTTGTTGGGTTTTGGTGCTTGTCATGCCAAGTTCTCTGAAAACGGATTTCTTATGGAAAACTTGTTGCGTTTTTGGGTTGGAAATATTATCGGTTTATCCGTGAGGAAAGTTCCACACCTTCCCATGTGTGTCAACTTAACTCTTTTTGTAGGAAATCTCTTGTTGTTACCTTTCCAACAAAATTGGTTTCACCTGTTTTGGAGTTCGAACGAGAAAGTTATTGCATTTCAGGTTTTGCAGTTTTGCTGTTTCTGTCTATTTTGCTCAAGCAGGGGAATCGGATTATCCGGTCCTAGCTGACTCGGAATATCCGATTCTCAAGGTTGCTCGTTTTCGGCTAAGGACTTTAAAGCAACCCGTTTTGTGGCGCACTGGAGTTTTTCGGAATATCCGGTATAGGTCGAATTGGACTATCCGACTGAGTTGGATTATCCTCTTTTGACTTGTGTCGGAATAATCGACTCGCAATGTTTGCTCGAATTCGGCTAAGGACTTTTAAGCAATCAGCTGTGTGGCGCACTGGAGTTTTTCGGAACATACGATATAGGTCGAATCGGATTATCCGACGCTGTCGGATTATCCGGTGCTGACTTATGTCAGAATATCCGACTCCCCTGTCTGCAACGGCTCTTTTTCTGGGAGGGTATAAAAACCCCTCCACCTACCTCCAGCCAGCCAGATTTGCCCAGCACGATTTTCTCTCTCTCCCCCACCATTGTTGACCTTGCAAAGCTTGCCTCTCTCTCAATTCCTCCCTTGATTCTTGCATATCTTTGAGGGAAAAGAGAGAGGAGATCTAGATCTACATTTCCACCAATCCATCTCTCCTCTAAGTGAGGGGAACCCTTTCGATCTAGTTCTTGAAGTTCCATTTGTTGAGTTCTTCTTTGTTCTTCCTCTCTTCTCCCCCCATAAGCATTAGTTGCTTGTGGTGGGATTTGAGAGTGAAGGATTTGAGCATTTGCGCTCTTGCCATTGCTTTGTGCATCAGTGTGTGCTCTCCATGAGGATTCGTGGAAGTTGAAAGCTTGTGAACTTGTTACTCTTGGGTCTTTGGACCCTAGACGCCTTTGTGGTGGTTGAGACCTTGTGTGGTCACTTGTAACTGTTCGGGAGCCCCCAATTCGGTTGTGGGTGTGTGCCCCGGATCGTTGTTGTAAAGGCTCCGGTTTCCGCCTAGAAGGATTCCGATAGTGGAAGGTGAACCAAACCTTTATGGTGCGGTTCATCGGAGAAGAAGGTGAAGCCTTTGTGGCATTGAGATCGACCTTTGTGGTGCCTCACACCTCTCCAACGAGACGTACTCCCTTAAAAAGGAGGAACTCGGGAATACATCTTCGTCTCCGTGTGCCTCGGTTATTTCTATACCCGAGCTCTTTACTTATGCACTTTACATTGTGATAACCTTCGTGCTTGAAGTATTCTTGTTGCTATCACCTTGTTGCTTGTCTTGCTTAGCATAAGTTGTTGGTGCACATAGGTGAGCCTAGTTTACTTAGCATGTTGGCCTGTTAATTTAAACCCCTAGTTTTATTCCGCAATTAGCAAGCCTAAACCGGAGAAGTTTTAATCGCCTATTCACCCCCCCTCTAGGCGACATCCTTGTCCTTTCATCCGTGGCCTTAGTGCCATGGTGGCGCGGAGGATCTCGGTACTCGCCGGTGGGAGGGCTCCGTTCTCACATGTTTTTTCCTGTTTGGTTAGGGTTTGTGTCCTACTTAGGGAGATGAAGTGGCGGCTGCTCCTTGAAGATGGAATAAGGTCCTCCCCGTCTAGCCTCCGTTCCGGCGGTGCTTCTAGCGTCGCCGGAGGGCGTGTTGAGGTGTGTCTCTGGCGGATCTCGCGGGATTCGGTCGGTGGTTGTCTTCGGTGGATCCGTTTGGATCCGATCTTCGTTCTTTATCGTTTGTGTGTCTACAAATTGAATCCTTCTGATCTATGCTTCTCTTCATCGGTGACAGTTGCTGTTCTGGTGCGTTGGTCCTATGGGGACTTAGCACGACGAATTCCGGACTGTATACTAAAACAAGGTTTGCCCGACTCTGGTCATGGAGGGGTGATGACAGCGGCGCGCCTTCGGCTCGCTCAAGTGCATGTAGTCGTTGCTAGGTGATCTTCGGATCTAGATGTAATTTTTATTCCTTGTTGTGTTCTTTGTACCGCCTTGACAGGTCATGAATAGATCGGAAGTTTCTCGCAAAAAAAAAGAGTCATACACTATATGTACAATTACAACAGCCACTGTATAAGAACAGTACAACCAAATCTGAACGTAAACAGAGGACTCAAGGTAGCACTCAAACTGAATGACACATGGTTGATTCTTCACTTGTCCATGTGGCCCAACCATGGGGACGACCTAAAAAACGTTTGCCACTGTTCTAGATGATCTAGATCTCTTAGTTACCAGACGTAGTGCTACTGGAACCCTTTCTGAAGAACATTTCCAATCGCCCAATATCCAATAAGAGAAAATAATGTCATTACTACGAAGGTAACTTCCATTGAAAGAGTTGGCCGACGACGATAAGGGGGAGGGAGTCCGGAGTTGGCTACAGAAGAGACGGGCAAGAGAGAGAAGAAGACGGTATCCACCAGATTGACTCGAGGATAAAGATTAGGCCAGCACATGGGGAGGGTTATTTCCTGCTAGTTTTAATTATGCTTAAGCTGAGTTGAGGATAGAGCGAGAGGATTTAGATTGAATGACCCAAAAGATAATGTTCGATTACGAGGCGAAAAGTCAAAAGAGTGCTAGGGCTACATGGAGCCTGATATTTTGACAAAAATCAAAATATTCATTTATCTATTATATAATTAAAACACAGGACAAACAACGGTTCAGATTTAACATAAAGAAGCGTACGATCCGGATTTGTTTGTACCGAGAAGTAACAAACTATGCCTAATCGTAATGGTTTAGGACACATCCAAACTTGCACAGAAATCCGTGTCACCGTGTGCATATAGGAATCCTCTACTTAATACGTCAATTTATTTTCCTACGATGCTTTTCCATCGCGAGTCGTCCGCTCCGCAGCTTATGCCTTCGCTAATAGTTCTCTCTCGAGTTGTATCGTGATGCAGTACCGAGTCCATCAATTGATTCTTCTCTGCGCCAAGCTTGGATATAGTCGTCCAGGAGCATAGTCGGTTTTGATCCATCAGCTTTTAGGGAGCAGCCGATCCATGTTCCATTACGTACGTCTTCGCTGGCGTGAGTCTCGCTGGTCCTTCACGATGTATTGTCGAAACCAGGTGCACTTCCGATCTCTTGACCCGATTCCAATTTTTCTTTTTAACAAGACCTGATTCCAATGATTCACTTGCATGCCTTCACAATTTTGATTGATTCAGTATAACAAAGAGGTTGCCTTCATCTGACGGCATGCAGCGATCGGCGGAAATTTGTGCCATCACCGGCGCCAAGGTTGTCAGGGTGTATTTGTTTCTCAATGTTGGACGCCGTTTCAGATTCCTGTAGGAGTTAATTCCACGACTTGCTAGCTAGCTTTGTGCTCTCAAGTTCTACTCTTATTTATTTTTCTACGTGGCCTATGAAATTCCAACCCAAGCGATTTCTGTATGTTGTACGGGGAGATGCAACGTGGATTTAGATGAGAAAAAATTATCCGGAGCCCACTAATTCAAATGATTGCTTTATTTGATGGAGAGAACTTTGAGCAATCAGAAGTTACAGTTTGTGAGAATCAAGTTGAGGGATGACATGAGTACATGATATGTATTTGTGCATGCACCGATAAAGTATCTTGACAGTCTATATAAGGTTCCTAATTTATTATGGAAACTAGAAAATTACCTGAGTATAATTTTGTTAGTATGTACATTTAGATTCCAGGATCTGGGATTGACTTGAATTTTCTTTCTGCTGGACAGGCTGGTGTAAAATATAGATCAGAAGAATGGCAAGTTAAGGATTGAGATGGTGTTCTTTCTTCTTGGTTTCTACAATATGCTGATATATATACGTGCAAAACAGTATTTGATCGATTGATAATTATAAATGGTTGATTAGCATAAGAAAAGGAAAAGAGATGAACTCAACAGATATATGGAATATTCTCGGGTTCGCTATATAGCATCAAGAGGAAAATATCCTGAACATTTTCTCAAGGTAATGTCTATTTTTAACCTCAGATTGTTCTCGACATAGACATCTTTACCATGAACTATAGAGAGTATAGGATGAAGTTTTAAAAACTTGGAGATCAGGAATTTTAAGAGCAGCCTATAACCTTTTTTTACGGAAAAGAGCAGCCTATAACTTTATCTTGAGTTGTTAACCTGAACGAAACTTGGATGACAACAAATGCACAAAATACCGGGCACAAAAGAACTTATTTTTTGTCTTCATTAGGCAATTAGTTTTTTATAGTATTTACATTGGATTTGTTGCACACTATAAGAATCATATACATATCTTCTCGGTGTGTGGTTTCGTCCGGCGCAGCCAGCGGCTCCCCATGAGGAGGGTGTGGGCTGGGAGTGCCGGGCGAAACTTTCGACCGCATCGGACGAAATTTGTGTTTGGGCGTCTCAAACGTCTTTGGACAACGCTTTGGACTCAGCGAGCAGAGATGCTCTTACATGTATTCTTTGATGCTCTCTACTCAGCTAACCAATTATCGGTTTGCGTCATCACCTTGCAATATTTGTCCACTTCCAAGTCAGCTCATTGTGCTGATTTGATCAGGAAAAGCCGACACTATGAAACATGACGACTTATAGGTTTGCGTCATCACCTTGCAAAAAACTTTTAGTACACACTCGGTAGAAAAAATCTTCCAGGGCTGTATGTCCGTGCACCCAGTGCAAGTTCTAGGGTACATTTCACTCTATATTTGATCTAATATGATGATAGTGTGGAATATCTTTTTAACCTATAAATATAGTTTTGTTAACCAAATCAATTATATATTAAAAGTATATTACAGTACAAACTACCTGGCAGGAGGTGATCGTGATATTCCACGAGACAAGACGATTTCTCCAACCATCCGACTTGCATTCGTTGGCTTCCATGTTCGGCTTTCAGGTTCCGCGATGGGCAGGATCGTAGGACATCACAGACTCATACACTACCATCATGCTGCCGCATTGACAACACTTAATTAGGTGGTTGTGTCTCACCAGCGGCATACATGACCGGCATTCACTGATTTATTACCACGTATCAATTACAGCAACGATTTGGAGCAATATGCAAGTTGAAGACGTTTGTTCATGGAGTTCAACGTCATATATAATGCCGAAGATTATAACTTACAATCCTGGTGTGTTTAGCAGCTGCAATCAGGTACGTCTAATTTGACTGACCAAAAGGTACGAGCTGTTACACATGATCGTATATCAAGTAGTGGCTACTAGCAGCGTATATATTTGTTTGTGACATATACACGTGTATCTTGATTAAATAGATGAGATATGCGATATATCAAATAGGAACGTACTGAACTTCTCCTTATATAATATACTTGATTAAGAATCAATGAGAATGGTCCTCAACCCGTTGTACAAAAGTTATTTTGCGGAATTCATGGATAGTGCAACTATGAAACTTTTTTTTGTTGCATTACAACTTATGTTCGCTTCGCAGCATGATATTTACAAGTTAGTAATTAGTCAAAAGGCATGGTTTTGTTGTATGTTTTTTACTTTAAGTGATCTGATGTCCCAGTGATATTAAGATGTGAAATTGTGGAAATATAAGATATGTTCCCGTTTTTAACACCTCCGGATGAAGTTGGTTATATTTATTGGAATGCATGAGAGATCAACCAATTCTTCGAGAGGAAACTGTTGGCCTGCAGGTCACTTAAAATGCATGAGTGTTGGGGTACATCTTACAACGCATGTACATGGAAAAAATTGTAGTGTTTAATGATCTCAGCATGTAAGTCCCTATGGCGTTGAGGAGAAGAACCTCTTCCTTTTTGACTCTTGAGGATAAGATCCAATGAATTTACAATCCAGATTACAAGATAGTACAATTTAATGATAAATTAGCGATGTAAAATTTGTTAACTAACAGTTCAATGTTATCTTAGTGCAAATAAATGTCAGTAATCGTGCTTTGTACTTAATCTAGCCGCGCAAATGCGCGGGCCAGTCAGCTAGTTATTTTTAAAAATACAAACACAAATCCAATATGTAGATAATGTTGAACTCTACCAGTGTGAAAAAAATAAAAGATAAATAATTTATATTCTAATCTACATAAAAATAATAAATCCGAAAAAATTCAAATTTTCAAAATGTGCACTGTTCACCACATTCAGATTCACACTTTGTTATTTTTGGTCAGCCTAGAATATAAGCTAGTTTGTATTGGGCTTTTTCGTACCAGTAGAGTTCATCATAACTACATCTAGTAATTTTCTGTTTTTTAACTTATAGATACCATTTCCGAAAAAACAATAGAAAAAAATTCGAGAGATTTGTTTTTTCAAATAAAGGGGTCTAAAACGACGCACTCATTATAAATGGCTGTATTGGATGGATCACACGTCTTGGTGGGCCGTTGACTCTCAGATGCCCAGGCCAGCTAGAGTTTTTCTCCTATCCTGGGCATCTAAACGGGCCTGGTTCGGGAAGAGCCCAGTGATCTAATGTCAGCCAGGCCAGGCCGTACACTACCAGACCACCACACCAAAAGGAGCAGCTCCACAGCTGCTCATAGATGCTCCACATTTGCGTCCATTAAGTAATTTAACATACGTTTCTCAAAAAAAAAATAGCATACAGTAATTTAACATTTGGGTCCATTAAGTAATTTAACATACAGTATATGCGGTACCGTGCGTAGATTTTCTTATACGCAACCGCTGCATAGATGTCCTATGTTTATGTGATTAGTAACAATCTACTCCATTAACTAACAGGATAGAAGTGCACAACCTCACTTCAGTTTAGTTTATGTATGTACGAGTTCAAACCTCTGAAATTTCTTGCAATTTTATAGATCTACTCTTTTTTTGTCAGTAAAACAAGATAAATCAAATCTAAAAGAAATCATGTAGCCGGGAAACATTTCTTAACAGTGAGGCCAACGGTTTTGTGGTCCGTGTTGGTGGTTGCCGATGGTTTGTGTAGCAACCGTTATGAGGATGGAGTCGTCACAAGATTGCGGTAGTCGTATTTTCGGCGGCGTGTCTTCTAGTTACCCAATGTTTGTTTATGGCCTGAAGTCGGAACTACGCGGCGACGAGGTTGGTACGACGATAAGATAAGGCTTGTGCGACGACGATGACAAGCGAAGAGTAGGCCGCCTCGGTGATCGTCCGCGGCGCCAACTTTTGCATTACTGCATAGTTCTCCATCATAGGTTGTTCTCGGATATGACGCCATGTTGTTGTGGGTGTGTGTGGCCGTTTATTTGGCGGTGTTCCTTTGCCTTCACCCTCCTCTTATACACAGTAAGCGCGTGTAGAGATGCTCTTAGTAAAAAGCTCATTTTTAGGGCTTGTTTGATTTGTAGGGTAGGAAAGACATAGGAATAGGAAAAGTATAGGATTGCTATGTCATGCACATTCCAATCCTATAGGATTTGGTTTGTACCAAACTTTGTTTGATTCCACCAAAGGAATTGTAAAAAGAGCTTGGAGTGGATGTTAGAATTCCTATAGGAAGTAGTACAAAGATTCCTATGAGAAAAATTCTTATAGAAACTAATCCTATGAATCAAACCACTTTGTATGGGATAAATTTCTACAAGAATCCTATGAAATCCCTTTGAATCAAAGCCCTTATCGTCCGATTCAATTCCTTCGCTCCGAAGAAAGACCTAGACAATGCGAGAGCCCAAGACGGGAGCAAGCGGTCCAACCAAACCTACTACTCGTAGATTTGTAATTGTTGTCCAAAAACTGCAAAACCCTTTCCAACACGGCGTCCGGCGGCACTTTCCTCTGCCCTTCCCAACTTCCATTTCCTCCTCGAAAGGTGTTCCAAATTCCAAAACCCAAACCCCGGGGCAAGGAAAGGCACCGCACCCTCCTCGTTTCCGGAGCCGGCTCCTCTAACTTTGCTCTTACAAAGTCAGGACCCTGACATAGGCTATATCCACCATAGAACTCTCATCCGACGGCTCTCCTTTGCCAAGTAGTACTAGTTCGTTCTGTCTGAAACTCTGAATGTTTAACGAAGCTATGCCACGGAACTGTCCAGCCTCACGCCGCCGGCAACTCGCTGCCATGGCCACACCACCGTCCTGCCGCTCGCCACACCTCCCCGGTTCTCCCTCCCCCAAATGAGTCCGTCCTTCCCTGCCTCCCTCCCCGTTCCTTGTTCCCTAGCCCTAGCCTTGTGCCCATCCTCGTGTGCCGGCGTCGCCGCTCCGGCGGCAATCTGCTCCAGCGCCGCCGCTCCAGCGACAGCCAGAAGCACAGAAGGCCGTCCAGTCCAGTACTCTAACTCTACAAGCGCTGCAACCCAAGGGGAATTTATTGATTGTCTAGCAGAGTCGTTTGTGTAGACAAGAGCTGTGATTTATTTGTAAAAGGCACACGCACAAGCCGAAGTGCAGGTGCCATTTATTTGCACATAGAACATGCAATAAGCACTAGAGCTTGGATTGGGTCTTTAGAAAGAAACCGTGAGATTGGCATATTGGCAGGAACGTTTAGCAAATCAAAGCCTTGCTCCTTGTTCTTCTAATCTGGATGGTCATATTGGTAGGAACAAGGAACCGTGAGATGAAAAGAGAAGGGGAAAGCGCGGGAGCAGCAAAGGAAGTGGTCCTATTTTGGCGGCAAACTGATAAGCTGCGTCGCATTTCCCTCCAAAACAGAGCAGCAGCAAGAAGTAGTACAGAGAAGAGGAGAGACGTTGGATGGCTTTTCTGCGGTGGATATGGGCTAAGTTAGGGTCCTGACTTTGTAAGAGCAAAGTCAGACGAGCCGGCTCCCTCGTTTCCTAGTACAAAGTGCCCAATAAACGCCGTGCTTCCCCACCCAGACCCCAATCCCCCGCACCGCAACCATCCGCTCCGCGACGATGATCCATCTCCTCTTCACGGTGCTGGCCGCGGAGGCCGGCCTGGCGACGGCGCTGCTCTTCAAGACGCCGCTGCGCAATCTGGCGATGCTCGCGCTGGACCGCCTCAAGCGCGGCCGGGCCCCCGTCATGGTGCGCACCGTCGCCGCCACCGTCCTCGTCGTCCTCGCATCCAGCCTCCACAGCATGACCAAGATCCACAGCCACACCGGCGGCGGCGAGCTCGACGCGCCCGGGGCGCTCTCCCCCACCGACCAGGTCCTCCTCGCCCGCCACCTCTAGAGGCCTCCCTCATGGGTACGTACGTCACCCTCCGGTTCTGGGCTTCTGTTCCGGGCGCCCGGCCCCTCTTAATTTTGCGTTTCCTCTGTGGGTGTGGGGTTTCCCTGAGTGTAAAGGGGAATTGAGGACTTGATTTCACGGTAGGGTATCACAGCGTCTGATTTAGTTCTAGTTCGATGTACGAGATGATAACTTGATAAGTAATTAAGTAGCTGCAACTGCTACGAGCAGGATGACCAATGTTGTGTCTTCTAACCTTTTAGAATAATCTACAATTTAATAATTTGGACTGGAGTAAAACACATCCACCTATCTCTATTCTGTAATGTGATTATCTAAGTACAGCTCAGTTGAGTTTTAGATGGAGTGTATGCAATAACTTGATAAGCAATTATGTATACCTACATTTGCTTTGGGGACGACGACCAACGTTGTGTCTCCGAACTCTTTGGAACAATCTACAGTTTAATAATTTTGACTGGAGTAAGACACTTCCAGCTATCTGTATTCTGTAATGTAATTTTCTAATTACAGATCAATTGAGTTTTAGATCGAGTCTATATGCAATAAAATAGTCCATCGCTGAATATGATGTAGAAATGTAGGATGCCTTTTACCCGAACGGGCCACCTTTCGAAGTTTACCAATTGTCCCATTTCAAGTTAAATTTCTTAATTGTCTGCTAGAAGTGATGTTGTAAACAGATTATTCATCAAACCCAATCTACAGTTTAATAATTTTGACTGGAGTAAGACACTTCCAGCTATCTGTATTCTGTAATGTAATTTTCTAATTACAGATCAATTGAGTTTTAGATGGAGTCTATATGCAATAAAATAGTCCCTCGCTGGATATGACGTAGAAATGTAGGATGCCTTTTACCCAAACGGGCCACCTTTCGAAGTTTGCCAGTTGTCCCATTTTAAGTTAAATTTCTTAATTGTCTGCTAGAAGTGATGTTGTAAACAGAGTATTCATAAAACCCAATCTACAGTTTAATAATTTTGACTGGAGTAAGACACTTCCAGCTATCAGTATTCTATAATGTAATTTTCTAATTACAGATCAATTGAGTTTTAGATGGAGTCTATATGCAATAAAATAGTCCATCGCTGAATATGATGTACTCCCTCCGTTTTTTAATATAAGATGTTTTAGGTGGTACACATGTTGTCTATATGCACACTAAAATGAGTGAACATGCACACAAAAATGTGTCTACATACATTTGTGTGCATGTGCATGTGGACAAAAGCTAAAACATCTTATATTAAAAAACGGAGGGAGTAGAAATGTAGGATGCCTTCTACCCAAACGGGCAACCTTTCGAAGTTTGCCAGTTGTCCCATTTCAAGTTAAATTTCTTAATTGTCTGCTAGAAGTGATGTTGTAAACAGAGTATTCATAAATCCACTCGGTTGTATTGAAATGATGTCATATAATACAAAATTAGCTTGTTCCATATATCCGAACCTGCCCTGATTTAAGATGCAGTGGGAATTTGTATGGCTTAGGTATTCAAGAAATTACTTATTAGCTGTAGCAATATTTATTACTGTACCCTTGTTCAATGAGCCTGCTATGATTGAGTTTAGGACCATCTACAGAACGAGTATTACACTGCTCGGACTATTTTTATTATATGCATTTTAAAGGTATGTTGAAGAATATGTTCATACAGCCCTGTGATTTCTACGTACGGTCACTAAAATGATGTTTTGAAGACAAATTACTTTTAAGTAAAAAGGAGCATCTCAGATAGTGTTTTTCTTGTCTGATCTTTGTGATTACCCTATTGCCAAATGCAAAAACAAATTGCAGCATTCATGTAGAGTTTATATACCTGATCTGTTGACATTTTGTTTATGTACCATTTTCCTCCCTTTTTTTTGCTGCGTCAATTTCATTTATGACTTCCAGGAAAAAGATTCACATCATTTTGTGGGTGTTCATCTAATTTTCTTGTTCTTGAAAGTGTTCTGATCTTTGGCCCAAGCCGATGAATGACACGGCTTTTTTGCTATGCTCTGAGAGTTGTTTTGCTATAGTTACTTTATTACGTGGTGGTAAAGATATGGCTCGTTCCCATTAAATATATTTATTTGGAGTTCAGATGAGCTTTGAAATGCATGCTTGCATATAATGGATGTCCTCTATAATTACAATATGGAGTCCCTATAATTAGAGTGCTATGTTCACCGCCCTAAATGGAATTTTGGTTCATAAAGGATTGAATCAGAAATGAGTAGATGAGATTGTGCAAAATCCAACCACTGACGTTGTATCTCGGAGATATGGATATCAACAATTACATGCTTCATACATTTATTATTTAGTAATATCTAGCAAATCATGAAGTTGAAGTATTTGTAACATATCTTATATTTATATTTGTTCTGGAACAGTTCGTTGTTGATTTAGGATCTCGATTATTTTTAAGTACTCATGTATAAAATTTTCTAATTAGTTTCTGCAACTTCAGTTTATACATTTGAATGGTTATTTAGTCCTTAAATTGTTGAACTTGCATACATCTGAAATGTACTAAAACCGCACAATAACAGGGTTTTAAAACATAGAGTGTTGAAGAGAAAAAATGGTAAATTTACTTTTTTATCTGGTTGAAACCATTTATATATGTGTGGATTTTTATTCTATTATATTATCCTGTTTGTATGCTTTAGAGCGAGAGTGTAGTCCAATCTATAGTGGAGTAGCTGTGGGGACCCCGGACTAACTGTCCGAAATACCCTTGTGCCTACATATCAGCGATCCCATGATCAGTGCGTCGCTGAAGCACAATTAAACTTGGTAACCCAAAGAACATCCATACATACCGAATTTATTTACTTACTTGAGGGAAGTGATCAGCTTCATCAGGTGCTTGCAGCGGAATCACCAAACAACGTGGAGCCCAAGTCATTCGCCTTAACCCTACAGGCAGCTGACTGGGAAGCGCCCTAGTTCGCAAGGACGTCAGTGAACTCCTCTTCTTCGAACTGCTTCTTCTTCCAAAATCTGGCTAAGACAATAGCCAGGGACGAAACCAATATGAGTACATTTGATTGTACTCGCAAACTACCCCAACAGGAGCATGCACTAGTTTTTAATTTTAAAAGACTTTTATTTTAGAAAAACATCACTATCTTTATTTAAAAAGGGAAGAGTAGATTTGTAATCCTGTTGAAGACAAAACATTTTGGAAAGTAGTTTTCTCACCTACCTTTGTTGAAAAAGGTAAGAAGACTTTTTAAACCTTTTTCCCGAAAATATACCTTCGTTTTAAAAGGTGAGAAAACCCTTTAAAACTTTTTCCTCGAAAATCACCCTCTTGTCCCTTTCTCCGAAACCTCCTGGTTTCTGATCATACCCCTTCATGGTTACTTATTTTACCAGCAACCTCATACCATACCCTCGGTATAGTTGCATAAAACAATTTCCACTCATTTTCCTTTCAAACCCAAAACTGTGTAAAACTTGCACATGGTCTTAGGACAGCCTCCCAACTGTCCATATCCGAGGACTCGGCTATTCGAATAGTTTTACCCTCTGCAGAGGTAGCACGCTTTTCCCACACCCATCCGGTCACTCATCGTGTCAGCCACGTCCC
This sequence comes from Poa pratensis, assembly GCA_947311845.1. Classification (NCBI taxonomy): domain Eukaryota; kingdom Viridiplantae; phylum Streptophyta; class Magnoliopsida; order Poales; family Poaceae; genus Poa; species Poa pratensis. Next base: position 64,504,315 of record CAMZMU010000096.1, on the reverse strand, counting down.
GCCATACCAGAGGTATGCGAAGTTGAGTTCCCGGCCATAGCCTGTCCTTTGCTCATGCTAGTATAGGACCCTGCCTCTACGACACTTTCCATCGACACTCAAATCCTCAGAAACTAAGTGTGAGGACTCGTAGTTCTGTCCGGCGGACCCAAGGGAGCCCTTCAATCCTCTTCCTCCTACACGTTCATACCGGCTTCCGGTAGACTTCATTGAAGAGGACCCAGGTCAGGGGGTAGGTCCTCAGACCATCCCCTCATGGAACGAGGTTATCCTCGTTATTGAGGCATCCAGTACTAACACGAGCAAATTATATGACTACGCCCTTGCCCATATGTGGGTAAATGTGGTCGCACAGGTTATCGGCTGGTAGTCATGGTACAAAGACACAATGTGCATTTTTCATAAACATCACCACACTTCACTTCTCCTCTTCCATACCGACATCCCGGTATACCATAATTCATCCAAGGATTTTCAAAGGAGTTTTGAATAAACAATGTTTTTCCCATCCTATAGTTTTATATAAACAACTGTTATCTCTACATAGAGTGACAAAATAGTTTTTCATAAACTTTTGAAAAGGTTTTCACGATCATTTCCAATTTTCTTAGCAAAATACTTTTAACCAAAACTTGGGTGGTTCGTAATCCCACCAAAAAGATTTTTCACAGAAGGTTTTGGAGTACAACAAATTCATTTCGAAATCATTGCATACCACTGACACCTCTATATCGGGTGTCTTAATAATATACTTGTAATTTGGAAAAGGGTTTTCAAAATCATAGCTTTCGTGGCAAACACCACGTAAATCATTATGCTAATTATAAGTAAAACAGGTAAATCAAAATAGATGTATATAGATGCAAGCTCAGTGAAGTAGCTTGCCTGGTTTCAGCATAATGTCCCTGGATTTCTCCTTGTTGATCAATATAATAAAAATCCCATCCTTCCTCGATCAATTCTCTCCAGATACCACTCCGGTAGCGTTATTATCTAGCGTCGCAAACAGGGAAATAAACAACAATCAATACACCAAACAAAACCACAAGTGGTGCACAGACAGATAACAACCACAAGCATCAAACTAATTGTTCAAGCAACAAACTAGGATCTACACTTACAAGGGCCTTTTACTAATCAGTGGTCTAACACTTATACACAAGCTAGGGTCAAATAATAGCTAGCAAGGGATGACATGCTACAATATCAGTAGCTATGAAAGGCTACTGATGTTCAAACATCATTTCTAAAATTATGCCACATAATGGGTTTTATACCCAAACAAATCCTAAATACTAGGAAATTCTAGGGAATATCCATACTAGTGATAGTATTCCCTAATGAACACAAGCAACACTAAACTTTTCCTAACATGCTATAAACAAGAGTTAACACACTCATAACAGAGAGTACAGCACCTATGCATGCTAGAAATCACAAATAAGACACTAATGCATTCCACAAAATTAAATAAACTATAAACAAGAATTGACAGAAAAAGCATTAAAACTAGTTATGCACACCAAAAATAATACATAGCTCTAAAAATCACACCAAGCTAGGATTAGGTACCCCTAAGCATACAGAAGGCTACACAATTGGATTCACATCAAAATCTATCACCAAATAACTTACAAAAATCCTAGAATGTCTCTCTGGTCATTTACCAAAGTGGATGCCATTTTATTTAGGAAGCTCATTTGCATAAGAGGCAAATTGCTACTGCTAGGTAACACTTAGGGCTTTTCAAAACAGTTGAGTTTGCAAAATTAGCTATCCTAGAAAAATAGTTATTGAGTTTTTGGTAAAAACCAGTGTTTCTGTTTCACATTTATTTTCTCCAAAAATATTTATCCAAAAGTAGATCTGCAAGTTGGGTGTGGTCAAGAACTTGCAGAGGTACTACCTTGAATTTTGGTTGGGTCAGAAATGCATTTTTCCTATTTTAATACGATTTAAACCAGAGGTCCAATTTCTACCCATTTTCTAAATTAAAATACACAGGAAACAAATGCACGCGGGCCGGTTTTGAAGTTGGGCCGGACAACAGTGGCCAAAACGGCCCACGGCTATTGCGCGCGCGGAACGCGGCGCGGGAAAACGGTGTTCAACGATAGCCGTTGATCGGGAGATGGACGGTCGAGGTCCATCTCCTTCCTCTCGGTGCATGCACTCACGCAGAGCGGCGGCGGCTAGGGCACGGGGCACGGCGGCTCACCGTGGGGCTTCTGGGGACGGCGACGATGGTGGAGGCGAGTGCGGAGGACGTGGGGGAGATGATGGCGTGAGCGGCGAAGCTCGGAGGCGCCCAGAACGGTGACGGTGAGCGGGGCGGCTTCCTCGGCCTCGGCGGAACTCCGGCGACGGCGAGCTCCTGCGTGCGGTCCTGTGCACAGAAAAAGGTGGGGAAGAGGGCGGTGAGCTTCTGGTGGTGGAGCGGAGAGAGTGCAGGGCAGAGGGACAAGAAGGGAGAGGGAGGCGGCGTGACCATGTCACCTCCAAACTTCGGCCACGGCCGTGCGTGGATGTGCTCGACCACGGCAGCGGCTCGGCAGCTGCGCTCGGCTCTCCTGGCGGTTCATAAGGAGGGGTGGAGTGGAGGAGAGGCAGAGGGAGTGAGCAGAGGGAGGCAGGTGCAGCCTCGGGTGGGTTTAAATGGAGGCGGAGGTGAACACGGGCACGGTGAGAGAGAGGGGGACTAGGGAGTGTGGGGGTGGGGTGGCGTGCTGTCGGAGACCTTCGAGAGGGAGCACGAGTGCAGTGGAGCACGGCAGCGTGTGGCATGGGCAAGGTGGCGTGGAGCAAGGAGCACGGCGGCGGGTGGAGCACGGCAGCGTGGAGAACGTGCTGGGGTGCAGTGGTGACAAAAAACGCCGTCGGCGTTGACGTGCACGGTGGTCTCGGAGCAGGGGGTGACCAGGGCAAGCCGTGCATGCTGGGGTGCCGTGGTGGAGAAGTATGCCGTCGGCGTCCACGGCATGGCGAGTAACCACGAGACGTGCACGATCTGGAGCAGGAGGAGGGTCCCTCGCGCGCTTGTCTTCGCGCAGACGGCAGAGGGGAGGCAGAGGGGAGCGGTGGCGCAGCCACGGGCGCTGGTGTGGTCGGGATGCAAGGATTGAGTGAAGAGGTGGTGCTCAGTCCTTGTCCAGGGTACTGCAGTGTCATCAAAGCTCTCTCCTGGCGTGTAGGAGAAGGGAGGCGTAGTCAACTGATGTCTAGGGTGTCTAGTGTGTACTTGAGTGTGTAAAGGAGCAGGAGGGGGTGCGGGAGTGGAGTGAACTATCCCGGACAGAAAGAAATCAATGCTGTCCATTTTAGGCAGAGATGGTTTTTGGAAGAGAACTTCATAATTTTTGATTAATACCAAGCTAAACAATGATGTCCAGGAGGTCAAGGATAAAAATAGGAGTCTGGGGAATTTTGCCTCACATTTTTCTGAATTGATTGGGTCTTGTTTTTAAGTGAGTTTGTAAAATGTCCAGAATTGAATATTTGAAGTAAGTCCAAATTTTTGAACATAACTTGATGGGGTTTCTGCATAGGTAGGTCCTATATGACCCTAGGCATGTCAGGGAATTTTTCCCAAATTTTTAGAAATATCTTTATTCCTAAAATAGTTAGGTTTTCATTTCTGCCCTTTTTGAAAATTAATTAACAGAGAAAAATAAAAAGGGTCAAAAATACTTATTTTTGAAGTGAGATGAGATGGAGTAGATGAGATATACCAGGATGCATTTCCAACATGTCCCAGATTTAACCAAATGGTAAGGGTCTGGAAAAGCTATCTGACAACAGGAGTGAAGATAGGTCCAGAGATGTATTGGTCAAGGTTCCTTCAAGGGTTTAAGATATGCAAGGTGGTGGTGAGGCTCATTTAGGTCACACATGACCATGAGCATGTCAGGGGTTTTTCTCAAGATTTTCAGTGTAAGAATAAAATAGGGCTTTTGAGTATCCTTTGAATCAAGAGAATAGGATTTCATAGTTTAAATAAAATTTAGTGGTAACTATATTATTTTGAGAAGAGAGGGGTATGAGAATGAGATGGTCATCTTATTACCTTACCCAAGGAATTATTTTCACAAAGAAAATATTTGCTTGAGAGAGATAGGGAGTGAGGTGGATAGACTAATAGATTAGGATCATTTCTTTTAACTGGTGATCCTAATTCAATTGGTGGAGTAAGTTTAGGAGCTTTGCTTTATTTAAATCACAAAGCAACTTGTTGTCAAGTGTGTTTTAATTTATTGGTCTAGCACACTTGATTGATCTATACACACAAGCAACAACACGACAAGATCAACACCACAACCAAGACCAGACAACTCAAACAACAAGTCACACAAGGTCAAACAGAGCAACGGGAAGGAAATCACAATCATTTGTGAAACATTTCAAAAAGTTTTTGTTGGTTCTGAATTTTGGGGGCTGGTAAAACTAAGTTTTTCTTGGTTCCAAAATTTGGGGTGTTACAGTAGCTAGGCATAGTCGCTTGCTGTGATGTGAACAATAGTCTTTTGTGGCTTGTATCACTACGAAAATACCTTGTTATGGCTCAACACTTTTGTTGTTGGTCTTATGTTTGTGATACCTTTCCATTTTTTGAGGTTTCTTATAGTGGTTTTGGAGACTTCTATTTATTCTGTCAAAAAAAAAAGTAAGCTAGTTGACTTGTTTCTTCTGGAGAAAAAAATTGACAAAATTCGATCCCCGTGACCTTCTATTCTGAAGTGCAAACCCTCAACTATGTAATTCATTTTTGTTGTAACGCAGTTGATATTCTTCAATTAAATACGCAAAATTATGTATTATTTTTCATAGCAATTTCTTGTATGTTTATGTGTAGTAGTTCAGTGATTTGTCTCACAAATCAGTTCTGCTTGAGGTCACAACACAGTAGCATTTTATCATGGCATTTGTAGTTCCGTAAGAAAAAATTTCATGCACAATGCTACACTACTACACTGTTTTGTTGGAGAGTTTTGAGATTTGTACGGTTCGAATCTGAGTCTAAGCTGCGTCAAATCTACACGTGATCTGAGTCACACAATACTCCCTAATCTGTTTACATGTTTCAGGGTACATTTTGTTCCTTGCTCTCGTCATTGACCGGCTGCACAACTACATCAGAGAAATGCGAGGGCTAAAGAAGAACTTGGAAGCCGTGTCTAAGCAAAATAAGACATTTGAAGAAGCAAAATTTGGAAGCTCTGATGATGATGATAGCAAGTCACACCAGAAAGATATTGCTTCGCTGAATGAGAAGATCATGAAGCTGAAGCTTCAACTGAAAGAGAAAAAGGAGGAGGTCAAGGATGCAGAGGCCAAAGCCCTAGCTGCCAAAACACAATCGGAAGGCCTAACGCTCAAATATGACCGGCTGCTGGAGGACAACAAGCATCTCCTTGACCAGGTGCAGTCAGGAGACATCGCGGTGTCACGTCCGAAGGGCAAGAAGAATACCTAATGATGATGCGGTTCTCAAGGTAAGCCTAGTTTTTATCCATGACACAGATTGCAGTTTTGATGACAGTTCAATCCTTACTCCTTTTTTTTCTGAACTACCACGCAGAAACTCCAGGTAGCCTGAAGACAGCCGATACATGAATAGAACGTCAGTTACTGATAATCTGCCAGCTGAGTAGTACCATCTTAACATAAATGCGCTGGTATTCAGTACCAGCACGGGAAATATGGCTGACCCTCTTACAGTCATCTGAGTAGCTTCAAATGCAAAGATTCTCATCTGTAAATATCTGATTCGTATGAATGTTCGACTGAATATCTGATCAAAGTCGTAGCTGGAACATGAACTGTCGGCTGCTGATTACGGAACTCTGGCTATCTTGCCACGTGCTTGCCCAAACATAGATCATTGAACTCTGGGTATCTTTTCATCAATTTAACTATTAATCATGCTTGTAGTACTATAACAGTACCTGGTATGCTGCTAAGTCTGAATCCTGGCAAGAATATGATGGTATCAGGTTATACCGTTTGTATTTAGGACTGTATATACTAGGGTTCGCCTTTGGTCTGTGTCCTGTCGTCCTCCCTGCTGGGTGGTGGCCCTGGCCGCTCCCTTCCTCCCTATTCCGCCATCGGCGGCCCGTGGTGCGCCATTCCTTGGCTTGCCACCGCTGCCAAGTAGTAGGGGATATAGATGAGGTTTTCCTCTAAAGCCACCAGAGTATTCAGTATATGTCATACATACGCCGTCCCTTCTTCGGCTCTTCCGTTCAACTTCGTCCCCTCCTCTTCAATCTACTGGCCACGCGGTCTGCCGTAAGGCCATAATCTGACCAATTCGAGCGGAAGATGTTAGGTGATTCTAATTGCCAATCTGTTCTGAAATTAGTGTTGGTAAGTGAGGGCAGCGAAACACAGTTACAGTTACAGTTCAGCACATATCACATTCACATAGTATGTTAGGTGTGTATATGAGTATATCTGAAACGTGCATGGATCGATCACAACGAGGACCAGCTAGAGATGAAGCTTCACTCCATGGCATCGCATCCAGGAAGATGTTCCATGCGGCCGGTCGCTCACGACAAGATCTCATCGCGCAGAGGAAAGGGCCCTGAGGGCGAAACTGAAATGCAAGTTGCTGGGAATTGCCGCTGTGGACAGAATCAGATGGAGGCAGAGATCTCGGTTGACTTGGATAAGGGAAGGAGACGCCAACACAAAGCTGTTTCACCTGAGAGCTAATGGAAGAAGAAGGAAAAATCATATCCCTACTCTGTTGGGTGGTACTGGACCTGTGAGTGACCACGAGAGCAAGGCTCAAATTCTGCAGCTTCATTTTCAGCAGATAATGGGATCAAGAGTGAACCCGGAAGTGGACCTAAACTGGGAGGCCTTGGGCTTACCTCAGATTCATTTGGCCCATCTCGACGCCCCTTTCACCTTGCAAGAGCTTAAGGCGGCTGTGCTGGATATGCATGGGGAGAAGGCCCCTGGCCCGGACGGCTTCATTGGGGATTTTTTTACTAGATGTTGGGGCATTGTTTCGGTTGATCTGCTTGCAGCTCTGAATCAAATGCATGACCTCAAAGGGGACCAGTGGAAGCTGCTGAACACGGCAAACATCTTTCTGCTGCCTAAGAAAGCAGATGCGAGCGAGGCCAAGGATTTCAGGCCAGTGAGCCTAATGCATAGCGTTGCAAAGATTTTATGCAAACTTCTAGCTAAGAGACTTGCCCCGGAGCTGAAGAAGTTGGTGTCCAATGGGCAGAGTGCTTTCATCCGAGGCCGATCTATTCAGGACAACTTTCTGTACGTTAAGAATGTGATCAAGGAAGCCCATGTGAAGAAAAAGCCTTTGATCTTTCTCAAGTTGGACATTGCCAAGGCTTTTGACTCGCTGGACTGGGGTTTTTTGCTGAGAGTTTTGGCGGCCATGGGTTTTGGGAGAAGGTGGAGGAATCTTGTGTCTCTTATGCTGGCTTCGGCTTCATCTCGGGTTCTTCTTAATGGCAGAGCTGGAGCATCTTTTTGGCATCAGCGTGGGCTGAGGCAGGGGGATCCGTTGTCTCCCTGCTTTTCATTTTGGCAATGGAGCCACTGCAGCGTCTTTTGACTATGGCAACTGATCAAAACGTGATCACTCCGCTCTCTCTCAGAGTTGCTCGGCTGCGTACTAGTCTGTATGCTGATGATGCTGCAATTTTCGTCAATCCTATCAAGGCTGATGTAACTGCGGTCCATCACATTCTCCAGCTTTTTGGTGCTGCGTCGGGTTAAGAACAAGCTTTCCTAAATGCGTTGCGTACCCTATTGCTGCTGATGGGATCGATCTGGTGGATGTGCTTCAGGATTTCGGTGGCCGCCTTGTGTGTATCTGGGGCTGCCTTTGGGGGTAAGAAAGCCTAGGAAAGCTGATGTGCAACCTCTTTTTGATAAGGTTACGGGTAGACTGAAGGGTGGAAGAGGTAAATTGATGACACGTAAGGGGAGACTGACCCTGATCAACAGTGTTGCCACGGCAACTGCCACCTATTTTCTGACAATCTTCCCAGCTGAAAAATGGATGATCAAGAAGTTCGATAAGCTTAGAAGGAATTTCCTTTGGGCACCTGACGAGGAAGCTAGGGGAAGCAAATGTTTAGTCAGCTGGAAAAAAATCTGTGCGCCGCTGCAGTTTGGCGGCCTTGGGATTAAAGACCTGGAGGCGTTCAGCCGTTCTCTCCGACTTCGGTGGGAGTGGTTTCGGTGGGATGAGCAAGAGAGGCCATGGAAAGGAACCCCCACTCCGTGTGACAAGCTGGACAGGAGCCTCTTCCAGGCTTGCACCGAAATTACAGTCGGCAATGGAGAAACTACTATGTTTTGGTCCGACGCTTGGCTTTTTCGGCAGGCTCCGAGTAGCATTGCTCCGTCGCTGCTTCCTATTGTTACCAGGAAGAATCTAACTGTCAAGGAGGCTCTGACAGATGGAAAATGGATGCGAGGGCTTTCTAGAATAACCGCGGAAGTGCAGCTCGATCAATTCTGGGTGCTTTGGAACTTGATCCAGAGTGTGCAGCTGTCTGATGACAGAGATAAAATTAGGTGGACTCTGACTTCAGATGGACTGTACTCGGCGCGGTCTGCTTACGCCGCCCAATTTGTGGGTCGCCTCAAGCAACCGGATCTTGAGATGGCTTGGGGAATCAAAGCTGAGGGCAAGGTGAAATTTTTCTTTTGGTTGCTGCTTCAAAACCGGAACTGGACCGCTGATCGTCTTCGGGTTCGAGGGTGGCCTCATGATGATGCCTGCTGTTTGTGCAATCTGCACTTTGAGACTGCTGAGCATCTGGCGCTGCACTGCCGCTTCGCCAAGGAGGTTTGGAGGCGTTTCAGTGGTTCAAGGCCAGAGATGGTGCAGCTATTGGAAGTTTCCAGTTCAGTTGGGGAATGGTGGAGTCAGGCAAGACAAAGGCCAAACACAGCGCAGCGCAAGGAGGAGATCTCCATTGCTGTTTATGTGTTCTGGCATGTGTGGAAGGAGCGAGGGAGGAGAATTTTTCAGAACGAGTTCTCGAATGCCGCTTCGGTGGCCAGTCAAGTTAGAGGAGATACTGATCTGGTGTTACTACCCGGCCGTTAGTTTTGGCCAGGTAAGGGCATGTTGCCCAGTGTGCATACAAGTTCAGGTGTGTGTGGAACTTGAGTGTGGAGTTGAGTTGTAATTCCTGTTGTTTGTTTCTTCTCTTCTAATAATGCAAAGGCAGTGCGCCTGCTGTTCGGTTCAAAAAAGATCTCATCGCGCACACGCTACGATCCGCGGCCATAATGACCCAATCTCGCAATATGCATCCGTATCCACGTCCTTGCGGATTCATTTTAAAGTGTAGGTCCATACACACATTTATCCATTTTAAAGGCAATCCATAGAGTACTACTCCGACATGGCCATGACTTTCTTGCAACCATCAGCAGTACATCCATGATCCATGCATGCCCTTATATAAGGCATAATAAAACATCCTTCTTGCCTTGAAAGAAAATCCTCCTATATCCTCTAGCCGAGCCCTACATCTACATGCATGGCAGTAGGAGTGTAGGACCCGTATGAATTATGATGTCACACGCCCAGGATGATCTCGGATTTTATTTTCTCTCACGAGTTGGTTGATAGGAACTTTGTGGTTCTTGCAGAGATCTCGCACGTGCAAAATGAGCTAGACAGGATATGGGTTATGCTTCTTTTCTGGTTCCTGGTGGTTAGTGGTTGAAAGAGTGGAAGACGACTAGCTAGCTAGCTTGTCGGTTGCATGCAGTTGTTGTACTAACAGTCCTGCTCACACCATCTAACTATCTAAGTCCTGGCGGGTCACACGACGTTGAACCGATTCTTGTATTTTAGGTGTCGGTTTCCCCTCAATTCTGTCGTGAGTTAATGGCACCCGCAGTCACGCAACTCGTCACGTATGTGCACTTAAGTCACACTTCTCCAGAACGTGATTTTTTGGTCACACATCTGGACAAGTGGGTGCACGCAGGTCTCTGGGCCCACGTGTCAGTCCGTTTTGGACGGTAAATTTTCAGAAAACCCCTGGAGTAATATAATTTTACAAAATGGTACAAAATTAGAAGGACCATTTTGTAAAATTAGGAGGACAATTTTGCGAAATATCTAAAAATACAGGGGGTTTTCTGCAAAATTACTTGTCCATGTCAGCACTCCGCAACGGAAAACGGTCTGACACGTGGGCCCAGAGACCACCGTGCACCCACTTGTCCAGATGTGTGACCAAAAAATCACGTTCTGGAGAAGTGTGACTTAAGTGCACATACGTGACGAGTTGCGTGACTGCGGGTGCCATTAACTCTTCTGTCGTAGTACACATCATAATGCTGTCTACTGTCATCCTCTATTGTGTATAGTCATGTACCTCTCCGTTAGTTGCGCGGGACCAATTGGAAAGAAAATTATGTAGAGGAGAAAAACTACATGAAGACATGCGTGTGTAAAAAGAATTGATTACAATGTGTTACTACCTCCGGTCGGAAAAAGTTGTCGTAGCTAGAAACAAACTGAGCTAGTGAAAATTTGCACACAGCTCACGACAACCTATACAGATTGGAGGGAGTACTACTTTTTCCGAGATGTAGACAATGCGTTCTCTACCGGTCCCGACATATTGGACCTCTAACTAAAGTTGCACTTTCAGAATCGACCAAACACATGAGAAAATCTAAAACAATCCTAGGTGTTAACAGTGACTTATTCTATGGTTCTACAAATTTTTAGCCCGCAACATTTTGGATTCCGGCCTACATAAAAATAACAAATCCTGATAAATCTGATTTTTTTCGATTTTTTGACTGTTCATAAAAAATTTGTCATTTTTACACAGCATAAAATATAGAATATTTCGTATTGACTCTTTTACACTGGTAGAAATAATTATTGCCTACATCTAGGATTTGTTTCACATTTTTTTGATTTCTTTAAAAACAAACGAGCTATGTGGAGCTCGTCCTTCAAATCACCGCACTCGGTCTACACCCCACCTTCCTTCTTGCGAGAAAAAGAGACACCCTTCTACACCCTCCAATCCAGAATAAGTGTCACAGTTTTGAACTAACCTTAAAACCATGACATTTATTATGGATGCGGAGGTAGTACATTTTTTTATCCGAATTTTGCATTGAAACTCTAGACCGAAATGCGTATCCCGTGTGTCTACACTTAAATTTTCTAGTTGACTAGTCGCGTTCCAGCATACCACTCGTGTACCACTTAATGCTCGATCGTCGATCGAGCATTGCGTTAGTGACAGATATACAAATACATATGCAACATGCAACATGCAACATGCGTGATATGCAGATCGATACTGAAGATAGCTACAGCAAGGGTGGGGGACCTTACTTCAGTCATCACTGTTCACAGTTGCACCTAACATTGCATTAGCCAACTAACAAGGCAGCCCATACACAGTCCATTAGTTCTACCCTATCTTAGTTACCTGAGTTTAGCTAAGCCCACTAATTAATCTGCTAAGGTGTAAAACACGGCTAGCTAGCTATAGCTCAGTGACAGCACGCATCTGTGTGCCGTCGCTTGCAAGCCAACAATCAAAACGGCATGCATGCATTGCCCACTTGTAGGAGCTTTTCCTCCCCCGGCCAACAACTGCGTCCGACGAGGAGCAAACTTCAAAAGAGAAAAGAACAAGGAAGACGTAGCTATCACAAGCAAGGCATATTCTCAGATGATCCAACTATTGTTGCGGGAGCGGCGCACGCATGAGTGCAGGCATGGTTCTTTCCTCCCACACCAACAAGGTTTGGCGTATGCATGCGTTTTGTTTTAACTTTAGTCTTGCAATACGTATCTTGCTGTTCGATCGCCCTGGAGTGCATATCGCTGGAAATGATCTGGTCTTCGTTGGCTAACTCGGTCGACCGACGCTGCTTTTTAGTGGGCCGATCGAGCGAAATCTCCTATCTGGTCTTTTTTTATACCAAGATATATCTATTATATCCATACTCTGCAACGATATAATGAATATATAAAGTTTAGACATTAACGATGCACACAGCCGGAAAAAAAAACTCACACAGCAGAATTCAGAAACTCGCAGCAACAATAGCATCACCAGTGTTGACAACACCACGACTCCGAATTTTTTCACACTAATTAAGCATAGCGCCACTGATCCGTAATTTCTTCCCCGACTGAAATGAAGTATACTCTTCTGATGCAATTCTTTTGGCATACCACTTCGATGATGCTGAACTTGATTTGGAAGCCTTGGGCTCCGCCCAAGTGCAAAATCTTTGCTTGGTTGATTCTTCAAAACCGGGTGCGAACGGCGGATAGGCTTGATCGGAGAGGGTGGTAAAATTGTGGTCTTCGTAAGCTTTGTAACCAAGTGGAAGAGACGGTTGTGCATCTCATCTTCCAATGTCGTTTTTCCATGCGGATATAGTCCTCGTTGAAGACTTGGCTTGTGTTGCATGATATGGCGTGAGGTGATTGGCATGGAATCCCTACAGTCAAGGATTGGTGGATAGATGTGAGGTTGTTCGGCATGGATGTCGGAGCGGCGGCTCCGGATGTTCGTCTCCGCCGTTCTACGTTGAGGTGTTTAGCTGTCGATCTTGATTGCTTCGGCGACTTGGTCGCCGTCTCGTGTGGGGTGCAGCCTCGGAGCTGGCGTGGTGTGTTTTGTGTTGTATCGGTTTTTGGTCAGTTTCCTTGTATACTGGCCAACTCTTTTCTTCTCTATATAAATGGGAAAAAAGCGAGTCCATGATTTTTATACAAAGATCCTGAAATCAAAAAACAGTCATTGTCATGATCTTTACAAATTGTTAGGCGCGCTAACTAATTTCTGCAGATGGAAAGCAACGAGATGTATCATCTACAATATCTCTACCGAGTCAATTCTTAACTAATGCAGTATGTTTTGTGCATGGAAAAGGCAATCAATCAAGTTGAAACGTCGGCGCCATATTCTTGCAAAGGTAATTAATCGATCCAGGTTGTAAGTGTCTACAGCAAATCCATATTCTTCGCCGCTAATTTGTTTTGAAAGTAATGTGACGTGGTATAAAATTATTACATTATATATTCTGTAACCTCGATTATCCCATACTGATAACTGTTCCCGGCCTTGTTCAACAGGTCGATGCACAGTTGTATATCGACTTCACAGGTTACAACAGGCCAATGCACGTGAAAGAATAGCTGGTGTTGATAATAATCTAGTATAAAAAAAGAATACGTAGCTGGTAACGTGTCGTCAGGCCAAACTGGCAAAAGTGTAGCCAATGTGTGTACAGGCATCATGCGTGCCCAAAGGAACCAGGCCGTCCCATATTCCCAGCTGTTTTAGCGAGGGGAAATGGATGTAGTGGTCCTTGGTGTTCACTGCCAGCATCCACAGCTCACACCAGTCGTTTATGCCACTCACGGCGTAAATAGGGTCGCCAATAGCTCTATTAGACGTGTCGGACTAATTTCTCGCCTACTCGCGATGTCAATAGCGGCCTTACGTCCAGCCCAGTGTGGCCAAATATTTCAGTCGGCGAGCCCAGCCCACGCCCTCCCTATTGGGAGTCGTTTGGTCGCGCCGGACGAAACTTCGCGCGGCGCCACGTCGGGCTCCGATGGTTGGGCCAGACACAGGAACTCAGCCGCCCCGGTCAAAACATTCATGGCGCGCAGCGAGGCAGCGAGACGTCGCTTCGCCTCTGCTGCACGGCGGCGTCAATGCGGGTGGGCTTTTTCGAGGCACCGCTCTCCGACGCCGATGCGTTGGGACCGGGGCCGACGCCTAGGAACAAGAACGTTCTCGGGCGGGAGGCGTTCTAGGGCGTGCCTAGGCGCACGCTCAACGCCATCATGGACCACATCCCTGCCAGCGGCAAGCCTCTACATGTGCTGGCTCTGGTGTTCCCGCCGCCACCACCACCTCCGGAAACCCGCTGGGCACCGAGGAGGACCGGCTCTGCGTCGGCCTCGTCATTGTGCTCCTCTTCCCGCTCCGCCTCGTCCTCCCACGGCATTGTCTCAGGGTCAAGGACGAGGCGGACACGGCGCCGCACCGGTGCACTGGGAGCAGCGGCGACATCTCCATGCGAGCCGCCTGCTCCTCCATCGGCGATGATGAAGAATGTGAATACGAAGCCAGCGCCTAAGAGGACGCGGCACCACCTCGCCATGATACGGGTGCAGGAGAGCATGCGCAACCCGAGGCCGACCTGGAGAACCTTTTGGGGCTCCACGCCGCCTTGGGGGAGTCGAGGAACATGGTTCCCGCGCTCTCCTTGGAGGACTCCTGCGCGTGTTCCTTCCACGAGCGTTTCACGGCGACCGGGGCCCCCTTCTTCGACCTCACCGACGCCGAAGACGGCGCAGGGCCCAGCGAGGTCGTCAAGGACGAGCCCTTGACCTTGGCTGTGTGTACAGTTTTTCGTAACTATGTAAATCTCTTGTAACCTTGGCTGTGTGTACAACTTTTTTAATATAAAATAAGCAGTGGGAGACTCTCCCGCTGTATATGTTTAAAAAAAAAAGGACGAGCCCAACGAAGACGGCGGCAGTGCAGGGCCCAGCAGAGGGGGTCAAGGATGAGGGCGGCTAGGAGGAGGACTACATCTCGTTTTACTGGCGGGGCTAGCTATATTAGGTTTAGTTTTTTTAGTTTACCAAAAATTAATTAAAAGTTGTAAATTTTGCATGAATTTTTTTGGAATTAGTGTTTCAGTCTTGTTTTCCAAAATGGCAATTGGTGTCGCGAGCGGAGGAGCAGTGCCCCAAATAGCCCGCGCCGCATCCGGACGGCGAAACGCTGTTGCCTGGCGGCGCGTTTTGGTCGCCGAGTGGAGATGCTCTTACGTGCATGCACTCTAACCTTTATTTGACCCGTCCCCTCTATTTTTGCCAAAAGTAGTATGTCCTGAGTTGCATGGTAAATTTTCAGGTTAATTTGTGTGTGAATCGAACGTCTGGCCATGCTGACGGTTGAAGAGCACCAAACATACATGCGAGGCGATCGATGATCAGTGGTCGCTCTCGATCGAGGTGTGGCCATGCACACAGCGCGCACGAGCGTACGTACGGCGGGGCCAACGCCCAGCGCGCATTGATGCAGCGACAGTCCATCCATCGAGCGGGCGCGCGTTCGTGCGGGTTGCGTGAGTACGCGAGAAAGGGAAGCACCGACGTCCGACGGGACCAGATTTATCGGTGGCTACCTCAGCTGGGAGTGGACGCCAACGCCGGAGTGGATGAAGAATGATGGCCCACGTTTTAGGCGTGAGCGTGTGGACGCCGATTGGCATGGCACTTAAACGTTCGGTACGGGGCCTCCACACATTCCGTCCGTCCCAACCCCCGGTGGATCAGAACTTTTTTGAGGAGGATCCAATCCATATATTCAGAGTACCCAGCACAAATTACAGAAAGGTCCAACAAGGAAAAGGAAATTACAAAGGACCCTGAAACTTGCACAAAGTACCCTGAGTACACTGAGAGAAACACAACTGAATCCGTCGACTTCACCCAAGAAGCTAGCCGACGCCGCCGTCGCCGTACTCCAGCCACCGAGGAAAGAGCACCGCCACGAAGATGTAGAGGCCGCAAGAGTCGTCCGCCGCCGCGCGACGGAGCCTAGTCTCGATGAACGAGCACGGCCACAGCACTCGAACCCCAGCTCCACCAAGCTTCCAGCCGAAGCAGCACCGCCCAGCCCAGCCACCACCAACCGCACCGCTCCTCCCGACGCAGCTCCCCTTGCTACCACGGCCGGCCAGAGCTCAAACGCCGAAGAAGAAGACCTCCAACACCACCAGCACCAAAACGGAAGAAGGGGATACAACGAACACGGACCTGAATCAACTCGAGCAGCACCAAACTTCTTCCTCTCTCCTTCCAGAGAAGAAAGCAGCCTGCCCTCGAGCTCCTCAAGTCCACCACCCCTCCTTACAGTAGCCAATCCGCCCAACCATCCCCTCCCCTCGCCACCAAGGCCGGCCAGAGGAGAATCCCGGGCAAGTCGACTGAACTGCATCAAGAAGCGGTTGCAAACCACGGCTTTATTAGAGAAGGCAATCTTCCACTCCGTCGCATCCAGCTCCAACCTCTGGAACCACAAGACGAGGAGAACGAAGCCTAGGTAGCACCCGATCTGGCCACACAGAACTGATGCCAAGCCTCCAACTACAGGGACGAAGCCCAAGTCCGGCAAGCAGCCGAAAACACTACCCCTACGCTGAACAAGCCGAGCTGCCCTCCATCCCTCCCCCGAGCGGCGGCGCCGCCGGATTTGGGGCAGAGGAGAGCTCGGGGATGGGAGACGACTCTCAACTTACTGTAGCAGAGGATGAGGGGGAGAGAAGAGGATAAGGCCCTCCCGGTGGATCAGAACTTGTCTCTGAAAGGATGGTTACCAGGTTGATTATATCCAAACCTTACAGAGTTTAGAGCATCTCCACCGACGGCTCTTAAAATTAGTTTGGGTGGTGCCGGTAACCTGTCCGGCAAATCACTGTTCGTCTCCCCCACCGGCACCCCCAAAATGAAAAAAAAACAAACGACTTCACATTTTTAAAATTTCATTCAAACTTTGCTATATTTTACAAGGTTTGAACGAAATTTAAACAAAGCCGGCCAGCTCGGTGTCCCTACTCTAAACCTACGCCACGACGAGGCTATCCCAGTCGTTGCCACCGTCATCAACTTCGTCGTCGTCGTCGACGTACGCTAGCGTGGAGGAGGAGGCTACACAAGAGGTAGAAGCGGCATCCCGAGCTCTGGTGCACGAAGTTGAAGCGCCGCAGCTGCCACTGCCGGAGGAAGCCTGTTTGCACCGTCAGCTCGATGGTCTTCATGAAACCTGGCGACTTCTCCTCGAGCTCTGTCGCTGTCGTGCGTTTCGTCGCGCAATGGCGACGAAACGTGGCACCCCGCGGGCACTACCTCCACGGGAAGTGGCTCAGGACGGCGAACGTACATGTAACCGTGGGGAGGGGCCTGACGTCGTGCCTCGGCGGGCCGAAGTCGTGGATGACCGGGCCACGTCGTGGCGCATCGCGGATGACGACGCTGCATCCGCCTCCCCCGCGTGGCGGGGAGTGGCGCTCCTCCTTGACCCGGTGGCAAGCGTCTACCCGCGCCCTGGGAACGATGCGTCGCACCGGTGTTAGCAACCGAAACAGGATGTCGCTCCCAGTTGCAGCGTGCGCCCGAGCAGGCGCAATGGCACTAGCTAGCCACCGTGTGCTGCGTGGCGTCCCACCAGAAGTGTCGGCCGGCTGCGTTGAACCGCGTAGGCCTCAGCGCGCGAGCTCAGCGTTGCGCTCGTTCCGGAACCGCTCGCTCAAAGCGGCCCAGTTGTCGACGGCTTCTCGAGGAGGAGTCGCTGCGCCTCCGTCATCTCGTTCCGTCACGTCAAGACGGCGAGGTTGAAAGCCTAGGGTGTGATTGGGATGGGTGGCACAGCGAGGCCACCCACGCTGACCACCCACCCCTCGGCAGGCGGAAGTCGGGGGGGGGGGGGGGGGGGGACGAGGAGGCTGTAGCGGTGGAAGTGGCGCGCCTGCTCCTGAGTAAGGCTGCGGCCTCCCCTCGAACTGTTGGCCTCGTCGTCTTGCGATATGGTGGCAGGGCGCTGGAGGAAAGGTACGCCGGAGAGAGGGAGGAGAATGGAGAAGGAGTGTGTAAGGTCTACGGCGAGGGAGGCGGGCTTTATACACCGGGGACTAGCCGAGTAGCGGTACGCCGGCGTAAATGCTACGCGTGGGGAAGGCGCAACGCCGTCGCGTCGCCTGGGGAACGCCGCCCCGACGCGTCGCGTCCCGGCGCTGTGGGCGCCATTACGCCGGAACGGCCTCCTGCACGATCGCAACTGACTTGGGCGCCGGTATGTGTCACTAGCAGGCGGGCTCCACCTGTCGGGGCTCTTGACCGGCCACTGTCCGGCACCCCCGAGAGGGCCGCCAAAGTTGGGGGCCTGGTCGGGGGTGCCGGACAGAATATGGGTCGGGTCGGACCGATGGGGCGAAATTTGCTGTCCGGCACCCCCAATGGGCCTTTCGGAGTGTTGTGGGGGCCACCGGTGGAGATGCTCTTAAATATCAGGTTTGATAGGAATATTCTTTAGTGGCGGACAACATTTTCGTCGACAGCGAGAAGCATATGGCGATTTCGTCAATCTTAATACTTGACCCGCCGGCTCAGTCTTCAGATGCGCTCAGAGGGGTAGAGTGTGTCTGCGTGCGTTCGTAGAGTGAGTGTGTGCACGTTTATGTGAGCGTTTGTGTTTGTAGCGTGTTCCGCAAAAAAAAAATTTAGATTCGCTGGCGCCATAATTTGCATCCATCGCTCCGTTTGGTGAGGGCTGGCTCCGAGGGCTAGCTCCGAGTCTCGCTCCAATCTCTTGGGAGCCCAGCAGAGACAAACCCTTTGATTCTCCTTTGCCTTCTTCTCAAGATGATCCTACTTATTCTATTCCGGATAAAAAAAGAACTTTTTGATAATCTCTCTGATATGAAAACTAATGCCTCTCCGGTCCTGATGGTTTTAATGTCGAATTTTATTTAGCTACTTGGGATTGGATTGGTGATGATGTTTTCCATTTGGTTCATGATTTTTTCACATCTGGCTCTCTCCTGCAGCATATTAACGACACTCGCATTGCTTTAATTCCTAAAAAGCTTGTTCCTCTGGTTCCGGCTGATTATAGACCCATAAGCCTTTGCAATGTCATCTACAAGCTCATAGCAAAATGTCTTGCCAATAGGCTTAAGCCGCATTTGCCGGATTATATCCATCCCTCTCAACAAGCTTTTATTAAAGGTCGTCGGATCAGTGACAACATTATTATTGCACAAGAAATTACTCACTCCTTTGAACTTTCATCCTGGAAACATCAAGCGTTTATGCTCAAAATTGATCTTGCTAAAGCTTTTGATCGTTTGGAATGCCCTTTTATTGTTGCTGCTCTCACACGTAAAGGGTTGCATGGTCATTTTATCAATCTCATCCATGCGTGCATCTCCTCGCCGATTTTCTCTGTGATTATTAATGGTCAGCCTTTTGCGAGATTTGTTAGCGACAGGGGAATTCGACAAGGATGTCCTTTATCGCCATACCTTTTTGTCCTTGCTATTAATGAATTGTCGCTTGCTTTGCAGGAAGCTCTATCCTCGTCCTCTCTCACAGGAATTGTTTTGGGGCCAAATTGCCCACCCATCCATTCACTTCTTTTTGCAGATGACTTACTTATATGTGGGAAGGCATCAATGGAAGAAGCTCAAAAAAATGCATCAACTACTTCATTCCTTCTGTGCTGCGTCGGGTCAGCTTCCGAATTGGGCAAAGTCAGGTATTATATTCAGCAAGTGGGTCTCTCCTGCCAATAGAAATGATATCTTGTCTCTTTTTCCAGTCCCTCTTATTGATGGCTCTTTTATCCACCTTGGCCACCCACTAATCTTGCCTTCAAAAAAAAAAGATCTGATGCTTACAATTTTATTCTGGACAAATTTAAAGCTAAACTCGCTACTTTCAAAGCAAACACCCTTTCTCATGCAGCAAGGCTAGAATTAATCAACTCTGTTTTTGCTTCCATTCCGGTTTACTACATGTCCAACATTATTTTTTCGCGGAAGTTTGTTGCAAAGTTGAATGCCATTATCAGAACTTTTTGGTGGTCTGGAGTCTCTTCTGAGCCCTAAAAAAAATCCCTTTGTTTGAGAGCTTGGAAAGACATTTGTACTCCAAAAAAAGAAGGTGGGCTTGGTATTCAAAATTTGCAAGCTGTTAACCACGGGTTGATTTTAATGGCTGCTTGGAGAATTGCTCAAAACCCATTGGGCTTTCTCTCCAAAGTTCTTCAGGCCAAATATTTCTATGATTCTTCCATTTGGAGGCCTAAGCCCAACGTCCCTAAATCTGGTTTCTGGTCTTCTGTTCTGAAAGTTATTCCCCTTTTGCAATCTAATTCGTTTTATCAAGTAGCCAATGGGATTTATCGATCTGGAATCAGCCTTGGTACCCTAGCTGGATTACGATTTACGATGATCTTATTATTCACCCGCCTGTTTTTTCCTATCCAGCGAAAGTTTCTAAAGTGTGGAATGCTACTTTAATTGACTCTCTTTTCTTACATCCGACAGCTTCTCTTATAAAGAGCATTCCCATTTTACCTTCTGACTGTGACGATATCTTGTGTTGGAAGCCAACCCAAATGGCAAATGTAATTCCAAATCTGCATATCGTATTTGCTTGCAATCCTTGTATGATGCAGGTCTCCCAAAACCAAGGCAATTGGACTCTCAAACAATCAAGCTTCTGAATATGGTCTGGAAAAATAAGAAGATGGTCCCAAGAGTTAAAGCCTTTGCTTGGAGGATTTTAAGAAAGGCTATTCCATCCGGTGAGCGAGTTGCCAGATTCTCGACTCATATTGACCCCTTATGTTGCAGGTGCGGCATTTCTGAAAATGACTTTCATCTATTCTTCACCTGTCCTTTCGCGAGAGCGGCTTGGTTTCATCATCCTTGGTATATTTGCCCTGACATTTTCTCGCAAAACTGTGCTTCTTTCACACAAATCATTTTCAACTTTTTAAAGCTGGATCATCCGAATGTCTCTCTTGAAAACATTTTCACCTTTCTTTGGTGCCTTTGGAAATCAAGAAACGACCATTTGTTTAGTAGGAAACAGGGACAGCCTTACCAAATACATCTAAATGTTGCAGCGCTTTTAAATGACTTGGAAATACAGCAGCCCGCTCCTGTGGCTGACTCCCACAATCATGTGCTTCAACTGCCCTCAAACATCTCCCTCTCTAATGATTTATCTGTCTCAGGCAACAAGATTTACTGTGATGCAGCTTGGAAGCCGTGGAGATCCTCCTCTTCTCCGCCTGCCGGATTAGGAGTCTACCTTCGTCTTCCTGAAAATGGCCGTGTTACAGATATTTTCTTGCAGGCAGTGGGAACTGGGATTTCTTCGCCTTTGATGGCGGAGGCGCAAGCCCTTCTTCTGGCGGGACACATGGTGAAGCTGCTCCAAATCCCTGAACCAATTTTCTTCACTGATTCTCTTCTTCTCGCTCAAGCAGTGGCTGCGGGCTCGCCAGCGAGTGACTCGGTGCATTGGGAGATTCGACACCATGTTGCAAATTTCCTACAGACAGTAGCTCCCCTCAGACATAGTTTTTTCCATATCTCCAGGTCTCTTAATGGGGTAGCTCATAATTGTGCGCATCAGGGAAAACGGTCTCGACAATCTGAGCCTACTAGTTCATGCAGGAACTCAGCTCATAGCTCATCTACTTGCCCAATTGTTGCAGCCTCTATTCAACTGCAAGCTTTAGGTTTTGTAATCCTCAATGTAATCTGCTTCTGATCTGAATGAAATTAGGCACTCTGTGCCTGCCCTTGTTCAAAAAAAAAAAATCTCTTGGGAGCAAAACCTGACGCGATCGAGGTCCGGGAATTCATCATACGTGGGGCTGACGACAGCCGTTGACAT
Source organism: Poa pratensis (assembly GCA_947311845.1). NCBI lineage: Eukaryota > Viridiplantae > Streptophyta > Magnoliopsida > Poales > Poaceae > Poa > Poa pratensis. The sequence goes on along the minus strand of CAMZMU010000096.1, from coordinate 64,482,825 downwards.
TTTTCCTTTTTTTTGTTTCGCTACTAAACCTTATTATAAGTTAAATCTGCGATTGGACACCAGGTGGCCACGTTGTCCTCTGTTCACACACAAAAACTCTACTTCTTTGGAATTCCGCACCTTCTCCTCACAAATTGCAACGTCTTCCCAGCCGGGGTGGGGTGTTGCCAATGAGACGGGGACTACTCTATGAGCACCACCACTCGGGCCACCCACACACTCTACTGCTCGCCCACTAGTCCTTTCACTAATCATGGAAGACGCTAGAATGTCCAATGAGTAGCTACCTCTGCACACAGTATTACAGTAGTACGTACTGATAAACCGACAGCCAGATCGGGAGGCCAAATAGCATATTCGATTCGTAGCTAGGCAACGAGATTCCATGTTACTTGGAAGTCGATCGGTGAGACTTTACTTGCACACAACAAACTTTATCCCCAGCTTGGCCACGTTTTTCTTTTCCGATCGAAAGTGGGGCCGTCTGATGCGTGACCACCAGCTGATTATCCGTCTGATGCTTGACGTCGCCGGCCGGACGTGACACTAAACCAAGAGCCTCACAGGCCAACTAATCACCCATCCATCCGTCGATGGATCTGCTGATCCATCCATGCATCTAATGGCTTGTCTTTGTTAAACACTTGAGCACACAGCTAGCAAGATCAACGTACGGCTACGGCGCGTCATGCATGCATTACTACGCCGACGGTCGATGGGATGCACGCGCACATCCTCCCTCTCAAAAGGAGTTTTTGCGCCGACCTCAAAAACCTCGTGCATGGATGGTGCGTGGCCGGATGGTCACGCGCGGGAGGAGAGTGGTTGCGTTCTGTTCCGCTGAAAAGAAAAACGTCGTGCATGGATGGCGCAATCTCGTGTCTTGATTTTCTCCTTATTTAAACGCGACGTGATGTCCTTTTATTTTTCTCTCTCTTTTAGCTAGTCGGATCATGGGACTGTAGTGTTGCGACACTCGACCTGAAACGCTGTGGCATCGAAATGGTGCGTGGTGTTGCAGCAACTGATCACATGCTTGATCATGGCTTGCAATTCTCCGGAAGAAACAAGTGCATTTGTCACGCTAATTAACCATGGCGCGGCACTCTCGTGGGTGGCGGTTGCGTTGGCTGCTGCAGTTGTGTCTGGTGTCATGCAGCAAGGTGCGTGGATGACGGCAGGCGGCGGCGTTCCTCTTCTTCGACTGCGTCGGATGAAGTTGACGGCGTCGGGGTCTGGTGACCACGGGGAAGATCCCCGGCCGACGTGCCACAAAGTCTCGGTCTCGTCGCTTTCCGGTTCATCGGCTCGAAAAGCATCCTTGTATGCGAAGGTGCTCTCCCAGATCTTGGTTTGGCGGCTGCTCGCATCTTTTTCCGGCGCTGCCATGGTGGCGGCGGAGGACGTTGGTGGACGACGGTTCGGCGAGGCACAAGATTCTTCAAGGGTGGAATTGTAATTCTACTTCTTGCAGGGTTTTTCGTGCAATTTTGCTTGACAAGCGTGTTTACGTCATTTGTTGATCATTTGTGTACTCTCTGTAATAGGTTTGTCTAATGGAATATATGGTTACTTTAAAAAAAAAACATGGCGCCACTGATCCGGTAATTTTCAGAAGATACTACCGGAAAAACCAGCACCGCAAAATTAGTTTCAGATTACCCGTGCATTTTGGAAATCCATCGGCGGAACAGTTACTGAATATCCGTACTGTATTTTTTTTTCTAAAAAGAGGTCGCGTGAAATTTCAACTAGAATCTTCTCAATTTCATCATAAACTTTAACATTGTTCATCACAGCGCTAACATTGTTCATCACACAAACTAACCCGCTATTAGAGGACGGCAATCTTGCTCTACTCGACGACGACAATCTTTCTCTTTAGTGGAGTGCTCACTCGTCGAAGTTGAGGTAGTGCTTTAAGGTGTACTTGCGAAGCACCCATGCGAGCTCGTGCTCGTCTTGGCGGTTTCGAGGCGGGCGCCTGAGCACCGTTCGCCACCGCGCGTCGAGCGCCAGTGAGTTCATCAATGGCGGCGCGGGTCTGCTTGTGGGGCAAGATGTTTTCGTCGAGCACATTGAAGTCAGCCCACGCCCCCACCATCCCCCCCACCCCCCAGGCGTTGTCCCGCGTCTCGACCTTCACATGTGTCATGTCTCGTCCATGTCGTCACTGAGCACCACCACTCCTGGCACCACGCGGGAGCTCCTCGCCTCCGCTTTGTGCGAGCAGGCTGTCCCAAGCGCGCCCTTGAATGCATGCATGCTTGTTTGCACTGGCAGAGGAGCCGCTCCTCCTCCTCGTCACCACAGCCACCGCCATTCCCTTCTAGTGCTGCCAGGGCCGTGCATGGATGATCGAACCATTGGTCTACTGGAGATGTCGAGCGTGGACGGAGAAAGGGGGAAACGAACGCGGAAGTTTCGCGGCGGAATTATCAGCGGGCCGGAGTTTTGTGGCGGAGGAGTGGATTTCGAGACGGATTGATCGGCGGAGGGGCGTGTGGGGAGGGGGGGGGGGGGGGGGTTACCCTCAATATAGTACGTGGAGGACGGGGTCGATATACGGTGCCTCCAATATTTTGATCTGGGCAAAACCGATATAGGATGCATGTTCGAGCCATAAAAAGACCCAAAACGGCATATTGGCTGGAATTTTCGGGTCCATTGAATTATCCAGTATCTACAATAGATACTCTAACACTACTCCCTGCTTTTATTTATTTATAATTTGCGTTCTGGGTTTTGTCAAATCAAACTTTATCAAGTTAAATTGACCAAGAATATAGGAAACAATATCAATATCCATAATACCAAGTGCATATAATATGGAAATATACTTTATGATGATTCTACTACTATAGATTTTACACTGTAGTAAAATTTGACTTTAACTAAACCTAGAACGCAAAATAATCATGAACGAAGGGAGTACTATAGTACCACACAGCTAGTTGGGTCAACAGCAACGGCGCGCCATGCATTACTACGCCGATGGTCGATGGGATGCACGAACGTACGCAAATCCTCTGTCTCAAAAATCAAAATGGTGTGCATGGGCGGATGGCTATTGTTGAGCAGATCGAGCTAAGGATTTGGAAAGAAATATATAGTTTAGGTCAGACGCGGATGGAGGGTAGTTGCCTTCTGTTTTGCTGAAAAGAAAAACCTCGTGTATGGATGGCGCAATCTCGTGTCTTGATTTTCTCCTTATTTAAACACCACCTGATCTTTTCCTTTCTTCTGGCTAGTTGGACAGTAGTGTTGCGACACTCGAGCTGAAATGCTGTGGCATCGAGTTTGGAAAATGGTGGGTGGTATCTAATAAAAAACTGAATATATGGAGGATACTGTTGCAACAACCGCATTGAGCAACTGATCAGATGCTTGATCATGGCTTCCAAATCTCCGGAAGAAACTATTGCGAATCTTGTCACAGTAATTAAGCATGCCGCCTCTCATCCTGTAATTTCTTCCCCAGCTGAAATAACTACTCTTCTGATCAACAAAGCCTTCCAAGTCCTATTACAGTTGAACATTGTCGGTTGCAACATGAAGAATCTTACTTCATAAGCGAGGCTGTCATGTAGTACACAAGTTCCTGAAATCATAAAAATAGTCACTGTCATGATCTTTACAATTTGTTAGGCGTACTAACTAATTTCTGCAGATTGAAAGCCACGACATGTCTCATCTACAATATCCCTACCGAGTCAATTCTTAGCTAACTAGATTCGAACGGCGCGGCTCGCCGCGCGGCACTTGTTGCTTCTTTGAATTTTTTGCCCGTGGTTTTCACCATTTATACAGATCACTTAAAGAATATTTATATCTATATAATTTGATCACAAGTATATAGATTTTAAAGCGTATTTTCCAGATCATATGAAATCAGTAATCATAACATCATACAATAAAACACTTGGGAAGTAATATACTTGGAAAGTAATATGGAAACACTTGGAAAGCAATAGACATTCGGCGACGGAGACGTGGATGGTAGAACCAAAATATCACCGAGCACAGGCTTTTGAGACAGTCATGGACTTGGACATTCTGTAGATGTTGCCATAAACTTGCAAGAGCTCCTCAATTAGCTCAGTATCAGCCTGACAACAGGGAACAAACATGTTCATAATTGTCAATGGTAATCAATTGACTAAATGGAATGACAAACACATGCTTAAATTGACATGATAGCTGGTAGTACTAATATAGCATTGGCATTATTTTTTTTTTTAGATAAAGGATAGCATTGGCATTATAGGTTCAGAGGAGCATATTCCTCAAAGAGACAACCATCACAGCATACAACCATGACTTAAGAAACTGGCAAGTCAAGTAGAGATATGGACTAACGAATTAAAGCAGTGCTAAAGCACACAAGGGCAGTAATTCAGAGGTCCATAACACACTGATTCAGACTGTACAACATTATATAACTGCATGTCTTCCCCAGAGTCTTTGGAAAACGAATACAAAGGCATATTTGAAAGCGAGATCTCAGAATATTTCAGAAACATAAATAACCGCATCACAGAAAATAACGTGAAGCTTGGTCAACGAAACCAAAGTAGTCTCAGAATCTAAGATAGACTCCAGTATATTAAGTACAAATAACCAACATTAAGTAAAACCAGGGGCACATAATATATATATACCAGGTAGTGGTTCAGTTTAAAATAAAGTAGCAATATTTCCAACATCAGGTGGGGTACACATACAAACATTGTAGCCAGCTGGTTACCTTTCAGGCCAAAAAGGGTACAATGTTTTAGGCACAATGACAGGATAAATAGTTAAATACACAGCGGACGACATATACTAATAGAGAGGAACAGCTGAACCTAACAGTAGTAGGTACGGTAGGTATACGGAGATGCAACAGTGTGATTGCCTACTGGTACAGATAATCTTTGGAACGCCGACTATCATTGTTGCAGATGATTTCATCATTGGGGGAGCTCTTCATGTAAGGTGGCAGCAAAGAAATCAGGAGTACAAAGTTAATCAATGGTAATGAGGCAACTATAGGTAATAGCTATATCACCTTACCTGCGTATATATAGTGAACATGTAGTTGCATTACACATGTATATCTACTTATTAAAAACTATTCATGACATAAAAGAACACATTAGGGCTTCAGGGTCTGACATACATTATTTGCTTCATACTGAATTAATTTCTGGAAAAGGACAAAAAAGCTTCATCAATATGCTTCATACTCACACAGACATGTTTCAAATTGAGCAGCAATATGTTTGAAATAAGGTTTGGTAGCTTAAAATTTAAATCAATTTACAAAGCTAAATCAAAGTACAAAAGATATGAACATCTCCGCACTTCTGAGAAACCAAATGTATTCTGAATAACTAAATATGCATCAGGAATTGTGAACACTTCCACAAATGTTGTATTTAAAAAACTATATTTTCCTAACCTAAGAAGATAAGATTGATATTATAACCAGCTGATCTTTAAAAATCTGGAACTACTAAATGCAAAGTTCAGTATCATTAGACATATACTTGTCTGAACTTGCAAACAACAATAAATAAAGGATGCAGAATTGTTCGAGAACGCAAGTAAGCAAGATAATATTGAAATATTAAATATATGGAATATGTGTATTTGACCAATAATGTTCTGTACATGCACAATTTCGATCATTCTCAGGTTACTACTATCAAACCTATCGATCATATACTTGTCTGAACTTGCAAACAACAATAAATAAAGGATGCAGAATTGTTCGAGAAGGCAAGTAAGCAAGATAATATTGAAATATTAAATATATGGAATATGTGTATTTGACCAATAATGTTCTGTACATGCACAATTTCGATCATTCTCAGGTTACTACTATCAAACCTATCGATATTAATACGTATACAATTCAAAAAAAGAATATACAAAGGGAATAAAAACAGTAAAAGTGACATGTTTCCTGTCATAAATCCACAACAATAATTCAGAGAATATTTTGAACCAAGGAGAAAAGAAGAATGGATGCTCACCGTGCCGGAGATATCGTAGGCGATGGCGGCAGCTGCTTCACTGCAGAAGAACATGGGGCCGCGAGGCTATGGTACCGCTCCTGGGCGGCAGTATCGGGCAGCGCCTGCGAGAAGAATGCCGCCCTAATGCCGAGTCTTGTCACTTGTAGTAGAGCCTATATGGCAAACTGGACGAAGATGCCAGCCTTCCTGGCATCCAGGTCTCCAAGAAGCACCTACATGCAAACTCTATCAGTTCATCTTGAAAAGCACATGTAAGGATCAACCAAATTCTTCAACTAAAGATAAAAAATTAAGGATTAAAAGAATTTCACCTTAGGCTTTAGAGCGGCGCCTGTCATGGATTGAGCCTGGAAGAGCCCTCTTGTCTGCTTCTCTCGACCCGCCGCCGCTTCTTAATTATCAGACAAAAACCAAGTCAGGGAAAATTAATTGTTCCAAGAAGACTAATGATTATAACACTTCTTAGCTGCTCATACTGCATGTAACTATAGCCGGGAAATTGATATGAAGATTAAACTGATGCGACTATTGATTTAAAGCAAGATATACTACTATTATAGATAAATATTCTGGATTGATGTTAGCTGCTCAAGATTAATATCATAACAATATAACAATTTATTTGATGATCATCCTTTGTATCAGATTTATCTAGGAAACCCAAAACATGAGTGATTTTAAATCACTTGGGGGGAGGGGCTTGGGCAAAAGAGGAGCTAATTTCAAAATTAAATCAACTCTTTCCTAGGTGGGAACTGAGCCCCTTATAAAATTAGGAGAAATAAGCTTTCTATCATATTTTTACTTGATGAATCAGATGGGCCTGCGAAAGATAAGATGAGAATAGAATGGCTCAACATATTTCCAGTAAGAACTTACCTTTTTCACAATTCAACTTGAACACAATATAAAATATTGGATCAAAATCTTTGAGTAACTATTGTACATTGTTCAAATTAACCTGCACAAGAAGCACAGGGTGTGACCACTTTTGTTAACAGAAAATAAATAACAGTGGGGAAAATAAAAGCACCTCCATACAGTTCGATTCTTTCAAAATATAAATGTAAAACGGCTTGCAGAAAGATAAATGAACATGCTCTACCTCGCAGAACATAATGGGTGAAATATTAAAATGTACAACATAAACTGGTCTACACTAATAACTATGACTATCTACACTATAAGTATGACAAGTGAGATTTAGCTTAAATAATACTTGCTAAATCACAATCCGAATTAACATATATAGTTTTTCGTACAATGTTCACTCTCGGGTGAATACCAAAACTCGTGAGCAAGTTCTCATAACACTATAAGTAACCAAGGAATGATTTCCACTTAAATATTGGTGCTGTTACGTACTGACCATTAGATAATAAAGTGCTCCAGTTTATCTCATTTCAATACAATGCAGTTTCTGATGAACATAAGCATATCTATCACTGAAAGAGAGAAATAAAATTATTAACAGCTAGACAATGACATACGTGTATGGTCCATTGTCAACAAATCTAATTCTCTGGAGCCTTTCCGTAACCGTGTATGTCAGCAAATAAGTAAAGCCCTGACACACGGTATTTTCCGTAACCGTGCAATATTTAACCTTCAGCAAAGGCTCTTTGATCATGGTCATCTTTTTCAAAGAAAATATATAACGTGCAGCAAGATAAACACATGATTGAGATCTAGCATATATTCCAAGGTGATATTGTAGGTTGGCCAGACAAATTTAGGGAAATCACATATACTCCTAAATAGAAGAACTAAAGGTTTACCACTTCAAAATCCCAGCATTCTGTATAAAAGAACTGTTATCACATTCGGCGACCAATTGAGCCAAGGATGAGAGGAGGCTCACCTAGGCGTCGCCCTTTAGTATGTTTGGCGACGTCTCGTGCTTGCGGAGAGCGAGGATGGCAGAGGCTTGACTGACTGGGCTTCCTCGTTCGTCCCTGCTCCTCTCCTAGAACGCGTGAACCCAAATTATTAGGCCAGACAACATAGCATAAGAAGGAATTAATCTTCACTGACAGTCTGCTTGGATATTTCATTACCTGAAAAGCCAATCTTCCTGAAAATTTACATAAGCTAAGTGCTTGATCTTCTAAGCTGCACCAGCATTAAAAACTCCAACTTTTCCTACACCTTTAGCCAAGCGAGGAAAAAATTAAATATAATTAACTTAGAAGAAAAGGTGGGCTTGACCTGCTCCTAGAAATAGAGGCATGCCATGAAGGACATCTAGCACTTACTTAACGCTTGGATTTCCTGCCCCCATCGCTGCCCTTTGGTGCTTTCTCTCCTGGAGCAGCTAGCCTACCTGTCCACAATGGAAGGCAATGCTCATTAGATGATGTCCTAACTGTCTTACATTGTTTAGTATTTGGTTATGCTTACTTATATATACTTTAAGCTATATTCATAAGATGACAGAAGTTCTTGCAAGCTTTACCAAAGATGACTCACCAAAAAGAATCATAAATCAATGCTTGACTTGCACATCACAACAACAAACATATGCTTCACCATCTGCTTGTAACCATCCTTCAGCTGCTCCTTTTGAGAAGAAGATAACACCTATGGCGTGGATCTCCTGCAAGGGAAACCGGTCATTCTCATTCGGAACACCTATTTACTTCATATATAAAATGTATTACACACCTATATATATCCAATCTTGTGTAGATATTATATACGACCAATCAGTTATCATTTATTAGACATGTATTCAACTTTGGTGGATATAACAATATAATATATTGCAATATGTTACATGGTATTTGATCTAGCATAAATATACATGATGTAAGCACTAACAAAAAAATAAGCAAATCTGGCAGCACACACATATCTCACACCACTGAATCCAATACGCCACCTTGCTGCCATCAAATGCAACCACACAAAGTCAACAACCCCTAGCTTGCACTAAGGTTGAGAAGCACTGAAAAAAGAATTAAGTGAAGCTGGCAGCACATATCTCACACCACTGAATCCAATACGCCTCCTTGCTGCCATATAACACAACTACACGAAGTCAACAACCCCTAGTTTGCACTACGGTTCAGATAGCTGTAACAATTACCTGTAGAACATCAAGGCCTAATCTTCTCTAGAACTTCAACTTCTTCCAGAACACATCTGAACCAAAAAAAATAATAGAGAAATGAGACCATATCAGATTTCATTGCAAAATAGGTATTACCGCAGGTAATTTTACCCCTATTGTTCATTCATAGAAGACCAAATTAAAGCTAATAGCGTACTATTTTCATAAGCACGACTTGATACCTTGCTAGGGATTCAGTGGCATCAACAGTTTCAACGAATTCAATATCTTCAGAAGCTGCCTATTGCGATGGATGTTGTGTACAGTTGGGTTCAAATAAAAAGCCTAGGTTGTCCAGAATATCATCACGAGCAATCCCAGCCTGCAATAGGGTTGTGCTGTTATCTCTGATCTTCTTTCCACGGTGAAGAACACAGACACGCAACACCCCCAAGCATGGCATTCACTGCATCCAGAACAGTTTTCTGCATTGGAAATACACATTAAACCATGGGAAGAATTAGAGAGGGAAAATATAAATCCTTTCAGCAACTCTATATATCCACAAACAGATAAAAACTTTGGAATCAACAACGCAAATGCTTCAATACAGAAAAATAAAACATTTGAGAAGGCAAAATCCAACTAAACTTTGGACTAAACAACACAAATGCTTCAATATGCAAATGTTTAAAATGAGTACACTCGCACATACACCTATAGATAGATATCTGTAGCACATGCATTTTTATTTAATTTTATGGCCCAGATATGAAAGCTAACTAACACGACTAAATACAGGCCTAGCATATATAAACTATCACAGGAGCAGAAAATTCATCACCTGCTTTGATATGCATAGCAGCTAGAAGAGATTCAACACGCAGCCAGGGACACGCCATCAACTCCTCGATTTTAGCAATCGAAAATCTTTGGCCTGCAAAACAAATAAAGGGTACCACGAATAAGCACCTATAACAACTGATTAAACCAACAAATTTGTTTTCCAAAAGACCTGCCTTTTATATTCAATCCTACATTCTCGAATTTGACAGGGAAAGTCCAACTCCACCCACTGCCGTTCCAGGCAGCCTCTGCCATCCACTAAGAAAGTAAGGCAACATCCTACCAATAAGAAGTAGGCGCTCATGATCATCTGCGGTGCACATAGAATAAAATTAAGTTTTCATGGCTGAACTCGGTAACCCAATTCGACCAGCTGGCTTACCGGAAAGAAGATGAAGGCGACCCTCATCATGCACACCACCACCTCATTGCAACATTAGATGGCATAAATTTCAGAGTGGGTACTGAGACTCCTGTAGTGACCTAAAACCTGCAATTCAAAACGGTGCAGCTTTAGTGATTGAAAACTAAAATTATATTTTAAGCCCACAAAGGAAAGCAGGGAGTAAACAGAAAAGATGTTCTTTGATGTTTCTAGTATTCCATCATAAATTGGCAAACAATATTCTTCTAAATCTTAATGGCTTAATGCAACCAGGGTAACATGATATTGGGGGAAAAGGAAAAACCTGAATCGGCTACTATGTCACTGCCAAACTAAGCTAGCTAGCTAGCGAACAAATCAATCAGCAACGGGAAGCTAGCTAGCAAACACATCAATCTACAACGGGCGGCTAGCTAGCAAACCAATCAAGGATGTGCAGCACTTGGAGCAAGAAGAGAAAGAAAGGGAAAGAGCAGTGTGGAGGCAGAGGCAAACCTTGACGAACCAAGCGCCCCTCCTCACGCTGCAGGGAGAGGGCGGAGGAGAGGGTGGCAGGTTGGGGATGTTGCTGGAGCCGTCGTCTGCTGCCGCCGTCGGAGCTGTCGTCCGCGGCCGCCGCCGGAGCCGTCGTCCGCCGCCGCCGCCGCCGGATCCGTCGTCCGTCGCCGCCGCCGGATCTTCCCGTTCCAGCCCATCAAAAAATCAGTGGGAGAAAAATTGCATCTAAGTAAATGGCGGAATCACACTGAAAAATGAAGACCATGACGAAAATGAGAACATGGTACCATCAGATCTGAGCGCGAAAAAAAAAAGATCTGAGCACGAAATTAGAACATTCATCTTACAGCAGTGGGGGGCTTGGATACCTAGAGCTCGCGGGGAGTTCTTCCCGACTTGAGGACGACGACGGTTGCTCGCATCTTCCCCACCCAGCCATCCCCTGATCCAAACGTGGAGAAAAAAGCGGGTCCGGTCGCCCGGGATTCCTTGAGCTCGTGGTGCAGCAAGATGCGAGGGAGAAGGGTGAAGACGCAGAGGAGCCGTGGCAGAGGTTGGGGGAGGCGGATGGAGACGGCAGGGGAGAGCGGGACAGGAGCGCCGGCGGCGGCGACCATGGAGAGGCGCGCGAGGGGATTGGGTGAGAGGCGGCTAGGGAGGAGAGCGAGGGGATTGGAGGAGCGCACGCGCGAGGGGATTGGTGGCTAGGGTTTTCCACTGCGGTGAGCGAGTTATATACCCCATGGCGAAATGACCATTTTGCCCAGAGCGGCGCCGTCGGAATAACGACCCCTGCCACCGCCATTCGCAGCGCACACGGGCACGAACCACCCCACAGGCTGACACGCGGGTCCCGGAAAAATCTGGGGCCACCCGCAGCGACACGGAGTAGCTCCAGGCGTGTAGGAATCGACTCGCCGATGGGGGAAGTCTAGCGCACGGACGGCCAGGATCGCATCTGGGATGAGTTTCGACGGTCGAGAGGGTCTGAGCTCTGAGGAGCGGGCTGGCCTGCCCAAGGATGTAGTCTTTAGATGCATTATGTTTTGTGCATGGAAAAGGTAATTAATCAAGTTGAAACGTCGGCGTCATATTGTTGCCAAGGGGGTTGATCTAGCTAGAAATATAGTATTGTAAAATTAAGGGCAAGATAAGCAAATAGTGTGCCCAAGAAATATATATAATCATGAGCAATCGTATTTGAGTGGAAAGCCAAAAAAAAAGGTTACTTCTAGAAAGGAAAAGGCAAAGGGGGGAAGTCTTGCCACGCAATTCTTCCATCCCATGCGGCAACACGGGGGAGTGAGTGAGGGGGAAAGATGTGTTCAACCAGATGTGACTTTGCCACCGGTCACAGGTTGTTCAAGTTAAATGGGAAGAAAGGTCGATGCGAGCGGCCAATCCGGAGGAAAACCTTGCCGGCAAGCTACAAGGTACAGCAGTAGAGTATCACAATATTGGCTAGTGTTCTTGCGGTTGTACATCAAATCAAGCTAGACATACAGAAAACAAACGCATGCTTTCAACGGAGGGAAACGGCTAACAATCCTTGATTATGTCAGTGGAAGTACGAATTAAAGGCAATGCTATTGCGTGAGCCGTCCGCGGGGGAGAACGAAGACCAGTATTCGATTCGAAACTGTTGGTAAGTGGTTGGTTGGCCTCTAGGAGTACAGTTAGGGTGGTCAGATATTGTGTTGTGGTTGCCTTCATCTCTTAGCGTCGATCAATGGTTGAGGTAAGTGGCAGGCCAGTTCCATTATTCCTGTAGATTCTGAACCAGAAATACTCCATTACTGGAGTTGTCAAGGACAAAAATGCAATCTGAAACTAAATTCAGTTTATGAAAGCAAGTACCTGTAAAAAGATAAGCATTCCATTGCTGGAGTATCATGACTTTTGCACCCTAAATACATCTTTACCTTCTTACTTCAGAATATGGTAAGGGCACTAGTTAAAGCAGGACAAGGAAGGTTCTGAAAATTTACATAGAAGGCAAAATTCCCCAAGCTGTACTAAAGGATAGACTTCACTGTCCAACTACATATTCAGTGAAGTTCTATTTTCAACAGGATGTTCAATGAGGTTATTTTGACGGGAAACCGTCGAGAGACGTTTCCATTTCATTAAGAGAAGTAAATGAGTACAAATGACTCTAAAAATAAAAGAATGAGGGAGGAGAAAGAAACCTACATCCGTTATTATGGTTGGCATAAGCATATACCCGCGTACTTTCAACACATACTAGTCCATTAGGCATATCTCACCCGACAACTGAAGCAAGAAGCTAGCCAGCCATTTTCGACTGGCTGCCAAAAACGAACAAAAACACAAGCAAGGAAGGATTGAGGCCTTCCGATCCAATATTCCATTTCCTCAGATGAGCCAGGCAAAAACGCTCCCGACGACAAGTGTCCCCCTCGGATGATTAAACACCACCAATAAAACCCTGAGTATACCCCATTGTACCACTAGTTAGTTAGGTGTGTTCTGCCAATATGAAACTGAGAGAAAAAAAAGAAAGAAAGAAAGAATACAGAGCAGAGCATAGAATAGGAATGCACGCCAAAACCCCACCAATCTCTTTGCCCCAGAACGGGCAAAATGGCCAGTCTCGTGGCGCCAAATGGCGAATCTCCTCGCGACGGCCGTCTCCTGCCAGCTCGGAACGCTTTGGACAGCCCACAATTAACCACCTCCCCTTCCAAAGCATCCATCCACCTTCACCTATCTGTCTATCTTGTACTCCCTCCGTTCGGAAAAAGATGTTCCCCTTCCAAAGCATCCATCCACCTTCACCTATCTGTCTATCTTGTACTCCCTCCGTTCGGAAAAAGATGTCACAACATCTTTTTCCGAACGGAGGGAGTAGTTGCAGTGCCCAGCTCGGAGGAGGAGTAGTATATAAGCATAGCACAACGCCGGCCATCACACCAAGCTCCTTCTTGTCCCCAATTCCAATTGCGTCCACTACTCGGAAACAAGAAGCACAGCACACGCCACCGCGCCTCAGCCATTCTTGCTGCTGCGGCGGCGGCGGCGGCTGCAAGAATGGGGGTCGTCGGGGAGTGGACAAAGGGGCCGACGATCGGCAGGGGCTCCTCGGCCACCGTGTCGCTCGCGGTCGATCGCCGGACCGGCGACGTGCTCGCGGTGAAGTCCGTGGGAGCCGACCGGGCGGCCGAGCTCCGGCGGGAGCAGAGCATCCTGTGCGCTCTCAGCTCGCCGCACGTCGTGCGCTGCCTTGGCGGCTCCGGGGCCGAGGATCGGAGCGGCGGGTACGACATGCTCATGGAGTACGCGCCCGGCGGGTCGCTGGTGGACGAGATCAGACGGTGCGGCGGGAGGTGCGAGGAGGGCCTCATCCGGTCCCGCGCGCGCGACATTTTGAGCGGGCTGGCGCACGTCCACGGCGCCGGGGTCGCGCACTGCGACGTCAAGGGCCGGAACGTGCTCATCGGGGCCGACGGCCGCGCCATGATCGCCGACTTCGGGTGCGCGCGCCGCATTGCCGCCGGCGAGCGGCTGGTGGGCGGCGGCACGCCGATGTTCATGGCGCCCGAGGCCGCACGGGGCGAGCAGCAGGGCCCGGCCGCGGACATCTGGGCGCTCGGCTGCACGGTCATCGAGATGGCCACCGGCGCCGCGCCGTGGCAGCGGTTCGGCAGCGCCGCCGCGACGCTGCACCACGTCGCGTTCTCGTGCGAGGCGCCGGAGTTGCCCCCGTGGCTGTCGGACCAAGGCAAGGACTTCTTGGGCAGGTGTCTGCTGCAGGACGCCGGGGAGAGGTGGACGGCGGAGCAGCTGCTCGAGCACGAATTCGTGGCTGTAGCAGAGGCCGCCTGTTGGTCCTCCAATTCCGTGCGGCCAGGGATCATCGAGAAGGAGATGTTCGTGTCCCCCAAGAGCGTCCTCGACCAGGCATTGTGGGAAGACGAAGACGACGACACGACGGCGGACACCGCTGCCGACAGAGTCCGCGCGCTGGCCGCCGGCGCTGCGGACTGGACCTGGGACGCGAGCTGGATCACGGTCCATTCCGGCACCACCACCGACGACGACGACGACGAGCGTGCAATGTCGCCGGAATCGTATACCGATAGCAGCGATTCCCCATTCGTCGGCAGCAGCTCCTTGGCTAGGCGTGTGGCCGAGGCCGAGGCCGAGGCGGGGTCCTCGAACAGCCAGGCCTCACATGATCGTTCCGATGACAACACGAGCAGCTGTAATGGCGAGCCGGGCAGTGATGATGGTAATCACGTGATTAGCGACGATTGTACCCTTCCAATCACAGGCAATGGAAAATTCTTTTCCGATACAGTGTGCTTTGTTTGTCCCAGCTGGCTGGCTGTCCCGTTTACCTTTCTTCCCCTGCCGTCATTTGTTCCTCCCCTCGCCATTATTCGCAGCAGTAGGACGCCGGACTTAACACAGAGAATGACATGGACATGGCGGAGGAGGAAATGCGGATCATCGATCGGGAAAGAGAAGACGGGGGGATTTTGTTTTGGTCATGTGTCACGCGTGACTGGCAACTAGGAGGAGGAGCTGGTTTAGTGGTGGTTACGGTACGGCCGGCGAGGTTAGTTATTACGAGGCGGCGAAGTCGGGTGTGAATGACAGCGGCGGCGGGGCCGGGAGGGCCAGCACGGGCGACGTGGCCATGGCTGGCTCGCTAGCTCAGTTGGGTGGATGGACGATGAGGTCCATGCACCCCTCCAACCCGTCCCAGAAGAAAGGGACGTAGTATGTACTATACCAACCTTGGCGCACGTTGGGCACGCACGCCCTGGTTCCAACTGCACCGTGTCGGTCTCGCTTTCGGGCATGCGGCTTGCGAGCACGCCACGCTTTCGGTCTGAGCGTAGTAGCGAGCGCTCGCGGCCACTCTCTTCCTTCCGCCGCAATTTGGTTTTCTCCGCCCTAGTTTTAGATATCTCTGAAGAGCAATTTCTCGCAACTCCACCGCCAAATGGATCCTGGATTCGGCGGCGAGCCTCTTCCGGGCGGTGTTAGCCTCGGCGGTGCGCCTCTTCTAGCAGTGCCGGCCTCAGCGATGCAGCGGAGGGGTCGGGGGCTGCTAGCTTTGGTATTCGCCAAATGGATCCAGGAAAGTGGGAGCTCACCACCAACGACGACGACACGGACGAGCTCGCCGCAATCACCAAAGACGACGAGCTCGTTGAGCACATCCGACATAAGTCGTTGCGCTCCGTCTCCAGACCGCCTGGTGGGCCGAATGGTTCAACGCCGAGCAGCTCCGCCACAGGCCCCAGTTGAGCGCCGATCACGCAGCGCTCCGCCAGAAGTGGGAGAGGGAGGAGGCGCGACCTCCGGTGCAATTCCGACAACTAGTGCGCCGGCGCGCATAGTTTAGATCTAGCTTTAGATTGCTACTCCCTCCGTCCCCAAATAGGTGGCGCATAAATTGAATAAAAAGGTCAACATTTTTAAAGTTTGACAAAAAATATATACAAAATTATTAAGATCTATAGTACCAAACCAATATCAACAGATTCACCATAAGATATATTTTCGTAATGTATTTGTGAAATGTTGTAATTATTGATATTTTCTTCTACATATTTAGTCAAACTTAGAAATAGCTGACTTTTGTACTCAATTTATAAGCCACCTATTTTGCGACGGAGGGAGTTATGAACTCTGTTTGATCAAAATCGCGGTGCGAATTAGATTTTCGAAATTTTCGTTATCAGTTTCCGGTTTCTGTTCCGTGTGATGGATTTGCAAGTCGTAAAATCAGTTTCGGTAGGGTACCTAAACTTGTTTTACTGGGAAGGAACGATCGTAGATTTGTTACGGGCGGTAGAGTTAAGAAAAATGAGACCACCCCTTGGTAGCATATTTTTATAGGAGAATTGCTTCTTTGTGAGAAAATCAAGAATTTATCCCCGATGGGAATCAAACTCAGGCCGTTGAGCATGCTCACCGACGTCTCCAACCACTGGGCCTCTGCCCGGTTCTCCGGTCGGTAGAGTTAATAGACACAGTTACAGTGAGGAAAAAACCATGTGGAACAGCGTGGCTGCGCGCGTCTGCCGGAGATTCGAGGAAGCGTCAGCACATTTTGAGCTTTATGGCGAGATTTTTCCAAATCGGTGGGCGCGCGCGCCAGGACCAGAAGTCCAAAACTAGGTTTGAAGCGAAATCTGGAGAGCAGCCGGCGCTGGGACTTGCATTGTTGGTTGGTTGGTTGCTTCACGTGGCTCGCCGCCGGCCACGATGCTCTTGATGCCATGGATGAAAAGTTGCCCGTTTGTGACAATGTGCATCGACGGCCTCAAATTGCTCGGTCTGGAGAGAAGAGGCTCGGCTCCAGAGAAGAGGATGCTTTAGTTTGGGTGCATTGACTTGGTTCAATCCTATTGCTAAGGACAGTACCGTGGCCAGGATGGATGCATGCATCTTGACTTGGTGCACCCCTCATGGATTCGTACGCTCAAAAATAGCGGCGGAGCGGTATTATTTGTCGGCCTTGCTTCGTTAAGCATCGTCAGACAGAGTAGGGTTTACTACTACTATTGTGTTTTCGGCTATAAAAAGCAGGGGCGCTCATGAGAATCGGACGGAAACAGCCCTACATTATCATAGCACATCCTCTGCCTGAGCAGAGAGACATAGCTTCGCGCGACATGTACTACATCGAGTCGAGCGATCAGCTGAAGAAGGGCAGAGCCTTGTCCCCTGCACAAGCAAAAGCCGAAAGCGAGCGAGCGGCTGGAAATCACCATGTCAGACTTGAAGCTTTTCCGTCGGGCATTGCCTCCTACGCAAGGATCGCATTTTACTCACTCCTGTCCTGTGTTGTTCAAGCAAAACCCTGCGTCTTGCTAGCTCTTGTGCTCTGTGCTCATGCATGCACACGGATAATTAAGTACCATCTGCCACACACGCAAAAGAACTACTCCAAGTGTGAGTAGAGAACATCGATCATCTTAGTTTCAACTTACAAGTAGTGCTAATTTGAACCGTTCCTCGGTGTGCTCCTTCCACAGTAGTATTTTCATATCCAGCACGGGATTTGATAACTGGCAAGTGGTCCCTCGCCTATGGCTATGGAGGAGACGCTAGCAGCTAGCTAGGCACATGATGGAGCATACGAATTTGTATGATGAGCAGGCCGTCGCATCCAAATTCAGGATGGGGTACGTTTCGGTGCATCATGCAGTATATCTCTTCTTGTGCTTATCTGCATTTTTCCTTCATCGTGCAGCTAGCACGAACAACACAGAGTATCGGATTACACGGTGGAGGGAAAGAAAGATTGTCAGTTTGTCACTAGTAAAGCTATTGGGAACTCCGGGAACATCGAACACGTACGGAGTATAACCAAGCCTCCAAAGCAACGGAGTTGGGACGATAATTTCTGTCCGGCCGATAACATAGATGCCAGTAACACTACTAATGTACCAGTATATCCTTGATAAATGATGCTGAGATCCCGTCGATGATGGCTAGCCATGCATCTCCATCACGTTTTCCAGATCCAACAATCACGATCACATGTCCACATGCCACTCGCATCGCCAACACAATCTTCTGGCGCTAAATGCTGCTGCTAGCTACTTGTAACATAACTGACGAACAAACACTTGCCGCTACACCTGCGCGCACATGGCGAATGTGGAATATACCGCCGTCAGCCTGGCTCTCATCCTTTTTAGCGATCCATCGAATGGGAAGCTACGTACGTACTCTGCTCTGTACTACTAGTACAGAGATACCTGCTGGCTGCTGCGATTAAGGTAATACAGGCGTATGATTGATCCGATCCGGGTTCGTACCACTGAAGAGTTCAACCGTGAATAATCAAATCTCGCCTACTACAAAAAGTACTATGCATTCGATCCATGAGGCTGCCCATAAAGTACTTTTGTATAGACTGGCTTGGTACTACACCGAATGCAACTTGGGATTAACCATTTTTTTTTCCAAAGTAAGAATAGCAAGTGTTTTGTTTGCCAGTTGATGCATGTGCCGTTTTAATTCCCACCTGCTGTTTTTTTTTTCGTCGGTTAATTATCACTTGGTCCATTTACTCATGTCGTGTACCGAATATATTAAATTACTTGATGGACTCAAATGTTGAGCATCTATGAGATGTTTTTTTTTTTTAGAATATCTATTAGCAGCTGCGGTGATGCTCCTTTTGGTGTGCTCGTCTGGTGGCTGACTACTACTGGGCTTTTGCCGAATCAGGCCATTTGGATGTCCGGGACAGGAGAAAAACTCTGGCAGGCCTGGCCTAGTCAATGGCCCACCAAGACGCGTTGTCCATCCAATTCAATCCCATTATCCTTTGGGTCCATTCAATCTAAAATCCTGTTGCTCTAACCTCAACTTATCATAGGCTTTTTTCTAGATAGAATGCTCAAAGAGCCCAACTTTGAATTAACAAATCCAGTACGGCAGATTACAGAGTACAAACGCACAGCTTACAAGCCTCACGCAAGAGTGTGGCTTCTTCACCTCTACACTTCATGGTCCTGACAACGACAATCCTAAATGATCTTGCTGGATCAAAATAATGAACTTATATTAAAATTCCATTAAACCCTTCATGATCTAAAAAAAATAGTCAATAAATATAAAATGTATGAACACACGGCCATATTTGCTATAAATACTCATATATAATGAAACCCCCAAACAACCACCCCAAAATCGCCGTAACCAGATAAGTACTACTCTTTAACTCCTCGTGACAAGGGATGAACTCAAAGAGACCTTTTTTTTTCCCGAAAGAGGGAATACCCTGGCCTCTGCATTAGAACGATGTACACAGCCATTTATTAAACAAGAAAACGAGTATCAAGTACGAGTACAAGCAGCTGAGCAAAATTACAAATCATGGATAGCTCAAACTGGGGGGCCTAGGCCAACTCAAATGTTTCAAATGGAAGTGATTAGTGTCCCCGCTCAAAAATCTTCCCTCAACTCCAAATTATACCTGCGTCCCCGTTGTGTCAACGTCGCCCTCTGTCATACTTGCAACTAAAGGTTTGGACTTCACACGACCACAATCCCGGCTGACGCAGAGCATCCTTTTCTACACGCATTTTGCCAGTGTTTTCAAAGTTACGGGTGCGGCCACGATTGCTGGAGCCCCACACCTTTTCTACGCATTTTGTCATTGCTTTCCAAACTATAAGTTCGTTAACGAGCTAACAAAGCATATCAAAAGCTCCTCAAAAGAAACGGATACTTAGCCGGATCGACTTATCTCCCCGCGACCTCGTTCATGAACTGCCCAGCTAGCAGAGGAAGATGACTCCGGCCCAGAATTTTATACAGTATGTGTTTTGCCCTTTCATGAGTTGGAAAGGGTGTTTTGACTTTTCAAAGGAGTAATAACGCAATAGCTTCACCAGGAAACGTAGGAGGCAGAATCGCGCGCTACAGTCTCAACGAGCTTCGTGAATGACCAAACTCTTTATGTAGGGGATGTAACATGTTTGTTCTCCTTTTGCTGCGTGCTTTCCTGAAAATGTCGAAAGTGGTTAGCATTTAGCGCCCGGTTAGGTTTCACTGCTTTTGTCTCCTTTTTTTTTTGAAACGAGATAAAAGCTTCGTTTCCTTTTAAACTTGTAGGACTGGTTTCTTACAATAGAAATCAGAGGGGTCACCGCCACGATTAATTTCGTTGCAGAAAATAAGCTAAAACGAGTTGTGCGTTGTGCTAATAGACAGCACATAGACAACCAGGAGCCCCACGCCGCCTAGGGTTAGGTGACACTGGAGGCGACCTAGGGTATTTCCCCTCCGGCGGTTTCTCTCCTTCTCGCAGCGTTGGCGTGGAGCTCCACAAGATATGGCAAGACGACTCCGTGATATCTCGGCGGTTGGCTTCCTCGGTCGTGGTGCTACCGCTGCGGTTGAGCGTAACTGCAGGCTCATCCGGGTCTTGGGCAAGGTAAGGCATGTGGGGCCTGATCTGCTACTACCGGTGGGCAGCCTAGTGAGCTCTCTGGATTTGGATGGTCGGAATCGGTGTGAGGTCCGGACATATTGCCCCGATCATGGCCACCCCATCATCAAGATTTTAATTGTAGTGACAGATGTCGTGAGGAAGGTGGCTTTGAACTATGTATTTGTTTTGTCGGGATTTGTTGCATAATAATACAGCAAAAAGTTGTGTGCATTTTTTTTTATGAAGAGGCCAGGAGTTTCACGAGTTTGCTTCATATAACCTATAATTGCATGGGAAAAAAGAAATCATCTACACGCCTAGAATGTACAACTACACCTAGGGATGGCAATGGGTATCCTTTACGCGCGTACCCTGCGGGTAAAAACCATATTAGGGTAAGGGTTTGGGAAGAAAAATACCCATAGGTATGTAAATGGGGAAATCTCGTACCCATCGGGCAGAGAGGGTACGGGTATGGGTTTGTATAACCCATACCCGCGTACCCATGTACCCTTCTAAATCTGTGACAAGTGGTCTCCAATAATAACCTAATGTACCTACTAATTTTTATGACTATGTGTTGTTGTCTATCATTAAAATGTGTTGTTGTTTATGCGCAAGTGCTGTTGTTTACATGCGTTGCTTATGCGCAAGTGTTGCTGTTTATAAGTACATGTGCTGTTGTTTTCAATGTGTTGTTGTTGACAATGTGCTACTATTTATAAGTATGTGATGCGGTTTTAAATGTGTTGCTGATTAAGGTTATATGATTATATGATGTTGTTTATGATTATTTTCTACTAAATCTGCTTTGTTGCAAACGCGGGAATTTTTACCCGCGGGTACCCTTTTACTCTGTCAGGTGAAGGGTATGGGAAAAAGTTTACCCGCACAAGGATATGGGTACGGGTGACGGGCAAGATTGAGGGGGCGGTAAGGGTACATATGGGATGGCTCCACCCTTACCCATACCTGCGGGAGCCATCCCTAACTACACCCAACTCCACATAGTCAAACCTAAAGCTGTAAGCAATTACTAAAATGTTCAAGCACTCAGTTAATCGTTTCATCTATTATATACTAAAAGCAAAATGAGTTAGCTAACGGAGCCACCACGTTAAGCCACATCATCTAAATTAATTTTAGTTGTTAGATCTAAAATATATGGCTACGATGTAATAAGAGATTTATAGTTACGTAACCACAAATTTCAGTTTGACACATTTAATCTGGATCTACCCAAGACGTGGATCTAGAAAAAAAATCTTAGCAGGTACGTACACAGTTTGACACGTTTAATATGGATCTATCCAAGTCGTGGATCTGAAAAAAAGAAGAACCTAAACATGTACGTGACATCTATTCAGCCGGCCCAAGCCAATGGCACTAAATTGAACTAGGTGCGTCACGATCAAAAAAAAAAACTGTGGCGCGCTAGATACCTAGCGATGGATTGGCTAGGTCTACCGTATCTTAAAGAAAAAAAAAACTGGATGTATCTGTTGTGTACAATTCATAGCATCGTGCCAAGTTGCTCCTCCAAAGTAAACTACCTGCGTCACACGATAAAAAAAAGCTACTCCTCCAGCTAGAATATGGTGGTACCCGTACAACAAAATAGAAAATTAGCTGGATTTTGCTGGTAGTCTGGTAGTAGTTGAGTATACTAATATATCCATTCCAAAATATAAGGTGTCTTTAAATTTTGATATCAACGATGTACGATATTGAACATAAAAGTACTATATTGACATATGAAACTAAATAAGTTTTTAAGACAAAAGCAAGAGATACCGGCATAACATAGCATGCCTTTTATTTTGGTATGGAGGGAGTATATATATGTAATATGCATGTGCATGAGTGTATGAAAAATGATAAGATAACTAATGGTTTTTCCTAAGCATAGGGTGCAATATCGACATGCACATGAGTACATTGCCACCATATGCACACACACCCACACACTCACAGATATCTACTGACGACCAGAGTTGTGGAGCTTCAGTATTTGCAAAGTCACCCCTATTGATGGCAATATCGTTTTCCACTCAAAAGATAATCTGTTTTAGCAAGATACGCATGGTGCAAAAACATATGTTTCACCCCCGCTGGTGGGTTGGAAACTAGCACCTTTCTACCAATCTAACCACATATCGGTTCTCCAACAAGTATTTACACTTATAATGTATTGAGTACAAAATATCAATGTTCAAAAAATCGGTCGATATGCCGATTAATCATGAATCGTGAGATGAACGATAAGATTATAGCATATTGGTCGAGTTTATCGCCTGCGCCGATATTTTGGTCTGACAGCCGATTTTTTCCACTTATCGGCAATTTATCACAGCCGATTTATAGGATGATAGTTTTGTAGAACTTCACATTAGCTTAGATTTGCCCACTTTGTTGATTCAAAGGAAAGGACTCAATGTAGTACTTATATTCTAATACTCCAATGTACTTTTTGCATAGCATATTTTAAAAATTGTCCAACGTTGACATTTACAAAAAAAACTCGCTGATAAATAGGCGACTGGTAAAATCGATTAATCGGACGATACCAGTGCATTTAAACTACTTATTTAGATTTTGGACATTTCCGGTATGTATGAAAGCACAAATTAAGTACATGAATATATTCAGTATGCTGAAGATGGTGCCCTCGCAAAATGTATAAAAGCACAAATTAAGTACACAGACATATTCAATATGCTGAAGATGATGCCCTCGCATTTGCGAGGGCCAACTTGCTAGTTATAAAATAATGATGACGTGATGTTCCTTTTGTATATCCTCCACCATGTTGATCCTTTTGTATATCATCCACCATGGGCCATGGCGACTGTTGCCCAGGTGGTCTTGGAGTACCAAGTTACCAACATAGTAGCAACTGTTCCTTGGTAGGGAAAAGCAGGCAGCCATTCTTTTACTGGCTATCGCAAAGCGTTTTTCTGGTGTCCAAAGCAGAGTTCAACAGCATATATAGCTCATGTGCAGGCGGTCATCCTGTCGCGAGGACACGGACAACGACGGACCAAGCAAAAAGGACAATGGGAACGATGGCGGCAGCGCTATGGGACATCCTGGCGAAGGCGGCGAACCTGGCGCAGATGTCGGGATTGCACGCGGTGATGCTCGTCGCCGTGTGCGCGACCGTCCTGCGCATCCCGCAGAGCAAGCGGGAGTGCGCGGAGCTCGAGCGGTGCGCACGCCGGCTCCACGCGCTCCTCCAGTGGCCGGCGACAGGCTTCGGCGTCGCGCTGCTGTGCTCGGACATGGTCGGGGATCCCGTCAGCGAGGCGCTCGCTGACGCGGCCGGCCTCGTCGAGTCCTACAAGAAGAGCACACTCTGGCGCCGCGTCCGGAGCGGCCGGAGCATGGCCACCCAGCTGCGTGACATGCAGGACGTCGTCAACTCCTACTGCGCCATCGTGCTTGTCATCAACGCCCATCTTCTCATAGAGGCGACTCATCGTCCAACGTCACATACCACTACAACGTGAGATAGATATAACTGCATCTGCATGTCCTGCCTCTGATGCAGCCTGATTAAATTTCTGATACCATGTTTAATAACTGGCAACGCAGGATTCCTGAGGTGGATGAGCCATCACAGAATCCAAGTGTAAGTGAAGAATGCAACATCTGAATAGGTTTCAGGTTTGGAAGTTGATTCGCCATCGCCAGGATGAATCAAACCGCTCGATCGATGTACTAGCTAGTAATAATCATATAAGGAGCACATATATAGAAGAAGCTTGGAGATGAGACTTAAATTAGTGACTGTCTGTCCGATGTTATCTCCTTATTCTTCTCTTTTATGCATTTTCGTGGACAGTAATTATCTGACAGGATAAAGTGTGTTGCATCAGTTTACATGTTTTGGACGCATGGCTTTACAAATCTGAAATTTGTCAACTTACATGTTCAGACGTGCCGAACTAGGCTATTACACTGCAAATAGTTCGTACCAAAACCAAAACTTACTAGTGGTCGCATCTTGATTCTTCATACTGGGATTACTGGGGCTTCAGCTTCAGAGATGCACTGCAAGCAAGCAAGTAGAGAGGTAAAAAGAAACCTCATCCATTCAACTCGTTAACATGAACACAACGTAGAAAAGGTAACATATGAACTGAAGGGATCAAACGAAGGTTTCAAACATACCTGTTAATGCAATATCTCTTCCCCGTCGGCGGTGGTCCGTCGTCAAACACATGCCCCAGGTGTGCGCCACAGGCAGCACACAAGGACTCGGTCCGAGGCATGAAGAATATGGACATATCAAGTTTGTCCTTGACACTGTCGCCGATTGGTTGATAATAGGACGGCCATCCAGTGCCACTATCAAACTTGGTAGATGACCTATAAAACACAAGCAAGCATCAGTGCAGAACAATGAGCAGAATTACAGCTGGCGTTTTAATAAGTGCAAAAGGCAACTACTCCATTCTTGGAATAAGAAAATCCGCAACTGCCCTTTTTGGATGCTCTGGTATCAGTGCTTACTCAAACAGAGGGGTGTCACAGCAGACGCAGTGGTAGATCCCTGGGGTTTTAGAGTTCCAGTATTCCCTGGTTACACAACAAAGAAAAGATAATGTTATACCGTACTATTGTAGCGCTAAAAACAGCAAACTAAGATTGTGCACATATGAAGATCAACGTACCCAGTGAATGGTCTCTCAGTTCCCTTCTGCCGAGTGACGTAATATTGTTCTTTTGTCAGGCGCTTCTTCAACTCCTCATCACTCAGAGATACATTATCCGCTTTCCCTGTACAAATATTGGATGTTACTTGGAAGTTACTAATGATTTGAAGATATCACAGTGGAATTCGGCCAAGTCTTATGACAGACGCATGGAAGTCAAATAATACAGTGTCTAACAGATCGCCCACAGGAAATCTCCTTGAGCCATCACTGCTGTCTGAATTCTGAACAGGCATGCAAAGTTTTACATAGCAGTGTCGGTGTGCGGTTCGGTAGGACAAAAGTGATCACGGAAGCTATGTTCCAACCTTAACATAAGTATAGCGAATATCATACGACCTCTGATCCATGCTCATAACCCCAGTTCAAAACTGCGACACTTATTTTGGATCGGAGGGAGTACCAAAGAAGGGAAGAGAAACTTCAGTCAATGATTAAAATTTAAGTGGAATTAATATGTGCATATAGCAGAGCTACCGAGACTATAAAAATAGCAAACATAGTTATCTAGTTGCCATAGCAGTAGTCGCAAAATTTCATTACGTCGTGTAACGTTTAATCTTTCTTATCTGGAGAATCTACAACGAGCTACTAGTAGCTTCAAGCGAGAATCGGCAGGAAAGTGGTCAAACAGTTATTAAGCTAAGCATTTTAAAGCTAGAGCTAAAGATGCCAGAGCCCGTAAGCTTTAAAATGCGGAAATCCTCACGGATGCTTCATCTGAAAACAGCAGTTGTTCTTAGACCAAGTTGACCAACAGGAAATACTATGAGCAGGCTGTTCTGTCTTGACTCTTGAAAAATGACAAATAATCCAGACTGACAGTTTGACCATTTGAAATCTTCAAGATCCATCAGTGCATCTGTCTGAATTCTAAAGACGAGTGACTAAAAGTTATCATACTGTGAGCAGGCCGTTCTGTCGCCTGATATATCTTCCTCTTGTAAAAGCTCTACTTGGGGGAAATCGAATTACTAGGACATAGCTGACGCCTAACAGCACAGCTGCACAAATTAATCAAAGATCCTATCCTGTTTCATCTGACAGGATTAATTCAGGTACGAAGCTGCACCAGAGCAAACTCTGCGATTTTCGTCACCCAAACCAATCCGACAGACAGAGACAGTGCGTCATCAGATATTGTTTCAGATCAAGTACACAGCACCACCGCGCGCGCAAAATCGAAGGCAGCAACCACAGGAAGTTTACTTGTACAGTTATACTGATAATAGTAGCAGGAAAATGGATCATTAAATTAAAAATAAAAGGCGAAGCACCGCACGGCACGCACCAGCTGGGGCTTGTCCCGACGATGACGGGGAAGGAGACGACGGCGAGGCACCCATGGCGCGGACGATGGCGGCTCGCCGGCAGGGCCGGGTCGCCCACGCGCCGCTGGGTCGAGCGGAGGGGAGGTGGGAGCAGGACAGGCGGGGCGACGCGGCCACGACGGTAGCAGCAGCGTAACACCGGGTGGCCATCGATGGGGTTCGACGCGATAGTACGGAGTATTTTTCAGCGGTGCGTTTCGTTGCGACGCGAGGCCAAAGAGGCTGGCGTTGCGGAAACGTGGAAGAGCGCCGATCGGCACACGCGCGCGCGAGCGCCTGTTCGCCTTGGACTGCAACTTTTTTTCTTCTTCTTACACAGCCTTGGACAGTTGGACTGCAGAAACTATGCCAAAACTGAAAATAATTATGCCCGGTGGATTTGTGTTATAATGATTTGCAAATTACCTTGTTTCTTTGTGGTTTAGAAGAAAGTGATGATGTTATTATGCACATTCTTTTTCGATGGATTATGGACATATTTTGGGATGAGTTAAATCATAGCATTCAGGACATACTTATGCGTGAAGGATATTACACTATCAATTGTATGTTTCTTCTTGCGTGCACAGTGGGCACTAGCTATATTATCGGTGATACGACCATCCATGGCATCCCACTATTTTCCAATGGTATACAATATATAAATCTGGCCCCTGGTCAGCGTCCAGGAATTGATGGAGCTCTCCTCTCCCTCCCCTCCCTCCCCCCGACTCCCTGCCTCCTCCGCCGACGCTGGCCGCGTCGCCATCACCGATTTGTTTTCTCTTACGTCCTCTTACTACTTCCCTGGTTTTCTCTTACCACATCATAGATTTTTTAAATATGATTTGTTGACTAAGCTCAAGAAATTACAGTGATGGAAATGGTTTGTTGCCACCCTTAGTACATAAACAAGAGTACTTAATTTTAG
This sequence comes from Poa pratensis, assembly GCA_947311845.1. Classification (NCBI taxonomy): domain Eukaryota; kingdom Viridiplantae; phylum Streptophyta; class Magnoliopsida; order Poales; family Poaceae; genus Poa; species Poa pratensis. The sequence goes on along the minus strand of CAMZMU010000096.1, from coordinate 64,455,131 downwards.
TTTTGCAAGTATTTTTTTGTGAATCTTGCAATGGAAATAACGTTAAAAACATTTTTGGGGTTTTCCTACATGAAGACAAATTATCTTTCTTTTGATCCTCCAAGGACAAGCCAGTGGTTAAAGAATTTTTTATTTGTTTCTTAACTGAAACTTACTACTGTAATTCTTGAATTAGTTCTTTATGGTTACATCGTGGTCTAAAAATGAATCTTTGTTTGATTCATACTATGTTCCTACCTTCTTAACTACTAGGGAATAAGCGCGGCCTCCGCCGCGCTCGTGGGTTAAAATTTTGAATTATTCAAACGTGGAATTTTATGTTGGTGGTTTTTTTTTTGCCTATGTTGACATATTTGTCATATTTTGTCCGCCCATTAAATTTAATCTTGAAGGTGTCCGCATTTAAAAATTCCGCAGATTCAGGAATTAATGAAAGGCAAATGAGCCTTCCGTTTTAAGATTGTCCGCATTTCGAAAATCGTTCAAATTCAGAAGTCATCCAGTTTTTGAATAGTTTTAACGCATTGAATCCCTATTGACGTATACGAAATACACAAATTTGGAAGGCACATGAAATTTTGAAATTTGAATGTTGATCGTGCATATTTATTTTTGTGTCACCACTTTGACATGCTTGTCATTTTTTTGTAGACATATCTAAAATTATTGGACTACATTATGTAGATTTTTTTTCAAAATCATACGAATAATTTGGGCTTAAAAAAATCGGGAAAACAGACAGATGGGGCCCACTGGGACGTCGTGCTGACGTCACAGTGGCCAGATCTGGCCGGACCCGCCCGCGGCGGCGCGAGCTTGCCGGCGGCGCGCCGGCGCGTTCTGGGACGCGCGCGGGGCGCGTCCGACGCGCCTCGTCGCGGGGAACTCGCAGGCGGCGGCGCCGCCTCTGTTTGGTCGCCGGAGCGGCCGCGCCGTCGTGTGGACGCGGTGGAGGACGGCAGGCGCGGCGGAGTCGAATCCGGTGGCCTCGCGGCGTCCCGGATGGCATTCGTCGGCGAGGAGGGAGAAGGGAGGACGGCGGAGCTCGGCGCCTGATCAGATTCGTGCGGGGAGGGGCGGAGACGGCGGGCGCGGCGTCGGCGGCGCCGGCGAACTCGGCCATCGCGCGCGAGAGAGAGGACGGGGATGGACCTGTGGCGTTTTTGCACGGAGGTCCTTGGGTTGTTCCCGATTTACAGATCAGTCCTTCGCAGGGGGTATCTGCATAAAGTCTGCGCCAAAATTCGTGCGTGGGCGGTCACCGGCTGCGACCGGGCGGACGGGGTGGTGACCGGAGCCACGTGTCGCCACCCCGTTGGTAGAAAATCGGTGGCAGCTACAGTGCGCGCGCGGGGGGCAACGTGGGTCGATCCTGGCCGTCCGTCGCGTGGATCGGACGGCCGTGGATTGGTGGCGATCGTGGACAGCCGGAAAGAGCGCGAAATCCACCAGCTTTTATATATAGTAAGATTTCAGCTCTGTTGTGGTTTCACTGGTTAGTACTGTTGCATTACTATAATAGATGGATCGGATTTTATGAAAATATACCTAGGTGCATTACCGATGCCGCACTCATGTATCCTAATTCGTACAACACTGCATATAATTTTTTTTTTGTTGACAGTACCATGGGTCTTTCTGCGGGATGTCTTGATGCATATTATGGAAAATTATTTTCAAAGTGGTCTGATGCTTTTTCATATGCAATTTAACAACAGGTATTTTCTCAATTAGTTCATTATTTTTATTCTAACACTCTTTTCATTTACTTGCCACTCCTTGCATTTATCTACTATGTATGCGTCTCACGCAAATCTCGCTGTTTGTGGATCTGTCATTTTCTGTTATTTCATCTTTATAATTTTTTAATGGACGATGTTCATTGTGCGGCGAGATTGAAAATTGCAATCATATCTTCTCTTACTCACTTGCACAATTCATGTGGGTAGGAGTGAGAGAACTCCTCTCATGTAATTGTAATCCGGCTGGGCTGGTGATTTCCTATCTATCACCCATGGTTTGTCGGGCTTACCGTCGGTTAGTGTGGTTCACCTTCACGGCCCAATGTTAGGCGCTTTGGAACATCCGTAATAAGCTTGTCATCGAAAGTAAACTGATTGGTAGACCGTCTGATGTCATGTTCAATATGTTGTTAATATGCAGAGATGTAGGGAATTGGTCAAGGCGAAGGAATTTGGAAATGAACATGTGATACATGTCATAAAATGTGAACTGAAAATTACATGACTTAAATTTCATTGAAAGTCATGTAATTTTCAGTTCACATTTTATGACATGTATCACATGTTCATTTCCAAATTCCCGTGGCATTCACACCTCGCATTGTTTCACAGTTGTCTCCAGGACTCTCATGTGGTGATAGTTTTGGACTTTGTTCCATCTGGTCTGGAAATGCCCGAACATTGAGAAGGAATGGTTGAACATGCAGTGTGTGTTGATGCAGAAGTTCAATGCTAAAAGAGGAGTTTAATTTTTTATGCCTATCCCCGCTATGTTGTAGACTTGTAGTACACACGCTAGGTAATGTTTTTATATATGTCTTGGTGGAGCCAAAATAGTGTTGATTCATTTATGAACATTTGGTGTTAAATGCTTAGTTCATGTGTGAACTTTTATTCCTATGATTTGGAACTAAATGCTTTGTATCATTTTTCATTTCATTTGTGCATGATCTGATTCCGTATTGCCATATAGATGTGTTCTCAAGGAAGCTTTGATTTTATGGCAATAAGGGTAGCTTTTATAGTCATCAGAAAGAGCTTTGATTTTATGGCAAAGCTACCCTTATTGATTTTATAGTCATCAGAAAGAGCAAACACATCTAGCTTTCCCTAATGTTACGAATAAAAAAAAATATTTTGATTTTATGCTAGATGTGTTCTCAAGGAAAGCTACCCTTATTGCCATATAGTCATCAGAAAGAGCTTATACTTATATGCTACCCTGATTGCCATAGTCATCAGAAAAGCATATGCTTCTATTTCTAGGTTGTTGTATGCATTTGTGCATATACAAAAGTTGAATACACCAGGGCAAATGTTATGTCTGTTTTTACATCTTTTCGCCCAACCTAATATTGTTGATCAGTCATATGCCATATGTCCCAGACTCAATGGTGCACAAGATATACATATTAAATTCGTTCTTGGTGTGCCCATAAGTATCGTGACTGAAATTATCTATGAACATCAGTAAGACAAAAGGGGGAAAAAACGCATATTACACACAACCAAGACGTCAAATTACCGGCGCGGCGCAGATGTGTTTTCACCTAGCTAGTAACATGAAAAGGCACGATGCTTGTACACTGACCAGTAAATAAGCTACACCTGCGCTAACCTGACCCACGCACCACCAGAACTGTAGTCTATCTTAATGTCATCGATTGCTTTCCGCGCAACAGAACCAGAACTCTCCAAGTCACTACAGGGTGATTCTGGATCTCCACTGATGCGTAATGTTGGAGCCGGTCTCTCCAAATTTCGAACCCAGGAACCGACAGGAACTCCTCGATCTACCTTGGTGAGGGACCCGGTGGAAGTTAGGCATTTGATCTTGTCAAAAAGCTTCTTGTCGGTGTGCTTTATAGAATCGACGATCATTTCCATGTTATAGACTGCCAATTCTTGGAGCTGTTCCAAGGCATTTAGACCATTGACAACCTTCAATCTGCTGCAATCATACATGGCAAGTGTCGAAAGCATCGTCATAGCCTCAGGCTTTACCACCAACTCCTCCAAGGCATACAAATTTTTAAGCTTCATCTTTCGAAGGCTCTGGAATCCCCTCTCTGGAAAAACCAGCTCTGTTCCACTGTACGAGCCATATAAGAACTCCATCTCAGCAATGCATGGTAGCACTGCAAGCTTGTCTACAAATGGCTGTGACAGATCCGATTTGTGCAGATGGAGCGTGGTGAGGTTTGGCATGATATATCGGTCACTCTCTGAAGCATCAAGGTCTTCCAGTTTTCCATGAAGAATTAGCACCTGGAGGCGGCGCATGCTTGAGTCAGTGAACATTGTTGATGGAAGGACTTCACCAGTTAACTTGAGGCTCACAAGGAACTCCATTTTCTTGAGAGCCTCTGAAAGCGCTTTAGTATGGGTTTCTGAAATGCCAGACAAAGATAGAGACCGGAGACCAATCATGTGGTTCAAGGGACATATTTCTTCATGCCACGGACTTGAAGGTTCCACACCATCGAGGGTCATCAGATTATTCAAGGAAGCCGTGCAATTAGGCAACATAATTTTCTCAGCAAGCACATGCCTTAGAGTTTCGATTCCCCAAAATCCATCACCAACTCTTCCCACATTTGTTCTCCTTATGTCTAATGTCTGGAGGTTGTCAAGCTTACAAATGGATGAAGGGAGCTCCTCCAAGTTGCTGTTTCTTATACCAAGGTACCTCAAGTGGATTATGGTTCCAAGCTCATTTGGTAGCTTCTGGATCTTCAGACCATTCAGGTCGATGACACGTAGGAACCTGGATCCCTCTAGGAAGTGCAGACCATGAATGGTATTTAAGCCAGCCCTCTCGGGCATTCCACATGCTCTCAAGCACAGGTCTGCAAAGTTGCCCCACAGTGTTTGACGCTGAGGCATTTCATAAACCGAGCTGCTGCGTTGGTCTTCAGCGAAATCACAGAGAAGAGAACGCAGCTTAGGGAATTCATTCGGTATGTTGACAAATGAATCCACAGAGTTGTGTACAGCAAGGCGCCGCACTGCATTTGGATTTAGGACATTAGCTTGGTGGTGGATTTCAAGGAAACCAGAGTCCTGTGCTTCAGACTCCACGAAGGCATGGAGCAGATTGTGGATAGCTACCAGCTTGATTCCTCCGCCAGCATCCTTCTCCATGACCTGGACTAATCCTCTTGAGACCAGGTCCTTCAGATAGTCAAACCCAACTTCCTCTAGAGTTTTCCCCTTCTTTGGCACCACAAAGCCCTCAGCAATCCACAGACGAACCAAACGATCTGGGTAAATAATAACATTTTCTGACATGGACGCAAAGTAGAGCAAGCATGACTTTAGGTGGTGTGGCAGATCATCAAAAGCTAAAGACCATATGCTTCCAACTGGTTTCGGTTGGCCATTCGTCTCGAGCTGCTCAAGAACATCATCCCACTCCACTGGAATCACCTTTGACCGTAATACTCCAGCAAGCACAATGATGGCTAGAGGGAGACCCGTTGATATATTGTGAACTTTGTCAAAGTAAGCTTTGCACTTGTAAATTTGTGGAGGTATCTTTTCTCCAAAAACACGCTGACAAAACAACTGTTCACCGTGTATGGTTTCAAGACAACGCAGCTCAAGGGGGGCAATACGTGGGTCCATATGATTGATTTCCTTCACCTTTAGGCGTGTCGTGAGCAAGATTCGGCTACCATTGTTGTCATCTGGCAGGACATCGAACAAAGAGTTCCAGTCATTGATTTCAACCAAACCATCAAGAACAACTAGGTACCGCCTGTTCTGCATTTGCCGTACAAGTTTGCGCTCCTTACTGGTTGTTTCCTCATCACCGGGTGCCAATAACACATTATCAACTCTTTCAGGTGATTTATCAACTATTTCAGGTGCTTCTGGGACCTCTGAGCTAACCTGCTTGTACATAGTCTGTGAACCTTATGTGTGGTGGAAGACATACCCACACATGCACCTCAAAGTGCCTCATGATATCAGGGTCGTTATACAGCTTTCTTGCAAGCGTTTTCTTTCCAATGCCAGACTCTCCCAAAATTGAGATGACAGCACGATGAGAAACATTTTTCTCTTTGTCAATGATTTGGTCTTTGAGGGATGTAAATTCAGTTTGTCTGGAGTCCACAATATATCCATCCTCATACCTACAGAACAAATAGATCAGACAATATTGAACTACTACATGCATTTTTTTTAAAAGACGTAGTCGATTTAGAACATGAAGTGCATGTTTTCTATTCGAAGAGACAGTTTTTCAAAGGATTAAAAAACTTGAATTTGATGTACGATGAAGCCCACGGAAATGTGGGATGAAGCCCGAATTGTCAATACACAAGACATTAAAATGGGACACCATACAACGTCCCCTAGGCTTTATCAATACACATGTTTTGCTGTGCGAGCTAGCAAATTTTAGAATTCTAAGGCGTAACATATTAAAGTTAGCCAGTACAGAGGCTAAGATGAACTAATCAGATCCTTTGCATGTATATTTGCAGCTCAATTTTCATGTACCAGTTCATTCCACACATGGGACACGGCAAAAGATGGGAAAATATGAAGGGAATAAGAAATACTATGCAATAAAAAGAAACAAAATATGTTAACTCAAAGTCAAGTACAGATAATTAATGAAAATGAGCGTACCAGTCAGGATCGATTTCAATCGAAGACGAGTTCCATGTTTCAGAAGGAAAACTCTCAATGGCATATGTTTCCTTGTTCTGGTTCAGTTCGTCGATCCTTTCGTTGATCTTCGGTATCTGATTCGACAACCCATGACGTACAACGATCTGCATAAACCTTATACTATGTTAATTTGTGGCTCATTAACATTAAATGGTGCTGAAATTAAACACAAATCTACTCAGTCAATCTAACTCAATATTACTGCGCATAGACAAAGGTGAAAAGATAGAATGCAGAGATGTCGGGATCAGGCCTTCAGATGGAGTACCTGAGTGGCGATTCCTTGTACTAGGTTGAAGGCGGCGCCGTGCCACCAGCCGCGTCGGCCCTTGACGCCGAGGTGGAAGGCCTCGACGCGGAGGTGGAACTCGTCTACGGCGTCCTCGACCTCGAACGCGACCTCCCGGGTCTCGCGGAGCCAGAGCAGGAGCAGCTCGTTGGCGCGGCCGCGGCGGGCGCGGTCGGCCCCGCGGACGAGGGCCTGCAAGTAGGCCAACTTCCGGCGCAGGGAGCGGACCTCGGTGTCCACCCGCAGCAGCGCCGTCGCCTCCGCCGCCGCGAGCTCGCCCAGCTTCGCCGCCACCGCCGTCACGCCCGCGTCCGCCATGATTGCCTTGCCCGCCTCCGTCTGGCTGGTGCTGCTGTCTCAGTCGGTGTGTGTTTCGTACGTTTGGTTGGTGGCGTGGTTGTCGCTTGTCAGTGGAGTGTTTGTAGAGCAGCTGGAGAAGGTGACAGTACGTTTGTTTCATTTACGGCTGTCACGTGGCGTGCCTGGCCATGGGCAGCCCGGCCTGGACGGCCCAACAATCTCGGGCCGGGCTGGGCTTGCACATTGTGCTGGGCTCGGGTCTAAATGTCGGGCCCGTTGATATGATCGGCCAGACTTAATGAAAATGCATATTCAACAGGGATCGTGGGCGATCGGGCCTAGTCGGGCTTGATTTTTGCAGCCTAACGGCCGGACTCGGGCCTGAGTTTTTCTGCATCGGGTCTTTTTAGGCTCGTCTTAAGCCAGGTCCAGCCCGAGAAATCCCTAGTAGTGCGTGGTCACTTTTAAAGCGTGTCAAATTGATAAACCGAACTCTCATTTAGGATTATACCTGTTCAAAAGTCGACATAGCAGCAAAGTGGCGCATACTTGGCACGTCGATTGTCTAGTTGGCTTGCCCTTTTCTTTGACGGGTAGTTGGCAAAGTGGTGCATACGGGCATTTTCGTCCCGAATGGTTGCGTTCGTCTCGTGTACCTAGAACCCACATTGTCGAAGCCTCAAGGTCCATGGAAGAACGTGCCGAATTATGGGTGGTTCCTCATGTCCTTTCCCTTAATCCCCCGTCTAGGGTGATTTGTTTGGTTGAGTTGATGTCGTACATTCTTGCTAGTTTATGATACGATTCTTGTTGAATTTGTAGCGGAATTGCATGTGTGTGTGAATAATTTTGGTCACACGTTTAATTAATATATTTGTCAAGTAATTTTGGGTGACGGGGAGCTAAGAGTTTAACTATCAATAAAATAAATCTTGTTGTGTAGCATAGTTTTTTTTTGAAAGGATCACCGGGGGGAAAGCCTCCCACCTGAATATTATTGTCACTTATAGAACTTGTACAGAATCATGCAAGGCGTGAGGAGATGAAGTCACGCCACAGACCGTCGTGCTCCTTGTGAACCTGTGCCTTGCACCGGTTAGTCCAGAGAGTGAGATCACTTAGGATGTTGCTTATGGTTACAAAAACATGTTGGTTGATGGCTCTAAAAGCCTGGGCCTTCCTCGCGTCCCAGATTCTCCACAAAATTATGAGCGCGATGGAGGGCCAAACCTGTCGAGGGAGGCCTGAAGGCAGCGGCGAGTCCCAAAGTGTCGAGGGGGGTGATGGAGGGCGTCAATACGAGCTTGCTCCAAATATCACGGGTGTGTCTACAGCCAAAGAAGAGACGGTCTCGGTCCTCGGTAGGGAGAAGGCGGCGCGGGCAGTCACTGGAGGTAACAATGGTCTTCTTGAGGAGGTTTTTTCTTGTGTTGAGCCTGTCAAATTAGAAAAGCCATCCGAAGATCCGGACCTTTTGTGGCACGAAGGCGTGCCAGATTAGGTCGAGCTTCTCATCCTTTAGTTGGGTGGAGAGAGCTGCATAGGCATTCCTTGTCAAGAACTTGGAACCGTCCAGCATCGTGCGAGTATCCGACTGATCTGTGATGGTTACCTGCAACAACAAAGAGTTCAGCGACACCAGCTCTGAAGCTGCTGCCGAGGTGAGTCTGTGCATAGTTCGTTCACCATGGAAATTTTTATGTGGAACCCGAGAGAACAAGACATATTTGGATGAGACGATGAACACTTTTAATGAGCTAGACAAGGAAAACTTATTTTTGTATCAATAGATAAATGCTCAATGGTCTTGAAGTACCATTGTTGATTCAAAGATATAAATATACCTGTGAAAGCCAAGTCATACAATTGGAGATGGTTAGGGCAATGAATTTTGAGAAGCGGGATGATTTTATTGATCGTCTCAAATTTGCTAAATAAAATAGAGGTGGGATGATGCTATTGAACAACCAAAATAGTTGCGAGTAACCTTTAGCCCTTCTTAAACATCTTACAAGCTGAAAGATCGAGAAATTGAGCAGTCCACAATAATTGTGGTATTTTGAACAACATGAAGTCGAGGTGTTGGAGAAGAAGGAGGAGAGAGTATGCTGCAAGACAAATTCAAATAGGATGGGGCTATATCATGAAGTTGAAGTGCAAAAACAGATGAGGGAGACACTGATTTTGTTGACTCGGACTAAATGGACGATGATGATGATGAAAAAATATGAAAGTGTGGGGGTGATCTTGTTGACAAGGCTCCGGTGCATGTTTAGAAGCACCCAACAATAGATGTTGGGGAAAACACAATTAGAAGTGCCTCAAGTCAATAAATAAGGGGGAATTTATTTTTTTGTTGCTTCCTTTACTTTGCTACTTAAAGTTCCGCCCTCATTTATCCGATACTTTTTCTTGCCACATACCATTTTTATCCAGCCTTTTCTCATAGCAAGTAGCAAAATAAAGGCAGGCAAACAAACAAATGTTGTAAAACCACACATTGGCAAAAAATTATAAGGTGTTAGGGTTTTTCTAGATCCCTTAGGCATGACGGATAGTAAAAAAAATAGACGACCACCACGTAGGATATGTCTTTCCATCGTCAGAAGAAAACTAGTTGTCGCATCCACCTTCACCTCCTATATAGATCAGTTTTCCCTCCTCTGGCCCGGCTCATCGATGTCATGAGCGGTGTGGAACACGAACTACAAATGAAGTTTTTTTAATAAAAGTAGTGTTTTATATATTAGCTTAAAGTTTTGGTAGCCGTCTCTTTATTAATGGAGATGACATTGTCCACAATAAGTAATTTTCTGTATGTCGTTCCTTCGACGACGAGATCTCCATTGGGGTCATCTCCATGTCACCGGTGTCATTTTTGTTAATTTCTAAATTCATTACTAATTTACCAAAGGGTTTACAATGGCTATGGGTATCAATTACTGCACAAATCTGGAAAAGGCTAAAACATCTTATACTACGGAATGAAGGGGAAATGTGTCATGGAAGAAAAAACAGTCCGAAGGTATAAATAGATTCGCTCGATTCTTTTAAATTTATTTTGTAATGGATGTAAATCTCTTTTACCATGGAGCTATAAATATATCGTGATATTAATTGACAAAAAACAAATGAACAAATAGACGGCCATAGCCGAAGATGTATTGTGTGGCGAACTTTTGCCATCAAATCCCAACCGGGGATCACCAGCCACAAGGCGCGCTATCCGCATCGTTTCCCGCCCAAAGCACGCCATGGCCGCCGCCTCCTCCTCCTCCACGTTGCTACCGGCAAGAACCATCCCGAGCGCCCGCCCGTCCCATGGTCAGCCGCCCAGTGCCTCCCAAGAAGGGTAGGAGGGAGCAGGCCATCGCCATGTTCCCTCCGCTTCTCCACCGGCAGATCGCGGCGAGCAGCAGAGGCAGCTCGAGCGTCTGCGGCGGGCGCGAGCGGAGCTCCGGCTGCCTCGGCCCTGCCGGCGGCGCTGCTCTTCGACTGTGACGGCGTGCTTGTGGACACCGAGAAGGACGGCCACCGCATTTCCTTCAACGAGACGTTCGCCGAGGTCAGGTTCCCTTCCTTTCCATCGATGCCTTGCCTCCGATCCATTTTGATTTCCTGATGCAAGTTGCTCCCCGGTCAAGATTATCCTTTGTTTTTTCAGAGGGAACTAGGTATGAGCTGGGATGTTGAATTGTACGGAGAGTTGCTCAAGATAGGTGGTGGGAAGGAAAGGTCAATCCACTCTTTACTCTTTGCATTGATTTGACTTGCTTCAGTGGCCTCCTAAAACTGAAGCTTTTTATCGACTTCAACTGTAACACAATCGTTTGAACATTCCTTGCAGGATGACAGCATATTTCAACAAGACAGAGTGGCCAGCTAAAGCGCCAAAGACTGACGACGAAAGAAAGGAGTTTGTTGCTTCTCTTCACAAGAGGAAAACAGAATTATTTATGGCCCTGATTGAGAAAAAGTTGCTTCCTCTCCGTCCAGGTGTTCAAAGGTCATGTTTTCAAAGAATTTGATGGCTTGAGTAACTTAACTGCAGTTTAAATGAACTTGTGAGTCAGTAACATTCTCTGCTGCTGTTATAACACTACAACATAATGTATGTTGTGTGTAAACGACAGAATTAGTAGTATTGCATTTGTACCGTTGTATGAATATATAGCAGGTCTGGTGTAGCCAATCCGTTTTTCGGTTGGAATTAAATGCATGTGCCTTAAATATTATCCATTGTAATTACGCTTCTAACATCTACTCGATCTGTTCAAAATATAAGGCATGTAAATTTTGACCTAACCCGAAAGTTTCTTATTTTGACCAAGTTTTTTTTCTTTGCTCACCACATATGCCATGTGGTATTATTTTGACCAAGTTTGTAGACAAAAATATATTGTCAAACATATTTCATGATAGATCTATTTGATAATGGTATTGTAGATATTGATATTGTTTCTATAGACTAAGTCAAGCTTAGAGAACTTGTATACGCTTATATTTTGGAATGGAGGGAGTAATATGAAAAGTTAAAGAAATGAGTGAAACAAGTTTTACATAACTAATATTGTCAACACATGTTAATAAAACATTTCAATTTCTGCTGAATAGGTCTACATTACATGCAGATAAAGACATGTCAATGTTATTCAACAGTCAAATGGTAAATTGACTAATTAAGAAAATGATGGTAACTTTGCGAGAGGATTTTTTAAAATTAATTATCTTAACTTCTTAGCTTTTACAGGTTAATTGATGAAGCTCTAGGAAAGGGGGTGAAAGTGGCAGTATGCAGTACTTCAAATGAGAAAGCTGTAAGTAACAAAATATTTCCCAACCCCAGATGCTTTTAAAAGAGAGATAATTGTTCAATTATTTGCACAAGGGGAATGTTCTAGTGATTGCTCCTTTTTTTGGTAGAAGTAATAACGTTTGCTCTTAATAACATATGTTCTAATTAAATCGTCTCATATTTGATTTATGTTGTGAGCTTATATTTATGGCAGCTAACATATTTCACTCTCCACTTAGTGCAGGTTTCAGCTATAGTATCGTGCTTACTGGGGCCCGATCGAGCAGAAAAGATTACCATATTCGCTGGGGATGTGGTTCCTCGCAAAAAACCTGATCCGGTAAGGGATAGTTTGTAGTTACATTCTATGTTACGCTGCACGGTGCAATCTAATTCGTCAGGGGGACCTTTACTGGTTCAGTAATATTTGTTGTTTGATAGCTAAAAAAAATCAACACAGTCACGTATGAAATATAACCATTTAAGTGTTCCTAAAAGAGCACAGTGATGCCAAACAGACCATAAGTTTAAATACTAATTCATATGGCATTTTTTTATTTGAAATACTTTATATAAGACATTACATTCAGATTTCCAGCGTGCCATCAGAAAACTGAACGAAATATATGTGTTATACTAACTTTACTTTTTTATTAAATTATTAAATACCATGTCATTAAGTGCTCCATCCATTCACTGAACCTCACCATTTCGTTTCAAGAAATATCCATTGACATCCTTCCTCTACAAAAGAGTAATGTGCATCACCGATGCCTTACTGCATTATACTTAAAATCATATCTACATATTTGTCTCGAAAAGTAATTTTAGAATTTTGTTTTTGTGGTTTTGTACATATGCCACAATAGAAACTAGTGGTCAAAGTGTCATCTTAGACCGTGTAAATGTTCGAAATGTCACTTATTTATGAACTGCAGTGAGTAGCTCCTTAAACTTTCTGGGAGTAAGCAATAGTCTTCATAGTCAGCACACTACAACTGAACGCTAGAAAGGAGAGATGAACTAGTACCATAGGTGGTGCAGGTGCCGTATTTGACTGCCCATGATTTATTAAATGTGCATACACTTAGAAGCTTCTTGTTTGAAATTTTCTTGTTTTAATGGAAACTTGGACTTTTGCTTTTTTTAGATTATTCCTTCCAAAATGAGCCTTCAGTCATTTTTTGTTTCCGCTTGGCATTTTAAGGCGGGTTAAATTAACGCTTCCTATACTCAGATTTGCATTAGCTTTCAGTCAGTAACTGGCATATAAGTTGTGGACTAAAATTGTTTCCTGTATTTCTGGACATGTCACGGATAATTTGTTTCTTTTGTGGGCTTTTGCAGGCAATCTACTTGCTAGCAGCAACTACGTTGGAAGTTGATCCCTCTAGGTACTGTAAAAACGATACTTTGGGTTCTTTATATTGTTTTTGTTTTCAGTGTATTCATCATTAGTGCCCATATTGTTTCTATGTAGTATATTTGAAATTAGTCAGATTTAGTAATAATTATGAATTACTTATTTAGTTCACTGTACAATTACGGTTGTAATGATCATAGTTTTTTAAAGGAATAGTAGATGCGATGTAAGAAAACAAACTGATGCAACATTGACATTTAGGAATCCATTTTGGTTAACATAATGTAGTATTTTATCACTGTATTTCTATTGTGCACCTTATTGTATTACTTAATTTTGTTACATTTGTCTTTTAAACTATATGAATTCTATCATATTAAAAGTAAGTTTGCTAACTATAGTTGTTTGGATATCAGCTGTGTTGTTGTTGAAGACAGTAATATAGGACTTTCAGCGGCCAAAGCTGCTGGTATGAAGTGTATTGTAACGAAAAGCGGGTAATAACTATCTTCCTGCTAAGTACTTTAAAAGGTGCATCATATTTCTTCTATATGATAGTTGGTAAGCATTTCATAATGAAGAAGGGTGTTGATTTCTCTGTATTGAAGCAAAATTTATGGCTTCTACAAGAGATGCAGTATTGCATTTTCATATGGGTTTTGGCAGTGGTATCTTGAAAACCATTCCCACCCAACAAACAGGAACAGAACCGAATAGAAGTTACCACCAGCCACCAGGTTTCTTTTAGCAAAACATGAAAAGAATATCTTCTGAAGATGGTTGGAACATGCCTAACAAGCAGTAATCTCCATGGCCCGCATGAAACCAGGGTCAGAGGGCATTTTTGTCCTCGGACCAGGCTAGTTTATTAAATCTGCATGCATGCCACCAGTTTGACCTAAACAGTACCAGGCTTCTCTATAATGTTTTTGCAGTATATATGACTTATAAGTCCCTTCTTACTACACCACTTGGCTTCAGAAAATAAGAATTTATTTCGATCTGTTTTTTCCTTCATGCACATACTGCATACATGGCATATTTTGGTTGGACCTGCAGTTTTCTAGAACAAATTTAAAAATATATAAGTTTATCTAGTGACTTTCTTTCATTTTATTATCGTGAATTTATTGTTTCACCTTTGCGTACTTCAGTGGAGCTCTATAAAAATATGCATTCTCTGATCGCGGTATTCTACGTCATGGTACCATGATGAAACTCCAAAAACTCTTTCAGGAATAGGGGAATGCAGAGTCTTATTCAGTACCATAGTTATATATTTTTAACATTTTAGATATTTAAATTTGAGAATGAATACTAGAAACACCAGTGCATAACTTAGTTAGCAGAAAACCAAAACATAACGAATACTAGAAACACCAGCGCAGAACTTAGTTAGCATACTATCAGCATATTGAATTTGTTCACATGCCTAAAGAAGTACAGATGATATATTGCGTCATCTATTTCGCAATTCATGATATGCTTTCTTGTCTGCTTTTCTCATGATCTTTTCTTTTCTAGAACAGATGTGTTTCCTTTTGAGTGGACCTCATATTCTTGTGTGGAACAGGTACACATCAGATGAGGATTTCGTGATAGCGGATGCCGTGTTTGATTGCATCGGTGACCCTCCGGAAGGACGCTTCGATTTGGAGTTCTGCGCCAACCTCCTCCAGAAACAATTCGTGAGCTGAGGAGGCACACGCCCAAGTCGGCCAGTCTCATACATAATACTGTACAGAAGTTCACCGAGAGTGCCAACCAACGGTTGTAAAATGGTTTCACATATAAAAGTAACACCATTTTTCTTTATGAACAAACAATCAGCATTCAATGACACTTGCAAAATTGTTCTCTTTCTTGTAAAATTTGTAAATCCTCCTATTATCTAGCATTTAAATTTACCCCTGCTGCATCATGAAATGGCCTGTTCCATTTTGTAATGTCACTTTTAGGGCAAATGTACTGTCTGCGTCCTATTTCATATGGTATCGCGCCCTTGTATTTTTCTTTCCACATATTTAAGAAATGCACAGGATTACCAGTATAGCATTGTTAAGTATGTCTCCTTTGTAATCTTATTGATGCTTCTTTAGAACAAAGGATGCTAGTAGGTATCTTATACTAGCATTGGAAATATATAGGAAATCATTTTTATAGACATTTGGACTAGAGTTAGCTTAAATATCTGTGTTAATGTTTCTTTTTCTTGCCTCTTGTTCTTCGAGGATTTTAAATATTTGTTTAAAAGCCAAACCCATGCTTTCATGCCCTGTTCTTGTTCACGTGCTTCCATTTTGCAGTTCCTACAGATATCCATGATATCTTGCATCTGATTTCTAACAGATTTATTGTCATGCATTCCAAAAGGGAATGTCTGAGATTTTTTGTCACCAGGTGTGGCATGATATCTTGGCATGGCTATGCCTGCCCTGCCAGCCGCCAAACCACTCCACACCCAAGCAGATGCGCAAGGGACTTGCCACCACCACGCTTCTGATCCCCTGGCTAATTTGGAAGCACCGCAACAGCTGCAGCTTCGATGGCGCCAGACCCTGCTGATTTGGTGGCCAAGATTAAAGAGGAGGCTGCACTTTGGGCCAGAGCCGGCGCCTTAGGTTTGCGTGACATCCTCCCGACGACCTGGGACGTCCACTGATGTGTAATTGTTCTTACCCCATGTACGCCTTCTACAGGCATGATCTGATGTAAAACAACTTGTATTCTTTTCAATGAAATGAAACACAAAGGTTTTTTGCGTTTTCTCGAGAAAAAAAACTGTCAATGGATAAGAACTGCATATTGTCATGCATTCCAAACGGGAATGTCTGAGTTGCCAATGGATAAGAACTGCTGCATAGTTAACTGTCTCATGGGTGGCACAATGCAGAGCTTGGGAAGATTTTTCTATCTTTCATCTTGAAAACATACAAGTCATTTCTAAGAACTGAAAATGTATACCACCATCTAAATAAATAAACATATCTAACAAATAATATACGACATACTCTGTATTTACCAGCACTCTGGCAGTATCTTTAGTCTCAAAATTACAGTTAGAACTTCAGAAGTGTATCTGTGCTCAAAACATCACAAAAGAAAGGTACAAGCCTACAGGCTACCAGATGAATCGCCTCAAGAGCAAAAAGTAGAGCCTCCAATCTTGCCTCAAATTGCAACCGAAATACCAGTTACAGATTTTCCTCAGCCATCCTACTTTGATAGGGAACACAAGGCATAGTGGAACGGGACGAAAATGTTCCAGCATGGGTATCAGAACCATCGAACTCAGCTTCCGTTGAAAGAGCAGTTAGAGATATTCCTCATACATACTACTTCTTCTGGACAAGTCTCTTTCGTCGACGCTTGGGGGAGGCATCTTCAGGTGCGTTATGCTTGACGCCTAGAAGTTCTAAGCTAGATACAATTGCATTCTTGGAAATAAACCACCCTGGTTGTTGTTGATCAATGGCAAGCTCTGCTGCTGGGCCGTTGTAAGTTCTCAACAGATTATCCGAGTTAAGCACATCTGCTCCCTCACCAACCCAGGCACGTCTCGATAACTCCCCGATTTGAATATTCATCAATCTGTAAATTACGTGCAATCAGTTGCAATTTGGGAGCAGTTCAATAATATAATTTATGTGGTTCAGTGAATTCGTGATATCAAGACAAATTATATGGGTGAAAAGTACACAACCCTACGACACATGTGATGCTTAATTCCTCACATGTGATGGGTCTTTAGAACATGCTATCATGGAGAAATTGCAAAATGTAACCATTTCTATCACGAAAAAATTATCTGATCGCTAACACGGTGTCGCATCAAGTATAACATTAGCTTGCAAATGCTAATATTGTAGATTTCATTAGTGATATCATCACTGCAAACCTAATTCAAATCAAGTCAGTAGCTTCGATCAGAATGAAAATTTATGTCATCGATAAACATGGAGCCCTATCAACATCTAATGAACCATGTGAGTACAAGCTTGTGGTGAAATTGCAGGAAAATAATTTTGTAAGGATTTACCTCATCGCTGTGCTGAACAAGATTGTAACACCAAGAACGTCAAAATGGTTAGCCATTGATCTTTCAAGACCACATAACATTTGATACCGCAGATTTGCATAAAGCCCGTAGAAAGCTCCATAACTAAGAGCATTGTTGCTGATAGAAGGAACAGTCATCGATAACCTACATGTAACAAGATTGGTCAAAATAAATTCCAAAAACATAAAGACAGAATTGGACAACTGCTTTAAAGATGTAGGCCATTTGATGAATATGGAGATAAACTACACATAGTAGCACCTTCTTTCTCTTCCAGCAGAAAGGACATTGGATACACCACCTTGAATGGTGCCAACAAGTAGCCCACCTAGACATAGCTCAGCAGCTTTGCTAAACAATGACTGCGTTCTTCTTAGAAGATCAAACTGTCTCATAGGATAGCTCTTCTCAAATATATTATTGGGAAGTTTCTGGATCATATATGAACGGCATGGTGCAAGTGAACAGACAACAGCTAAGTTGCACACTGTAGCAGTGAAAACATTGAGAAGCACCAAATCCATTCTTGTTGGAACCTAACACCCAAGAATATGCAGGATTAGATGAGATCGATGCCAAAAAATCTGGATATGAACAGCGTAGAAACGACAACATACCTCTCCTTACGAGTCTTCATCTCCCACCAAACAGAAGAGCTGACTGTAGCTAGCAACTCAAAGGTCATCTTGTGCAGGAAAGATGGATCTGCAAGCATTCTGCAATTTGGAGAAGAGATGCCAATTGTTAACGTTATTGCTTTGTTGTAAAAACACAAGGGATATGCCAAGATTACAAATGTAATCAGAGTGCATACTGATGCTATTTGATCAATGAAGTAATACAAGTCAAAATATAATGTTAAGGCCCATAATGTTAACTATTCTGAATATGTTGTCAACTAAACAAGTTCAAGATCCAGTACAACTCGACAAATACCGATGAAGCTCAAAGCTCCAACGATCACTCTGAATGCTAACCGATTGCAATACTAGATAATGATATAAATAAATAAACATATTCTAAAATTACAATATTTGTAGCTCAAACCACTCATTCAGATTCCTGATATGTTGACTAGAAAAAGTTTCAGAGAACATTAATTTTTTTGTCCAAACATTCATTTAATCACGAGTACTTATACACCAAGATATGATTATTTTTTGAGAGAGAATATGGATGAAGTTTGCCAATGTAACAACTTACAAGTAAAATTTTGATACAGGATTCCAATTACTTCCAGTATTATTATTTGATATAGGTATGAAAGACAAAAAATGTTCAACATAGAGCCTCCAGTTTTGAATATTGGAAGCCATCATGTAAGAAAGCTCACATCTCAAGTTCAACAAGATGACAATAACTTAAAAAAGAAAACCTTATATGTTGAACAAATATCACCAAGTAAATACTTTTCAGATAGTACCTTCCCACAAGGCCTCTTGAAAAGAAACTTGGAAAAGCTCGAGAGAAATATCTAGCCTTTGTAGGCCTTCCAAACATCGATAAATATTGGACCATCTGAGCTGAGCTGACCAAACCCTACAAAAACAAGTTCATTTGATACTACTCTATGGTCTAGGATCAAAGCTCAAACTACATGTAAGACAATGCAGACAATTTAATACCATCTCGTGAGCTTGACGTAAGCCAGCAGGCAAATTACTTATCGTTTTGTACCACTCTTGAAGAACAGCATCAACAAACTCTCTTTTAAAAAGCTGTACAAACAGAGAATATAAAATGCATAAACTTCACATTAATCATACTCGAGGAGCATGGATAAGATGGCTTCTTAGTGAGAGTTGGACCTCTTGTATAATAATACGTCTTCTGAAGAACCCACTTTCTTCATCTCCATCTTCAGAGTCTTCAAAGTAATCGTCGTCGTCACCATCATCATCTCCACTATTACCACCACCATAGCCAATTCTTCTGCCATTGTCTCCACCACCACTGCCAGTTGCCAGCTATAGTATTTTGCAAGCAAATGAGTCATGAATGAACAAAGCTGTAGAAGATAATGTACTGAACCATAACATATGCACAGGAAATAGAATTCCAAAATAATCAGCAAAGTGACAACTGAACGCAGCAAATTGGAATCAGCAAAGTACATATTGGACAACCTTAAACTACACCCATTATTTTATCATTTGCATACCCTTAAATTTCATTTGAAGATCAAACAGATCTCTATCAACTTGCATCTTACTGTACAAAATAGTTTAGAACAGTAAGAATTGCTGAACATCAAAATTCATGCATTATATGGAGTCAAAGTGCATATAATATAATAACAATCAACAGTAAGTAGGCCCCCAAGAGATTCATCCGAACACTGCAGCACCTACTGTAGTACTTCCTCTCCCAGTAAGAGCTGGATTGGCAGCACAGATCAGATGAAACTTATCCCGAAGACACTTAGAGATTTAGAGCCTAATTTCCCAGCCTCAGTTATCACCTTAAAAAAAACGTGTGATCCTCTTCACAAGCCACACGGCATCGCAAAATGGCGTAACCCTCGTCGGCACTCATCGTCAAGACTTCGACCAACGCCAGCATCAGAATTCAAAGGTTGCCTTCCATTCCACGGAAGGGATAATAATCCTAACAGTGGCAACAAGTAATCTAGACGCACGCACCTCGGGGAGGACGCCCTTGAGCTTCTTCTGGGAGAGGTCGAGCTTGGCCTTCTGGAGCGTGACGGCCCCAAACGCCCCGCGCTGCCTCCCGCCCTTCATCTCCGTCGGCGGGGCCGAGGCCGGCGCCGGCGTGGCGGCCAGGCACCGCTCGAGGACGGCCGCGGCGTGGTCCCGCCGTGAGGAGGAGAGGGCGGCGGCGACCCGGAGGCGCGGCGGCACGCGGATAAGGCGGGCGGACGGGCGGGGCTGTGAGCGGGCGGACGGGGCCGCGAGGCGGTGGTGGGTGACGGCGAGGGAGGCGGCGGACTCCATGGTGCGGCGGTGGGATGGTGGCTCCGGCGGCGGTGGCTGGCTGGCTGGCGGAGCCGGGTGGTGGGGGTTTGGATGCTCCGCCCGCCGAACTCCGCGTGAGGAAGGAAGAGGGCTATCTGCTCTTTTTGGAGCTTTGGGTTATTCTTTGGTCTGTGAGGGGCCCAGATTGAAGATTCGCACCGCCGTTTGGCTTAGGAGGTTTTTGTTCAGAGTTTGTTCGCTTGTGGTAGACTAGTGAACGTGCACGTGCAACGCGCATCTCATAACTTATTATAATATAAACACGATCTTTAAATCTATATTTGTTTTATTGAGTTATTTTACCAAGGTATTTAAATAGGTTTCATGATACAAAACTAAAATCGGATCAAATATCTCATGAGAATTACTTCACTGTCCTTCCAGTTAGCAATGGTGATATAAGAAGAGGGTGTTTGTTATTTTTTGGGATTGTTGATATAATTTACCTTTTGTTCACTTGTGAAACACATGTGAAGTACACAAAAAAGAGCATAAAAAATAAAAGAAATACTATATTTGTAATATCAAAATATTCAGATGGAGATGCCTGCGCATGAGAATGCATATTGAAATGGTAGATCGTTACAAGTTCATAGCACAATTGGACGGATGTGGGAAGAGAGAACTGAGTCTTTCTGTTTAACCATATGTATTCCAATTGTTTATTAAATTTTCAGATGAGGAAAAATATTACTGTGGAGTGAGCAAACACCTCATGCTTTCTCTGAAGAAGAGCCCAAAGTCGAATGCAAAAAATTGTAGATCTGGCTGGGAGCCGCGGTCCTTACCTCATGCTCAACACAAGAACATATACCAAGACGGTAGTGAGTCTCATGCAGTCCTCGTCTCTGACGGAGGCATGAGCCACGAACTGACGGTTGGTCAACAGAGTTTGTGATATTGACGGCAGCACCTGAACACTGAGCTGAGGGAGACCGCATAGCGTTGGAGTGTGGTGTTTTGACCATCTTTCGCTTCAGGAGGTAACGGGTAATTTGTCCGCAACTCGGCCTCTTGTCTACAGCATGACTGACGCCGGCGGCGGGAGCATCTCTGGCAGTTGCCACGAAGAGAACAGTGCGTCGTATTGTCATACACATGAGATGGAAATCAGAAAAATTAGGATCGATGGATTAGTAGAGAGATTAATCGTCGCATATGTCCTAGGAGCCTATCGGCGGGTTATTTGCCTTACCTGAACTGGAAATCTTGTGGAGCAGCTAGCTGACGCAGATGAGATTGAGAGCTGCCCTACTGGCGGATGTGGAAGAGCTGGGCTGGGCATTGTGAAGGACGGCACGGTTCTGTTCGTTGGCGGCATCGCAGCTCCCTGATCTCCTCCTCCCACTTCCCCACCATCTCCTTGTGGTATTGTGGATCATGCAGTTTTAGCGTGGTGATGTAGTGGGAGCAGATGAGTGAGCAACCATGGAAGGGACTGGTTGCTGCAGCGATAATTGTATTGTTTCTCAGGTGCAGAGGCGATCCTCGAAGTTGGCAGCGAGGTTTGAACATACCGTGACCGGACTCCAGCATCGATCTCTCTCTGGCCCATCGGTCACGTGTGGTGAGGGTTTTGCCGGGAAGAGCTGCATGGGGCTAGGCTGGATTGGAGTTGCGGCGCGGTGCTCATGGGCGTGGGAGCGGGCGGCAGCAAGCGCGGAGGACGACGGAGCACGGCCCAGCGTCGCTGCCGTTTCCCACTGAAACTTTTGAACCTCACGATGCCCAGCCCAGCCATCGTCACGCTCGTGCTTTTCCTTGCTCTACTCCGAGTTGTAGGCGTGCACGTGCTCACGGAGAAGAACAGGGGAGACTTCGTACAGTTCTTGTTGAAGTCGGTGACGTTAACGGCAACTGCGTCCTCGACGGCGAACGGAGGCGCGCTAGCGCTGCACAGAGCGGCGACGGAGACAAACAACGGTGGAGATTTACCAGAGTAAAACTAAGATGTATTAACGGTGAAGATTGATCACGCGCAGCAATTTTGGAAAATGCAGGGCTTACGTGCAATCTGGAGAAAAAAAACTCAATCATGCCAACAACTACGGCCAAGATTAACTTGACGACCGTCTGGCCGGATAAATGACCAGCTTCAACACGACACAAACACGTACAACCACTACGGCCAAGATTAACTTGACAATCGTCCGGCTGGATAGATGTCCAGCTTCAAAACGACACAAACACGTACAACCGCACAACAATTTGGAAAGTACAAAAATAAATTTCCAACCTTAACACGATCTGGATCGTTGATTGAAGAATAAACGGACAAGATTTAAAGTGTTTGCTGCTCGACATCGGGACAATCTGGATCGTTGATCGAAAATTAAACGTACAAGATTTAAAGTATCCCAACATGTTTGCTCTTTTAATAGTAGTATAGAAGTAGAAGAGCCCGGCGACGGGGTAGGTGGGTAAACCCGGCGGCGGCAGCAGTGGGCAGAGTTCAATTTTGATTGTTCAATTTTCACATGGACAGAAATATAAGATGTTCTAACATCTCGAGCAACGGAGAGAATGTATAGAAAGCTACTTTTGAATATGAGTTTAATGATCTATATTTTCCCACATAGTTTATCATCACTTTAACTTGGGATTGAATATCACTTCGTTGATTAGAATATGGCTTATATTTGTATGTTGCGCACATATATATCCATAGCGTCACATAATCACCATTAGTATAGAAGGGTTTCATATACGGAGATTACGGTAAAAACCGTTTGAGTATCTCTCACAAAGTCAATAGATGTTGTAATATATCGGCACGTGAAGCCCCGTGCTAAAACTTTGCAACAAAATGTGATACGCTTCTCTACGCACGCCTACCTACTGTGTTTACAACATTTCAACCTAAGATAGCCAAATAGGTACATTAAAAAAAAGATAGCCAAATAGGTATTACTTTTCTATAAGACCTCGTTTATCTCTAATGTATTCGAAGTGTTTTTAAGAGATTGGAGGAGTATTTCTCGATCAAAATCCCCAATAGTTCGTTTACCAAACCGGTTTTGTATGGGATAATCTCAAGATACCACCATAAACTACTCGAGTGGGTGAAAAAGTATTTGAAAAGATTAGGTGAAAAGAAGGATTTCACGAAATCCTTATTATACATGATTCCATGATGAAATTAAACCCCTATTAAAAAAGACTTGAGTCACTGGATAAACTGGACCATGCAGGAGACCAAGATATAGACGATCAACGCCTCCTAAGCCGCTCTTTCACAAGAAACAATTGACAAAAAAATCCATCGACTAGTTGTAGACACGCCTAGATTAGCCTCGACAGAATCTCTCTCGAGATTGATATAGAGCACACGATGTTTTTTTTTACCTTTGTTGCTTGATATAGAGCACATAAAATTCCTATAAAACATTGTAGGCCGTTCCAGAGTCACTCAAGCTAGAAAAGTTGCTCGAAACAAAAAAAATCATAGGTACATTCAATGGATTTTTAAATAAACCGAGGATGGATCCTTGTGATTAGCTTTTTTTGTGTGTGTGTGTGTGTGTTTTCCTCGAACACACACCAATGTGTGTGTCATTTGTACTAGAACTTCAACCTCAAGTTCATTAACATCAATGTGTCTCATCTTCTTGAACCTATTCTATGGATAAATGGGCACCATCTGTCTCCTAAGGGCAATTATCCATCCCTTTTTCTTTCAAGAATGCGGGTACCTAGTAGCAAAGCAAGTGAAATATGCCAAAGGGAACAAAAAGGATAGACGGCAAGGAAAAACGTCGGCTAAAGAGCAGCTGTGTCCTGTGCATAGCCGAAGCAAAACATAAACATAGATCATTTGGTTTCAATATTTCATGAACCGTCCGCCAAACTCATGATCCCCCTTCGTCTGCATTACTTTTTGGTAATTAATTGTCAGATTATTGTCACTTGCTTATAAAATTACGAACAACTTGATTGTTAGGCTATATTCTATTGCTTGCCAAGTTTTGGAATGTTACTTCTCACACGTAGAGAAGTCTTGTATGATTGTAAATTTATGGTCTAACATCAACTTTACTTGTTGAAAGTGATCTAATACTCAAATCATCGCTATAAGAATAACATATAAATTATTGCTACAACATTAGGGTGGTAATTGGTGCAGCAACAAAATATCTGCAACATAATAAAGTGTGGTTTCTTTTCGAAGTGAGGACAAATCACTAATTATATTAACGTTTAAGATATAAATCATTTTATAAATATTTTTAGTACAACTGATGATGTCCGGTCATGTCAGCATGAGGTTAGAACATCTTCCGGATGCATGCGGTTTGTTATCCACATTGTCCTCGTACATGAACCAACGTAGTAGAACTAACATCTTATGAGAGAGTTTTCTGGGTATGTTTCCGTATGGAATTTCTGAAAGATAAATGGACAATAATGGTGTTGTGTTCATATTTTATTTAATATAAAGGACTGAACTTAACCTCGTTGTAATTTTGAATGTCGTTTGCGTAATTTTTATTCTGGCCGAATTAGGAAAGAAATTTACGCTCTGTTTTGCAGGGAAGTGTAAAACCAATGTATTCGAAAACCGCAATATTTATATGCCTAGAAAACCAAAGAAAAAAAGATGTTTTGGAAAAGTTGGTCTGGACCCCTTTTATATACATCAAAATTAGTGCAGTTTCTTAAATATTTAAGTAGACAAAATTAGAGTTTTTACTAAACCCAAACACCTCAAAGTATTTAAAACCATAATATTTTGAGGAACCACTATTTTCTGAGAGTATTTAGGTATAATTTGCTCACAAACACACCCTTAATATTGTCTTACAAGTTACAACTTACAAGTCGATCTTAGAAAAACCAATTTTGTATCTGGCTTAAAACTTGCTCGAGATTGACTGGAAGTTGAGTATGAGCCAATAAAGCCAACTCTGCAGCTCAACCTCTAGCTCGGATCGAACTATGCTCGCCCGTTTTATAACACCAGCTGAGAGTTTATCTAATTCTCGATTCTTCAAAATAAGCCATATATGATACATGCATGATCATACGCACTTGACCTTCTTGAACGCCGCCGGCGACGATAGACAGCTCTAGCGGGCAGGTCGCCTCCAGCCGGTGCACGCGGCTGTGCGGCGGGTACCTGACCTCCCCGGCAAGCTTCAGCTCCAACCGGAACACGCCCCCGGCCGCGCTCTCCTTCACGAACTCAGCCACCTCGTCGCTCCCCAACCGCGCGCTCTCGCCCGCCGCCGCCACGTGGTACACCTCCGTATCCCCGGCCGGATCCCTGGCAAGCTCTCATGTCCCTGCGTCACCCTGACACCGCCGATGCGCGCGCCGGCGAAGCGGAGCTCCGCGTCCAGCGGCGCGGGACCGATCTGCGCGAGCGAGGCCCAGTTGCGGTTGCGCAGGGCGACGGCGAGCGAGACGTCATAGGCGAGCGCGGTGCCGTTGGGCCCGGTGAGGTCGAGGCGTGCGAGGGACGCGTCCTCCACGGTGACGCCGACAGGGCGGACGAGCGCGTAGGACAGGAAGATGTTGGAACCAATCTCGTTATTAGTGTTAAGTTTAGAGTTTTCTCGTGTTAGTAGAAGCTGCGGCAGTGTGTGCACGTAGAATTGTGTGAACGTGTACACATGCAAGCTAATAGTGTGTGTTAGTTAGTTGAGTTAGTGCCTAGCTACTACGTAGTAGTCCTAGGGACCGAGTCGTGTGGCAGATAAATGTGGAGATAGAAGCGGCAGCAATTAGTTGGGGCTGCACCGTGTGTGTCGAACGTTCTGTAGTAGACTTGGTAAGTGGCTGCGCAGGTGTGTAGCTAGTTAGTGGCGTGAGTTTAGGATCAGGCCGGTGGTAGTGGAGTACGTGTGAGTCTTATCCTGTACTGGCTATTTAAGCCTGAGCAAATGAATGAGAAAAGAGGGCCTGCGGGCAGAGAAACAATGTAGCCCCTGCGTGACACCAAGGAGAAAATGCTTCGGCAAAGCCATGTTTCGTTCTCCCTGGTGCTTGTGTGCGTGTGTTCTTTCTTGAGTGTTCTTGTGTGTGTTCACGAGAGAAACATGAGAGATTGTGAGATGTAGAAGAAGAGGAGCTGCGAGTTGCAGCTCCATCAGAAGAGCACGGCCAGCACGGCCGCGAGGATGGTCAGCAGGCAGCAGCATGAGCAGGGGCAGCTCTCGCCGGCGTTGCTGCGGTGGTGGTAGTAGGACGGCCACGCTGCTCCTCCGTAGCCGTAGCCGCCGCCAGCGTCATTGCAGCAGCACAGGACGAGGCACTCGCCGCAGTTGATGTCGCCACAGTCCAATTCGCAATGCAAGTCGCTCATCGTGTACGTCCTGCACGTTGTAACTCAGCAGACGATCGGGGGAATCTGATCACGGATACAATGGGAGTAGTAATACTGTAATTGCACTGCAGGCACGCTAGAGATATCCGAGTAGGACTCCAATTTGGCATGGCGTTGCCGTCTCAAAGTCTGGGTTCGAGACACCGTGCGCGACTCGGACCAGGAGATCGATCGAGGAGGTTAATCAGCGGAAAACTTCATTGCCAGCGATTGCAGTTATGCTACTAGTTCGCCGGCCCTTGCATTTGTACGCTACTACAGGCTAAAGCAGTGGCAGTTCAAACTTCAAGTGTGACTGAACATGCTTGATCCTACATGTCCCCCGGCCATTCACAACGAAATATTTGCTTTGGAATCAAGGAGAAATCCATATAACAAGGTATTGCGCCTCAAAATATTCTATAGAACTCAACCACAGACTAAACAGGTGCATAATAAAACATCATAAATTCCAAAGAAAGAACAAACATAACATCACCTACATGGTACTCTGCAGAAACCAAATGTTTTGCAGGTGAAACAGCTTATGTAGCAAGACTGAACAACTGCCTGAGTAAGCTAAGAAGAATGTCTAATGATAAGCTCTCAAGTCTCAATCGCATCCTCGCCCTCAATGTGATCCTGAGAGGAAATTACAGCATTTTGAGTCGATGCACCCACCTGAAACATGAGTAGAGATCAGATCATGACAACGGAAGTAGTTTGTAATTCTATGCTCTATTAACACAGCCATGCACATCATTGACAAAGCATGCCAGCAATGATTAAGAAAGAAATGCAGACAAGAACATGCTATTTAAAGATAAAATAATAAAACTGCCTAGCAGGACCCTTAACTGATACTGACCTTAACTGATACCATACCATCCTTGAAAAGCGGTGTAAATGGTCACTTTTAATTATAGGAAAAAATCACCTAGATAGTGTATGATTGTATGGACTGCCATGCAAAAATTGAATCAAAACCGAGATGTACATCAAAACAAACAAAAAAGAAAATTCCATATGGATAGTGCATCTTCTTGTTCCTTTTAGTTTGGAATGTTTTTAAAGCAGAATTTGTGTTTTTATCGTTCTCATAGAGTAGATTGAATTTGATTCTGTTTATGACCTAGTATTTTGAATCGATATATCAATGCTGTGAAATTAAATATATTTTTTTCATGATTATTTGCACTACTTTTTAATAGTTGATATCATGGTATCATTTAGATGCTGGTATCACTAGATTATGTTATCGGAATCACAGCATAAAGTGTTTGCAGCAATGCTCGATTCAGAATATTTAAGGCATCTACATACAATGATACAAACCTTGACAGATAGTTATTTCTCATCTGATGTAAAATAAGTTGACTACTTATGTGAATTCAGTAGCTAGACAACTTGCACAGTTAGCATAAAGAACATCTCTCTAAGAACTAACCTCACTAGGATTTAAGCTACCTGGTTGAGCCACGTGTCACATTTTTATTGGTTGCTGCTCAAAATATTCGTGTCCACCAGATTAGCTCAGAAAAATATTATATGCATGTCTGCTGAACACAAAACTTAACGATGATTTTTGAGAGTATCTCCCGTAGGTGATGAATAATACAAATTAACCGCGTTTCACATTATCATGGGACAAAAATTCACTCCAACAGCAGCCGGTGATGTAAAAATTAGGCAATTTTTCATGATATAAAATATGGCACCGATGATGCAAATATACATCACCACAGGCGGTGCCCAAACCGCACCCGCATGTGCGCACGTCTAACTAACGCGTGAAACCTTCCTGTCTCCTACCGATTCACTTCCACTCTCCGCCGACGCCGATTTGTGTCATATCCGCCGCCCCCGTCGCCACGTACCCTCCTCGCCACATCTAGCTTCTCCCTGGCGTCCCGGCGCTGTTGCCCCAAATATGCCGCCTCTGTTCCCAATCGTCGTCGCCTCCGAAGTCGAATCCGTTGGTGTCATTTCCCCCTGCCCGTCGACGACCATCCTTGCCGTCATTTCCTCCGCCCCGCACCCCCTCCTCGAAATGTCCTTACCTCCGGCCTGCGGACATCATGCACCGAAGAAGACATGTTTAAGTCCGGCTTCAAAGACGTGTTGGTGCGGGAGTTCGGCCGCTACACCGCCGAGGTGTTGTCCGACGGCGGACACGTTCGAGAAGGCAGACATCACCGCCCGTGCGTAAGACATCACTGGTTGGAGGCTCGAGGTTTTGTGCTTGGAGCTCAACTTTCCGGATATCGAATTCTCGGAGGATGCGGAGTTCATCGACCTGTCAGTGACAAAGATGAAGACTCGGTCGGTGAAGCGAAAGGAGCAGCCGAACATCCAGGATGGCGAGCTCTGCGCGGGAGGAGTTCTATTTGGAACCACGTCCTCGAGAGGAAGAAGACGGAGTTCAGAGCTGGCTCCTCGACGTTGAAGGTGAAAAAGGACGACGAGGCTGGACCCTCGACGATGATCACCGTGGACTCTTAATCCTCCTCATCCGAGTAAAGCTCCGCTTCGTCCTCCTTAGTCGATTGTTTTGATTAGTTTGATATGTTTAGTTCAATGTTTTGTTTGGATTGTTAGTTCAAATGTTTTGTTCTATGATTAGGTCGAATGTTTATCGAAATTTTGGATGTTTTTTTGTATGAAGTGCAATATTCGGATTTATTTTAGGGAAGATGTTGGATCAGTCGCGCCATAAAATATATGACCTGTTAGAGTTGTTATTCTCGGTGCCCTACAAAATCACGTTTTTTGTGATTAAGACATATTTGGTTTTTACACAACCTATGGAAGATGCTCTAACTACCGCACAGGAATGTACGGCCCCCTTTTCTTAGAGCATCTCCAATAGCTGCCCTATTTTAGGGTCTAACTACTTCTTAGGCCATTTGAGGCCAAAAAACTTTACTCCAATAGTTTGCAATGATGTAAATTTTGTCCAATTTTATGTTGTGTATTTAATAAAAAACCAAGTGCGGCAAACTACAACATTTGGGTTGTTGTTTTATAAAAAAGGGACAAAGTGGGTACGAAGACTGCCAATTGTAAGTTTCATGTCATCATCCCGCCTCTTTTCCGGTGACCGTGCCATCTCCTTTCTCATTGATTTGGCCTCGAACCTGCCAGCTCCGCCACAACACTTACCGATTCGGCCGCGTGTCCACCACCACTTCTCGAAGGCACAGTAGGGATTCGACTTTGAGAGGTGCCGGCTCTCTCCTCACCCACGCAAACACCGCCGTTTCCCGGCTATTCGTAGCTCCGGCTGATGAGTCACCCGAGCGCCCCTCCTCTCCTCCCCCTCCTCGCCGTGCCTCCTCCTTCCCTACAAGCACGGTCACGAGCCACGCATGCAAGCTCTGCCTCCGACTGCACCTCGAACAGCCCTCGCCTCGCATGGCTCCTCTGCCTCCATGCACCAGGCGTGGGGCTCGCCTCATTCGGAGATTAAAAAAAATTAAAGTTGTTACTTTAATTTGCATTAGACGGTTTATACTACAGATACTAGACCAATACCTGAAATAGTTGCCTGAAAAGGTTATGAATTTGTATTTGGTGTGTATGAGTAAACTAATCTCTGCTCATATTAGCATGTCGTATATTGATCACTGCAATAGTACAGTCAGACGCTGGCGCAGCAAAGGCGCCATCCCCTTCTAGTAAGTACACACATGGGCACAAAATAAAATATTTGATGAAAATTAATTGTATTACAGTGGAAATCATTTACTGTACGAATAACTGGCATAATTACTGTGGTTAATATTTGGATAGAAACTAATTTGCATATTCATTGCAGGGCAGACTACAACAGATGCAGGCAAGTGGTAACAAGAACTCGCAAGCTGTAGCGGAAAGGGAAATCAATAATAAATAAGATCAAATGTAAACCGTTACCTGATCCTGTGTAGCACCATCGATCATACTAATGATGCTCATGAGTGCCTGCTTTGTAGCCTGTCGACAGTTTAATTTTATTAATTTGGCATTTAGGATATGGCTAGGAAATTTAAGCACACTATAGTACTATACCTCGGAAATATCCGCAATATTGATATGGCTAGTAAATGTAAACACGCTATAGTACTATACCTTGGAAATCTCCGCACACTTGTTGATACGAGCATCTAAATCTTCTATATCCTGCTTCTGCTCCACCAAATTAAGCCGCTGGAGGGATCTTGGTTGCTGGAGTCTCATCCAAGACATGTGTTACAACACTCATTCAAATGCACTTAAACATCATTATGCCTTAGCTCTTCAATTGGTTATAAACTATTCGAACAAAATAAGAAAAGAGCAGGTTTGCTAGTTTCATATAGATAAGGGATTACTTGATCTGGAAAGACTGGAAACGCTTGACCAATTTTCATGACTATCTGCTGTCGAATCATATCATCTGATACCTTTCGTAGTAGATCATAGAGCTGTATGCCAACACTTTGTGAAAATGCCTATCAAATGTAAACTCATTGTTAATTTTTTCCATAAAGTAACTTTCATTAAGGTAAATTTGAATGCAGCCAGCATACAATATTCTCTTGCTCCCTTTGATGAATGCGGCTCCACAATTCTTCCACCTTAGAGAGCTTGTGCTGCCACACTTTCCACTTCTTCAATTTCCAGCCTTCCCGCTGATTTGGCCTACGCACAATGCTAGCTTTCTTGTATACATCTAAACGTACAAGTGACTTCACACAGACGTAGGCTTGCATGTTTTGAGGTTTGTGAGGGCTGAAATCTAACAGCTTCGCCATCTTAAGCACTTTACTCGCGACATTCTCCGCAAGAAACTCATACGAACATAGGTAACCGTCATGACCTTGCGCCAAAAACTTTTCCCCATGATCCAAATTTGGTCCCAGAATGTAATCTGTTGCGTGAATATTGTACTTCTGGCTCCACCTTTGCTCTGCCTTGTCGTCGAGTGTCCAGATTTGCAGCTTACCAGAAAGCCTGCTGGGCTGATAACGAAAGGTTTGGGCAGTTGCTATACACATCTTCCCGTCTATCTCTCTAATCCAGTATCGACGAGGACCACCAGGAGCACAATCTTTAGGTACTGATGCTGGCAGTTGTATCCGTGCAAAACTTTCTTCACCGAGATCAAAGGACATAACAGCATGCTGCCAGTTAGCTGACATCTCTTCAGTTAGCCAATACATTGTTCCATCAACATTGATTGTTCCAGAGTTTCTTACACAGTTCAAGCTTGAGTCTTCTGGAGTCCTGATATCTTTCCATTTCTCATCACCAAGTATGTAAACTTGAATGACGTTAAATCTGCCGTTATTCACGGGGCGGCCCTCAACACAATCACCAAGAAAGTGTGTAATCTTGTATTCTTTTGTGGATGGGTGAAATCCAAAGCTATAGAACGAGAAGTGGTCACCCTTGAGATTCTTTACAGGTTTCTCCAGACGCAAGAATTCACCAGTTGCAAGGTTAGCTATCTTGATTGATGATGTCTTTGTGTATAAGCCAAGAAGCCCATTGCATGACCCAAAAAGGATATCATCAGGCCCAACCGCTGGCACTGCATATTTCGAGTGTGACCAGGCTTCATCAATCATGATAGCATCACTAGGGTAGTGTTCGCCTGCAACAGACTCTTGTCCTAAGAATAGGAGGGCAAAACGGGGCGCATGCTTGAGGTGTAATGTGACAAACTGGGGATCACGGATCAAGTTTTGCCAGGGTTTGCAGACACCAACACATGTCAATAAAGTGCTCACTGGGAGCCTCAAGAATACCCGCTCAATGAGGTCTCTTGGGAGACAGTTTATGAAGCATTCCACATTTATTTGCTTCTTTAAATTGACATCCTGAGAAACCATAGTAAGAAGCCCACAGCCTGCCAAGGCAGAAAGCTCCTGCAAAGACGCATTTTAATGAACGATAGGGGCACAGGCCATAAAGATTACAACTAAAAGTAAGTTGCGGGCAAAACAACTAGAAGCAAGTTTGGCATATTTAGGCTATGTCTTCCAAGAATTGGCAAATGAAGGAATAAGTCGTGGGCGCACAGCAAATACAGAGTCAGGTATGACATGTCTATTGACAAACAATCATGAACAATTTTCTACAGATTTGTGTAGCATGAATACACGTGTGGATATGCCTAAATAAAACAAAGTGCCTCGCCGGACAAGTTCTATCCACACACCTATGACACCCGGAGCCGGAGGGAACTAAGCATGTGCATCAGTGCAACAATCAAACAACTTAGAAATAGTTTACACCAAACTTTGGACAGCTGAACAAATGACCAATTTAGAATTACACAGGAATGAAAATCCAGATCAACTGGAAAAAACTAACTGACTAATTTCTGCCTCGGCTGTAAGTTGAGTGACTAACCTTTTCGCAAAACAAAAACAGTAATACACAAATGAATTCGCTAAAATAGAACAGTAATAATACACAGATGTCTAAACAGCTCTCTGATGCATATTCGCGTAGCTGTGGGATAACAAGTTCTTACTTGTGAGGCGAAAACAATAAACGAACAAAATGGCATGCACAAATGGACGTTTATGTGACAAATTTGGCCGAAACATTTTGGTAGGTGAAAATAGAGGGGAGAGAATGGCGGGGGTCCAGACCAGAGCTTACCGACGCCGCCTCCTACTGCAAACCAATAATACACAAGTGTGTAAACAGCTCTCTGATGCATACTCGCGTTGTGGATACAAGTTTTTACTTGTGAGGAAAAGCAATGAACGAACAAAATGGCATAGAATATATGACAAATTTCGCCAAAACATATTTTTAGGGGGAAAAAAGAGGGGGGAGAACGGCGGGGGTCCAGGCTCCAGAGCTTACCGACGGTCCGACGCCGCCTCCTACTGCAAGCCACCACGGCGGTGGTTCTTGCTGCTTCCTCACGCGCCCTCGGCTGATACTCCTCACCAGTCCAGCCGGCCGCCGTCGCCGCGCGGCTGCTCGGTGTCTAGGGTTAAACAAGTTGAAGCGGGAGAGCGCCTGCGCCAGGTTTTGCATCGGATGGGCCTGGCCCAGCAAAGGACCCCAGGCTGACAGGCCGGCCTTTGCCAGGGGAACGGATATACCCGCGTAAATTAGCCAGGCCGGATCGCGCGAATAACCGTGCTTCCAGCTTTGTTTCTTTATTTTTTTTAGGCAAGTGCTACGAGTCAGTCGGGTGTAGCAATCAATTGCTACAGCCACCTTCCGCACCGTCCGATCCACTTAAGTGAATCGATCTCGCGCGTCCGATCAATGTAGCAAAAACGTTTCGTGTGTAGCATATTTTTCGGTGCATGTAACATCGCATGTAGCAAAAAAAATTCAGAAAATGTTGTGTCCGATCTATGTAGCAAAACAAAGTCAAACACACCATTTTTTTCTCTCGTATGTAGCACTGTGTGTAGCAAAAAAAAAATCTGATCCATAAAATTTGGAGTGTGTAGCACAAATGAATGTAACATTTTAAACACAACCATGTAGCGAAAAAACACAAGCTATGTAGCAAACTCAATTTGGTAGTACCAAAATGCCTGTGAAATGTGATTTTTGAAGAAAATCAATATAGCACTTTGTCCGTCCTTATCCAACAAAAACAATACTCGTACGTAGCAAAAACCAATAACTATCACTTTTGCAGAAATCATTGTAGCACTCTGCCCGTGCTTATCCAACAAAAACCATGCTCATATGTAGCAAAATCAATAAGAACATGTAGCATCGAGAAAATCCCCAGGATGTACTAACCTCCACCAGCGGCCATGGAGCCACATCCATGGCGGATTTGAGCAGTTCAGCCACACATCTGACTCACCGGATGTCGTCTGAAACAGATCAAATCACCCCGCGTCCCTGGCTCGTCGAAGCCCGTTGTGCATATCCCGGGGAAGGATGAACGAGAGAGAAGGAACGGGGGCGTCGGCGGAGCCATGGTCGTCGGTGAACGCGGAGCACAGCACGGAGGGAGAGCACGGGCCCTGGTGGTGGTAGTCGTCGACCAGGATACCGGCGGCGGTGGAGCACCATGATCGGCGGGGCTACTGCTGCGCTCGACGGCGGTACTTCGCGGAGGAGAGTCGGGCACGAGCACCAAGCTCGCCGGCCGGAGCTTGGCGGGACGCGGGCATGGGCGTTGCGGCTGAAGCTAGGGGAGAAGACGACGGAGGGGCGAGGGTCGCGGCAGCTCCTCGGCGAGCAGCGGTACTCCACCGACGCGGGTAGCCATCCGCGATTGGATTATCCCCTCCCTGATTTTTCTAGATACAGAGGGAGAAGATAGGGAACAAGGGAACGTGCGCGGATACAAACCGACTGTTGCGTCAGTCGGTTGTAGAATAGAGTTTTCCTTTTTTTAATCTAAAAAAAACTTTGTTTCTTTTTCTTTCTTCTTTTTTTGTAAGGCGAATCCTCACTACCTCACGTGCTAAGGTTCGCAGCTGTGATGGCAAACTGTGCCCCTGACTCGCTTTATGAAATGTTTGATTCCAACCGTGCAGAATATAATCCAGAACAAGGGTTTGCAATTCCAAATATTATGTGACAAGAGCTGGTTCAGATCTTCAAATCAAAGGTGAGCGGAACTCCTCCGTCACGCAAATGCTTCACGTTCTCAAATCGACAAATATGCCAATCAGATCACAGTATCATACGTACTGACTACTAAACAACAGGTGCCATGAATATGTAAACTCGAAAGGGAAAAAAATGCATAACAAGACAGGTTATACAATCATTGTGTTCCAGGTAACAGAGCTAAACAGTCCCTCGGGGGCTAAAACAAGCAAGAGCTGAACAACTGCCTGAGCAAGCTAAGAAGAATGTCTTGATAAGCTCTCAAGTCTCAAGCCTTAGTATCGTCCTCGCCCTCGCTGTGATTCTGAGAAGTGCTGCCAGGATTGGAACTTGAAGGGTCAACCTGAAACATGAGTAAATATCAAATACAAGACATTGGTTCTTTCATTTTATCACAGGTCAGACGAAGTAAGAATGCCCATTCGAGAAAAAAGGAAGATCTGGATCCTCATTCTCATTTTCCTATTAACCTCAAAGGAAATAAAAGGCACACCGACTGATCAATTACGTGATATGTCGCTGTGAATTCAGAGCTCAAATAGAAGATTGAAAATTTGCACTGGATAGTACCGGTGATGTTTACCAATCAATTCATGTTGCCTACTCTGAATGTTCTTTGTTCCAAAACTCATCCTACTTTACTTTGTCTGCTATTTAAAGATATAGGATACAGAACAATTAAAAACCCTTATTAATTTACTTCACAACCACCCAAAGTAACTTCTACTTCTATGCTCAATTAATCATTGTTCGCTAAGTATGACAGCAAATGTATAAGAACTAGAAGGATAGGACGCGCGTTGCCGCATCCGTTCTAATACAATCGATGTTAAAAAAGTATTTTTTAGTGAAACATATATATATATATCAGTAATAATATAAAATAGTACCACTGGTTCACTCTTTTACAACACGATAAGTTAGACATTCTCACATAAATATAGAGAATTAGAGAAGAAACCCCAATTATATCACTTGTGGCAAATTTAGAAGTATATCTAGAACACTGGCCCCAAAAAGGTTAAACTCTCAAATACTTAGTTTGACGATCAAGATGCGACCATAATTATAAAAATATAATTAAAATAAAATTTTCATGGTTCTATGAAGATTTTCACAAAATAATTGAACAAACTTTCGATAATCTATAGCCAATGTATGATGTATATGATGAACATTGCATACTCAAGACATATATTAGTCAAGAGATTATTAATCATCGAGACCTCAAGAGGTCATTAATATTTTGTAATGAAATTAAGTAGACTTTGTTGACATAAATATTCCAAAATCATTAATAGTTGGCATAATTATGTCCTAAAAACTTACATCAATTGGATC
This sequence comes from Poa pratensis, assembly GCA_947311845.1. Classification (NCBI taxonomy): domain Eukaryota; kingdom Viridiplantae; phylum Streptophyta; class Magnoliopsida; order Poales; family Poaceae; genus Poa; species Poa pratensis. The sequence goes on along the minus strand of CAMZMU010000096.1, from coordinate 64,418,705 downwards.
GAGTACAGTCGATCGATATTATATAAACAGAAGAATATCCCACCGCTAGATACTAAATAGTGCACCGAAAAATAAAGCAAAGTGAAAGCGGTTTAAACCATCTTAATATATTCAAATTACATAAAATATTAATAACAAAAAAATAATGGTATGAATACCACTATTTTTAATATATATATTTAAGTGCAGGAATGCTTATCTCGATTTTATCATGTTCGCAAAATGTTTAATAAGACACGCTCATTTATCATTTTACGCTAATGAGTCGTGACTTGTCTGCACTCTAACTACTGCAGCGGAGGCTAGACACTCATAGGTCCTTTTCAGTGTATGTCCTTTTCAGTGTATGTCTTTTCAGTGTATGTATCTAACCATCTACCAAATACACACGCAATTGCTTACATAATCTGTCTCGTTCTCTTGATAATATAAGTGAGGGATAAGCAAACATAGAGAAAACGTTCAAAAATAAATACACACATCATCTTTCATTAATAATTAGGTGGCATCCAACAACGAGGTGTCTAACTCATCCTTCCACCCCTTTCATAATCAAGTTTCTGCTCACGGTCTGAACCGCAGCTTCCACCACCACCGAATCGAGCACGACTAATAGTAACAACGACATCGGCGGCCGATGCGAGAGATGACATGGGTATTCGCATGCAACTACTGCGAGAGAGATGTAGGAAGTCTTCCAGCCCACCGGTGTTGTGTGACCACCAGAATATGCACCGGCAGGGAGCGCACGTAGATTGCAAGTTGACAATAGACTTGAGACGCGACATCGGGGACCGAGGTGCCCTGTATTCCTAGGGGCTTGATGGAACCAAAGGTGTGTGTGGAAGACGGGTAAATTTTACAGTGGAATGACTATTTTTGGTAGAATACGACTCGAGGGAAAGATGGAGAGAAATGGTGTCGCACATAGTCTGTGTTATGCTATGGTGGGCGCTGGCGGCACAGAAAGTATAAGGGATAGAGTTTTAAACTCAATTTATCTCTTCTTTTTACAAATATCGAAACGATATATCCAGATTTCAGGTTCGGCAAATAAATCATACAACTAATTTATGTATTGTACGTGCTCTATAAGTTTTGTAAAAAAATATATTATTATTTTAGGCTACACAAATACGGAAATTTTGAGTAGAAAGTGGACTTATTTTTCCTATTTCGCACCATATTTATTTTTGTGCAGTTGAAAATAACAAAGTTTTTACTTAAATTTTGGCAAATATATTCAAAACATGTGTATGCGTCCAACATTTTTTTTATATATAGGTGTGAACAATAAAGGGGTGTGTATGTATCCCAAATATTTTGCCAAACATATTCAAAACATGTGTATGTGTCCAACAATTTTATCTTTTGTAGGTGTGAATAATAAAGTGGTGTGTATGTATCCCAAATATTTTATTGGTGTGAATTATAAAGTAAGATATGAGTGGGATCCGCCGTGTTATGTGGTGTCATTACCCTATTGGAGGAGATGAGAAGAAAGGAGAGGGCAAGGATTCTAGGGGGGATTGTATATGTAGAGATTGGATGAAAGCACCAAAATAGTGCGGGTACAGCTCAAAGAGCAAAGAATCAGAAAAAAAAAGTTAAAAAAGTGTAAGCTACGATGTACAGAGCTAGAAGGCTACAGCTTACAGGTCTGGACTCTGAATACCGAGCGTGGGGAGGCAGGCGGGCAGCTTGCGCACAGTCTTGGCACCAGCGACCATCCACAGATCAGCTTCAGGAAAAATGTCATCGACCAGCCCATCTACCAAAGGCTGTGCATCATCAAACACACAAGCATTTCTCAAACTCCATAGGCGACCAGAGTGATAACTGATAAGAGATCGATCCCCTTGTATCTTTGAGCTGACAAAAGCAATGGACATTACCTCTAAATTTGCAAAACCAGAAACGACATTACGATAAAGATACGAGGCGAGCCTGAGCGTCAACCATCGTAACAGTACACACAAAAGGGTATATGCTCTGAAATTATCAAACCGGTACAGTGCAGGAACACCAATCATACAAGATGTACATATACAACTACCAGCAGTTTGCTATTATTTGTAGGAAATTAATGGTAGATACCATCCGACCAAGCCATTTATGTTCAGGCAGAGCACTTCAACCCAGACAGTTACATTGGCATCCCCAATACTAGAGGTCACAGATGAGTTTTTAGGACGAAACTGCAGATGCCGCAGGTTCGTTGTTCGCAGCTTCAGCCCCCCAGAACTCAGTCTTTTTGCCCGTCTTCGAAACAGTCTGAAGAACAGCATCTGGCGTTACATTACCCTTCACAGTGACCTTCTGTGCATCGATGTCTACGTCGAAAGACTCGACACCTGAAGCAACCACAAGTCAAATGAATATGATTAGATTTAAATGTAGATCTATGTAATGACAATAATTCCCCTGTCTTGGAACAATCAATTCCCACAGGAATCCATAAATAACTGGGCGTCATGCAGAACCCACGGGACACATGAATAATGAATTCCATACGAAATAGTTCGATACGCACAAGAATAAAAATCACGCATCCTAATATTTTAAATGGGAGCCATTTCATCCAGAACACTGCTTAAGACATAGATACATGTATGCGCTAATCAACCGAACTATGCAGTTAGGATGCAGGAAGTATTGAGCTAACAGTCGTTAGCTTAACCATGATATCTTCAAACAATCTCCTTTAGACCAACAAAACATACCAAAGCTGAATGCCTTTAGGGAGGCTGACCTTTACCTTGTGCATTGGTGATTTTGGAATCTAATATTCTGTAATCATTTTGTTACAGCCTACCAACAGTTCAAACAGGAACGTGATTTCAAAAAGTCACCGAATGTTAGTGGGGCCTTAATAACAGATTACTCTGACAACTAGCTGCCATCAGAAAATATGGTAAATCATGTCAAGTGTCTTAAGATTTCCATGCCAAAGCAATATAAACAGGGTGTCAACAATAGCCCGATGCAAAGCTTGACCAGGGTACATTCATATTCAGATTGGTGAATGAATAAAATGGTGTATGAATTCCAGGTACGTGGTTTTAACCAAAGAAATAAAAATCAATAACAGGAAAGTTATAAGTACCTTCCATTTTGCCGAGAACCCGCTTGACAGCTCCAACACATCCTTGGCAGGACATGCCAACCTTGAGTTCAACAGTCTGCATCACAGAACCGATTTTATAGTTCTGGAAGAATTATGTAACGTTCTAATAATAATTTTCATTTTCATTTTCAGTGCATAAAAGAGCCGAATGCGGGACTATCTCTTCTAGATCGGGTGCACAGTTTAAGTCCAACAATTGCACCATGGTTGAGAACATCTACAAAATCTTGCTTCCAACTGAGCAATCATGAATAATCTCCTATTGATTTTTTCGAGGCACAGGATTGCATGAAAAGAACTCCATAGGACAGGAGTTTTCAAAAGAGTCTGTGTCGGTAAAATTTTCAGAAGACTAACATCCTGCAGAAGTCCTATGAAAATCCTTTATTATTAAAAAAAATCTAACAGTTGTGAACCTTCAGTAAGCATGTAATGATTTGTATCACATGATGGAGATCAAAATTGAATTTCTCAGTGGCCCTTGGGTAGCTAGGTAGGTAGGGTGACTGTCATGCTCCTAAATTTAAGAGAAACTGACGAGCATGCAGTTTCGTTGACCAAAGCACCGATGAAGTGGCTGAGCCCCAAAACCGCGTGTCCAATCAAGCAGATGCCTGCCACCCGAACAATACTACTAGGTTCCCCGGCCAGGATGAACATTTCTGAATGAATTAACACCTAAACCGTAGTTCTAGAGCTCTACTTCGAAATTACAGACAGCTCTCGACTTGAGGAGGACACGGAGACCTGTTAATCGACCTGGAAACCAAACCTAGCATGCTAGCGCCCCTCAGTCGAATCGACCTGCTGGGCTATCAGATCCTGCGTCATAATACATGATTACTCGGGATCCTAGACGTCGGAGAAATCTAATAACGACGAGGAGGTGTGACGATTACCTGCGACATGGCGGCGCGCGAGATGGGTTGGTCCGCGGACGGCTGAGGCGCAAGAGCGATCGGGGAAACTCTGTGGCGGAGGAGGGGCTGGACGACGGTTTGCTGCTCCGGCGCCCGGCGGGGAGTCAATAAATACGGAGGAGGTGGCGTGCAGGCGATGCTCCGTTTTTTTTATTTCTGGGACCAACGGATGGGATGCACGATGGCTTCCTTTGACTTTCACGTGGGCCCATGGAGATGGTGCGGACGGACGCGCTGACGGTGGCCGTTGCCGCCGCGTCCTGGAGGTCATGGAATAGGTCCAGGGGTAAAAGATTCTTTTGAATGTTAGCAGGAGCACTGCTAAATTCATTTATTAGAAGAAGAGTAGTAAAAAAGGCTAAAAAGCCAAACAATAAAACTGGTGAGACAGGCCTCAACCAGGATCAAAAGGGATGGTTGTCCCAGCCAAGTTCCACAACAAAGCCTCATCCCTAATTCTACCGACAAGAGCCTCAACAGTTAAATGCTCTTTTTGAAAAATCCGTCTGTTCCTCTCACGCCAGATCTCCTAGGAAGCCAGCATTAGAAGAGATTGAGTCCCTTTCCACTGGCTATGGCTTGATTGAGTTGCACACCGCTGTAACCAGGCGTTAATGGAGCCAATCCCATCCCATGCTTGGGGAAGAAGACATGTCAGCCGCGACTGTCGAGCGAGTTGCTCCCAGACGAGGTGAGACCAGGAGCACTCGACAAGGAGGTGCAGCGGTGTCTCAAGGTTACGCATACAAAGTGGACAAAAGTAGTCATTTTTCCAGCCCCTGCGTAGTAGAGCATCTGCCGTTAAAATCCTATTCATGGCCGCAGTCCAAAGAAAGAACCGGCACTTCCCCGGAGCCCAGCCCGACCAAATAATGGGCGCAAAGTCGGACGAAATCGAGCCCTCAAATTGGGCCAGATACGCCGAACGCGTAGTGTACTTCCCGGTATTCGTGAGACGCCATCTGATCGAGTCCTCAACCTGAGGCGACAGCACCGTCGCGTCGAGGAGCGAAGCGAGACGCTGAAGCTTAGATAACATCTCCGGCTGTAGGCCCCGACTGAGGTCAGCGAGCCATCTATTGCCCAAAAGCGCTTGCTGAACAGACCTGTTCTTGCGGCACGAGATCGCGTACAGGGTTGGAGCGATGACACACGGTGCGAGCCCCTGCAGCCAAGAGTCCTTCCAGAAGTTTGCGATCCGCCCGTTACCAAGAGTGATTTCAGTGGCTGCAGCAAAGAGACACCTGTCTGTCTCGTCACAAGGTATATAAGAACCCGTCCATGCACGATCCGGCACCGTCCAAGCAAACCACAACCAACGCAGCCGCAACGCCCGGCCAAACTTAGTGAGATTGAGAACGCCAAGGCCACCATGGCTCTTCGGGCGACAGACGATGGGCCATTGTACCCTGCAGTGGCCTCCTTTACAGGTTCCCTCGCCTCTCCAAAACCATGCCCAGCAACGCTGCTCAATTCGTTCGATCACCCAAACTGGCAGCTTATGTACAGTCATCATGTAGATTGCAACCGAGGAGAGGACAGACTTCAGCATCACTAGTCGTCCCTCTCGAGATATGAGAGCACCCTTCCAGGAGGCGAGCAGCGCATCAATTTTGTCGAGTAAGGCTTGGAAATCCTTCTTTCTCAAGGCATGAAGGGAGAGCGGCATCCCTAGGTAAACTGAAGGAAATTCTTTAGCAGCAAAACCAAGAGGCTGCAGGATGTTATTTATGTCCAATCCTTGACACTGAATCGGCAAGGCCGAGCTCTTCTCAAGATTAGTCACAAGACCGGTGATGTTGGCAAAGCTTGTGAGAATCATTCGGATGAGGCTCGCATCAGAACGCGAGGGGTTAATGAAAAGGGCCACATCGTCAGCATACAAGGATGCACGGACAATGGAGCGTCTCTCGGGTAAAAGATTCGATGAGTTGTCTAGTGGTGTATGTATCTATCTATCTAAACTATAATGCGTCCTAACGACCGTACGTAACGTACGTACGTCGCGTGTGCTTCTCCGATCGATCGTGTGGGCCGGCCCAGCTGTAGATCGTTCAGCAAACCGAAATAGTCGCTGAAATCCGGACCGAATACACCATCGGAGTTGAAATCTTGATCGATGTCAGATTAAGAAAGGGCTGTTCTGAGTGGATGAGGACGGCGGCTGCGCGACGTCGTGTTGGCGTGTGTGCGCGTGTCGCCTTCAGCGTGCTCACCGCCGTGCTCTTGCTCGCCGGAACCAGCTACCTCGCATCCCCGGAGGTTCCATGGATTCGAGCTCCACCAGTCCAAATCGATGGAGCCGATGCGGTAAACGGAGGTCGCCAGAGGCGCTGCACCGGATGACAGCCCGCCCGACCGCGCCCTCACCGACGGTAGCGTGGAAAGCACCTCCGTGGCGGCGTCGTGCCAAATAGCTGGCTTAACACGTGGCCGCTCGGCAGCAGCAGGGGCCAAGCGCTGCCCCGCCGCCGGCTTCGCCTCCCCTGGCCGCGGTCGGCCGCCGCCGTCCCGTCCCCGCCTTCGCCCGGCATCCCGACGCGCCCAACGGCCAGGTACGATGACCACCATGCCTCCGGTGCGCGAGCTAGAAGAAGACCTACAGGCTACAGGGAACCAATCGATCCATCTGAGCTAGCTAAGAGCGTAATCCACTATTTAATCTGCCGCCCGGGGCAGCAGATAGGTAAGTTTCGCCGACCATTTTCTCCAAAACCACAACTCCGTTTAAATTTATTTAATTTCCTAAATTCCTATATTTTAAAAGCCGATCAGATGGAAATCAAAAACTTAATTTGCTTTTTCCGGCCCGTTACAACGCACGGTCATGTTTGCTGTTACTTATAACATGTCTACATTTTTATCTTCGCACATGATAGATTCACACTCCACTGCCTTGATCCACTTGGCTACATCCGCCCCTTATCCAGCTAAAGGATTTTTCTCTTTTTTCCATTCATTATTATTCTATTTATTATGACCTCCATATTTCGATCCAGATATAGGAAAGGGACTAAGGCTTCCTTGGTTTGGATTGTACATAATATAAAATATATTTCATGATAATTCTAATAGCATTAAATTTAGATTGTAGATGTTTATATTTTTCAAATATCTATTATAATTTAAAGAATTACTTTCACTAAACGCATGAGGCAAAGCCTTTACTATTAAAGCTGGGTTGGTGGTGTTACATCTTCCGTGGTGTCACACTTCTAACTAACTAAGACTAGACACAATGGGGGTATCATAGGTGGTATCATGCATGCCATATTGGCAAAAAAACTGACGTGTCACTGCAATTAATGATGAGAGAGGTGATAGTAGTATCATAGGTAGATACCGTAACATAACGAATTCCAATGCAATATGAGTCTACAACCTAATAAATATAGCATTGTATGATACCACAATTATGTTACTACCCATTGTGTAGGTAGTAACATAGACTAGTATCATATGCATGATACTAGTATATGATACTCCTCATTGTGACTAGTCTAACTACGAAAATGCCACCGCGCTCAAATCTCACCGACCGCGCACGACGGGTGCCCCTTCCTTGATTTTCTCATCCCGTTTGTTTGTCTCATGCAGGGACGGATGCCCTTGATTTTCTCATGCTGTTTGTTTGTCTCGTGACACCTCACGCTCGATCCAATCTACTCCCTTCCTCTCAGGTGCTAGGATTGGAGAGATGGCTCATCAGCCGCCGCAGGCCGCAGTCTCCCGTCCCGTGCCGTCGCCTTCCGAGGCCTCAATGTAATCGATCATGTATCGTCCCAGGCCTCTCCTTTCTCTAGCTGGCTCCACCTAAATCTGATCTCATAGTATGTCTCCATCGCCGAAAAGGTCAATACCTGATGCGCCAAGGTGTTCGTCCAAGCGGATATGAGCGCCAGCCCTCGCCGTGGATCGCGAGCCTCAACCCTTGCCCGAGCTCGCCGCCATCTCACTCCATCGTCGATGCAGCGGCGCAGCAGAATGCGCGTGTTCCACGACTTACGCCTTCGTGAGGTTGACAACCCTCCTTCCTCACGCTCACCTTCTTCTCCACCGCTCCTAGACCTCGGCTACCTGCTCCTCATCAGTATTACCGTGCTCTTCTATTTCAACCACAACACGCAAGCCCAGCGAGAGTGATGTAAGGAAGGGGAGAGCCAACGACTCCTTTGGTTCACACAAGCACACCGCAAATTTATCCATTTTAAGTCTGACATGTTTCGAGGTGGCTGCTTTAGGAGTGGAAAACATGATAGACTGGTTGCATGGAGGAGGTCAGGTAAGCTGATGGTATGGACCCTATGCCCTATGGTACACTGCCAACTAACAAATTTCTGTCTGACCCGTTTTAGATGTATTTAGGTTGGTATATCTGTGCAACAAACAGCAGAAGCAAAGAAGAGACATGCTAATGAGATGGCTAAAGAGAACTGTAAGGTAATTCACATTAGAAATGGTCCTTTGACATTCTCCCATAGTGCTATCGTTGTATTAACAACCAGTGGGTTAGTTTAGTTGATGTCCTTTTGTTGCATTTGGTACATGCTAGCTAACTGAATCCACTCTCTACATATAAAATTTCTGGAGACAACATGTAACAATCGTTAGATAATCGAAAGGAGCATATATGCTTGAAAGTTCAGGGAAGTCTTTGACTTTGCTGACCAGTTAGAAACTAACAAGCAAGGTTTTAAATAGCCGGCTATAGCCTTTCGAGAGGCTTCGCGCTACGGCTATGGCCTTCGTAGGCTATAGTGATAATAGCCGCTAATAGCCCAACTAAATTGATTTAGCCCTGATTTAGCCTCATAGCCGCTAAATTTCTGGCTTAGACGCCCAAAAAGTTTGGACCAAAATTGTCCGCTCAATCATATTTGGAGCAAAACTCAACCCTATATTGTTTTTGACATGTAATATGGGCATAGAACTCTATCTTGAACTACATTTAGTACTCTAGTTATTCGTATCTCTTTTTTTTTTTTTTTGTGCGGGAAGATGACAACTTCATTGATGCAACATTCTTACAGAAAAACCCAGGAAACAAAGGAAATTACAAAGAAGTCCTCCTGAGCTCCAGCATCGCCGGCGACCAGAACGAGAGAGAAACGCGCCGCTGCCTCTGCTCGTCCACACGCCAAGGATCGACGAAGCATCCCCAAGGCCACCGGGAAGTTCCAAACTCACCGCCCCCGGAGGGGTAACGCCCTGGTCCATCGGTTCCGCTGCGTCGCACCACGCCGTCGTCGTCTTCAAGTTATTAGCTACCCAGATCCGCCGCACAGGATCTGGTCGGGGAAGATCGCACCGCCCGGATCCACCGATCCGCGAACGGTGAGGAAGCAGTCGCCTGACCGCGGAGCTCCGCCGAGCGCCGCCGCCGAAGGGGTCGCGAACCTGCAGCAAACACAACACCGGCGCCACCACCACCTCCAAGGCACCGCCGGCTGCAAACCCTACAGACCCTACACTATATACAACCGAGAGACGGGGATCCCCCGCCCTCCCGCCGCCGGAGCGGCCGGCGGAGGGCGAGAGATCCGTCGAGACTACGGTGGCGAGGTGGATCGGCGGGGAGGTCCCAGAAAATCGCCCTCTGTTACTGTGCGGGAGAGGGGAAGACGACCTTGGCTTCGTCTTACAGGATAGTTATTCGTATCTCTTATATGTGAATATGTTATGTATCAGTAAATTAGTGATATATATACGAATACGCGCTCTTAAAAGTTAATTTTCTATCATTATATGTCAAAACGGCTATAAGGTCATAGCCGCGCTATAGCCCAGCTATAACCTTTCATAGCTTTCAAAATCACCGGGGCTAAATGCAATAGCCGGCTATTTAAAACCTTGCTAACAAGTGAAAGTCCTTCAATTTTTGCCCTCGCTAGATAAATAGTATTTGTAACCTTGTTTTGGTGTAATTTTGTTGGCCAGGCTATGAATCTGGATTGCAGGACTTACTTAACGTCTCACCAATTATTAGGTCTCAGTGTTCAACAAGTTTTATTCTGTTGTACGTAGTGCTGCTTGCAGAGTAAAATTATTGAGCTCTATGAGCTATATAATACTGAATCATAGGATTCCTCTTGCAGGTCTATAAGCCAGTGGAGGAAGAGGAGGATGGTCAGTTACAGGTAACAAAGATAATATTCCTGGTTATCCTGTTGTCTTGTAAAAGGGTATCCGGTTATTGAGTTTTATATTTACTGGGCACAAGATAGGTATGCTATACTTAAAATATACTAGGATTGATTTCTTACAAAATTGAGCATTTTCGTTTACTTTTGCCATCATGGGCTTCTAGGTTCTGAAAACTTCAATGCTAAATGTGTTAGTACTTTGAATGTATGCATTGTTTGTCACCTTTTTCTAGGTGAACAATGTATCTCCCGACCGTATTGTTATTTTCTTGGTACATACTTCAGTGCTTAGTTGCTTACACTATAAATAATGATACTTGACCGCAGTCTATGGATCAAGCATAATACCAGCCTGATATGGCAATGCGCATATTATGTGGTTGCATCAAATTATATTTGGATGAGTGTTTCACAATTAAACAGAGTGCTATCAAACTTTAATTGGTGGCATTATCTCAATATGCAACTGCAGGTGAATTCTCATCTTTCACCTAGGCATATCTTGCTTACCAGTATTAGGAAACCTAGACCGTATACTCGTATCCGAGTTGTAATCGTGTTGTACACCTGTGATTTATCTATATAAAGCAAGGGCCAGCCGTGGGGCTAACCACGGCACACAGAATCGATCTATCGATCATAATTTGGTATCAGAGCGAGCGCTCGAGTCCTCTTCCGCGAGCAGCCGCGATTACTTTTCCGCGTCGCCGCGAGTACTTCCGCGCACCGTGAGTTCCTCTTCCGCGCACAGCCGCGAGTCCAGGGAGCCCATCACGCTGTCGCCATGTCGCTGACAACCTCTGCCGCTCAATCCTCTTCCGCCGTCGGCGTTCTCCCGGCCGGCGAGCCCAACACCATTACCGTCCGCCTAGACCGGAGCAATTTTCTCCTCTGGAAAACCCAGGTCATTCCCAACCTCACGGGATCGGGACGGCTCGGGTTCATCGATGGAAGTTCACCTGCGCCGCCGACGACAATCACCACCGGCACCGGCGCGGAAGCAAGAACCGTCGCGAATCCTGACTACACCGCATGGGTACGCGCGGACCAGCGCGTCCTGAGCGTGCTCCTCGGCTCCATGACCGAAGAAATTCTTGCCCAGATGGTCGGGCGCACAACCTCCGCCGTCGTCTGGAGTTTTCTCACCTCCATGTTCTCCGCCCAAGGACGGGCGAGTACACGTGCCTACCGTCGCAAGCTAGCGACGACGCAGCGGCATGACATGAGGGTGGCTGATTACTTTCACCTGATGAAGGGATTCGCCGATGCAATGGCGACCGTCGGAGCTCCGTTGCCCGATGAAGAGCTGATGACTACATCCTTGCCGGCTTGGGCAGTGTCTTTGCTCCCCTTCAAGCATCGCTCAATGTCTTCTCCAACACCAACCCCAACGCCACCATCCACCTTTCAGACTTCTACGCCATGCTCGTCTCGCATGAAGCCATGCAGGATACGTCGGGGCATGAGATCGACTACTCTTCTTCGGCCAATGCCGCCCGCCGCGGTGACTATGGCCGCACCATCGCCGGCGATCGCCCCGGCGGTCAGCATGCAGGCGGCTACCCAGGAGGCAATGGCGGCTACCCAGGTGGTCGTTCAGGCGGCGGCTACCAGGGTGGCCAGAGCGGTGGTTATCCGGGTGGACAAGGCTACTACGGCCAGGGCAGTGGCCAAGGAGGCGGCTACTATGGTCAGGGCGGTGGCCAAGGGGGCGGCTACTACGGCCAAGGAGGAGGCCGCAACGGTGGCGGTCCAAACGGCGGCCGTGGTGGTGGTGGTCGAGGAGGATGACGCTCTCGACTACGTTGCCAGTTCTGCGGCATCTGGGGGCACATTGCTCCGGACTGTCGCAAGTACAATCAAGGTCAAGGCAATGACACTCGCTCCGGCAACGCCGCCTCCACCAGTCAGAATCATCCCGAGTATCAGCCTCATTGGCTGATGGACACCGGCGCCACTGATCATCTCACCCACGACATGGGGCGGCTTCAAGTTCATGAGCCATATCACGGCAGGGATCAAGTCCAAGTCGCCAACGGTGCAGGTCTGTCTATTTCGCACATTGGTCACTCTCGTTTAGCTGGTTCTATGCAATCTTTAGCTCTTAAAGATATTCTTCATGTCCCTAATATTAGAAAAAACTTGCTTTCTGTCCATAAAATTGTTAGTGATAACAACGTCTTTATCGAGTTTCATCGTGATTTTTCTGTGTTAAGGACAAGGCAACGAAGAAAATCGTTCTTCAAGGTAGAAGCCAGGGGGTCTGTATCCTGTTCCGTTTCATCGGGCGTCGTCTTCTACTCGACATGCTGTTTGTGATGCATGTCAACGTGCTAAAAGTCATCAATTACCATATACGCATTCTCATCGTGTTTCCACTACTCCTCTTGAGCTTATTCATACAGATGTTTGGGGGCCTGCGATGTCCTCCTCTAGAGGTTATAAGTATTATGTTAGTTTCGTTGATGACTATAGCCGTCATTGCTGGATCTATTTACTTAAACATAAATCTGATGTTGAAAATATTTTTATATCTTTCAAACTCATGTAGAGCGTTTTCTTAACACTAAGATTCGTGTTGTACAGTCCGATTGGGGTGGTGAATATCATCGCCTAAACGCTTTCTTTCGACGCACCGGTATACTCCACCGAGTGTCTTGTCCGCACACCTCCCAACAAAATGGCATTGTAGAGAGTAAACACCGACACCTTGTCGAGACTGGGCTAGCTCTTCTTGCCCACTCCTCTCTCCCTTTACGATATTGGGATGAAGCTTTCCTCACCGCATGTTATCTCATTAATCGGATGCCCTCTCATGTTCTGCAAAATGTCTCGCCTCTAACTCGGTTGTTAAATCAAGCCCCTGATTATTCTTTCCTCCGCACTTTCGGATGTGCATGTTGGCGTAGTCTTCGCAAGTACAATTCGCGTAAACTAGAGTTTCGTTCCAAAGTGTGTGTGTTTCTTGGCTATAGTCCTATGCACAAAGGCTACAAATGTCTCGATCGTAGCACTGGTCGGATATATATCTCTCGCGATGTCGTGTTCGATGAAACCGTGTTTCCTTTTGCTACACCTGGAGTTGTTGTTGATGTCTCATCTTTACATCCGGTGTCGTTTCCTGCAAAAGAGCCAGCTATTCAGGGTCCCAATATGCGTAATTATGACATGTCCTTGTTATCGTTTGATGCACCTGGTATTTCTTGTGATTTCCCTGTGCAGGTTCCGGTTCCAGCACCAGCACCTGATGTAATCGACGTACACGCGACGTCCGCACCGGACGTGCATGCAGCTCCTTTGCATGCCTCGTCGAGCGAGCCGTCAGAGCAGCCTTCGTCGCCCAGCTCCTCTGGTGGGCCGTCTTCGACTCCATCGCCCAGCTCTCCTCATGGGCCATCTTCGAGCCCATCAAGCCATGGGCTGGATTCGCCGGATCAAGCGACGCTCTCTAGCGCTTCGTCGTCTGTCGACCACTCCGTGTCTCATGCGGCTGATGCTTCGATTGATCAAGCACCGCCAGTGCTCCTGCCTACTACTCGAGTTGTTACTCGCCGTCAGAACAACATCCATCGTCCGAAGAAGCTCACTGATGGGACTGTTCGGTATGATCCCTATCGCCGTCGTCAAGCTTTTCTTGCGGTTCCTACTTCTCATCGCACCACCCTCTCTGAACCGGCTTGGCGTACTGCTATGGAAGATGAGTTTGATGCTTTGCAGCGAAATCAGACATGGCGTCTTGTTCCGCGTCCTCCTGGCACTAATATTGTTGGCAGCAAATGGATTTTCAAAACCAAGTATCGTCTGGATGGATCAGTTGACAAGCATAAAGCTCGGTTAGTTGCTCGTGGCTTCACTCAACAACATGGTATTGACAATCATGACACCTTCAGTCCTGTTGTTAAGCATGTTACCATTCGTCTAGTTTTATCTCTTGCCGTCTCTCGTGGGTGGAGCCTCCGTCAAATTGATGCCAGTAATGCATTTTTTCATGGTTTTCTTGAGGAAGATGTGTATATGCAGCAACCTCCTGGTTTTGAGGACTCTAAGTATCCGCAACATGTCTGCAAACTTCAGCGTGCTCTCTATGGTCTGAAGCAGTCTCCTCGTGCATGGCATGCTCGGCTGAGTGACAAGTTACATGAGCTTGGTTTTATCCCCAGCAAGGCTCACACATCCCTATTCATATTCTCGCATGGTGAGGTCACTATTTACATGCTGGTTTATGTCGACGATATTGTCATTACGGGCTCCTCCAATGCTGCTGTTGATCGTCTCGTGGAAGTCTTTAAGCTTTTCCTATCAAGGACATGGGGCATCTTGATTACTTTTTGGGCAGTGAGACTTCATATACTTCTGCGGGCCTGCGTTTGTCACAGCACAAGTATGCTTTGGATCTTCTTTATCGTGCCAACATGGAAGATTGTCGTGCTGTTCCCACTCCGATGTCCACTTCTGCTACACTCTCGTGCGGGTGGTACCAGTTTGTCAGCTGATGATGCTTTTCGTTATCGGAGTTTGGTTGGGGGACTACAATACTTGACGTTAACACGTCCTGACATACCATTTACGGTGAACAAGGTTTGCCAGTTTCTTGCCCAGCCTACTACAGTCCATTATGAAGCCGTTAAGCGGATTCTTCGGTACGTCAAAGGTAATGCGTCTACTGGTTTACTGATTCAGAAGTCTGAGTCTACACTTCTGAATATTTACACGGATGCGGATTGGGCGGGTTGTCCTGATGATCGTCGGTCTACTGGAGGGTTTGCTATTTTTCTTGGGCCCAATCTTGTATCTTGGAGCTCTCGTAAACAACCCACGGTGTCCCGCTGTACAAGGCTCTTGCTAATGGCACAGCTGAAGGAACATGGATCCAGTCTGTGCTCAAAGAACTTGGTGTTCTTCAATCCAAGTCACCGGTCTTATGGTGTGATAATTTGGGTGCCACCTATTTATCAGCAAATCCGATGTTTCATGCTCGCACCAAGCACATCGAGATTGATTTCCACTTCGTACGCGAGAAGGTTGCTTCGGGTGCTCTTGACGTACGGTTCATTGCTTCTGGAGATCAACTTGCTGATATCTTCACTAAGCCAGTCACTCATGAGTTGCTTAGTCGATTTAGTACCAATCTTAACCTTTTACACGACGGTTTAGATTGAGGGGGTGTATTAGGAAACCTAGACCGTATACTCGTATCCGAGTTGTAATCGTGTTGTACACCTGTGATTTATCTATATAAAGCAAGGGCCAGCCGTGGGGCTAACCACGGCACACAGAATCGATCTATCGATCATAATTACCAGGCGTTGTGAAAGTTTACATAATGTCATAGGAAAAGTTGGTGATGGAACTTTCCTAAGGTTGTGCTTCTATGAATTTTAATTTGATACCTTCAGATGATACTATGCTTAAATTTATCATTTTGAGTTATGCAACTCACAGGAAAATAGTAAAATATGTGGAAATTTTGCATTACGAATTCTTTTTTTTAGAACCATGCAAAAGCTTTGCATGTATTATATTAGAAGAGGGAAAACCACCAAAGTGGCTGATGTATTACAGAAACAAAAACAACCCGACCAAATAGTGTAGACTACTACCCCGACCAGACATGAAGGCCTTAAACCTCCCCCTAAAACCACCAGGTGAGAGGCATCATCTTAAACTCCAGGGAGATTCAAACGACCAGCACTAGCAATCGACCAAAGCTTGGCTTACTGTTACTGTATCATTTTACAAAGTCCACCTCAACATGCCTGATAATTGTGCAGTGAAGATGGAGACTTTTATGCAGCGAAACCAGCCAACTTTGTTGATAAGCGCCTCAAATCTGAGAAAATAGCAACCATAAGTAATTACCTTAAACTGAGTACCACGTCACGTGCCCTGTGAATTGTGCTTCTTGTGTAGACCTTGACTTCTTTTTTCTTTCACCCTGTTTTGTATATGAAGTGAACCCGGAATCCTCAATGCCGACTCAATTGTAGTACCTAATTAACCTCTTTTGCTTTTTATTCTATAGAAATCTAGGTACGTAATCAACCTGAAGAGAAGGATCACACGTGAACACCAAGAACAACCTAGGTACCTGGCCCAAGACCTCAAGCACACATACCAACCAGCTTCATTCCATTCTTTGAAAGTAAACTCATTATTCCATTTTTATGTATGAAAAATATTTCTCTTTTTTGTAATATTTGTCTAAACTTGATGTTTGCATATCTTGCACTATAAGAAGTTTTTCTTTGGAGTGACGTGGCTGTCGGAAGTGAGGAGGCACAACTCAACCGGATCATCAAGCCGGCGTTCAAGAGTATCGAGGTGCGTATGCGGAGCTAGATTCATGTTTCTCCCTCCTTCCTCTGAAGATTTAAGTGTCATGTTGAATGCAAGAGAAAACTAATCAATGTGGATTTTGTCTTGCTGAAGTTAGAGCTTGCGTTTGTATATGCATTTCCGGAGCATTCGGGCAAGATCTGCAAAGCCAGACCGTATCTTACTATTGATTCCATGAGAATCGGTTCACTTCATCAGCGTCGAGAATCATAGAGGACATGAAGATGTGGAGTTTGCAGGTTTAGTTGTGGGTGTAGGTGAACATAACCTGACGCGATTGATCGCTTAAGTAGACAGGTGGGTGTGTAACGTGTGTTGCTGAGAACCATGCTGATCGCAGCCTGGAGAGGATTTTGTACCTATCTCTTTCATCACTAGCAGAAGAAGCATGTTGACAAGGTGCGGGTGTGAGTGACCCTGTGGCGGGTTTAAACGGTGGCAGAACGACAAGGGCAATGGGGTGACTGCCTTGTGTGAGGCATGGCCACAAGCGTTAAAGACAAGCTTTTCTCGCCATACCAAACTTTTTTTCTTATTTGGAGGTACAGCTTGTTCAGTTGTATCAACCAACTAGGCAAATAATGTGTAATGCAGAGTCTGTTTGGTCTGTACTCATGAGGGTATTTTTAGAAAATAGGTTTTGGAGAAAAGCTATATTGCTAAAAATCTATGTAGCATAACTCAACGTTTGTTCCGAACATCGATATGGACATGCAAATATGTCAATTGTTATGTATGGAAGGGAAGAACGTATTTAATAAACTCTTTAGTTAGTATTGTTGACTATGTGTGAATACTAGATAAGATCAATTTTGCAAATATGTGCTTATTTTAGCTTACTGATAATGATAATTGTTGACATTTGGATGAGATGTTTAGTATACTTTTGAAACAACCTAAAATTATGTGCATTGCATTGGACGTGCAACACACAATATTTAGCTTGATAGTGTTCCCTTTTAGTAGCATGAATCTACCAATGGTTAGAGTCTCGGTCACAGACTAATGACCTAATATAATATTTATGCCCCCGTTGCAACGCACGGGAAAATCACTAGTAATTATAAATGGAGGGAGTGGTAGTTTTTTGTGGAGAGGAGGGAGGAGCAGTCAGCGCCGTGCCGTGATGGGTGACGGATGGGGAAGTTGTTCTTTTTTTTTTTTTTGCAGCGACGAGCGGTGGGAAGTCTGCTAGCAGCGCAACGACGTAATCCGGTCTTAAGTTGGGAATCATGGAAGATGGAACCCTCCGGAATTATCTGGGAGAATTAAGTTATCTAGTAACAAGGAGGATGATGGTGACTGGCCACTTCATTGAGAATCTCGGATTACTCAAAAGTCAAAACCCATGCATCTGGACATGTCTCACTGTGTAAGTTCACTTATTTCTGTCCATATGCATTTCATATTAAAAATACCTAAGATGTTTTATAATTAGGAAGAAGTAGTTCACAGCCATGCTTTGTCCGGCACTTACACATAAAAATGTGCAATTTTAGAGCATCTTCACCGGGCCTCCAAATGTGTGTCCAGCACCCCTCAATTGGACCTCCTTTGGGGTGCCGGACATGTGTCCGGCCAACACTTGGAAGCCCTCCACAGCGGCACCCCCCAAAGCAGGCACCCCAAACTTTTTTTTTTTAATTTTTATTCATTCAAACTTCGGCTCTACAATCATTCATTCAAACGAGATTTAACAAACTTACAATTTCGAATTTAAACGAGATTTAACAAACTAAACCTAGACTAGGCGGAGAGAAGGAGGCCTATGCAGTTTCTCGCCAACCAATACACGCGCCGGCTGGGAGAGAGATGCCACTTCATGGCCTGCTGGCGAGGAGAAAGATGTTGCCTTCGCCCGGTTCATGGCCGGCCGAAGGAGAAGAAGATGAGAACCAAGCGCCGGAATCATCAAAAGACTTGCATGCCTCGATGATCCGGCGCCGGGATTTCATCTTCTATTCCCGTCGGCTACGGCCTTTAGAAACGTTCCCGCCGGCTCTCCCAGATCAAGGGCTCCGGCCTTGAGGAACGTCCCGTAGCCTCGGCTGAGCCGGCTGAGGCTTCTGGTTTCGCCGGCGCGTGGCATTCGATTTACCGACTTGACATGCGGCGGGGCGTTTGATGGGAAGCCTCTTCGGCTTGCGGCGCCCCTTTCTTCGGTGATGGCGACACTGCTGCCCAAGATGCAGCCGGTTGTAGAGGCAGATCGGGCAGCTCAAGGTCGTCGTCGCCGTCCTCGCCGTCACGCTCGTCGTCCGTTGCGGACAACTCTGGCGTTGGCTCTCGTTGACCGCTACGGCCAGTAGCTTTTGCTCGTACGGCATCTCCGTCCACTTGCGCTTGAGGAAGTCGATGCGCTCCTGCCCGCTGAGCCGCGGCGCCACCGGAATGTTGGCGGCACTCCTCACCCACCCGTCCGGAAGGGTGGCGACGTCGGCCACCGGCACCTGTTGGCGGCTGCACAGTCACGCGGTCTCCGGCGAGAGCACGTAGGGAGGCGCGTTGTCGGCCTCCTCGCGCCACATGCCTCGCTGGAACGACTTGGCCATCTCCGCCTCCTCGTTGCGACGTCGGAGTTCCTCCAGCTGCTCGTGGCGTTGCTCACCGCAATGCCCGCCATGGCGGCCTATGTTCTTGCGGGAGAGAGAGGGAGAAACGATGGTGTGAGGAGAGGAGGGCTGGGCTGCGTCGGGTTTTAAAGGCGGCAGGAGGAGCGGGGTTGGGTGGGCTGCATTAACGCGGCCACCGCTTCGCCTGGCCGCGCATTGACGCCGACGAAGCATCTGCAGGGCGCCGCCGTGGCCAGCCGCTGCGACTACAGCACGCATCGCTTCCGTCCTCGACGTACACGCGTAGACCACCGACACCAAGCAGCAGGCGCGGCACTGGTCCACCACGACGCGGAGGGAGCCCGAGAGCTCCACGATGCCGGCCACCACGAGGGATATCACGACCATCTTGTGCCCCAGCAGCACCGCCGTTCCTCGGTGCGCATCCGAGAGAGTAGCTAGCACACAAAGAAACGAAAATAGCAGCAAGAATCATACGAGTGTACAGCAAGCTCGTGATCTGAATTTTTTAAGAACCTGAACTTCGGTTTCTCTGAATCCTCGGGAGCACCAGCGCCAGTAGCAGCTCGGTGCGCTCCACCTCCGCTCGTGTTCACTATGCGCGACACGCTCGCTGGCATCCTCGCTCGTAAGTCACGCCGGATGGGAACCAACTCGAGCCGACGACGCGCTCCTGGCGCTCCACCTCCGCCGGATGAGAACCTAGGCGTCACCGTCCGCCTGGACATGGCCGCCGCCAGCGCCGAGCTCACATAGGAGGACGCGGCCGCACCAACGGAAGCCGCGCGCGAGGCGGCGCACCAGGGCACGCATCTCACGGACGGAGACTAGGTGCATCAAAGGGTCGTCGGCCTCGAACTCCTCGAACTGCCCGCGCGCGCATCGCGGCTGAGCTTCGTCTCCGGAGCGCCGACGCGAGTCGATCTGCCTCGTCTGTGCCGGGCGCCGTCGGGCTTGCCCACCTCTGCCCAGGCCGTGCTATGCGGCGCCGGCGTGGGGACCTAGGGTGAGGGATAGGTAGGCAAGGGAGGAGAGATGCAGGTGAGGGAGAGGCCAGCCATGGGAGAGAGATGCGAGAGATGACACGCGGGACCAGGCAAAAATATATCTCCGCAGGCATGTCCGGCACCCAGGAGGGCCTCCAAGTTTGGAGGCCCTCTAGGGGGTGCCTGACATATTTTTGGTTCACTGCAGCCTTTGGAGTGTCCGCTGTTGGACGTTTTTAGTGTTTGGCCCCCTAAATAGCCTTTGGAGGGTCCTTCGAGGGATGGAGGGTCCTTCGAGGGGTGCCGGTGGAGATGCTC
The DNA here is from genome assembly GCA_947311845.1 of Poa pratensis. NCBI lineage: Eukaryota > Viridiplantae > Streptophyta > Magnoliopsida > Poales > Poaceae > Poa > Poa pratensis. Next base: position 64,398,302 of record CAMZMU010000096.1, on the reverse strand, counting down.
TTAGCGTCTTCATTTTGTCATATACGGTAACATGTTGTCCTCACACATAGGATGTGCCATTTCTAGTACGTAGTAAAAGAAGCGCATTGAACGTGCAAACAAAAATATACTCAGCAGCAGAGATCGCTGTAGTTGCGTTGCTTCGATAGCTAGCCCATAAGAGGCAGATCTGGCTAAGCAACTACAATAACTGGCGAGCTAATCGTGCACGTTACATATAAGCAATTTTCATGCACCGAAAAGTAAAAAAACTGGACAGGTTCACGCATCTGAACAACATCAGAAATTCAGAACCAGCAAAAAGAGCGACTTATATACCCTGTCCACCCCAGAGAAGTTTACTTTGGTCAACTTTGCACATTTCTCTCACCTACTGCTGGAAACGGTTCAGACTGATCCCCAACTTCCTATGCTACATACAGCAGAGGTCCCTGGCATCAAAATGTATTCCTAAAACAAACCACGTGTGATGGGAGTATATCGCGGCAACCATGCTATTTGACCTTGCCAGTTTCTCACGCCGAAGCTTTTTCATGGACGAGCTTTGCGACTCAAGACACCAGGAAGCACAGCAAGATCCAACTGTCTGATGCATCTGAGGGACTCCGGTTCCATGGAACAAAACGTCCCGTGTACAATCTGTAACTCCTCCGGCCTTTTCACACTTTGACAATTGGCAGATAAAAAAAGCCAGACCTCCATCGTTGAAAAGAGTAGTGCTGAGTTACCGACAGCTCCAAGGCGTTCAATGCATCCCCGGCACGCTGTAGTGTACACCTGGAACTGGGCCATGAGAAGCAGCAGCTGCTTGCGCGGTTCTGTCACTGGTATCCAGCCCTGATACACCATCATGATGTGTATATAAGTACAAGTTCCCTGATCTGGAGTCTACAGAGACTCCTCCAGGCACATATTGTGTTGGACATGTTGCATAAAGAGGTGACCCCCCTAAATGCTGGATTCTGAAAGTGTAATGCTTCATCCGGAGAACACGGAATATTTGGTTGCCAAGGAAGTGGTGGATGATAAGTTTCTTCGATGATTCATATTCTGTGAGCTTTGACTGCCATTGCACGTCTAACGATGGTTGAAGGATTGCCTACAAAAGAAGAAAGGCATTAATACCCCCACGTCATCATTCCGAAGATTTTTAACTCTCTTTGGTGGCTACTGAAACAAGAAATATAACTTGGCAAAAGCAGAAGACCGTGTTTTTAGCAATGCAGCAGTGGTACCAGCTATATTTCCATGTAATCTCTGAATTTGTGCGTCCCAGTAGTATACATCTACTGCATGCTTTGTACTAGACAACACCACATGTTTATTGTCCTTTGAAGGAATTGCAACACAGTGCAGTACTGTTAGCCTAGGCTTGTGTCGAAGAAAAAAATAGGCTAAAAGAGAAATCACATTGGTGTGAACTGAAGGCAGGATGGAGTTATATGTCAGTATTGCATCTTTTTTTTTGAACAGGGGTCGGTCCCGAAGGACCTAGAGCTTCATTAATAACCGGCAGTGGAATTACATCTTACAGATAGGCCCACAAGAAAAAAGGAATTACAACTGAGCCCTTGATATTGTTATAGTATATGTGGATTGCGCTGGCCCTTTCCATCAGATCGGTCTTTTGGAATAGTGGTTAGTGCATGAAGCTAAACATGGTATTAGAGCCAAGGTCTCGAGTTCGAGTCCTAGCTTCCGCACTTTATTCTAAAATTGCTATTGCCCCCTCGGTGTCCACGTATAGGCACGTATAGGCCACGTACAGGCACCTCGTGCCTCTTGGGCCTGCCTCTGACTCTACACGTGTTGACTTGCCCGTCACACGTGAGAGGGGGTGTTATAGTATATGTGGATTGCGCTGGCCCTTTCCATCAGATCGGTCTTTTGGAATAGTGGTTAGTGCATGAAGCTAAACAGATATCTTGCACTACGGACCCTAGAAAAAATACAGAGAATGCAATCAGGTCCTGCTCCTCTTCCACCGCGCCGTAGCCAGAGCTTTGCACAGCCGACCTCAACGTCGCCGGGGACGAGACCACTTGGGACGAAGAGACGGGAGCACGCTGCACAAACGCTGAAGGGCCTCCATTTTGGCATAACAGCCTGGAGGTTGTAGAATACCTTGAAACGCCAGCCGGAAGCAGCCGTTGCCGACGTTGAAGGCAGGAGCGGTCGCCTTTCGACCATGGAGTACGACGACGAGAAGAACGCCGCCGTGGGAGAGCTCCTCGGAGAAGCGCTGCTACACCCCTGGTGCGTCTCCAACCGCACGCAAGCACAAAGTCGGCGCTGCCCTTTTCCCTCGTCACCGAGACAAGATGCAAAAGCAGCAGCCAAATCCGCACCGCCACTGCTGGATTCGCAATAAGCGAGCTTTATTGAAGAGGTTGCCGAAGAGACCACGCAAGCCGTCGCCTCCATCCACTGGAGCAAAGACGACTGCATCCTCGATGTGTCCGTCTATTTCCTGTGCTCTCTGGATATCCCTCCTGGTATTATCAAGCAACTCTATAGAATTATTCGCCAATGTCTCTGGCGAGGTAATCACCCTGACTCTAAAAAGCAATCGTTGGCATCCTTAGACATGATCTGCAAACCAAAGAAGAGTGGGGGTTTGGGCATTGTTGATTTTCATAAGCAGAACCAGGGTTTATTGCTGAAACACTTGCATAAGTTTTTTAATAAAGAGCAGGTTCCGTGGGTACAACTAGTGTGGAGATATTACCCAAATGGTGTTCCACAAGCTGAAAATTTATGTGGCTCTTTCTGGTGGAGGGATATTATGAAATTAGCTCCTATATATCAGAGTTTCTGCACTGTCAAAGTTGGCTCAGGAGATACTGCCTTGTTCTGGTCAAATAAGTGGAATGGGGAGGTGTTTCAGCTAGTGTTTCCTAGGCTGTTCTCCTTTGCGCTTAATCCTCAGATATCGGTGAAGGAGATGCTCTCCTCCGGGGATAGATCACAATTTTTCGCCCTACCTCTCTCGCAGCAGGCTTACGAGGAGTATCAAAGCTTGGAAGAGATGTTGTCTGAAAATCTCTTGGACCCTTCTGTTCAAGATGAATGGCGCACGATCTGGAAAGATGGGATATACACCTCTCATAGATACTATCAATTCTGTTTCCGTGATCAACGTGCTAGTAAGGTTTATGATTGGATCTGGGCAAGCAAAGTTTTGCTAAAGCTGAAGGTTTTTGCTTGGTTAATGGTCAGTGACAGACTTAACACAAGAGACATGCTTCGACGACGGCACTGGAATGTTACAAATGTTTTTCACTGTGTCTTATGCCCAACACACACGACCGAGGACTGGCTGCACCTGTTCTTCCACTGTAACTTCAGCATACGTATATGGAACTATTTACAAATTCAGTGGACTGATGGAGACTCTTTTGAGCAAGTGTTCACGCAGGCAAGGCAACAATTTAGTAAGCCTTTCTTCGCGGAGGTGGTTATTCTGGCTTCCTGGCATATTTGGAAGCAACGCAACGAGGCAATTTTCCAGAATGTGATGCCTTCCTTCAGATCTTGGAGGAGAGGTTTCGTCAATGATATCACCCTGCATAAGCATCGGGTGAAAGCTAAGCATGTGATTGAACTGTCATCATGGATTGACAATCTAGCATGAGATCGTTGTACATTCCCCCACCCCCATGTAATTAGTTGTAAATACTCTCTGTTCCTGTTTTGGTTCTTTTTTTTTTTTTTTCAATAAAATACTGTGGGGCTTTGGCCCTACAGTCAGGTTCTAAAAAAAAGACGACTGCATCTTCTCCTCAGCCGAGCGCCAGGAGCAACTCGGGAACTCCAGCGCCGGAAACCCCAAGCGGCACGCACGAGCGTGCTCGCCACCATCCCGTCGAGGCGCGGCCGCCGCGGAAACCAGCAACTCCACCTCTCCCTCTCCAGCACCGAGCCAGCAAAGGAGAAAACAGGAGCTCACCAGATTCGTCGCGCCGCGGACTCCATCGAGCTTATTCAAGCACGCGCTTGTAGATCCACCACCAGCCCGCGTCATCCACCATGGACCATCGCCGGAGAGAAGCTTCACCATGGCAAGGTTGCTGCTCGGGAGCAACCACACCAAGCGCAAAGAAGAGAAAGACGGCATATCACCAGACTGCACATAGGCAAAGACTAAACAGCAACAGCTACTAGGACTACTCTGTACAAAGGTCCAACCACCTACTCCATCCTCTCGCCGGCCGGCCTCGCCGCCAGAGAAAGAGAAGGAGAGGGGCGGAGACGTACACGGACGGTTGACTCTCAAGGGGCTGTCGGTGGGAGAGAGAAGCGCTCTTGACGGGTGTTCGTTTCGCAAAGACTACAATTCATATTGCATCTAAAAAAGGTGGCACTGAATACCTCGGCAGTTAAATGGCCAGACTATACCACTTGCCATAGGACCTCGACTGTCAGAGGTTCAAGCAAGACTAACTTGATGGGAAGGCATCACAAGAAACTAAATCTTCTGGGGTCTCGCTAGGCCCATCTTAACTAAACGGTCATTCTGCATGCTATTTCTTTTAATAAGCTTCAAGGGGAAAAAACTATACAGCATAACTGAGGCATTACGTGTATTTGACTACTAATAATAGAAACTTTGAAGAAAGAATTTGAACAGTTCCAGCTACTGTCAAGGTTCACAAGCAAGATGGTTCACAAGCAAGATGGTTCAATTTGGATAAGAAGCTAATGGAGAAAACAAACCCTGTTCTAATTAGGACTAGATGCTTAAGTAGGACTTTTGAGTTTCCAAACAAAAGAAATGAGTTTGAAAATGGATGATTTATTCTTCATGTTCCGTCATTGATTATCAATACATAATATTGCCAGATCGTCCTTGTATAAACGGTTAGATCAGCTGGATCACTCTCTAGTAAAAAGATATGACCTGGAAATAAAACAGTTACCTTGGCTTACCTTGGCAAAGAAGAATGTTTCCTCTGTGATGAAACAGCCGATCCACTTCCACCGTCATTTTCCTCGAGTTCACCAAAGCGTTTCTTAAATTGGTCAACAGCACTGCAAGACCAGACGATGGTAGTGTATCAGACATGGCTGATGAGTGATGAATGATGACTAAGAAAAGGTAAAAAATATATTAATAATGTATCTAACCTCAAATGGACAAAGTTTGGCCTTTCTATGCCACTGATATGCTCATTCAGTAACAGAGGATGATACTCCAAAATTTCTTTAAATATCAGTTCCTTGATGTCCTCCTTTGATACTCTACGGCCCTCAAATTCGAATTCAATTTTCGGTATTGGTTGACAAGATGGTTCTCTCTCTAGCTTTGCTAGACCATTAAAGTATGGATCTGCCAATGCCTACAATTTGCAGAAATATCAAGATCATAATCTCTGGGTAATGGCTGATGCAGATCACAGGGTTAGTTAAAAATCAGTTCTATGACATACCTCTTCCGCAGATGGGCGATCCTTTGGATCAAAAGCTAGAAGCCTCTTAAGCAGCTGTAACGCTAATGGATCAGCTTTTGGAAATTTTTGTGAGAACGAAGCAGGCTGTTTCTTCCTCATGCATGTCAGATATTTTCTTGCCTTGTCATTCCGCACCTTAGTAGAGGTAAGAAGATGGTGGAAATTTTAGAAGCAGACACGAACTGTAACTTTGACAGCAAACTTCCAAGGATCAGCTATTGTACCTGAGAAATGGCATCTAAGGAGGGCGTCCCCACAACATCAGTTATCAAATCCAGCTGATGAACAACATTTTTACCAGGAAACAGAGGCTTTCCAATCAGCACCTCCGCAAAAATGCACCCTATACTCCATATATCGATTGCTGGTGTATACTGCAATCCAGAAGATGGTATATTTTAGTGACACAAACAATAGGCCATGCCAACTTAAATCAGCACCAGTGGAAGATCTTGTTTACAGAAGAAACAGAACAGGAAATAATTGTCACAACTGCATGGTCAGCACCAAATATGAAGACTTGTAGCTGGGGCACTCAATTTCCAATTGGGACTGTTGTAACATTTCTTTAACAAAGTACTAATGCTATGCCATGTATTTGCTCAAGTAACGATATGATTCCAATTTCGCAATAAGCAGCACGAGCCAGTGCTGACGGAGTCCACTTACTTGTGAAAGATTGCTGGTAATAATTGTTGTCTACCTTCAGTCAGATCTTCAATGGGTATGATTGCGGGGGATGTGGGCTAGCTGAAGCTTATCAAAGAAAGTAATTCTAATTTTTATTGGGAGTTGATGCATCATGATGTCACACTTATAACTAATTACGAAATTTGCCCACGCACTCAGCCGATGTCTCCCTCTAAACGCAGGTTACGTAAAAATCAGAAGAATCTTTCCTTCAGTTTCTCTCGAAAGGTTGAAATCTTTATGGGAAGGACATGAAGATCTACCGATGAATGTTAATGGCCGGCGTCGGAGGTTAAGTTTTATATGGGCTATAAAAAGAATGAAACAGATTATTAAAATAGACGCAAAAGTGACCAGCGAGTAATTTCCCAGTGTTTATCCATGTGAAAACAGACGTAGAAGAAATCGTACGCGGGGCAGTGTTCGGATGTTGCCAGCGGCTCTGGAGCTTGTCTCGTGAACCAAGAGGACGAAGGTGAAGACATGGTTGGCAGCCTACAGAAAACCATGGCTTGCGCAAGATAGGCTTGGCAGTGTGGGACCAAGGGGAGGAGGAGAAAGCAAAACGGACTTGGCAGGGATGAATGGGTCTTGACCAGCTACCAGTACAGTTTTCTCAAATAAAAATAAATACTACTCCCTATGTTCCTAAATATAAGACGTCTTGGGAGTTCAAAACTGAACTCTCAAAACGTCTTATATTTAGCTGAACTCCCAAGACGTCTTATATTTAGGAACAGAGGTAGTACCTTCCCTGGCTCTACTGAATGTAACATGTATGTGTGATTTAAATGAGGACTTAACTCACTACAAATGATGGATTCAACTCTTTACGCCCGTAATACTATTCAGTGTCTATAGACTTTTAGCAGTGCGGACCAACTGGTGTACCGCGCTATATAGACAAATGCCACCCAATTTAGGATAAAATACCAGCAAATGATATTATTTTTTTTTTTTAGATAAGGGGGTGCGGATCAACGGCCTCTGCATCCAAAAGATGCACACAGCCACAAATGCTATTATTATATAATAATAATGACTTCTATGGTCTAATGATCTATGAAAAATGGTAGTTAGTATAATTCTTTCTATCCGTAGCAACGCACTGATTTTTAGCGAACAGGGTTTGGGTAGTTGTACGGTTACTCCGGCACCTAGTGGGCTTACTGGGCCTCCAATGTAGAGACCTACCACAGGCGTGTATCCAAAGGGACGCATGCGGGTATTAAGGGCACAAATTTGTGGGACTCCAAAAAGGCAAAAGCTCTCGCCTCGATGACACCCAAGCCGTGTGTGTTGGTGTAGCACCACGGCATTCCTGCCCTATACGCGTGGATACCTTGGGAGATATTGTTGCAAGACTGTCACACAGCTTGCTACGATGATCCGCAATGTCATGACGGTCCAGAGGTGATAGCGGAGACCCCACAAGAAGCTACTTGATTACTAGTACAACTAAGAACACTTCACAGCTACTTGATTACTAGTACAACTAAGAAAACTTCGCAGCTACATTGAATCCATCTCCACTACTAGAGTATTCAGTATTCATAGTCCAGTGATCCTTGGTATACAATAATTATGGAGTTCTAACCATGCACTGTTATCCTTGATCATTCTAATGTTTGCAGCCATATGATGGCACAGCTAGAAGTTGGAACAACATTTATATGGAATTATGAATCATGAGCTTTACTCCTCTATTGTCACTTGCCATGGTGCATTTGCTGATTTACAATTATATGATGAGTTGACGATGGCAAAAAAATTGGCTCAAGTTTGCGCATACAGGTGCAAAAGATGCACTACATGTTTTTAGTACTTACAGACCTAAACTTTAATACAAGTCGAAAGCACTCACAAGGCCTCACAAGGCCAATTGCCTCATACAGTCATACTCACGAGTCACAACAAGGTGAGGGTGACTGGCCAGGATATTGAGTTCCAGAACCACATTCCAGAAGTGTCAGTACCAATACCAATACCATCGCAAAGCAAAAAAATGCTGTCTATGAAGTTTGCATCATCAATATGTATACACATCAGCCTCGGTAACTATTGATCAATCATAAAAGCCCTTACCTTAGAATAGAATGACCCACAAAGTTCAGGGGCTCTATACCATCTTGTTGCCACATAGTCCTGCAAAAGGAGGTTAATTTGATGTACAAGGTCATTTGACAGTAGCAAAATGAGCACATAATAGAAAACGTTGGATGAAGAATGGAAGATTCATGAGCTGCCCCAAGCCCTGATATCGGTTAGTTTCATGACCATTAACCCACAATCCAACCCTAAAACAAAGGGATGGGAAAATGGCCCATGGACAATTGGCATCTGAGAAATTATACCCACTTAAAAGTGAAACCAGATGCCATCTTCTTTTAGCTTGTATGTGGTAGTGCATTAATCATTACATCTTCACTTTCCCTTCCAACCATTGCATCTCGAATGAGGCTGGGAAACCATGCATGATTCGGTGCTAACAAAACTGCAGTTGTAAGTTCATAATATGATGAACGGTGGGTGCACAAGGATAAGTGCATCATGTAATGTGTTTTCACATGAAATTTCAATCGACCACAAATTCCCGTTAAGTGATCGAAGGGGCAGTTGAAACTTAAAACAATCAAGATAACAAACTCCAAATACTGCAAAGTCAACCAATAATACACTATTAACATGAAATAAAATAACAATGCTTACTGTCCAGAAGACTGTCGTAGGTGCATCATTGAATGCAACTCTCGCCAAGCCAAAGTCGCATATTTTAAGTTTGCAATTTGCATTAGCAAGCACATTCTTGGGCTTCAAATCTCGGTGATAGACATTTGCTGCATCAAATCAGAAACAATACTCATTCAACATATTGCAATGACAAGCCTATGGCTACATGCCACGACAGCATGAGCGCATTACAAGTCTACACACAACACAAGTCACAAGCTAACAAAGTCCAAATTAGCTAGCTACAACCTACAGTATAAGCCGAGGAGTCCAAGTGAGGGATTAAACATCAGCAAAAAACTGAACGTGATACAAAGCAACAAGCCAGGCAGCTGCAGCCGTGCAGAGCCATTATTGGACTGGGCCACACCACTGTGATGGTCGATGCGACCAAGAAATGGGAAGTTTGGCTAGGAGGAACTACCTCTTTTCGGTTTTATAGGGAACTAACGACGCTAGAGTGGTACAAGATTTCCAAATCGTAATAAAGACCAAACACCGTACTAAACCAGATTATTTGGTTCGGTTTCAGCGCCCATGTATCAATTTAAATTTTATTACTCAATTAGTTATAAAGCTGATGTTTCACTAACCCGCGTCCACATGCACCAAAAAACAAAATAAACTGATATACTTGGTATTTAACTTACGTATAGCCATCTTTAAACACTACTATGCTCTATGCAGTTTGTGTACTACACCGAAAAGAGATCACTGGCAAAGAAGCTACTGTTCAAATTGACAAGTGATGTAACAAATGAAATTGACCTGAACTGGCATCAAGTCAGTCTTATAGGCTAGTTTTGTTTTATCTAATTCTAAATAAGCTTATCATCAGATATACATGTATTTGAGTCTTGCGGAAAATCAAATTCAAGTTTAGTCTTGAATTTCATCAATACAGTTACTTCAGTTCGGTCAAAACCTTGTAACCTGACTAAGAGAGTTTAGGTTCAAAAGTCCCATACTACAAGCATCAGAACACAAAATCATGCAGCAGCATCAGGAAGGTACACTAAAAGTGACAGTAAGGGTATCACTATTTCCAAGATATATAGAGTGTTTGGTTAGGCTTTTTTAATGCCTTTTGACTTTGGCTTATAAGCCACAAAAGCAGCTAGATATGTGATTTTGGCTTTTGACTTTTGGCTTATACCATAGTGCAACATAAGCCAAAAGCCAAAAGCACCTATTTAGGTGATTTTTGGGCTTATAAGCCAAAAGCCAAGTAAAAAGCCTAACCAAACACCCTCTAAGGGCTTGATCATAAGCAAAATGAGACCTACCATGTGTGTCATAAGAGCAGAGATAGCAAAAACATCAGTGAACCCAAAATATTTCACTATTACCCAGCGAAACAAAATCTATAATTGTTCCAATACCATTTCGCTAACAGAATAACAGGAGGGGAATCGAATTGTTAAAAGTTTATTTACATGCAAACAAATAGTATGCAATTACGCAGGAAAAGAAAGGAAACAATAATCAAATGCTAGATGGTGTGTTCCATAAGAATAGAAGAACGTGTAACACTGATCTTCATAAACTAAAAACTGTGACAGAGTGGATTACCTGCGTGCATATACTTCAAAGCTCGAAGCATTTGATACAAGAAAAACTGATAATGCTCCCTCGTTAAATCATCATTAGCCTTTATGACTTGATGAAGATCTGACTCCATAAGTTCAAAGACAACATATATATCTTTGAAATCCTTTTTAGATGGGGGAAGCAAGATATGCTTTATCTCCACTACGTCTGGGTGCCTAAGAAGCCTGAGAAGCTTGATTTCACGGAGTATGCGTGCAGCATCTGATATATGCTCAAAAATATTGTGTATCTTCTTTATTGCAACCTTCTCTCCTGTGTGTGTGTCATTTGCAGAACAAACAAGTCCGTAACTACCTTTGCCTATGACTTCCAGAACTTTGTAGCGATTAACATCGCCATATTCAGCAAAGAAATCCATGTCTTCTGCACTCTAAATTACGGAGAGCAATCAGAAAACTAGTACCGGATACACAAAAAATACGAAACACACAAGAAGATGATCATTCATGATGGTATTATCACTTGGTTATTCTATAATAAAAAGGAAAAGGTGTACTTTTGACACCTCAACTATTGGGTGAGTGTAGATTTGGTCCCTCGACTCAAACTGGATACTTTTTTTACCCTTCAACTCTTAATGGCATGTTCTTTCGGTCCCTAGGTGGTTTTGAGCTTTTCATTATTTCAGAATGGTTTAAATCGATGTGCTGTCTACTACATGTAGGACACATATCTGCAACACTCCTGACAATTCCATAAATATATCAAAAAACAGAGAAGGGCAAAACAAATGCTATGAGAAAGCTGTCAGAAAAAAGGCAAAAACCAGAACGCATAAACAGTTAAATGGGAAACAAAAAATCTCTCCAAGTATATTTTATTTACAGAATTTCAAAATGAGAGCAAGCAGCATAAATCTAGGCAACGAAAAAAAGGAAATTCACAAAGAAACGAAATTGAGACTTCATTCTTAATTTGTTATGTTCTCGATTTTTAAATTTTGATATTTTTTTATTTTTCCTCTTGAAACTTCTGGAAAATACAAAATATGAAATACCCTTCTGTAATTTTTTCATCTGTTTTAAAATTGTTTTATGGACCTTCGCAACGAAATTGGTAATGTGGCAGATGGATGGTGGTGTTGTATCCTACATGTAAGCGTCATGTCGGTCAAAACTGCTTCTGAACGGTCAACCTATCTAGGAGGACCAAATTTACACAGTATAAACAGTTGGACGGCCAAAATATCTGGTTGAGGGACCAAAGATACATTTCTGAATCAAAATAATGCTGCAAATTATTCACAGATTGTCAGTGGCAGAAATGTGAATAACAGAGCAAGACCTGCCTGAGCAAGTCCATACTCTGCCTACAAATTAATCATGTATTGTCAGTAGGACAGAGCTTGAAAACAAACAGTGTGCGGATGCTGGAGCAGAGGTTGTCCACTGTTACTACCAAGTACATATAGAGATATATGGGATGTAGTCACATACTCCAGATCCAAGAACTACACACAGCTCTAAGATTACAATGCTCTCCATTTGTAGCATATGGAGAAATAAACTGTAACCAAGATTGAAGGAGGTGCTAATCCTAGATTGCTAGAATGGTACAAAGTATTAATTAGAGCTAAATAAACTGTAGCTAGGAAAGTGCAGGTGTAAATCGCGAAAAATGTGCCCAGCAAAGGTAGTATCCACACAGATATGACAAGATACCAAGGACGGTAATGTGGTGGGCGCTAGAGAAACATAAAGTCCCAACAAAGTACATTAACCTCATCAAAGAAATGTACGGCAATGTTGTGACAAGCGTTCGCGCAGGATATAGCAATGCTCATGTCATAATAGAGTTAGAGTGTATCCTTGCCTCATTAAAGTCCTAGGCATGCACATTTTCACGAAAACAAAGGCATAAAGAAGTTACAGGTGTGGTGCATCACGAGGGCAAACTGTGGCATGATGTGCAAGATTGCTATTGAGGTCACGAGTGCTATGTTGGCAACCATGGCATTTGCGCAGCCTAAGCTAATCGTACACCAATTTGGACCTCTTACTCTACTTGCCATCCTTCCGAACATTTCCACTGGATCTCGTCTAAGCAAGAAAAAACAAAGCATCCAAGAGGTCGAACCTTCTTGCGCAGATCGCTGCTCTGCATCTTGGAGCCCGCAGCGGAAGCTTCGCAAGATCGCTTCTTTCTGTACCACGATCCCACCAGACAGAAGGCCGGCCCCGGGTGTCTCTCCCTCGGTCAGCCGCACTTGCCCCACCGACTCCTGCTCCGAATACCGACCCCGCACTCGTCCCTGTGCCTCATACACACCTCGCCGCCGCCGTACGACGCTGCCGTGGCCGCCGCCACGGCCGGGTCCTTGTGGAGTCTGGGTCGACGGGGAGACGGCGGCAGTCGCTTCGGATCTGGGGAGAGGAGGGCGTGGGAGAGGATGGGTGAGAGGCGGAGAGAGGGCGTCTCGTCGGCGTGCTGTCGTGCGGCAGCGGAGGAAGCTGGGTGACGGTGAGCGGACGGGATATTTTCTCCTCCGTTTTCTTCGGTGAGCTCCGTGTGTTGCGTGGCTGGAGAAAATTACAAACACGGGTTCTGACAACAAGTCAGTACCACTCTTGGTGATTTTTACAAGTTAGTATCAACCGTGGGGATAATGACAACAAAATGCGCAAATCTTGTTCTAATAGCGCATTGTCAACAACTCTGACAAGTGAGGCTCATTCGTAAGGTCTAGCTGGCAGCACACATGGACGAGGAAGTGAGTTGGACGCGGAGACCCACATGTCAACCACCCACTTTCTTTCCCCTCTCTTTCTTCTTCTTCCACGAGCACCCCAAAGTATGGGGTGGCGGTTTCTCAGGCCAGATCCAAATTTGTACGTAGATGAATCGAGCAAGCACACTGCTCAGACATATCAGCGTATTTGTATGTAGATGAATCCTCCTGCCTACTGCCGCGAGCTGGTCGATCAGGAGCACACGCGTGGAGCCGGCCGCCCAGGAGCACGGACGGCCACGAGGTAAGGGGCGTGGACGGCGATGGCGGCGAAGACACGACGAGGACGGCCGCGCACGGCGAGGATGGGCAGGGGCGCGGATGGCCACGATGGCAGGGGCGCGGATTGCCACGACAGCGAGGACACATCGAGGACTGCCGCGCACGGTGAGGACGGCCACAAGGGCAGGGCGCGGATGGCCGCGGCGGCGAGGACATAGCGAGTTCGAGCACCTCCATGCGCGCGGCGTTACGCACCTCGACATCAATCCCGCCAACAAGCGCTGGTCGTGCCCGTCGCTCTTCCGCTCGGCCGCTGCCGGCCGCATCGCGGTGCTCGTCGCCCGCAGGTGCTGGTCGCGGAGGTACTGGGATAAGGAGAACGACGCGGGCAGGACGCCCAAGGCCGCCACGACCAGCACCCAGCTTCCCTCCGCGTCGTCGACCTGCCGTCCTTGCGGGACGCGAGCTCCAGCTCTGCGGCGGACCGAAGGAGGCGAGGCTGCCACCTCGAGGTCGCCCTGCCGTGTGCTGTCCGTGCGGGACGTGAGCTCCAGCTCTGCGGGCTCGAGCTCGCCCGCGCGGTGGCCGACCGGCGCTTGCCCGCGTACGCGCCTGGCCGGGCTCGTGCTCGCCCCGCGGCGGCTGGCCGACGCTTGCCCGCGTCCACGCTCGTGGCCGGCATGGCGGCCTCCTGGGGAGATGACGCCGGCATGGTGGACCTGTCGGAATGAGCAACATGGGAGGAGGAAAAAGAAGAAGAAAATTTTGTGTGGCTGACATGTGGGCCCTTGTCCACGTCAGCTCCGGCTCCAGCTCCAGCTCCACATGTGCTGCCAACTCAGCCTGACGGATGGACCCCACTGGTCAGGGCTGCTGTCAAACTGCGGTTGCAAAAGGATTTGCGCAGTTTGTTGTCATTAGCCCCACGGTTGGTACTGACTTGCAAAAACACTAAAAATGGTACTGACTTGTTGTCAGAGCCCTAAATGTGGTATGTTTTTGTAATTTACTCTGCGTGGCTGGCAGGTTTATCCCGTGGATTTCTTGGGTCAACGCATCCAAGCTCAACTAAAACTGTTACTACCATAATATCGAGCTAAATATGGCCACAATTCATACATTTTCTGCGTTTGCAACATAAAATGTACAAACTTCATTTTTAAGTTATATACCGTGGAGAAACTCTGTATGGATGTATGATGCGACTTTTGTATGTGTGATCGAAATAAATCTTCCCGCAAAAGAAAAATTGTTCATCGGAAACAAGTAAGGATATATGCACATCGGAATTTTTCGTTACCATATTTTTTTCATTGGAGCGGAGAGGATAAATACCGGCTTTGAATACGGATGCAGATATATGAGATCATGGATTTGGTACTGGATCGGAGTGTACTCGGGACAAAAACATAATTAAACGGATGTTTCGTGCATATCTACATCGGAAAACTATAGAATCAAGTATAATTGTACAAGTAGGCTAATGAAGTTATACTCCATAGTCGGTACAATGACTATGCAAGTGGGTTGCGGGTTTAATGATGAACTTGGCGACTCTCTTCTACTACTTGTGTTACGGTTCACGTTTTCGGTTGTAAATCGAATTATTCGGTTTAAACTATCGGATAATCATAATTAATTTCCAGACAATATATATTTAAATGCCAGTTGACATACCATATCCTATAGTGTACCCAGGTGTCTTATCCGTAGAATTCTTCAAATCGATGATAAACTCTTTTTAATGGTTTAGAAAATGGATTCGGCGTAGAAATCATCATACCATATGCATCCCATCAAACAAGTCTTAATCAAACAAGTCTTAAGTTAAGATCATAATAAGTGGTAGCTTGCCCAAAATTTCAAATTGACTTCCGAGCTGCTCCTGGCGAATAAAAAAGGGAACAAATGTTAATACATTTTTAAAAAATCTGAAAACAACTGATGAGAAACATCTACAAGTTTCCTACAAGTGCGCCAAGTTTCGTACTAAATAACATTCATTGTGCTCTATATGCAAAAAAAAAAGTGCAAAGAAATCAGATGCCTAAATGAGATTTCAAAATATAAGTTTTAGACCACTTTCCCACGTCGCATTATGAATGTCATTTCACAAAAAATCTCTAAGCGTGTAGAGAACTTATATATGTTCATCACTAATTTTGTTTAGATTTTTTTGAAATGTTCTATTTTTTTGGTTTTTTTATTCACACAGAAGCAGGTGAGCTCGGGAGTTAAAAGTTATAAAACGCATCCTCGTAGTTTGTCTCCCTTGGTGGCTTGGTCCTCTCCCCATGTCTTCATCTTGCTAGCTCTGTATGTCGTGTGTCGCCCCTCCCTAATCTTTCCTTCTCTTTTTCATGGCATCAGTTGCAAAAAATAATCACTAGCGAAAAAAGAACACGTCATTATGCAAATTTCACATGCTACGATTGCCTATGGCCTTTGGTGTGAACTTTACTAGCGAACATATCTGCTTCGCACGCAGAGGATTTTCTTTCCTGCCCTTCCCCGCGTCTTTCTCAATTCTCAAGCACATATTCGCTGCAAAAGAAAAAAATCAAATGCGTTTATGATTATTGGCCACGATATTAGAAAATTACAGACATATGATATATCAGCTTATAATGAATGGTGGTCTTGCATGTTTATCCAGTCTCCAATGGACGCATTCCTGGGGTACGAGGAAGATCAGACTCCCAATTATTGATCCATCGGTTTAGTGGTGGCTGGCAGGACCTTGTTGTTATTGGACAACTTTTTAGAGAGATTAAGTGATTTGCTAGTCAAAATTTCAGTTCCTATTGTATCAACTATTGTCCTTGAGCGAGTAATAATATGGTGGGTGTGTTACCGATATATGGTGTGAAGTCAGTACGCGTTTTTGTGGGATTCCAATTGTGATTGAGTCGGTATATGAAAAAAAATAAAAGATTAAATTAAGTCAATCCAAAAGGGAAAACAAGGAGGTTCATGGCCAAAGGGGAAAGATGTTAGAATAGTAATTATTTGGAATGCACCAGTTGTGTTTGAAAATGTTTCAGGAATCGACGTGACAAAATGATTTCATTCGCTTCACAATCCCATATAATATACTCCCTCCGTTCGGAAAAGCATGTCACAAAAATGAGCTATGATGAGCTATGTGTAGCTCATTTTTGTGACATCATTTTCTGAACGGAGGGGTTAGGAGTGAGTACATAAAGATTTACTTTTAGGAATTCGATTTGTTCTCCTCTTCTAAGATTATAACTTGGTGCTAACTCTAGTCCCCGGTGATTGGGTCATAGGGTGAATGGATTCATTGAATTTTTGGGCTAGCGAATGGGTATTGAATCGACTAATGCTAATTGAGAAGTTTGAACAATCCACAGGAAATGACGAATAATACATGGAAGTACCATATCTAACATCCTTATCCACATATCTATTGAGACAACCTTACAGGCTGCAAATAAAAAGTACAAGCCTCCCACGTTCAGTTCACATGAAAACATGAATGCTTTGAACTTTTCCGTCTTTCGAACTGATGCGATAATTATCTATACTTGTTATAAAGCAAAACCCCACTAAGTGTCATTAATATTTTTCTATCTCCACGTGCAAGCTATCCACATCATCCACTATTTTGGCCAATCAATTGTCCATGTCATCTCCACTAACAAAAATCAATACTTGTTTACATGCAAGCTATACATTCAATGCTTTTTCATCCATATCATATGTCCATTTCACTAATATTTAGTCATTAAATATTCAACAAATTTCACACGAACTAAATTTAGTGTCTCGATGTAGAACCCCCACCTTTTAACAAAAGTTGGGATTCCCCGTGTAACGTGCTAGTCCCTGGATCGACTTGCTAGCACACACAGTTTGAGATGCAATACCATAACATTGTATCAAAGTATATTACACGATGATCCAGAATTTAAAAGATTCGATACAAGGTGCATAGCCGAAGGCTAGCTTAAACCAAAGTAAACACACAGCGGAAAGCAAATGATACAGTGAGCCCATCATCTTCATGTGCCACAGGCAAGCATGTTGGTTGTAAACTCGAAACCCTGTCGAAACCTCACTCATCGTCTGACGGACCTGCAACGGTGAGTTACATCCCAACTATATGGGTCAGCACAATTGAATTGTGATGGCAAGATGACACTTATGTGGATATAAATGGCAACCTATATTCTACATGAATATTTGGCTAAGTGGAGTTTTGAGGCTGATTTGCATAAAGCCAGTTTTATCCTATCATTTGTTAAACAATTTTCATCATAGACAAAGAGTACCACTGATAGACATCAGTGAACACCTTTGAAAACTACTCATGGCAAGCACCACTGATAGACAACAGTGAGCTCCCATCCCTTGTTCACCCTCAAGTTTTAATTTAGAAATTGGGATGAGGAGACCTTCAACAGCTTCCCTGTCTAGTTGCTCAGAATTGTCCGTAACCGGGACATGTCTCTGTTCCCTCCATGGTCATATCTTGGGGTTATTCCTTTCATCCGAGAGACTTTCCTCGCCATACCTTGATTCCTTGTAATTGCCACACCCGTTTGACTTCTGTCTCGAGTTTTCTCTCTCGGCAGTCCCATGAGTAGTGTCCGTGTTCCTTGCATTTGAAGCAAATGACGTCATTCGATCTCTTCCTCTTTTTAAAGGCTTGGTGCATTCCATCTCGGACTTGCTGATTCACTTGTTGCACTATGGGGTATAGGTGGCAGCGTGTAGGGATGTGATCTGTTCCTTCACACAAAAAGCAAGTAACTTGAGTTGTGGGGTATCCCTCGGTTGAACCGGGTGCATCAAAATGGGGCCACTCATCATGGCATTCCTTGGATCTGTGTCCTATTTCTCCACAAGTCTTGCAGGCTCTAGGTGTTGCCACCACATCTATTTGGATCTCCTTGTTGTCATGGTGTATCTGTGGTTGGTTGTTTTCATTATTGGTCATATTCTGGGGCATCATCTGTACTATCTGAGATTGACCATCTAGCCGTTGTTGCATTCCTAGGGATAACTCCTTGTTGGGGTTGTTGACTTGATTATGAGCCATGAGTTGCATCAACTTATCCTGAGCATCTAGTAGCAGCTGAATTGCTATTGGGATCTCATTGTTGTTGGCACTTTCGTGAGGCATCTGTTCGGGTTTAGCATAGGTGAGAACAGAGACAGAAAGATACTAAGGAAAATCCTACCCAAACACAACAGATCAAGGCATTTCATCTTACAAACAACACCTAACAAACAACAACAACCTGGTTCAAACAAAAACAAACAATCTAGTATTGTCAGACAACCTAAGTTGTATGACCAATACACTAACACGATGTCGTTGTTCTAAATAGATTGTGGTCTCTAGTCTAGCTCCTTCTTGGATGATTCAAGTTCTTCTTCATCCTTCTTCAAAATGTTCTAAGTGTTTGAGTTCCGAATATGGGTTCCTCAATGGTATTCCATGCATGTAGTGCTCCATGTTGAATCGTAGCACTCCATATGAAGTATCACACTCCTACTTCAACGACATGGTCATCACCAAATATGTCTTGATTGATACAAAGAGGTAGGTCATCTAGAACAAGAGAAGATATTTCCAGAGGGTAGATAGTAGATGAGAGTACAAGAAAAGATAAAATGAGAAGTTTTATTTTTAAAAAATGGATAAAAATAGATTTTCAATCCTATGGTCAATCCTATTTCTATCCAAACCAAGGGTCTCGAATCTACAGGCAACACAATGCTCTGATACCATCTGTAGAACCCCCACCTTTTAACAAAAGTTGGGATTCCCCGTGTAACGTGCTAGTCCCTGGATCGACTTGCTAGCCCACACAGTTTGAGATGCAATACCATAACATTGTATCAAAGTATATTACACGATGATCCAGAATTTAAAAGATTCGATACAAGGTGCATAGCCGAAGGCTAGCTCAAACCAAAGTAAACACACAGCGGAAAGCAAATGATACAGTGAGCCCATCATCTTCATGTGCCACAGGCAAGCATGTTGGTTGTAGACTCGAAACCCTGTCGAAACCTCACTCATCGTCTGACGGACCTGCAACGGTGAGTTACATCCCAACTATATGGGTCAGCACAATTGAATTGTGATGGCAAGATGACACTTATGTGGATATAAATGGCAACCTATATTCTACATGAATATTTGGCTAAGTGGAGTTTTGAGGCTGATTTGCATAAAGCCAGTTTTATCCTATCATTTGTTAAACAATTTTCATCATAGACAAAGAGTACCACTGATAGACATCAGTGAACACCTTTGAAAACTACTCATGGCAAGCACCACTGATAGACAACGGTGAGCTCCCATCCCTTGTTCACCCTCAAGTTTTAATTTAGAAATTGGGATGAGGAGACCTTCAACAGCTTCCCTGTCTAGTTGCTCAGAATTGTCCGTAACCGGGACACGGCTAAGTATACTTAGTTTTAACTCTCTGAAAGAGCATACTTGCTCTTAAATCTATTTTGGAGTCTAATGACAACACATTATCAGGACTAATGTGCGCTTGACAATTGCAGATATATCTTGTTGATACATTATGTCTTGTGGAGCTTGTTACCCTGGAAATCAGCACAGTGAGCATTTCTGTGTCTGGCGGTAGTACCGCTGTCGCAGCGGTAGTACCGCTCCACCTGGAGCGGGACTCCTGCAGCACAGCTGGTACTCCTCCTGGCGGTAGTACCGTGTGGTACCGCTGGCTTCAGCCAGCGGTACTACCGCTGGTGGTACCGCCAGGGGTACCGCTAGGCCGTTTTTGCTCTCTGTATTGGTTACGGTACCCCGCGGTAGTTGCCTCGTACTACCGCTGGGTTCCTTCTTTTTTAATCGAAGATCCCAGCGGTACTACCGGGCAGTGCCGCGGTACTACCGCTCTGCCTGGCAACTTCGGTACCTCTGCGAGGTACCGCTGCAGCTGGGTTCTGCAGTGCACTAGGTACCGCAGGGAAGCAGGCAGCGGTAGTACCGCTGTCCCAGCGGTAGTACCGCTGTGCAGTTTTTCTGCACATAACGGTTGGATTTTCAGGGACCCCTATATAAAGACTGCTTCTTCTCCAAGAAGCTAGCTCGACTGAAATAGAAGTCCACCATTATTACAAGCTCAAGAATCACTAGATCTCCCAATCCCTCCACCCAATCTCGTTGATCTTTGGAGGATTGAAGGAGAAGGCCCCGATCTACATCTTCACCAAGCCGTTCTTCATTTCCCCCTCATTCACTTGAGGGACCATTAGCTAGGGTTTCCACTAGGAAAACCTAGCCCCCTATTGTACTCACTTGATTGTCTTTGTGACAGATTGTAGCTGTTTGGGAGCCCCCAATCCTTTGTGGGTTGTGCCCCAAGTCGTTGTTGTAAAGGCTCCGGACTCCGCCTCGAAGGTTTCCGATAGTTGAAGTGAACCAAACCTTTGTGGTGCGGTTCACCGGAGAAGAGGGTGAGGCCTTTGTGGCCGTTGAACCATTGTGTTGGTTCACACCTCTCCAACGAGACGTACTCCCCTAAAAAGGAGGAACTCGGGATTACATCCGTGTCTCCGCGTGCTTTGACTTCGGTTACCTCTATCCTTGTTTACCGCCTTATTATATCGTGCTTAGTTGCTAGCTTGTCATATAGGTAAATTCACCGTAGTTGCATATCTAGAGAATTTACCTTTTGTGTCAAGCCTAATTGAAAAAGACTAAAATTGGAGTAGCACCTATTCACCCCCCCCCCTCTAGGTGTCATACCGATCCTTTCAATTGGTATCAGAGCAAGGCTCTCTTGTTTTGGGCTTAACCGCCTAAGAGAAGTATGACACAAAGTGAGGATGAGGCCGATCTTGCCAAGGCCAAGAGACCATGGCATCCATGGCCGATATCAAAAAGTTGGAAACAACATTGACATCGTCCATGAATGACATGAATGTCAAATTTGGTGAGTTGCGTGACATGCTCATGAAACTCACAAATGCCAAGGTTTCGGAAACCATCCCACTAGAGGGCATCTCTAACTCCGATGAAGGTGATTCCGAGGAGGGTAAAAAGAAAAATGAGAAGGGGGTGGAAACCACCTCCGGATCTAAACCAACTCCTCCACCTCCTACCAAGCATGAAGATGGGAAGGAAGAGTACCATACGTTCCGGGATGGTACCCTATCGACCCACCTATCACCACCCGCATAAACCCCATTGGTCCTCCACCTAAGCTTAATGCATTAGCTTTGCTAGTTGGCAACGCTCAATGAAATCTCATATTAACAGTGCCTCTATCGAGCTTTGGAGGATCATTGAAGATGGTACAAGGTTGCGGATCCAAGCAATGTGACAAGAAGAGAATTTGCCGAAAAGCAACTCAATGCCTCCGCACTCCATATGATTGAACTTTCAGTGAGTGAAAGTGACAAGCATTATGTTCTCAATGCCACCACCGCCAAAGAAGCTTGGAATTGTCTTGAGGTTGCATTTCTTGGGAATGAAAGCATGAAGAGAAACCGATATGAGTCTTTGAGCAATGATGCCGAAGGCTTCTACATGTTTGACAATGAGACTCATGAAGACATGTATGGAAGACTCAAGACTCTTGCAAAGGCCTTCTTTGATGTGGGGGCAACCTATGTGGATGATGCTTATGTCAAGAGGAAGTATGTGAATGCTCTCTTGCCTTTCGAGCCCATCGAGTGAAGTCCATTCAAGGAAGACACAACTACAACGAAATGACATCCAATGAAGTTATGCAAGAAGTGCAAGCCTCCAAGGTTGCCACCAAGAATGCCGAAGATAACCGTGCTAGGGCCATGGGGATGAAACAAGGCCCCTCACTTGCTTTGAAGGCCAAGGTGGTATGTCTTGATGAGGTTGAAGCGTGCCCAAGCAACATTGCTCCAAATGATCTTGAACCGGCTCTAAATGGTCATATAGCTCTTGCCACAAGAGAGTTTTGGCAAGACCCGGCAAAAGCTAAAGCCAAGGTTGATAAAGAGAACAACTCAAGTGGGAAGAAAGAGCTAGCCTCAAAGTGGAAGACGTGCTACAATTGTCATGACAAGAACCACTACATAAGAGAGTGTCCTTATGAGAACCGAGAGCAAAATGGTGGGAAGCTCATCCCCAAGGACCACTCAAGTTGATCCAAAAGAAGCCCGCAAGACCAAGGAAGCCTTTCTTCAAGAAGGCACCAAGAATTGTGTTGGTGGCTCAAGAAGAATATGCCACAAGTGATTCCGAAGATGAAGATGCATACTAATGAGGTAGCCGCATTGGCTATTGTATCAACTTCATCATCTTCTCTCTTTGAATCCCCCAATGAGAACTTCTCCACCAACAACGCTCGTTGCCTCATGGCTAATGTCACCGAGGTATCATCTCCTTCTCCCAAGACTATGCATGAAATGAGTGATCAATCTAGTCTTGTGATTAAGAAGGAACTTGTTGCTTCGATACTTTCATGACTAACTTGCAAGGTGAAGCTAAGGAACATGTTGAGTCTCTCATGAGACAACTATGTGCGGCCGAAGAACTTCTTCAAGAAAAGAGTAAGATTGAGAGAGAGGATTCTCTCACCATTGCCTCTTTGAATGCTTCCGTAGCATCCTTGAATGCCTCTCTTGATGAAGAGAGTGAAGAAAGATGTTCTCTTGAGGAAAGACTTGAGTCTCTTGATGCTAAAAATGATGATATCATTAATAAAATCATTAAGGATAGAGATCATGTCTTTGCTAAATATAAAGTGCTTAAAAAGGAGAAAGTTGAACTTGGGGTTGCTAATGCTAGACTTCTTGAGGATATGGAGAAGCTTGACAAGGCTCACAAGGCCTTGGAAACGACTCACTCCCTTTTAGTCAAGTCTCATGAGCAACTTCAAACTCAACTTTCTAAATCTAGCTCAACTAGCATATCTATTCTTCCTCGTGTTCATGAAAATGTTATTGAAGAAAATGTTAGTGCCAAGACCTCTATTCCCAAAGGTAAAGATAAGGGTATTGCTTACTTATTTGAGCAAAAACCACACAAAGGGAAGGAGGGTCTTGGTTATGTAGCCGAGCCCAAGAAGAAAGTGGGCAACAACAAGAAGATCAAGACCAAGCCCGCACAAGCCAAGATTTCCATTGCGAGTGGTAGTGCCACAAGGGGCAAGACCACTCGTAGTGACTTTGCGGGGCATAACAACCCCAACTATATTCTTTATGTTGATTATTATGGGGATGTTTATGCTCAATATGTTGGTCCATATGATGGTTACATTGATTACTCTATTTGGGTTCCTAAGACCCTTGTTGCTAACCAAAGAGGACCCATTGAGAAATGGGTACCTAAATCCAAGCAATGATTTCTTGTAGGACTATGCTTCCGGTGGATCGAAATGGGTGGTTGATAGTGGATGCACTAGTCATATGACCGGAAGCAAGGAGATTATGACGGAGTTGAGACCAAATCTAAATAACTCATCCGTCTCTTATGGTGACAAGTCAAAGGCCGAGGTAAAGAGTCTCGGCAAGGTGGTAGTTGCAAGGGATATCACCCTTGTAAATGTCATGCTTGTTGAGTCTCTAGGTTACAATCTTATGTCCGTTCGTGCTCTTAATAAGATGAACTTTGATGTCCATTTTACTATTGATATGGTGGTACTCTTGAGGAGCAAGACTCTAAAGGTCATGTTCGTTGGGTATGTTGAAAATGAGTTGTTTGTGGTAGACTTTTCGGGGTCTACCAACACTCAAGCAATATGCCTATTCGGAAAGGCCGACGTGGGGTGGTTGTGGCATCGCCGCTTGTCCCATGTCAACATGAGAACTTTGCAAAGTCTTCACAAGGGTGGCCACATTCTTGGACTAAAAGACAATGTTTCTTTTTCTAGAGATCGTCTTTGTAGGGCTTGTGTTGAAGGAAAGATGCATGATTCTCCCCATCCGGGCAAGACCATCATTTCATCAAAGAGGATATTGGAACTTCTTCATGTTGATCTCTTTGGTGCCGTGCCTCAACCTAGTCTTGGTGGGAAGAAATATTGTTTGGTGATTGTTGATGACTATTCAAGATTTACTTGGGTTTATTTCTTCAAGACGAAGGATGAACCCAACAAGCCGTCATCGACTTTTCCAATATTGTTCAACGCCAATACAATGTCCCTATTTTGGTCATTAGGAGTGATAATGGCTCCGAGTTCAAGAACTACACCTTAAATGAGTTTCTTAGTGAAGAGGGGATTCGTCATCAATATTCCGCTGCATATACCCCTCAACAAAATGGTGTAGCCGAAAGGAAGAACCGGACTCTCATGGATATGGCAAGGTCTATGTTGGCGGAGTTTAAGTCTCCGCTATTCTTATGGGCCGAGGCTATCTCCACGGCGTGTCACTCATCTAACCGGTTATTCTTTCGTGTTGGCAAGAAGTTTACATCTTATGAGATGCTCACCGGCAACAAGCCCAATGTCTCCTACTACCGAGTATTTGGTTGTAAGTGTTTCTATAAGAACAAAAGTGTTCGTTTGTCTAAATTTGAATCTAAAGCTTTAGAGGGTGTTTTTGTTGGGTACGGTGCCGAATCTCACACCTATAGAGTCTATGACAAGACCGTTGGGAAAGTCATAGAATCTTGTGATGTGAGGTTCGATGAGAATGACGGCTCCCAAGTGGCGCAATTTCATGTTTGTGATGTAGATAATGAGGAACCTCAAGAAGCAATAAGAAGAATGGGGGTTGGTTTCCATCGCCCCATTGAAATCCATCATGAGCCTCCTCAAGCAAGTCCTAGCTCCACTCATGTGGAGACTCCATCATCACAAGTTGAAGTTGCACCTTCTATGGAAGCAAATGATGCACCTACCCAAGAACAAGTTCAAGACCCTCCTCATGTTGACCATGTTGCTATGCAAGAATCAAGTTCTCCTATTGTTGATGCTAGCCAAGGTCATGACCAAGATCAACCCTCTCCTTCCTTTGTTGAAGATGCTTCAAGATGATCAAGGTCAACACTCCGGTCAAGACGGGGACTCAAATGATCAAGATGATCAAGCGGAAATTCCTCGCATCAATGAGGATATCGAAACCCGTCGTATAGCAAGAGTCAAAAAGGATTGGAGAAGAAAGAGTCTTCATCTAGAAAATATCATTGTTAATGTCAAGAACAAGGTCACCACAAGAAAACAATTGGCAAATTTCAATGAACATCAAGCCCACATCTCTATGGTGGAACCAAAGAAAGTCTTTGAAGCTCTTGAAGATCCGGATTGGTTGGAAGCCATGCATGAAGAGCTCAATAACTTCAAGCGCAACAAAGTGTGGAATCTAGTGGAGAAGCCAAAAGATTGCCTCAATGTTATAGGCACCAAGTGGATATTCAAGAACAAGCAAGATGAGCATGGAATGGTTGTGAGGAACAAGGCAAGATTGGTAGCTCAAGGGTACTCTCAAGTTGAAGGCATTGATTTTGGAGAGACCTATGCTCCCGTGGCTCGCCTTGAGTCCATCCGTATCCTTCTTGCATATGCATCACATCATAATTTCAAGTTGCAACAAATGGATGTGAAAAGTGCCTTTCTTAATGGTCCTTTAAAGGAGTTGGTATATGTTAAGCAACCTCCGGGATTTGAGGACCCACACTTCCCTAACCATGTCTACAAACTTGATAAGGCGCTCTATGGTCTCAAACAAGCACCTCGTGCTTGGTATGAGCACCTAAGAGAGCTATTGGTAGACCGTGGCTTTGAAGTGGGGCAAATCGATCCCACTCTTTTTACCAAGAGGGTTAAAGGGGAGCTTTTCATATGCCAACTTTATGTTGATGATATCATATTTGGCTCTTCTAACAAAGCTTTTAATGATGAATTTTCAAAGCTTATGACCGATAGGTTCGAGATGTCCATGATGGGAGAGTTGAAGTACTTCCTTGGTTTTGAGATCAAGCAATTGAGTGGAGGGACCTTCATCTCTCAAGCCAAATATATCCAAGACATGCTCAAGAGGTTCAAGATGCAAAATGCTAAAGAGAAGAAGTTTCCTATGGACACCAAGTGTCATCTTGAACTTAATCCAAAGGGTAAAGATAAGGATGTTGATCAAAAACTCTATCGCTCTATGATTGGTTCTTTGCTTTATCTTTGTGCATCTAGACCCGATATTGTGTTGAGTGTAGGAGTGTGTGCAAGGTACCAAGCGGCTCCCAAAGAAAGCCACCAAACGGCGGTTCTTCGAATCTTTCGATATTTAGTTCATACCCCAAGGTTTGGTTTGTGGTATCCTAAAGGCTCAACTTTCTCTCTTGCCGGTTACACGGATTCGGATTGGGCCGGTTGCAAGGATGATAGGAAATCAACTTCCGGGGCTTGCCAATTCCTTGGTAGGTCCTTGGTGAGTTGGTCTTCTAAGAAGCAAAATTGCATATCTCTCTCCACCACCGAAGCCGAGTATGTGGCGGCCGCTAGTTGTTGCACTCAATTGTTGTGGATGAGGCAAACTTTAAAGGAATACGGTGTCCATTGTGACAAAGTGCCTCTTTTATGCGACAATGAAAGTGCTATCAAGATTGGCCACAACCCGGTGGAGCACTCAAGAACGAAGCATATTGAGATTCGCTATCACTTCATCCGTGATCACATCAACCGGGGTGACATTGAGCTTGGCTATATTCCCACGAAGATCCAACTTGCCGATATGTTCACGAAGCCACTTGATGAAGCAAGGTTCACTTATTTGAGGCATGAGCTAAATATCATCGATTCGGGGAGCGTCGCTTGAATATCTTGCATACACACCTATTTCTTAGCTATATGTTTGGTTTAGGTGTAGGCATGGACATAGGGGGAGTGCGGTCCTAATCCATTGGACTATCCCTCCCCCCATTATGCCGATAGTAAGAACTCATTTTGTCTCTATTTTGTTCATTTTATGAATGATGAGCTTAAATGACGAGTAGTGGCGGTGAACCCAAGATATATCTTCGCGGTGTCACACCACATATACTCATACATGGTGGCCTAGGCCACCGCCCTCCTCCTTTTGAGGAGTTGATCTTATTTGATCTTATTTGGGTTTTTAGACCTCTTTTGCGTTTTGTGGAGAGCACCAAGTTTGGCCTTTATCTTTGATTCTTGCAAACTTGGGTTGTCTCTCTTCCCCCAGTTACTTTCTCTATCCTAAGCCAATGCCGTTCACCTTAAAAACATCTCTCTCTTTTTGCAAAAATCTTTGTGACCAACCCGTCGAAGTTTCGTGGCAAAAGTGCCCGGTACTATCGGTGCCCTCGCGGTACTACCGTTGCCTGGAGTTTCCAGGCACAGCAGTCCCTCGAGCGGTATCGTAGTCACCAGGTACCCGGTACTACCGTTGAATTCCCAGAATTTTTTGCTGGAAGTCAATAGTACCAGGTAGCGGTACTACCGGCAGCTCAGCGGTACTACCGTTCCTTCCCAGGAACGGTACCACCGCTGGCTACCGTAAGTACCAGTGCGGGCGGTACTACCGCTGGGTCAGCGGTACTACCGCTGGGTGCGTTTTCACCAGAGGTTAAGTTGGGCGTGGAGGGGTAGTTTCTTTTCTATCCCCTCCACCCCCGACCCTCTCCTTCGAAAACCGCCCCCCGCTGCCGCCGCCGCCAGGATTCTTCGCCGGGGAGCCCTACTCCGGCCTGGATAGCCCCTCTCCGGCCAGAGGAAGCTCAAGGACCATCTCCTTCCTCCTCTCCTCCACGATGAGCTCCGGTAATTTCTCTCTCCTATCTCTCAACCTAGTTGATTCGTTGAGATGCAATGGAGTTAGGTTTTCCGTAGTTCTTGTGGTAGAAGTTGTAGGAACGAGTTGGTGCTTAGTTTAGGATCCTTCTTGCGAAGTTTGGTTGGAAGATTCCATAGATCGAGCAAGTACCGTAAAGTCAACCGCTAGATCTGGTGGTAGCGGTACTACCGCCCTCGTGGCGGTACTACCGCTCCACGGTACTACCGGTGGACCAGCGGTACTACCGCTGGAACTGGCATTTTCCAGAACTGTGCAATCTGGATTCTTTTCGTTTGGTCTCGATGTTTTTGGCAATACTTATCTCCCTGCTATCCTCCTATGCTATCACAGGTGCTGGTAAGAAGGCTAGTGGGAGTCACACCAAGCGGGCTGCTAAGCGTGCTCGTTCAGGCAAAGACCTAGCTGACGAAGATGAAGAGCCTGAAGTTTTGCCTGAAAAGACCACTCGCCGTCAGAAGTCAAATGCTGCAAAGCTCAGAGCTGCTCAGAGCAAGTCGCTCAAACTCATGTCATCAAGGGATTTTGTCAAAGAAAGAAGGATGAACCCCTATGCCACTCCTAAGCTCCGTACTTACACCACTCCGGGGTTCCACAATCTGTTTCAAGAGAAGATCTTTTATGAAGTCCTTCCCAAGCACAAGACCAAGGTTTGTGAACAGTTTTGCATTGACACCGATCACATGGAGAAGCACCTTGGGTATTTTGGCGATGCTATTGAGATTTGCAAAGAGTTTGGGATCTATGACTATATTGGGCTGCAGCAGAATTTCAATGATCACCTTGTCATGCAATTCTTTGCCACCGTTCACTTCTTCGCGGATGAGCCAAGACGGATTAAATGGATGTCAAAAGATGAGGTTCTTGAGGCCACATGGGCTGATTTTGCTGCTCTTCTTGGGTTGGCTGAAAATGGGTTTGTGTTGAATGAAGATGCTCAGCAACAATTCTTTCGCATCAACTATAACTCAAATCCGATGAAGCACGAGGTTCTCTTTGACTTGTACATCCAAGGACGTGCCATGGTGGGGTTCCAAAAGAATTTGCTAAAGGTTTGGGACATCATGCATCGGATCTATCGCAACACCGTTATGCCTCGTGTGGGAAACTTTGACCAAATCCATGGCAAACTCATTGATCTTATGTTTGAATCCTCTATCATGGTTGGGCAAGGCAAGAAGCTGGATGTGATGGACATCATATGGCATGAAATGTATGCTGTGGTGATGAAAAGGCGACCTTCTATATTTGGTGCTCACATTATGCAATTGATCATTTCCACGTGGGTCAAGAAGAAGCTTCCGTTGGCTCTTTTGGACAATGAGGAGGATCCCACCGACCACAAGGTCAAGGAGCTGAGCATAAAGAAACATCTTCATCCACTTATTCCCGATGAACAAGAAAGTTCCACGCCTAATGCTCAAGACAAAGGGTTCAAGAAGTGGCTGGCTGGTGCTGTAAAAACCATCTTTTGCCGTATAGATGATGCTGACAAGAGGGCCTATAAAGAACATGAGAGGAACAAGAAAGAGCGTCAACTCAACCGTCAGCGTTTTGAGCATTTAGGCGTTCCGGTTAAGGCCGGATCTGAGGATAGAATTACTGCAGAAGATGAGTGGCTCAAACCCCGTCGCACTTGGGTGGACTATGATTTTCAGGATGATGCATCCTCTTCTCAGCCAGATATCCCTTGGTCTCGCACTCAGATTGGTCGCTCCGCTGCTCATGCTGAAGTTCTGAGGATGATGATGCTGAGGATGATGAGAGGGTGATGCAAGTGGTGAGGATGGTTCAGTTTCAGCCGATAAAAGTGACGACATTGCTGCAGCCTCCACCTCCGATGAAGAGTGACTTCCACTTGGGACGTTAGCTATGCCTCTCCCTTTTTGGTGTCATGATGCCAAGGGGGAGATGGTTCTATTAGGTTGTCCGGGGAGTTGCATGGTTGAGGGCACAAGCTTGTTTTTCTCGATTTGGTGTTTGTTCGCTTGTGCACCTCTTGTATCTCGTTTTACTTTCGTTGAACTCATGGGGTAAGACATGTGGACCTTAAATTATTGTAAGACTATGTGGACTTTATGTGCTATTATCTCATGTCTTACCGTTGTGCAAGTTGTGCTTTATTGTTTGTTTCAATAAACTTGCCCGGTTTATAAAATCTAGGGGGAGTGTTGATCCTAACCTATATGCATTTTGCATTCAAACGCAAAATTCTACTAATGCATATAGTTAGGGGGAGCCCGCCTATATTTTGTGAACCTTTTTAATGTGTTGTCATCATACTCCAAAAAGGGGGAGATTGAAAGAGCATACTTGCTCTTAAATCTATTTTGGAGTCTAATGACAACACATTATCAGGACTAATGTGCGCTTGACAATTGCAGATATATCTTGTTGATACATTATGTCTTGTGGAGCTTGTTACCCTGGAAATCAGCACAGTGAGCATTTCTGTGTCTGGCGGTAGTACCGCTGTCGCAGCGGTAGTACCGCTCCACCTGGAGCGGGACTCCTGCAGCACAGCTGGTACTCCTCCTGGCGGTAGTACCGTGTGGTACCGCTGGTGGTACCGCCAGGGTACCGCTAGGCCGTTTTTGCTCTCTGTATTGGTTACGGTACCCCGCGGTAGTTGCCTCGTACTACCGCTGGGTTCCTTCTTTTTTAATCGAAGGATCCCAGCGGTACTACCGGGCAGTGCCGCGGTACTACCGCTCTGCCTGGCAACTTCGGTACCTCTGCGAGGTACCGCTGCAGCTGGGTTCTGCAGTGCACTAGGTACCGCAGGGAAGCAGGCAGCGGTAGTACCGCTGTCCCAGCGGTAGTACCGCTGTGCAGTTTTTCTGCACATAACGGTTGGATTTTCGGGGACCCCTATATAAAGACTGCTTCTTCTCCAAGAAGCTTAGCTCGACTGAAATAGAAGTCCACCATTATTACAAGCTCAAGAATCACTAGATCTCCCAATCCCTCCACCCAATCTCGTTGATCTTTGGAGGATTGAAGGAGAAGGCCCCGATCTACATCTTCACCAAGCCGTTCTTCATTTCCCCCTCATTCACTTGAGGGACCATTAGCTAGGGTTTCCACTAGGAAAACCTAGCCCCCTATTGTACTCACTTGATTGTCTTTGTGACAGATTGTAGCTGTTTGGGAGCCCCCAATCCTTTGTGGGTTGTGCCCCAAGTCGTTGTTGTAAAGGCTCCGGACTCCGCCTCGAAGGTTTCCGATAGTTGAAGTGAACCAAACCTTTGTGGTGCGGTTCACCGGAGAAGAGGGTGAGGCCTTTGTGGCCGTTGAACCATTGTGTTGGTTCACACCTCTCCAACGAGACGTACTCCCCTAAAAAGGAGGAACTCGGGATTACATCCGTGTCTCCGCGTGCTTTGACTTCGGTTACCTCTATCCTTGTTTACCGCCTTATTATATCGTGCTTAGTTGCTAGCTTGTCATATAGGTAAATTCACCGTAGTGCATATATAGAGAATTTACCTTTTGTGTCAAGCCTAATTTGAAAAAGACTAAAATTGGAGTAGCACCTATTCACCCCCCCCCCCCTCTAGGTGTCATACCGATCCTTTCACTCTCGAGAGGGTGTGCACTTTCACCACAAGACCCAATCATTCCATCCTCCATTGCAACCAATTATGCAATGGAAAAGAGAAGACTGAGACGAGATCTTTCGGAAGAACTTTCCCATCCGTAACGGCCTGACGCGCTTCACCTACATAATCTACCACCACCTGTCAAGCCGGGATGAGTCCGCGCAACTTACTCAATCAAGACAGAGCCCATATGACATGTGGCTGCACTAGAAGCTACTGAACAAGGAGAGTCTACAATCTCTTTAAGCCTGGGTGACTTTCCACAATTGTGCACTTCCACCAAGGCGATTACCATAGACATGGACCATAGACATGGACCCCCTGAGTAGTCACCCACCATGGTTCTCCAACCAGCACCCAGGTAGTTCATTGATTAGTTATTAATTTCATCACTATCCAACTAATCAAAACATTTTTCATAGCATGACTATTCTAAGTTCCATACTACAAAGTTCTAGGTGGGGGATGGCTACACACTAATAGGGCATAGCATAGTACAATATTCAGTAACAAGCCTATCATGCATACTACTGAAAACACTAAATGCATAGTATAAAAGTAGTGGGACATTTATGGTGTCACTTGCCTTGGCCAACTGAAGAGTTGAAGTTACACTCTTCACAACACGTAAAGCACTCCGTACAATCTAAACATAGATAACACAATAGTAAACAAACAATTCAACAACATCATCACATACAAAAGCAAACATGCATATCAAGGTCTTCACAAAACTTTGGTCGAGGTTCATCACCTAATTCAATATGCAAAAAGAACTAATGCGATTAGGTTTAGGGTTTTCCATTTTGGTTAAAGGTTGGTCAAGAAATTATGTATGAACATCATGGATGTCATATATAAGTTGATGTGGTGTTCCATAGGTTCAAAAGGTTGGTCTTAAACAAATGGTCACACAAGGAAATTTTGAAACGGTTTAACACATTTTAAAACAAGGATTTAGTAAAAACAACAATTTAGAAAGACCTTTAACACAAACTTAATAATTTGAGTTGATAAATAATTTTAAAAAATATGTTTTTTGGTCTCTCTGGCCAGGGGCAACAATTTGGGTCACTTTTCAAAAAGGAACCTTATTAAAATAATTTATAGGATTTAAACTATAACCAAAATACTCCATCTGAGTCTCTGGTTTTTAATTTGTTTAAAAAGTATTCAAAAATATTTTTACAAGTGACTAAGTTAATCTACGGAACCTAAGGTTTCCAAAAATATTTATTTGCAAACTTTGGACTTATACAAATAAAGTTATGCTAAATATATTCAAATCTCTCATTTGAAATTTGAATGTTTTAAGCTTTGTCAAAACAGAGAACTAATGATTCTAAAAGATTCTACAAGTCAAGAGCTTTTCAAAAATATAAAGTTTGTCAAATTTGGACAAACCAATAAAAAGTTGTGAGGGTTCAAAGTTATAGGGGCTTTTCTGCAAAATAGCCAATTAAACGAATTTAGGAAAATTCTCAGAAATTCCTTGGGCCACGTGGCGCTCTGTGATTGGTTGGTACCGGTTCGTTAAGTGATCTAATCCTGGTCGTTCGATCGCGATCGGACGGTCGGGATCTAATGACCTTAACCTGGCACGCTACTCGCCGGCGTGGTTCTGGAGATACTCCGGCGACGACGGCGCCATCTCCGGCGTGCACGGGCGCGACGGGGAAAGGAGGTGGGAACGCGGCGAACTCACCGGAAGAAGGCGGGGAGTACGGCGAGGTCGACGACGTGGTCGGGGAGGCCGGGAAGGTTCTGGGGCGTCGGCGATTCCTCACTGGAGTTGCGCCGGCGGACGGCTGCTTCGGGTCGAGGACGGACTCGACGTTCCCGTGCTCCTAATTGCGCGTAACCGCGTCAGGAGGTGCGCGAGGAGACGGCGAGGTCGGCAGGGGGGTCGAGGGGGCGCGGGGGAGGCGTTGCTCGCCGGGATTGTCCGGCGACGGCGACGGCCGTGAGGTCTACGGCGGCGGCCTGGCGGCGTGTTTGGCCCGGGGTGTGAGGTGAAAATGGAGCGGGATCGCGGGGGTCTTAACGGCGTGGGTCGAGGGGCTGCTGCGAGACGTGGGGGGGAGTGGGGCGAGTGGAGGAGCGGCGACGGCGGCGTGGAGGTCGTTTGCGGCGGCGGTTACGGGAAGACGACCCTGACAGGTGGGTCCCACCTGTCAGCGGGAGCGGGGACGCGCGGGGTCTTTGTTGTTTACTGCGCGCGTGGTAGATAGGGATGATCGGCTGGGCTCGGCCCAAATCCTTGGTTTTTGTTCTTTTTCCTTTTCTGGTTTTTCTTAAATCTTTTATAACATTTGTTTTATAACTCCAATTGATTCAAACTTGTTTCTAAAATTTTGTAAAATCAAAACCTTCCTTTTAAACTTGCAAACAACCTTTTTAAGACTTTTCAAATTTGGAAATTTCAAATAATGTATAAAGGTTTTATAAACACCTTTATGACATTTTCAAAAATAGGATTTTACAAATTCCTTTTGAACTTAAATAAAGTCCAAAACAAAATATGAGTAATACCATTCCAAATGATAAACCCAATAAAATAGTTTGGTTAAATTTTTTTATTTTAAAAGGGTTTGGTAAATCATTTTAAGATTAATATCCATTTAAAATACGGGCTTTATAATTCACAAAATAAAACTACAAATACAATTTTGAAAAGGAGTTACAACACTCATTTCAAAATCATATAAAAGAATAAAACCAAATTTTGAAAATATAGTATGTTTAGCATAATTCAAAACAATTTGTAAATAGTGTTTATTGAGTAATCAAAGGTAATATATTACAATCATCTTCGGTTTTGAGTAATTTTTTTATTCAAAATAAAGTTTCAATTTTTAGTGGTTTTTAAAACATTCCAAAATTACACTCGACTATCTTGATCAACCAAATCATGACAATTGAATACTTCATGCATCTTACATAATATTTTTTCAATAAATTCCCGCTGCGCACGTGGAATTTTCTAGTTACAATAACGACTTGAGGCATATACTATGTAAAATGTGTGCTTCTATATTTTAAGCACTCATCTTGAAGTGATCCGGTGAGATACCGACATGATTCATGAACTGAAAAATAGTCATTGACTAGACTCTGCTTTGGGCAACAGCAAGGAGGATTCGTGTACGCTGATGATCTACACACGGTGTGATTTGGCGCTGGGCTCAAAACCAAGATCGTCTTGTGGCTTCGTTAAACAGCCTGAAGGCCACATAGCTGGTGGCGGTACTTCTCCCTGTTAGGGCCAAGCCTCTGCTTCAACTTCTCAAATGCCAGAAGCGCCAGCATGCTGCCCGTGCCGGCAGGCTTCGAGTTGGAGATCCCTTCAGGGGCGGCACGACGACGGCGAGCTTCTTCACGACATGGCTCAGCGCGCCAACGCAGCTCGTGTCGTGAGCCCTCGCCAGCCGCTTTACGTCGACAACGGCACCCCGACTCCGAGAAGCCCACGCACCGCCTCCATGAAGCCGTCCACGCCGTCCGGTAGCTTCTCGCCCGTCATGATGCTCACGAAGTAGGCCATGTGGTAGGCGCCCGTGAACGTGGCCCATGAAGGCCGGGCCCTGAGCAGACCAGAGTCCCGCAGCAGCCAGCGGAGCCTGAACCCGCGGATGCCGGCCCGGGGAAGCCGGTTGAAGTCGACGCCACGGCCGGCGAGGTAGGAGATGGACTTGGGGTCTCTGGGGTCCTTGTCCGAGCAGATGTCGAACTCGCCCAGGTTGAACTCCCACGCGAAGCGCTGGCCGTCGACGGTGCGGACGGCGATGCCCACCTGGAGCGGCTTCAGCAGGGCCACGTTGGCCCGGATGACGTCGTACCGCTCCTTGGCGGTGAGGTCGTAGTGGCCGTGTTTCCGGCCGTTGTTGTGGGAGACGACGCAGCCGGGGTACTGGACGTTGAGCGCGACGTGCCGGCGCGCGGCGCGATCTGGTGGAGGAACTTCGATTCGGCCTCGAAGTTGTCGGCCCACACCGAGCGGACGGCGCCGTCCATGCTGCTCGACGGCGACGGGGCTTGGGGCGCGGCGGCGTCTTTTTCTTCCGGTACGATCACGGTGGCTGCCCTACGAGTTCGATCAATGTAGAACGAGGGCGTCTGCTTCGTGCTTCACGTATTCACGGAGGCATCCAGAGATCAGCTTTCTCTTGCATATATAGACGTGCTGAACTTTGGACTTGCTCCGGACTCAGGAGGCATCCACAGACCTGCTTTTTTTTTTTTTTTTGCCCTCCACAGACCTGCTTTCTAACTCGAATTCGGATTCCGTCTTTGGCCTTTTGACCTTTTTCTCCTAGCCAGAATTCCTTATCCGATTGGGAGGTGTAAGGAGGCAAGAACGTGTCTGGCTCTGCCCTGGACGCGCCGATCCGTGTGGCACTGGTTTACGAATCCAATAGTAACGTCAAGGTCAAGGAAATTACCTGATTCCTCCGGTTTGAATCAAGACGCCTCTCATTTATAAATAAAAGACAACTTACAAGGCACGTACACACTGATCTTACAGATATAAAAAGATAGAATAGCTCAGTTTGAATAAGGTAGATAAACGTATTCCTCCAACCGTATGTATACCAAATTACCAACCATAGTTTTGAATAGCCGCTATAGCCCACAATAGCTTTTTGAGAATATTGCTGCTACATGAGTCAATGTAAAATTTTCCGCTATAGCCACATTTAGTTTTGATTTTTTATTTTAATGTTAGCAGGATCACTGCTAAATTCAATGAATAGATAGAAGTTGGTCCAGTTTATAAGGGAAACCGGACCCAAAAACCATACAGACGACGTCTGGCGCCTTTCGGCTTACAACACACACAACCTAGCTAGCCCGGGTCCTCTGCCCGGATCCACCTCCAAAATGATGCTCCCAAGAGAGAACGCGACGCTGGATAGCGCCGCCACCATCCGATCAAAAGATCAAGGGTTTCCCCCGGAGCACGTCAGAAAATGCAAGGTGGGAGCAACTAAATCGATGCCTCCAACGAGGGGGCGATGCCCGTAGGCGCCACCATCGACGACTCCGGCCACAACCGGAGTACGGCTTTCGCCGGCGGTCTCACCTGCACCCTAAACTCAGGATCCGAACAGCCTAAACATCAAACCACAACCCCTGCCTCCACGGCCAACCGCACACTCCCGACAAGCTCGACGTGCTTCCACCCTCGCAATCACATCACCCTTGGAGGGAGGATGCAACCCCCGCTGCGGCGCCATTCTTCTCCCAACGGAAGGATGCAACCAAATACTAGGCGCCATTCGTCTCCTCGAGGATGCAACGCTTGCGGCCATTCATCTCCCGCGGAGGATGCAACAACCGCAGCGACGTCATTCCTCTCCCTCCACCTTCACCAACTCTCCCGCACAACGGGCGTCGACACGTGATGTCTACGCACGCTTCTATTCTTGTAGACAGTGTTGGGCCTCCAAGAGCAGAGTTTGTAGAACAGCAGCAAGTTTCCCTTAAGTGAATCACCCAAGGTTTATCGAACTCAGGAGGTAGAGGTCAAAGATATCCCTCTCAAGCAACCCTGCAATTAAGATACAAGAAGTCTCTTGTGTCCCCAACACACCTAATACACTTGTCAGATGTATAGGTGCACTAGTTCGGCGAAGAGATAGTGAAATACAAGTAATATGGATGATTATAAGTAGTAATTGCAATCTGAAATAAAAAAGGCAGCAAGCAAACATGTAGCAGAACTTGTTGTAAATGGTGTTTCAATGCTTAGAAACAAGGCCTACGGATCATACTTTCACTAGTGGACACTCTCAACAATGACAACATAATTGAATAAATAAATGCTACTCTCAAACACTCTCTTGTTGGATAACAAACACCATTCATTGCGTAGGGCTGCAAAAGCGCACCTCAAAGTCTGAG
Source organism: Poa pratensis (assembly GCA_947311845.1). Taxonomy (NCBI): domain Eukaryota; kingdom Viridiplantae; phylum Streptophyta; class Magnoliopsida; order Poales; family Poaceae; genus Poa; species Poa pratensis. The sequence goes on along the minus strand of CAMZMU010000096.1, from coordinate 64,360,629 downwards.
TAAAACAAACACCGACAACGTCATAAAGGAATCACACACGATGCGCACACTGTCACCTTCACATCGTGGAGATGAATCCGGAGTTCATATTAAAGTAACCTCTAGAGTGGCATAATAGATAAAGAGTAAACATCTACTTATTCAACTAGATTACAAAGCTCATGATCACATAAAGATCACACCATGGGAGAGAGATAAACCATATAGCTACCAGTAGAGCCCTCAGCCTCGGGGGAAACTACTCACTCCTCATCATGGGAGACAACAACGGCGATGAAGATGGCGGTGGAGTCGATGGAGATGGCTCCGGGGGCACTTCCCCGTCCCGGCAGGGTACCGGAACAGAGACTTCTGTCCCCGAAACTTGTCGTCGATGGCGGCGGCGCTGCGGAACCCTTTCTGGATATGACTGATTATTTTAGGGTTTTCGCGTCTGGAGGAATAAATAGGCGAAGGGGCGACGTCGGTGGAGGCGCGGGGCCCGCTCCCCATAGGGTGGCGCGACAGGGGGCCCACCCGTGCCGCCATGTGGGGAGGGCGCCCTACTGCCCCCCTTCGTATCCTTTTCGGACTTCTGGAACGTGTCGGGAAAAATAAGCATCTGGTATTTTGTTTCGTCCGATTCCGAGAATATTTCCAGAACAGCTTTCTGAAACCAAAAACAGTAGAAAACAGGAACTGGCACTGTGGCATCTTGTTAATAGGTTAGTCCCAGAAAATGCATAAAAAATGCTATGAAGTGTGAATAAAACATGTAGCTATTGGTATAAAACTAGCATGGAACATAAAAATTATAGATACGTTGGATACGTATCAAGCATCCCCAAGCTTAGTTCTACTCGTACTCGAGTAGGTAAAACGATAACAACAATAATTTCTGAAGTGACATGCTACCAACATAATCTTGATCAAATAAATTGTAAAGCATATGTCATGAATGAAGTGACTCAAGGCAATGGTCTATAGTTTGCTAACAAATAGATAATGAGTAAACACTGAATCATATAAGCAAAAACTTTTCATAAATAGTACTTTCAAGACAAGCATCAAAAAGTTTTGCATAAGAGTTAACTCATAAAGCAATAGATTCTAAGTAAAAGGCATTGAAGCAACACAAAGGAAGATTAAGTTTCAGCAATTGCTTTCAACTTGTAACTTGTATATCTCATGGATAATTGTCAACACAAATCAATATAATAAGTGCAATAAGTAAACATATAAGAATTGTTGCACACAAAGTTGACACAATGTTTGCTTCAGGGATAGAAAGGAGTAGGTAAACTGACTCAACAATAAAGTAAAAGATAGGCCCTTCGCAGAGGGAAGCAGGGATTAAATCATGTGCTAGAGCTTTTAAGTTTTGAAAACATATAGAGAGCATAAAGTAAGTGTTTGAGAGGTGTTTTTGTTGTCAACGAATGGCAGTGGGCACTCTATCCCCCTTGTCACCCAAACTTTCAAGAGCGGCTCCCATGAAGGACGTTATTTCTACCCAAGGGTAGATCATCCCTCTTCTCTTTTGTTTACACATGCATATTTATAAATTGGTATGACACTCCTCCCAACCTTTGCTTACACAAGCCATGGCTAACCGAATCCTCGGGTGTCTTCCAACAATCACATACCATGGAGGAGTGTCTATTTGATAAAGTTTAACATTTTGGAATTTGCTTTTGATAAATCATTGGCAAACATGTGAAGAGAATCAAATGGTTATAGTTGAGATTAATTGGGACTGGGCACCCTATTTGCCAGCTCTTTTTGCAAGTTATTGGATAAGCGGATGTATATGCCACTAGTCCATTGGTGAAAGTCTGTCATGAGTAAATGACAAGGTGATAGAGTAAACGCCACATACTTCCTCATGAGCTATAAAACATTGACACAAATAAGGAGTAATAGCTTTTGAATAGTTTAAAGGTAGCACATGAAGTATTTATTTGGAATGGCAGAAAATACCACATAATAGTAGATATGGTGGACACAATTGGCATGGGTTTTGGCTCAAGGCTTTGGATGCACGAGAAGCATTCCCTCTCAGTACAAGTTTAGGCTAGCAAGGTTGTTTGAAGCAAACACAAGTATAAACCGGTACAGCAAGACTCACATGAAAACATATTGCAAGCATTATAAGACTCTACACTGTCTTTCCTTGTTGCTCAAACACTTTTACCAGAAAATATCTAGACCTTAGAGATATCAATCATGCAAACCAAATTTCAACAAGCTACGGTAGTTCTTTACTAATAGACTAATAACTACATGATGCAAGAGCTTAAATATGAAATACTTGAGAGCTCAAAACAATTGCCAAGTGTCAAATAAAACAAGACAATGATCTATATGAGTGTCTTTTCGATATACCATCTACCACATGCAGCATTTTCTGAACACAACACATCAACCAAGCAACTCTCCAAGTAATTTAAAAAAGAAACAAGAGAGTACTTTCCACAAGAATTAACAGCTCTAAAAGATGCATGAAAAACAGGAGCTAAAAGCATAGCAGTAGCTAGATAAGAATACTCAAAAGATATAAGTGAAGAATATGAGTATTCACATGAAAAAGCGGAGCGTGTCTCTCTCCCACACAAGAATGCTAGGATCTAACTTATTCAGAAAATAAAAACAACAAAGCAAAAATAAAAGCAAACAGACGCTCCAAGTAAAGTACATAAGATGTGGAAGAATAAAAATATAGTTTTGCTAGAGATGACCTGATAAGTTGTTGATGAAGAAGGGGATGCCTTGGGCATCCCCAAGCTTAGACGCTTGAGTCTTCTTGAAATTGCTGGGATGACCCACAGGGGCATCCCCAAGCTTAGGCTTTTCACTCTTCTTGATCACATCATATCATCCTTCTCTTGCTCCTTGAAAACTTCCGCCACACCAAACTCAGGTAACTCGTAGAGGGTTAGTGCATAATCAAAAATTCTCATATTCTACTGTGACACAATCATTACCAAAGCTTCTGGACATTACTTACAGCCACTAATGTTTAATGGAGCAAAGAAATCCAATCAAACATAGTAAAAGAGACAATGCAAAATAAAAGGCAGAATCTGTCAAAAACAGAACAGTATGGAAAGACGAATTTTT